>OZ025241.1:14487275-14672275 GCA_964019155.1 Osedax fenrisi
TAATTATTCTGAGAAAACAGCGTTTGAAGTTTGACAGCATAACAATGTAATATTGAATAGCATATAATAGCATTATCTTATCGTGAAAAAAACACATTTTTATGCAAAATCTAGACCGAATTCATGTCTAATTTGTTTACAGATACTAAAAAACACTACAATAAGTATTATTATGTAATAAAAAAATATAAAAAAAATAAATTATCATCACTTTAAATGTGCGGGATCCCCTTAAGGGGGTCACATCCCACTACCAGTATTTCCTGAAACTTTTGCTAGAAAGTGATTTTCTAGAAAGTCGTAGAGGGATATCCCGATACTTTCTGACAACTCGCCGGAAATATAGTAACTTTAATACATTTTAGTACATGTATATCCCCTTTACACTGACTCGCACACTACTACTCCTATAGTTACTAATAACACCGCTAACACTGCTATATTAATAACCACTATCACTAATGTGTATATATATATATATATATATATATATATATATATCATATTATGTATATATGTATTATGTATATATATATATATAGGTATATTTGTATTCAATATATATATATGAGATTTCAATAAATAAATATCATTATTTTTATTATAGAGTATTATCTGCATTCCATTAGGTACAATAACAGCAATAACACCCCCACCCCTACCCCCTCCAGATGTCCGTTCCTGAAGCGAGTGATGCCGTGGGGAGCCAACTCTCTCTACCGGAACATGGACCGTACGCAGAGTAACGACGGCCCCATACTGTGGTCGAGACCCGGCGAACAGATGCTGACCACTGGCAGTAGTAACGATACGAAGTCCCCGTACAAGAGGCAGAGGTATGTAGGTAGACGTTGTACGCGCCCTTAGTTCTCGAGTAGACGGAATTAGTACTACGCAATTATTAGATATTAAATGACATACGGGTAAGTAATCTAGCTTCGTAACGTTCATTTTTTGAATGAAAATATATATTATTTAGAAATAAGTTTTATAATTATTTATGTATCATTTTGAATAAAGATTATACCTATATTCGCTATATTTATGAGTATACATTATGTTATAATGTTGTATAAATACTAAATCTGAATTTTGTATAATTGCATGATAATATTTTAATAAACTTTGATAGCTGTTTTCTCAGAATGTTAATTTTATGAATATTACTTACTTTACTAAAAAGTCCAGAACTTTTTTCTATTAGATTAAAATGACTATAATTTTCAGTAGATTTAGGAAACATTCAAATGTATATCTATTTTTCTTAATTTTTTTCATTTTTATAATTGAATTACCCTATTATATAATATAATGTATATAATAAATAAAAATATTGTATGATAGAATGTCGTATTATTATTAGATCTGCGCAAAAAATATTTAAAATATTTAGAGTTGGAGAGTTTTAAAACCTGGTAACAAATATTCACATGTGTCCGTGCGAAGATAGTGCTTCACCTCATAAAGTATAAGTTATAAGTTGAGAACTAATACCTATAATAAGTGATTAAAATAGGGGAATACATATATTTATATATTATGTGTAAAATATATAAATAATATAACATAAAGATTTGAGATATTCAGTATATACTGGTAACAGCAAATACCCGACCCTAATTAATCCTAAATACCCAAAATGGGGATTTGATATTTTAACATATCTATAACTGTATATATATATAGTATAGATGAAGGAACATTTATACAATTGTGAAGCCTCCCAGGATTTGAATGATTTATAATCTGTTATTCTGCAGTTCTGAATCACTAGTATCTGTATACATATAAATGTATACATCAGGCTAAATCTCCTCACTGACTTCCTTTAAAAGTAGTTGTTATATATTGAATTACAAACATTTACCCCCTATGTATTCATTTATTAATTTTGGATGATTTTACTTTCCGCTGCAAATTATACTCAATTATAACGGTGAACTTTTGTTTATCACGATTACATGATAATACTTGTCATTGTATTTAGTCATGTGATTATGTCATGTGATCAATGTACTAGGTATGTCATGTGATCAATTGTTGTTACTGACTCGTGAATATCTAAATAAGATATCTAAATACTATTTCTTATTCCGCGTAATAACTGATACCA
This sequence comes from Osedax fenrisi, assembly GCA_964019155.1. Lineage (NCBI taxonomy): Eukaryota > Metazoa > Annelida > Polychaeta > Sabellida > Siboglinidae > Osedax > Osedax fenrisi. The sequence continues at coordinate 14,489,389 of OZ025241.1, forward strand.
ATGATGCTTGATTAAGTTCAATTAATCTATTAATAATAATAAAGTAATACGCATTAATAAGTTAAACTATTAATCTATCGTGGAATCTCAGTAGTGGTTTTAAACCCGTACGTTTATTAGTGCTGATATTACACCTTCTCTACACTACCATCAACACCACCACAAGTTCCCACACTAACACCTATTATAACATACCGTATACACAATTACCCACATGAACATACATTCGCAGCCACACAAGCCCACATGTGCTTACACATAGCCAGACTAACATGCATATTAATATGCACAGCCACGCTAGGCCCTATCGTAATACTATCTAATACTACATACATGTATTAATAGATAATATATAATTATAAAAGTAATGCGATGGATAATCATTGGTAACGTTTTCTAGACACCAAATAATTAGTATACGTGAATTATTTGACAAATATTTATTTAAAATATACTAATTAAACAAATATAAAATCCATGAAAAAATATGAAAAATGATTCACTTGAAATCAAATTTAAAATGTACCTACCATCTATAGTGAAAATGTAAATATAATAATTTATTTTTCGAAAAATAATTAAGACAATTAAAATTAGTTTAGTGTAATCTATTTTTGTCTTCAAATAATACCAATATTGTAGATATTCATTGTACATTTATGTGTTTAGTACAAAAATATTGATATTATAAAATACATTCATAGAAATATATATTCCCCAGAATTTATAATTATTTACTACCATAATATACTTTTTTATTATCATCTTGTATAACCAGATCCCCTCTTACATTAAATAATGTATAGGTGCAATATTATAAAAAGTATATTTAATTTATTTGATATTTTACACATTATAAAATTAACTATCAATTATATGTTAAATTTAAATTTGGTATCTGAAGTTTAATAATTTATTAATTAAAATTAAATATACACATGTATATGCCTAAACTGCATTCTCACGAACGTGCTTAACCCTTCCCATATGTTCTCACTTATACCCAGGGTTGGCAGAAGTAGGGCTTTTTGGGTTTAAGAAATACACCAAAAAAAACTTGAAAAACCCCAAAAACCCTAGAATAACCCCCAAAAACCCAATAACCCAAAAACCTCTTACATAGTTAGATTAGATTTTTGGGGTTTTTGCCAACCCTGCTTATACCCCGTACTAACACACATAACGTACTGTACAGATGCATCGATACCCTGCGGAACCTCCTGTCTTTCCCTACATTAACACCCACACCTCCCCACACACCTATACGGTATAGGCTATACCCCACACTAACTCACACCTATACCCCCATACAAACACACTATCTTAGATGCATCTATAAGCTCTAGAACCTTCAGTACCTCTCCCCCACCTATACCCCCACACTAACACACACCTATTCCCCCCTACTAACACACACCACACTATCTTAGATGCATCTATAAGCTCTAGAACCTTCAGTACTTCTCCCCCACCTATACCCCCACACTAACACACACCTATACCCCCTTACTAACACACACCACACTATCTTAGATGTATCAATGAGCTGCGGAACCTTCAGTACCTCCCCCGGGGTAACCAAGCCCCGCGAGAACAGCTCATAGAGGACCGCACTAAGGCCCACGCTGACCACGTAGGATACGGTCCGGATAGAATGACCACTGCGGCTGTTGGCCTACTTAAAGCGGTGCATTGCGGACACAGGTTTACATCGCGCAGTACGATAAGTGTCATAACTGCCTGCGTGGCTCAGTTGGCTAAGGCGTCGGAACACAAGTAGTAGGTCATGGGTTCGAGCCTCGCCCGGATCATTCATAAATTTTATAAAACGGGTCTTAAAATATTATTTAGAAGTGATCTTATATAATTGTGTATAAATAAATGATCGGCTCTCGTTAAAACCATGGATGCCTTAACATGAGAGCGGCTTCGAAGGGACATTAGAGCCATATATGGTTATAAGTGAAAACTTCATCTAAGTTCCTGGATGGGATGAAGGGACTTTACCAAATAAAAAATAACAAAAAAGTGAGATGATTAAATGTTTTATTAGTGTATCAGTGTATTGTATTACCAAAGATTTTCCGAAGGAAAGATATAACACTTACGCAAAATCGTGTAATTCGAATTTGTATACAAAATACCCTGGTGCCACCTATAGCGGGTTACTTTTAGGAATTATGTGTTGTTTATAATGTAAATTCGTATTTAACTATACACTTTTAAAATGTTAAATAATATGCTTTAAATTAATATTTATATGATGAAAACTAAGTGTTCATTACTAATATATAACAAACAAATATGATATTTATGTTTTAAATGCTATAAGTATATATTTAGTAAGTAAAAGTTAATTTATATTGCATGTAATTTAATAGAGCAATGAAAACATTGTTGTATGCAAACAGAGCCGAACCTAAATCTATTTCAGTGATTTCGATACTACTGCTAGCAGCGATTGTGGATATTACTAAATTACGTTGCATGCATAGGGAGTGTTATATCTTTGCTTCGCAAAATCTTTGGTATTACCATTAGACGATGCACTGAATGAAAGCGTGTGCACATGGAGAATATCGACCGTTTCCGTATCTTTGTTGCATTACTATACTTTTAAATCGGTTCTAATATTTTAAAAACATGTTCATGTTTAATATGGAATTATTTGTGTTTGTACATTAGCAGCGATTTATATCTTTTGTCCAGCGTAAAACGTTCAACTTTCTCTACGGGCACATAATTTAGGCTCATATAGGCTACAATACATTTTAACTATCAGATATAATTTTAATTAATAAATATTAATATGGCATTCTTTACGAAAAAAATACTAATATAAAATAATAAATTAATTAATTATTTGAGTTGTTTTTTATTATCAGTCGTATGCGATATTCTATTTTACTCGATATATTATCATCGGTACATAATATCTATATATTTAGTAGACGCGTATTAATTAATCAACTCTACTAAAAAGATGCGCTACATTTAATGACGAAACAACATCCGTATACGTGATCTGATTGTCATGCTGTCATTGTCATCCAACAGTTACCACGACGATTGCATAACAAAAGATTGCATACTGTGGGCGTCCAAAGATTTCAACGACGTCGCCAGGATCATGAAGCTAGATCTACACGAACCTCCGATGTCGCAGGTAGTACAGCCGCGTGCGTGTGTGTGTAATGTAGACACGTTCTTTATAAAATAGATTTTAATAGGTTCTTTTTCTAAACTTTATAACTTACTTAATAACTTAATAACTTAATAACTAACTTACTAAACTTAATATCACGATTATTAAAAAAAAATATTATTTCCGCGAGACTATTATTACCGCACAACACTTAATAATATCACCATTAGTAAAATAAGTAAATAACATTGACCTTATATTATTAACCTTGACCCCTGGCGGTACATATCATGACATTAACCTTGACCTCAAACTTTTATTTCCACATAACCCTAATAATATCACCATTAGTAAAATAAGTAAATAACATTGATCTAATATTATTAACCTTGACCCCTGATGGTACATGGCATGACCTTAACATTGACCTCTCCGCAGTGTATAACGTGGGCGGATAGTGCTAAGCTCCTGCAGATGAGACGGGAGGGCATCAAGTATTCTCACGTTCAGCTCAGAGATAATGACATCTACTTCATCCCTAGGAATGTCATACATCAATTTAAGTAAGGCGTCTGTAGTATATGGCTATAGTATGTCATTGTTTTATTCTATATTATTCATTGATTGTGATTATAAAGTATGGTTTCGTTAGAAAATAGTTTACATACAATTAAGTAATAATAATAATGTTAAATTATTATACGATTATTTCTACCTATTAATTCAACTCGGCTATTTAATTAAAAGCCCCGCATTCATAATATCGAAATACAATAAGTTTAAATATGTTTCGCGATAATTAAATTCATTTAGAATCATTTATAACCAACTAAAATATAAACGATGAATTTCAAACGAGTGACATTAAATATATTGACCTTTACCCTCTATAGATCGGTGACAGCAGTAACGAGTATAGCATGGCATGTGCGACTGAAGATCTACTACAAAGACACCGATACTGCTACCGCCGCTAAGAGCGAAGAGTGAATTTTATACTTCTCATATTATATTTTATCTACCACTCCTCGTATTAGATTTATTTTACACCATTGCTTTTTATTGAATTCAACATCTTTAGATTCCACCCCCGTCTAAGTTGTTGATCATTTATATATTTTATAAAATTGTATATAATAATTGTTGATTATGAATAAATATTTATTAAATTAATTTAATTTTTTATGATTTCCTTTATGAGCCATAATTTATTATATTTGAATTATTTACTTTTTTCTATATATCATATATATAGATTTTTATCAAATTATATACATTTTATTATTTGTTACTATGTGGATATGCGATATATTATTATTATTATTAAATATGCGGTCTTTTACGGTGTATATACATTAGTAATCGTAGTACATTTTGATAATTCACGATAATATATTCGTTTTACAATAATAAATATTGGCAACATACATCATTTATATAATTAATTTTATATAATATATATTTATCATAATATAAATACATGTATGAATATATTATATCTACATCTACTAATAAAGTTAATATATATATATATATATATATATATATATATATATAAATTTACTATTGCTTTGAAGTAACATTAGAGCCATATGGTATACAAAAATAATTTATATATATATATAATGAAGAATTATTAATAGAGGGGGTCACAATTATTTATCAGGTGATGTACCAATAATGGACACATAATAATTATTTATTAATATTAAATTTATAAAATTATTTCAGTAAGACGATTAATATGAAGTAGGAAATATTCCCTTAACTATAAATATTGTTTAATTTAATAAATATATAGCTGATCATTGGGTTAAATTATAATATTATATTAACTTGTAGACTAGGATATATATATATATATATATATTTTATATATTCATAGTATTACTAGTGATGTAAATGATGCCGAGCCGAGACTCATTTTAGGAAAATAAAACAGGCCCGAGCCTCTGAATTGAGACTCTTACAAAACATATCCTAGCCGAAATTACGCTTTTTTTAAGTTACATTTTAATCCTAATTTTATATATTTCATATTTACATCAATTTATATAAAATTATATGCGGCCTTTCGGTATTCAGTGAATAGTAATGTAAATTTCGTTTAGTATTCAATTAAATTCATATAGTATAATACTATATATATAGAGATATTTTAAAAAAATGTACGACACTTACGAAGAATCATGTAATTCGATCGGGTACACGAAACATTAACAGCAACACCTACACTAGATGTTATTAAAATGTACAAAAAATGGTTCTAAATTATAATTTAATTGATGAAAACTAAGTATTCATTAATAATATAATACAAAGTAATATGATATTTTTTTGTAAATGATATACATACATATGTGGTGAGTAAAGCTAACTTATATTGAACGTAATGTAAATTAATAATAATTAATAGAATAATGTATATACATAGTTTTATAAAAACCGCATCGACCTTACTCTATTTCAGTGATTACGATATTACTTATTTCTTAATACTAATATCTGAGGCTGGGGTTCACATTAATTACTGCGGGAGGTTTTAACCGCGCAATTAAAATCAAGTGATAGTAGACTACTATATTCTAGGTGCAATACACTTAAACCATTCACCAACAGCGACACCTATATTAATAATGTGTATTCAGTTCAATTTACGGTTCATTCCCTTTGGGTAGTATTTATTTAACTATATAATATATATTCAATAATATATTCGAAGATATATATCTTCGAATATATTATTGAATATATATTATATGAAGATATCTTCAATTATCTATGTAGAATGTATTTTCTAGCTTTGTAATTAGTAGATGAAAATAACTAAAATATTAGCTCTTAAAAAGGTTTATTCTGTTACATGGTTATAAAAGTAATGTTGTTAATGTAATTAATTTAGTAGATAACAAACAGTATATTAATAAAATTAAATATAAATATTAATTTAATCTTTATATAAATATATGTATCACTATCATTTTGCTAGAAAGGGATTTTCTAGAAAGTTTTAGTGGGATAATTATCCTGGGGTTTACCCTTATTTTCCAGCAACTTTCCGGAAATATAGTAATTTTAAAGGGGTTATCACACTACAACTTGCTATAAAATCGTTTTATAGAAAAAATGTCCTAACATTATTTGAGGAAATACTGGTAGTGGAATACCCCTTTAATGTATAAATACATAAGAAAAGCAACAATTTGTTAAAGTATAAAGGTATCATTTATTAAATTATAAATTTTATAATAATTGTATCAGTAATGGGAAATATATATATATATATATATATATATTATATAATATAGTTATTTTAATAAATATGAAATATATAATATATTAATATAATCATATAATTACACAAATAATATAATTAAATTACATCAGTATTTATAAATATAATTTTATTATCCCCACTTTATATAATACCTCCTATAACCTCGAGGTTATAGTAGGCCTTGCTTTATATCTGTATTTATATATTTATAACAATTTATTAATGATTTATTATAAAGAATCAGGGTCAAAACTAACGCGCGAGAGTTAAAAAGTAAACAATGCGATGCAATAGGCGGGAGTCGCGTATACACAGAAATGAATATATATATCCAATAAAGGACGTATGTCCTTTCTATAATATATACATTGTATGATATAATTCAAATTCGAATTGTATGATCAACTTAAATTCACTTCAATGATTCAACTCCCGCCTCACGCGCTTGTTTTTTTAAATATTGCGCGTTAGTTTTGACCCGTCACCATTATAAATTATTAAAATGTTTCTTTTTTTTTTATCAAATATATGATCTTTGATGATTTATTATTGGTTCATATTTTACCGCTATTTAATCAAGAACCAGAATCCATTGAAGTAAACATCAATATATTTTATCAACAATTTAATAGTGATTGCTTTTAGAAATGGCTAAACGTATTAATCAACGCATGTTGGGTGAACATATTGATAAAAAAGTATTGGTAGTAGGGGAAATACACAGTGTTAGTATATATTATTGTATTCTTAATAGTTATACAATTGTAATATTATATTAAATATAACATTATTTTAACAATTATAATTTTAGCGAAGAACAACAAATTATTTTTATAATAATTATAACTATTATATGAAATAACTAAAATAAATCTATACAATATTCGAATTATAATCAAGTAATTTCTGATTATAATAATTGTTATTCAATCACAAATTAAATTAACTTAATTTAAACTTATAAAATCTAGCCATCATCATAAGTTATTTAATAACTTATTAGCAAGTAAAGCCTTTAATAAATGGCATACATTTGGAATAGTTTATCATAAACTTTATGCCTACATAAATTATTATTACAAAAATGTATATACAAAATTTAACAAATAAATTTCAAAAAACATTTTATTAAAATGTGAAAGAATTAAAAAAATGGATTCGTTAATTATATTCTTTTTACGGATACTATTTATTATTATATCATTCAGTTTGTTTTTTTTTAAATTATGGAAAAATTACGAATATAATTACCAGCTCATATGTAACCTATTAAAATAATATGAAAAAAATAATATAAATATTATTTAATAATTAAGTATACATGTCTTTCATATACATATTAAAATAAGTGACTCCGTGGCTCAACGGTAGAGCGTCTGACTCCAGATCAGAAGGTTGCGTGTTCAAATCACGTCGGGGTCAAATATTTTTTAATTTATATTAATAATAATTACATTTATATTAATAATAATAATACAATATACAACTTTTAGATTATTTATCACATTTGTTAATTTGTAATTTTTTCAAAAAAAAATCCATTTATAATTTGTTTGTTTTTTCATGAATTTTTTTTGTAATAAAAAGAAAACATGATAATACAATATTAAAGCATATTAGAATATCATTTTAAACTATAAATAATTATTATATAAATCATAATTTTCATATTTGTTGACAAAAATCTGTTTTTACCTGATAAAAATTTCTATAAAAAAACCTGCAAAAATTGTAAATATTAATTCGCTCTAGATTAAAAATATTTCAAATAAATTTTAAACAAATTACCAAAAAAATATTTCAAAAAAGTGTCACTGAAGATTTTACATGACAAAAATCATTTTAATGACAATAAGTAAATTTTATGGGCTTTTCTCGATAATGTGGTACGAAATTAAAAAAATGTCTGGACCAAGACCAAACAGGTGAACATTTATTGAGATCGGGTATAACAGATTTTGCGACTTCTCCGGTTCTCGAGCTAATTCCCCACATACACACACACATACAATTAAATAGACTTGATGACTTGTTTTTATATAATAGATAAATTTATAAATATAATATTATTGATGTATTTATGTATATTTATTCTATTGCGTATAATTTATCATGATAATAAATAATATATATATATATATATAATTCATATGTCTTTCTCAGATTATCATGTATAACTTGGAAAAAAGCATAATATTTAATTAAATAACCCTGTCAATCATAATCTAAAAAAATGGAAACCATATCTCATATACTCCACAATAAATACTTACCCAGACTTAATACTATGTAAAACACATTGAGAAATCTAAACTATTCAATAAACTATTAATGGATATAAGCTTCCGATGACTACACACTTTTATATTCCTAGCTCTTAGCTGACCTCTTAGCTGACCTGATAATAATAGCATAGTGATCTAGAGTTGACGATAATCACGCGTTGTACATCTACTATTGCAGGTTTCCACTTCCGGGCTGACATTCCAGTTGAGGACCTCTGATGGAGTTGATATCAGCATTGCGATGAAGACACCTGTTAGTGTGTACGTATGTGTTGTTGTAGTAGTAGTCTATGCGTGTGTGTGTACGCATGTCGCAGTCATGTGTGCGTGTGTACCGTAGATATTGTGAGAAAGTGGATAAGCAATTGAATGTAGTGTATGGCACTCTGCGATAGAGGCGTTGCAGTCGAAACCTACTACTTTTAAACTTTCCAATTAACTACTACATTTTAAATTAATATTATTTATGTATACATATATATTTATAATTACTACCAATTTTAATGTACTACCTATATAATGTACTACCTATATTACCTATACTACAAAATAAAATTATATATTTAAAATACATCGTATCATCATTCCTCGTAATTTTGTGTATTTAAATTTAAGATATCGTACTATTTTATTTATACGTATAATCTAAATCCATTGATATAGATAGAAGTCACTTAAATCTATTTTGACGAAAATTCGTAAATTGCTTATCCAATTTCTTTATATCGTTCGTGTGTACATGTGTAGTAGTAGTAGTAGCAGTAGCGGTAGTAGTAGAAGTAGTAGTAGAAGTAGTAGTAGTAGTAGTATTATATATTTATTTACTGAAATTCAATTTTAAATAAATTGTTCGGAAGTATAAGTAATAACCTTATCATACTAATAATAATAAACATGACAGAGTATGTATGCGTGTGTGTGTGAAGGCACTGTTTGGTAAACATCCTCTATTAGTAGTAGTGTGTGTGTGTGTGTATGCACTGCTATGCAAGAATTAGCTATACCTCCACTGTTACTAGTAGTAGTGTGTGTGTGTGCACTGCTATGCAAGAACCAGCTATACCTCCACTACGACCAGTACTAGTAGTGTGTGTGTGGGTGTGTGTTACAATGACAACTTGCTATTAACAAGTATTGTAGTCTATCGACGTGTAATTATCGAATACGCTGCGTTACTAATGGTATCACTGTTAACCCGTGGGTGTGTGTGTGTTACAGTTCACTGGAGGTCACCTTGCTGGACCTGCTGAGATCATCGGCACGTCCATGAGCAAGGCGGACATTGACTGCGATAAGGTGTTCCTGCTTCCCACCGGTAAAGGCTTTGGTTAGTAGGGCTTAACATAGCCCGCTGCTTTGGTTATTAGTGTTAAGGTTATTAGTGTTAATGGGGTTTAACAATCCCCTTCTGCCCCGATATCTAACCCCACTCACCGGTAAAGGGTTTGGTTAGTATCTATGTGGTTACACTAACCCCCCCCCCATCTCTCTATCCTAATATAGACCCACTCGTTGCTCTATACGTACCCAACAATAATCTAAGCATCACAGCGGATTGAATCATTCATTTATTATTAAATTAGTATTTTTTTCCATTCGTTTCATATATAATTAATATATTATCTACTAACTTTTAGTCAGATTGATGCCTAGCTAATTCCTATCTCGTTTATTACTTCATATTATACATTATTTATTATCAATAATTAAAGTAAAACATACATAAATACACCTAATCATCATCATTGCAGACATGGAAACCTACGACAAGTTCGTCGAGATGATTCCTCGTCTCCCTGCCGAAGTCGCTAAATATTTGTGATTTAATTGATTTAATCACACCTCGTATGTATATAAATATTTCTCATTAATAATAAAACTAATATAAACTATAATATTATTTATTTCAAAATAATCATCTCAATAAATATTTATCGTTAATAATAAAACTAATATAAATGATATTATTTTTTCAAAATAATCATCTCTCAAAGTATGTACACGACACAAGCACGAATAGTAATACAACGTAACAATCTACTTGTACGTATTAGTTGTACATCCATTGTGTTATATATTGAAATAATATATTTATTAAAAAAATTTGATTTATAACTAATTTAATTAATATTGAATAATTTCCTATATATACTTTTTTAAGAATCGAATATTATAATATTATTAATATTTTTTACGATATCTATTAACTAATTAAATTGAATTGTTATGAATTTATTTCAGAAATATATAATTACTATTCTGATTACTACAACTATGAAATTATCAAATTTATATAGATAATTAAACTTTAAACATCGAAAAATACGCAATTATATATTTTATTTTTATAAATTGTGTACACTGTGTAATACACAATGTGTATCCTATATTACTTGTTATACTATATATTTTATAAAATATGATATTGAAATGTTATCTTTTATACACATTTTGTATAATATATACACATTAATTCAGTAAGAGTATATAAATTAATATATAGGAATTCATTATAGTAAATCAAAATTTCATAATAAATTGTTTGAAAATATATAAATAATTAGGTTCGGAAATATAAATAAATAATTTCATTTTTAAATTTAAAATGATGGAAAATAATGCGAATTCCAAATGGGGCATCTCCTATTATAATTAAATCTAACAATTATTATGAAGTAAATAGGTAACAATAAGGAAATCATATTTATTTGTGATAGTATAATACTATATTTTAATATATTGATTAATGATATCATTATTAAATGTATATGGCATAGATCAGTGGATGGAGACATTATTCGTTATCTCGTTAATTTAATAGGTTATATATTGTAATAATATTTACGTGACTTCAGTGATTTATTAATATGAATTATCAAATAAGATTTTATATTAGTCTATGAACCTACCTAATTTACAGCACTGGGTTAATTCAGTATTAATTTCACAGAATAACAATGAGCTATATACGTTATGTCAGAGTAGAATATCTTGATATGGTTAATAGTAGGGTTAATATAAGGTAAATTTAAAAAATATGTAAAGATATTTTTATTTGAAATTTGAAAATGTAAAATTAAAATAAATGTTGGTTTTTAATATAAATAGAAAATGGATAAATAACTAATTAATTATTATTAATAATAAGAATATTTGAGAAAAAGAAAATTAATTTTTCATAGCTTTATAGTTTAGAATAAAATACAAAACTGTTGTTAAATAAATACCTAAAATTAAATAATGTATTAATAGAATTGAGTGTAACGTATACAAAGCTACTAGTACCCATTGTTACTATTAGTACTACAAGTGCTAGACTACTATAACATAGATAATTGATTGGTTTATATTCGGATCACAAACACCACTATGATATCAATGTCCGTGCCAAGCAAAGATATGTTACTAGTATCTATTTACATGAGACAAATTGTAATGCTAAATAGTAATAATTAATAGTAAATATAGGTGGCAATACTATCGTTTTCAATAGTGAATTGTCAACGTATGTTTAACACAATACTTTAGAATATGTATAATTTTACATTGAAAATGAATCTATCGATGAAAAGTTAATAAATGTATCTAATATGGGTGTATATTTTAATATTTAATTTTATATATTTTAAGTTTTATATTCTAATTATAAAATAATGATATATTCTTAAAACAAACACTAAATTAAATATTTATTTTATTTAAAAATGTGTTCATTTATAATAATAATATATATTTGAAATTGACATGTAAACACTTATAAAATAACAATAGAATTAAATAATTATTTATAGTTACAATATACAGGTGGTGCCATTTTTATTAATTTCACAAATTCAGTAGATTGAAATATCTTTCCTTCAGAAAATCTTCTATAATATTAATATATTCGAATAAAAACAGGTTATATAATATAAATACACTCGATTCCATAACAATTATTTGTGTAAGTTTAATTATAGAATACATATAACTAGGGGTGCTGGAACGACTTTGTATGTAGAGGGGACCAATCAAAATAAATGTTGTGGTAAAAGTGGGGGGGGGGACCAATACATAGGAGGTCCCCCTAGATTTTAAAGTGAGGGGGGGGCCATATACTGCTGTTGCAACGCCCCTAAATATAACATTGTAGTATATAATGAAACAAGTCGGGGTTTATGTAATTGTTAACACCACACGCGGCAGTGATTACTGAATAACAAATGTCAAATGTGTCGTATTAATGCATTGCCAATAAGCCTAGCTATATATATTAACTATTAGTATAATAAAATTCATACCCAGTAAACCAATATTAAAAAAATTTCGAAAATGATTGTAATTTATTTACGAATTTGAAAAATATTGTAAACAACTTATAAAGTTAGCAATTTTCTGTATATTTGTTGAAAATAAAACAACAAGTTTGTCAAATTAAAAAAATAATATACGCAAATAATAAAAAATATTTTTTGAAAATTTTACTAAAATAATTTGCAAAAAATATATAATATTTATAAATTTTGTGAAAATAAAACACGAAGTTTGTAAAATATTAAAAATAATATGCAAAGTTGTAACTTTTTTGAAAAAAATTAGGCAGTTTTATATTATTATCTAGAAAATCCTAACATTAATTAATATATTAACAGATTTAATTACATTTTAAAATATAATTTGTATTGCAGACAAATGTTAAAATTTTAGAAAAATACTTTTATTATTTATATATGATTAACGAACAAAATATAAAATAGATAAATGTTACAATCTTAAAATTGATTTTTATATATAAATAATGTAGGATATATCCTATAGATCTGCAAACACCAATTAATAAACCAATCTTTATTCAGATAAACTAATTTTTGAATCAATCGATGAAGGAAAAAATATTTATTTTATTGGGGAAAGTAACCGAATACGCACAATCTTGGTATCTCAGAAACCATAAATCCTACACAAAAATTGTAAGGAATAAAATATTCATAATTATATAAATAGTCTAAATAAGTGTTTTTATTTTTTAATTATTCAAAATAGTGATGATCCAATAAACTGATTTTTTATTACTTTGTTGAATTTATTAAAAAAAATTTCAACTTAAAACCTTTTCAAGAATATACAAATGTATCGATATTATTAAAAAATAAAGTATTCTAAACATTATATACGTAGTAGCTATATTTATTTCCAAGTATTAATTAAGTTATAGGTATATATCTATAGGTCATATACATCTCTAGATACAACTATAACCAATCAGCGTGCAGCATGTGAACTATTCTGATTTTCATAAAAATCGCGTGCCTTATAATCCTTAATTGGTTAGGGGTTTAATCGGGTTATAATATTAATACCACCAATGAAGCTAAATCTAAAAATAGTATTATTTAGATGTTTAACTTGTATTATTAATTAATAAAATAATAAAAATTAATAAATTAATTACTAATTAAATATTGAATTATTCAAAAAATTAATTATAAATTATCTGATTGGTTCATCAATAATATATAGTTATCTAGTGGTATATAGGGTATCATATACATACCTGACATCATAGAGAACGAAGTGACTTCGTTCTCTATGCCTGGATATCACGATCAAGCATGCAGATAACATTCATAACAAAAACATTGGTAATCTATCTCTGATTACTAGCTCAGCATGGCGCAACTCAATTAATGCTGCCGTCGGAGGTAGGATATGAATTATGGTAGACGGGTTTTCAGAAAATTTCATATCTGAAATTAAAAATTGAACGAACGACGTTATACGTTCTTCGAACGTATATTGATAGTCAATTTCAATGGAAATCCAATTACAACAATAATAATAATACACTATTCCCCACGCGAAGGTAGAAATGATGCGGCAGAGCACTACTAGTAGGATAATATACCAGACCTATAGTATATATACTAGTAACTATAGTTACATAAATATCAACGTACACAAGCTACTGCTACTATCCCGAAACACAACGTACCACTAATAATTGGAGATTTTAATGCTCACATCGGTAGCCATGATACTGACAATATATTCACATTTCACTAATCTACAAATACCAATGGAAAACTGCTATTGATTATGCAGACGAAGCAGATACGATAACAACGAACACCCACTTCCTAAAAAGAAAATGTAAGTTGTGGACCTTCCTCTCAGATACAAGAGGTATAAAAAACCCAAGTCGATTATACGGGAAAAATGGATGAACAGTGTGAAAAACTGCGAAGAAATACAAGGCAAAGCCTACAATTCCTTCATTAGAATTTGATCTAACCACCGGATAATTACTGCAAATATAAAACTAAATTTTAGATCAAATATAAAGCGAATACAAAAAATGACATATGACTGGTCTACTCTTAAAAATAACAATCCAAGTAAAGAATAATTCATTATGACTCGAACCAGATTTGAAATACTAAACAAAATCAAAGACTATGACGGGGGCGCAACATCTCTGTACGAAAAGTTTGTAAAATATAATGAAGAAACATCAAACCTACTAATTCCAAAGAAAGAAAATATAAAAATAAATATAATATCAGCAGAATCAAGAATCATTGTTGCCAGAGATAAAGTTAACGTAGCTTTCATTATTTACTCAAAAAAGTATAGAGATAATAACCAAGATAACCTTAGACACGCAGAAGAGAAACTCCAATCAGAATATGATAATATTGCATCTGAAGAACTCGAATCAGATATTCAAAGGATTATGCAGGCAAATAAGCTATCCAAATACGCAACCAGTTGGAAATTAATTAATAAGATTACTTAATTAATTAATTAATTACCTTACTGGATCGGGATTATTTCCCGAGCACTATCACAAATGTTCTTCCATGTCGTCCTGTCTTTCATTGATGTATTTAGTTCTTCAGTCGTCAGTCCCGTATCATCACATATATGTTTTACATACGTTTTTTTCGGTAGTTCAAGCTTTGTTGTTCCATGGTTTGGCGTCCACAACAAAACATCTTTTATGATTTCTTCCTCACTTCGATAACAATGGGCTATAAAACATGTTCTTATACGTATTGTATGCGTTAGTGGTGGAATATTCCCCATTTATAGATTTTACGGTTTTATTCGAGTTTATGTTCATATGTTGTGTCTTTTTAGCATTTACTTTGAGACTTATTTAGAAAACTTGTTTTCCCACTTTCTTCTAAAGCATTCAGTAGTTTTTTAGCATATCTGCTAGAATCTGAAAATATTACCAGATCTGCATAATCTGCATCTATAATAGGCAGCGCCGGCTTAAGCATACTTTGGGTCCCGGGCAAAAAAAAACACATGGGCCCCATAATAATTTGTATAACATATTAATAGGGTCATTCTAGCAATAACTAATATATTTATAACTATTAAATTTATATATATATATATAAATGATATAGGTTATATTATTATTCTATGCATAATACAAGTATGTACAATTATTTAAAATCTTTAAATTTGGAGTTTTATAAATGTTAGTTTTTCATATATATTTACATGTTTCGTGTGAAGGATGTGCCCTTTAAGATATGTATAATATATAGAGGGGGAACTCATTCACTCCATGGATGGACATATATATTAAGTCGCACCCTTACATTCATTGCAATATAATATTGTATAGGATAATAAATAAAGTAAGTAGTACAAAATAAAAATGATATAAGTATAATTAAATATTTATATTACTCGATTTCATTTCTAAAAAATGAGTAGTATGTATTAATTATAAATTTCATTAATTAGCTTTGATTATAAAGATAATGTATCCATACTTAAAAGTATTTATTATATCAGAAAATGTCATAGAACATTATTTATAAGTTTAAGTTTCGAGAACCTTAATCTATTATCTCTCAAGTTTAATTATTTGCCATTAAAATACAAGGTATATTCGGATGAAAATGTCTACATTTGTATATACATCTATCCCACCATATATTGTATATAATAATGTTTGGATAGTCCATTTCTTTGAGGTGTATATCAATACAGTATAATATATATTAAAAAAATGTTATATACCTACTTATCAATTAAGTTGTCAAATATTGGTAGAAAAGAGTTATTTTGAACTTGCATACGATGTATGATGTAAATTCAATATTTGATCAAGTGATATCATTATACTAATTCTTTTGTAATTTGTTTTGTTTGTATACTCAAATAAAATCCTCATAATCAATTATTTTCTCGCCTATGTATTTAATAATTATTAAATATATACTTAAGTATATACATATTTTTTATTACTGATATTATTTTCTCAATTGAACCTAATTGCAATACTTTCATGATTGACTTTATTCTACAAAGTAATTAGCTTCACGTTTTTCATAATATTGAAGTATAAAATTCTTTCATTTTACTGAATAAATACATTGATTCTATTAATGTAATTTACGTAAAGTACATATATAATATCATATATATATATATATATATATAGTAGTTATATAACTTATGTAATAATAGGAAGTCCACAATATAATGCACTATAGCATTATAATGCTATAGATTGTGATGACCATATTACACTGTTAGAAATTGGAGGTATTCCACAATGCTCTGTAAGGGTATTCCAGATGATCGTGTATTAGTACCTCTAGAGAGGTATCATGCACTCTAGTTTATCAAGTACCTCCAGACATTGACATTTTAATTACAGGGTATTACACAGAATAGAATCTAAAATACCTTCAAATTATAAGGGTATTACACAGAATAGAATCTGAAATACCTTCAAATTTTAAGGGTATTACACAGAATAGAATCTGAAATACCTTCAAATTACAAGGGTATTACACAGAATAGAATCTGAAATACCTTCAAATTACAAGGGTATTACACAAAATAGAATCTCTATACCTTCAAATTATATGGGTATTACACAGAATAGAATCTTAACTACCATCAAATTATAATGGTATTACACAAAATATATTCTCTATACCTTCAAATTACAGGGGCATTATAATGGTAATTGTACATATACACAGAAGTTTATTTGGTATAGATAAAAGACACAAAAAATGTAAAGAATATAGTCAAGAAAGTAAAGATGTTTTTACAGTTTATTAAAAACAAAATTATTGATTTACAGAATTAGTACAACTTTAGCAGCTCGAAACGGCAGTGAACTCTTTAGTAGATTGGCATGGATCTGTTGGGATAATAGATTTTTTAATATATAAAAAGATTATTATACAACGTTTATTTTAAATTTAAATAAGAATACTCTACAACATTATTAAATTTCATTGAGGATTATTTTATAATTAATAATAATAATCATTATATTAATTATATACATGATTTCTGGATAAATGTCTACTGTAATTAGTAATATTATTTGATGAATATAAACAACCTTGTATTATACAGTTTATATTCAGATTAGTATCGTTATGCGACAAACGCACATGTTTAAGATAATTAAAATGTACATTTTTATTTAATATAAATGTTAGATTACAAAATTGACAATTAATATTCATAATGGATAAAATAATTAGTAATTGTATATATATATATATATTACTTAATAATAGTAAACAATATTATAAAATAAAATATAAAAATATTATAGTTTATAAAAAGTATAAATATAAGAAAAATTATAATAATAAATATATTAAAATTGTAAATTAAAGTGGTGATAAATAAATATTAATATTAAATTATAACCTTATAAATTATAAGTACTAATCTAGATACATATACATATATAAGTAAATAGCTAGATACAGATGAACATATAAGTACTAAGCTAGATACATATGCATATATAAGTAAATAACTAGATACAGATGAACATATAAGTACTAAGCTAGATACATATAAATATATAAGTAAATAACTAGATACAGATGAACATATAAGTACTAAGCTAGATACAGATGAACATATAAGTAAATAGCTAGATACATATGAAAATATAAGTACTAAGCTAGATACAGATGAACATATAAGTAAATAGCTAGATACATATGAATATATAAGTAAATAGCTAGATACAAATGAATATATAAGTAAATAGCTAGATACAGATAAATATATAAGTACTAAGCTAGATACATATGCATATATAAGTAAATAGCTAGATACAGATAAATATATAAGTAATAAGCTAGATACATATAAATATATAAGTAAATAGCTAGATACAGATGAACATATAAGTACTAAGCTAGATACAGATGAACATATAAGTAAATAGCTAGATACATATGAATATATAAGTAAATAGCTAGATACAAATGAATATATAAGTAAATAGCTAGATACAGATAAATATATAAGTACTAAGCTAGATACATATGCATATATAAGTAAATAGATAGATACAGATAAATATATAAGTAATAAGCTAGATACATATAAATATATAAGTAAATAGCTAGATACAGATGAACATATAAGTACTAAGCTAGATACAGATGAACATATAAGTAAATAGCTAGATACATATGAATATATAAGTAAATAGCTAGATACAAATGAATATATAAGTAAATAGATAGATACAGATAAATATATAAGTAATAAGCTAGATACATATGAACATATAAGTAAATAGCTAGATACAGATAAACATATAAGTGAATAGCTAGATACTGATGAACGTATAAGTAAATAGTTAGATACAGATAAATATATAAGTACTAAGCTAGATACATATAAATATATAAGTACTAAGCTAGATACTAATGAACATATAAGTACTAAGCTAGATACAGATGAACATATAAGTACTAAGCTAGATACAGATGCACATATAAGTAAATAATTAGATACATATGAATATATAAGTATTAAGCTAGATACATATAAATATATAAGTAAATAGCTAGATACAGATGAACATATAAGTACTAAGCTAGATACAGATGAACATATAAGTAAATAGCTAGATACAGATAAATATATAAGTAATAAGCTAGATACATATAAATATATAAGTAAATAGCTAGATACAGATGAACATATAAGTACTAAGCTAGATACAGATGAACATATAAGTAAATAGCTAGATACATATGAATATATAAGTAAATAGCTAGATACAAATGAATATATAAGTAAATAGCTAGATACAGATAAACATATAAGTGAATAGCTAGATACTGATGAACATATAAGTACTAAGCTAGATATTGATGAACATATAAGTACTAAGCTAGATACAGATGAACATATAAGTACTAATCTAGATACAGATGAACATATAAGTAAATAGCTAGATACATATGAATATATAAGTAAATAGCTAGATACAAATGAATATATAAGTAAATAGCTAGATACAGATAAACATATAAGTACTAAGCTAGATACAGATGAACACATAAGTAAATAACTAGATACAGATAAATATATAAGTAATAAGCTAGATACATATAAATATATAAGTAAATAGCTAGATACAGATGAACATATAAGTACTAAGCTAGATACAGATGAACATATAAGTAAATAGCTAGATACATATGAATATATAAGTAAATAGCTAGATACAAATGAATATATAAGTAAATAGCTAGATACAGATAAACATATAAGTGAATAGCTAGATACTGATGAACATATAAGTACTAAGCTAGATACAGATGAACATATAAGTACTAAGCTAGATACATATGAATATATAAGTAAATAGCTAGATACAAATGAATAGATAAGTAAATAGCTAGATACAGATAAACATATAAGTACTAAGCTAGATACATATAAATATATAAGTAAATAGCTAGATACAGATGAACATATAAGTACTAAGCTAGATACAGATGAACATATAAGTAAATAGCTAGATACATATGAATATATAAGTAAATAGCTAGATACAAATGAATATATAAGTAAATAGCTAGATACAGATAAATATATAAGTAATAAGCTAGATACATATGAACATATAAGTAAATAGCTAGATACAGATAAACATATAAGTGAATAGCTAATTACTGATGAACATATAAGTACTAAGCTAGATACTGATGAACATATAAGTACTAAGCTAGATACAGATGAACATATAAGTAAATTACCCCATTATTGATTATCACAGACTGGTGTTGATGTATTTATTTTTTATTTAATAAAATAAATAGTTGAAAGTATAAATATTTGCTAACGTTATTTTCATCTCAAGTGAAAGGTCACGGACTGATGTTGTCATCTCTAAGTCACCCCGTCATTGATTATCACAGACTGCTGTTGATGTATTGATTTTTATTTAATAAAATATATAGTTAAAAGTATATATATATTTGCTAACATTATTTTCATCTCAAGTGAAAGGTCACGGACTGATGTTGTCATCTCTAAATCACCCCATCATTGATTATCCCAGACTGCTGTTGATGTATTGATTTTTTATTTAATAAAATATATAGTTAAAAATATATATATATATTTGCTAACATTATTTTCATCTCAACTGAAACGTCATGGTAGATTTTTCATCTATAATGTGGAATCACAGAAGCGGTTACGGACTGCTGTATTAATCTCGGAGGTGTCACATCACTGTATATTTTGGACTGTTGTTGATTGATGTATTTCTTATTTAAGCAAATGTATAAATGAAATATATAATAGAAATAGTTATAAATATAAAGTATAAATATTAGCTAACGTAGTTGTTATCTCAAAAGCGAAAATATATGGACTGCTAGTGATGAATGGGTGATTAATCAATAGTGACGATTCATCACCCATTATAATTAAACATATTGTAAATGTATACTTTTTCAATAGTATAATCGTATTTTATTAGACTATTTGGATCAAATGAACTTTACGATCAACTAAAAAATTCGACGGACATTTATGTCCTTCTATCGAAAGTTAATTTGATTGTATTGTAGTTTAGCATATACATTTAACTTTACGATCGGCGGAAATCTATACATATAATACAATACAATCAAGTGAAGTTAATAATATGATATTATATATTCAGCCTTTTTAATATTATATTAAATGATATATTAAATATATTACAAATTAATATAACATTGGAACACTACCTTTATTTACTTAAATTGTAATCAAATATTAAAAATAAATTAATATACATATATTATTCAAAAATTCTGATTATATTTAATAAAGTAAAGTACAAATTAATCATTTTTTAAAAGATTAATATTTATATTTTGTATTAATAGAAAAAATTTATTTATCTATATATTTGTAATATTTTACATAAATAAACTTCATATTAACATATAAATGAAATATAAATAGAGTTTTCATAATTAAACATACATAAACTTCATATTTAATATGATATTAACTTATAAATGAAATATAAATATAGTTTTTATAATTAAAATAATTAATAATAAAAAAATATGTTAATAAAACAATATTTAAAAAATATAGTTTATCAACTTTATAACGTATATAATACGTATTTTTAAATAAAAACAAATAAAAAGGATTAATATAAAATAAATAACAAACTATCGGTATATAATAATACTTACTTTCTGATATATCTGGATCAATAAAAGAAATATTTTAATAAATTATATATTAAATACAAAAATTGACATGTGAGTGATAATCAATAATTATGGGATATACTAATATCCAGAAGTATTCCAAAAATCCAGAAGTAATCTAGAAGTAGAAATTATTTTGTTGTATATAAATCCATTTTGTTGATGTATTAAAGATAAATAAGATTTAAAATAATATGTTAAGTATATTATGATAATATATATTATTTTGTATTATATCATATAGATATATCATCACTATATATATAAGTAATACTCTATAAACACTACTTCTGGATTATTTATGGATTACTTCTGGAGTATTTGTTGTATATAAATCTATTATTTTGATATATTAATAAGATTTAACAAAATATTGTTAGTATATTATGATAATATATATTATTTTGTATTATATTATATAGATATATCATCAATATATATCAATTTTTAGTATATTTCTCTCACATTTTAACAGCTCATATTTGTATAGTTTACCTATATGTAAAATACAAATCTATGGCTCATAGATATAGAGAGAATCTCTAGCTCTATGCACATATGTATAATACATGTATAATATATATATATATATATATATATATATATATATATATATATATATATATTCATTTATAGGAACTTCATATATTATATATATATATATATATATATATATAATATATGCAGTTCCTATAAATATATATTTATATAATATTATATATAATTTAATATATATTATGTATATATATTATACATGTATTATATAATATATGAAGTTAGAATATATTGTATTCGAGCGGAAGAGTTACTAGTTAACCAACGGTTAAGAGCGGATGAAGATTTAATATCTCAACGGTCAAGTGCACATCGTATAGCCAATCTATCATAAACCATAGTTACGCTGATACGAATAGTCTGGAGAAGAGACAGGCACCGCTAGACTCTTAATGCCTGGAGTAAGAACACATGACAATTACAAATATAAAACATTCAATGCCGGATCGGCCGAGCCCCGGAATAACAACGCCTGCGCATCCCATCGGTAAATCCCAGGATGGATGTGATAAATCGACTACTGGATTGAATAATATATTAACAACACAACATAAAACAACACAACGAACGACAAAGACAATTAATAAACGAAGAATACAACTAGCAACGAATATTACAACGATAGGAACATGGAATGTTCGTACGCTTAACGGAGTAGGAAAAATCCAAGAACTAACGAGAGAACTTGATCGCTATAGATGGGATATTATTGGACTTGCTGAGACACGATGGAAAAACTCTGGTGAAGTAATAACAGACGAAGGTCATAAAATTGTCTATAGTGGACAAGAAAAATACCATCAACAAGGAGTAGCTTTTATCGTTAGAAAAGAGCTTACCACATCGATCCTCAATTACAGCACAGTTTCCAGCAGAATTATATCAATAAGATTAGCTTCACAGCCAGTAAATATGACTATCATTCAGATTTATGCTCCTACAAGCGATTATAATGACGAAGATATCGAAGTTTTTTATGAAGATATAGAACAAACAATGGCAGCGGTACATAAAAAAGACTTACTGATTATACAAGGTGATTGGAACGCAATAGTAGGTGATGCAAATAAAGATTGGAGTAATGCTGTAGGAAAATTTGCGCTCGGGAAAACAAACCCAAGAGGCATCAGACTTCTCGAATTTGCTACCAAACATAATTTTACACTTTCTAACACACTTCACCCGCAAAAAGATTCAAGAAAAGCTACGTGGCACTCGCCAAATGGTCGTACCCATAACCAAATTGATTATATTCTAGCACCATTGAGATTCAAATCAAGTATACACATGTCCTCAACTAGAACATACCCTGGAGCTGTAATAAACAGTGACCACGACCTTGTTCTCTGTAACATGAGACTGAAACTACGATCACAAAAAATGAAGAAAAGCAATAGAATACGATATGATCTAGAAAAATTGAATAATGCAACTATAAGCCTACAGTACAAAGAAGATTTGAAATCGAAGCTATCAGACATCAATATTAATGAAATATCAACTGACAATGCATATACGCAAATTTCACAGTCATTAACAAGTACAGCAGAAAATGTTCTAGGAAAATACAGAATAAAAAAGCAACCTTGGATAACTGATGAGATTTTAACGCTATGTGATAAAAGAAGAAGTCTAAAATCAACCAAACATCAGAGTACTGAACATGCAGAAGAATATAAACGAGTCCACAACCTTATTAGAAGAAGTATGAAAGAGAAAAAAGAAGATTGGCTTAAATCCCAATGTAATTCAATTGACCACGACATAAAAAGAGGTGTTCATAGCAAGAGAGCGTATAACACGATAAAAGCAATCACTAACTCTATAGACAGGAAAATGTCAAATATTGAAGATGCTAACGGAGTACCAATAGAAGATGATAGTGCAAGATTAGAAAGATGGACGGAATATTGCAGAGATTTATATAACTACCCAATTAAAACTGATCAATCTAAGTTACATAATACTCGAGAAGAAAATGAAGAACAACCATTACCCATATTAAAAGAAGAAGTAATCAATGCCATAAGAACCTTGAAAAACGGTAAGTCACCAGGTATTGATAATGTGCCAGGTGAACTTATCAAAGGAGGAGGTGAGGCACTATACGATATACTTACCAAGCTATGTCAGAAAATCTGGTCTACAAACCAATGGCCTGAAGCATGGACGACTTCTTTAATTATACCTATTCCAAAGAAAGGCGATCTCAAAAAATGTTCAAACTATCGTACTATAAGTCTGATCAGTCACACGAGCAAAATTGTATTACGGATCATACTGAATCGCTTAACACCACAAGCAGAAGATATTCTGGCTGATGAACAAGCAGGTTTTAGAAAGGATCGCAGTACAACAGAACAAATTTTGAATTGCAGAATATTAATGGAAAAACATATGGATCATCAACGACAAGTCTACCACAATTTCATCGATTTCAAGAAAGCCTTCGATAGAGTATGGCATGATGGTTTGTGGAATGTGATGTCTGAATTTGGGATAGACAACGACTTGGTAAAAATCATAAAGTCACTCTACGAATCAGCAAAAAGCGCAGTACTATTGAACAACCAGATAGGAACTAAGTTCGATACGACAGTAGGAGTTAGACAAGGCTGCTTACTATCGCCAGTTCTATTCAATATATTTCTAGAAAAAATAATGCAAGACTCTCTAGTAGATCAATCGTCAAGTATAGCAATAGGAGGAAGAAAAATCAACAACTTAAGATTCGCTGATGATATAGATCTCATCGCTGGTTCAGAAAGTGAGTTGCAATCCCTCACAGATTCTCTAGAAAAAGCTTCGACATCATACGGTATGGAAATCAACCATGAAAAAAGTAAAATTCTTGTAAATGGAGATCATTCAACACCACCTGTGATCACTATGTACGGCAAACAACTTGAAAATGTTCAAAATTTCAAATATCTGGGAGCAATGCTAACCGACACCGGAAATTCAAAGAAATAAATCCAAATAAGACTAGCGACAGCAGTTACAGCCCTTGTGAAATTGGAGAAGATCTGGCGTAGTGGAGAAATTGATTTCAAACTTAAATACAGACTCTACATCTCTCTAGTTATTTCAACATTGTTGTACGGATGCGAAAGCTGGACCTTACTAGAAGAATCTAAAAAGAAGATACGTAGTTTCGAATCAAAAGCACACAGACGACTTTTAAATATTAGCTATAAACAAAGAAAAACTAATATATTTGTAAGCAATGAAATTAATAAAAAAGTCGGCCCATATGTACCACTTCTGGATATTATCATGAGAAGAAAAATGACCAAATTCGGACATATAACTCGTCACGATTCGTTAGCTAATACTATTCTTCATGGATATGTCGAAGGTGAGAGGAAAAGAGGAAGACCTAAAAGAAATTGGATGAATGATATATTCGAATTTTCCCATCTTTCTCTTAGGCAACTTTTAGATATTGCAAAAGATCGTTCGAAATGGAGAAAGTTGTGCTATTCATTATCATGTGTTCCCCCTACGATGGCGACGTCACGGGACTAAGTAACTAAGTAAGTAAGTATATATATATATATAACTAATAACTAAGTAGCATTTATAATATTATATATATAGTTATATATTATAAATTAATTATACATCTGTAGCATAGATAAAGGGATATTCTCTCTAACTCTATGATATGTAGCATAGATACTTAAAAATATGATATATGATATATATTAGTTGCCATATGAATATGTTGCACCACTATTAGGAACTATAGTTTCCAGGCACTATTATACGCAACTATTGGTACTAAAAAATATGATATATGATATATATTAGTTGCCATATGGATATTTTGCACTACTATTAGGAACTATGGTTTCCACGCACTATTATACGCAACTATTGGTTGCCATTGCACTATAGTATGCAACCATTTGTATATAAATATAATCCACTTTTGGTTCCTTGGGATCTTACTATGATAAATTAAATAATAATAAAATTAGGTATTGATTATTTTGTAGCATTTTATCATTACATTCTAATCCTTTCTAGGTTTACATCTTTCATAACTCATAAAATGTGCGATTACTTCAAATTAATTGTCGACCATATTATATTTAAGTTAACATTATAGTTTAAATAATACTTATATATGTTTTATATAAGTATATGTAGCAGATTTGTGATAATCATATAGGTGTGGGTAATTCACATAAAACTAGAGGTATTCCACACAATACAAATATAAATACCATTAAACTAGAGGTATTCCACACACTGACAATTTAAATACCATCATATAATATATTGTTTATATTTAATGGTATTTGACATTTTTAAGGGTATTCCACATTATAAAAATATAAATACCATTAAACTAGAGGTATTCCACACTCTGAAAATTTAAATACCATCGTAAAATATATTGTTTATATTTAATGGTATTTGACATTTTTAAGGGTATTCCACATTTTAAAGCTCAATAAAGTACCATTATTTTTAACAGTGTATATTCGATAATTCTTTTAATACAAAATAGTATATCCTTTCTTTAATCTAGATGTTAAAATATTATATATTTAGGTTTGCTAAATAAACTATATTGATTTGGTATGAAACCAAAAATATTGCTGCAATTGTAGTTGATTCAACGGTATTTTGCCCAACTAGATTTAACAAAGGCGCAGCTCAGGGGGTCCGTATTGCCAATAGACTATGGTTTATTATTAAATATTGCATTTCATTTAATATTCCAGACATATTGCTGAAATTGTCATAATCTTGAGCTCTATAATCTTTTATATTTATATTATTATTAAAAAATAATCTAATAAATCATTAGCTAAATATTTACCAGTGTGATAATTAATCTCTAGGTAGGGATTAAATCCTATCCTTTTTCTCCCAATCTCATTTTTACATCAATAAATATTAAATAATCATACCTTACTTGGCATATATGATGACGATTGTTAACTGATCTATATGTGATATATCTTGAGTTGAGTCCACTGATATACTATATACTATATAATATTTTGAATTTTTATTTCTTCAATAATTTATATCTCACCTGTTCTCTTTTTAATATCGTCATTGTGGGCGTGTATATGTAAATAGATATACGAGGGTGATGTCAATATAATAATTCATTTGTAAGTAGCCTACTAGTTAGCAAATTACAAACAAAATCCTTTAGTTTTATATATATATAAATAATATCCTTTTCAATAAATATAAATATAATTTATATATGTAAATATTCTAGTAATATTTTTTTTTACATAATTTCATTAATAGGTAATTATTTTAAAAAAACTATAAAGCAGAATACTCATATTTGAATTAAACTATATACATATATATACACTACAAAATATAATAATATATACACTATAACAAGACACATATTTTTTTAATACGCCCGCTTAGATAGAGAAAATTTAATTATTTTGAGAAAAATAATTTTGAAAAGATATTTTATTAGTCTTAATTACTATTATACATCTATATAAAATACCGTTTTTTCGTAATTTATAATCAATATAATTCTTTAAATATGTCAGAAATTATAGTTAACATATATCTAAATCATTTTAATTTTAATAAAAAAAACGTTAATATATATTTGTGTTCTCGATGTAGTGGTTAATAATCCTTTAATACATTTATCTAGTATCATTAATCGCTTCCAGGTTTATCAATCAAAGATTTATCAATTCGTTTCATACTATTTCATCTGATATTCTGATATCTGTGAGGTAGTATATGGTGTTCACTATTAGCATGTGCTCCAACCTATTCATTTACGTGTTACCATAATATCTTCATGTAAATTTTGAAATTTTTCTAAAATTCACTTTTCTCATATGTCTAAATAACTCATATTTAATTAATTTATTATATTATTTTTATTTGTTAAATTAAAATTAATAGTATATAAGAAAATATAATGTATAAAAATACTATTTATAAATATTTTTTTTTTAATAAATAGTAAAAAAATGTTTCTCAAATAATTTATGGGCCCCCAAAATGTTGGGCCACGGGCAATTGCCCGGTTTGCCCCCCCCTTGAGCCGGCCCTGGTAATAGGTATTAATACCTATTAGTAATAATATTACCTATTAATAATACCTATTAGTAATATTAGTAATAATACCTATTAGTAATAATACCTATTCGTTGCTGGATATCTTCTACTTCGTTGTTTCGCTAGTGTTAGGCCTAGATCCTTATTTTCGTAAATAGATGTTCTTAATACGTAATAGATGGCACCCTTACATGTAATAATAAACAATAATTGTGCCAGAGTACTCCACTGTAGATCACCTGCATTTATATTAAAATATTCTGTGTCACCATCATGTGACAGTACAATTTGTAATTATTATATTGCAATATGTGATTGAAGTGACATGTCTTCTATACTTCGGCTGGTATTTCATCTAATCCGGCGGTTTTATTTTTCTTTGTTTTTTGAGTACTATTCCAAGTTCTTCTATAGTAAATGTTGCTCTTTGGTTGTTGTAAATATAGCTCTTTGTCCACTATTTTTACTATGTCTTGATTGGTTGTTATTGGATATTTTCATAGTAATAGAGAGAAATGTTGTTTTCTTTTTTGTTTACGATCTTTGTTATCTTTTGCTTTAATTTTATATCATTTTTTTGTCTTTCTACCAGTAATGTTGTTTACACTGTGACATGATATAGCGGATTTATTATTATCTGCACCTTTTTTGATATCATCTATTTATTTTTTCAAATATATTGTATGCTCATTTATATATTTATCTTGATGATTTTATTTAGCTTTGTTAAACTCAATTTTGTGGTTTGTGTTAAGATTTTCTTTCATTTTCAATGATAGTTGTTTCAGTGCGTTTCGTTTCTTTATTATATTTATATTTTTCCATGATATTCTTTTCTTTAATTTAATCGGAATACATTTCTTTTTTGCTACTGCATGAGAATCAACAAATGCTAAGTATTTATCATGTGTACTTTTACATGATTTGATTGAGTCTTCAAAATGTTGTTTAAATAGCTTGTATAATTATTTTCAATAGATTTGTCTTTTGTCAGAGTATTCCAGTCATATCGTTTTTGTTAAATATTGGAAGACCGATTAACAATATGGTATGAATACTTTAAGAAACTCCTAGGTGTCAAACATGAAATAAATAATACTTCAATTCAAGTTATCAACCCTGAAACTCTTGATATATCCGTTGGACCTTTTACGAATAGCGAATACAATAGAGTAACGTATATATGGTAATGCAACTGGTCCTGATGGAATACATCCAGAAGTTTTTAAATATACTCACCTTGATGAAATAGTCCTCGAATTTGCAAATAAAATGCTAATACAAAGTAAAAAACCAGCTCAATGGCCTAAACGTGATATAGTACCTATTCCAGAATCTGACAACCTAAAAGAAGTAAGCTAGGGTAAAGTAACCGAATATGGACAGTGCCCGAATATGGACACTCTCAGTATCTCAAAACCATAAATCCTACAAAAAAATGTTTAATGAATAAAATACTCATAATTATATAAATAGTCTAAATAAGTATTTTTTATTTTTTAATTATTCAAAATATTGATGATATATCCAATAAACTGATTATTTTAAAACGTTTTTAAATTTATGAAAAAAAAATTCAACTTAAAACCTTCTCAAGAATATACAAATGTATCAATATAAAATATAACACTATATTATTAAAAAATAAAGCATTCTAAAAATTATATATATAATTTCCATATTTGTTATCAAATATTCATTAGGTCATTAAGTCATTAAGTTATTAAGTTATAATCATATATCTAGAGGTTATATAAGTCCCTAATACGGACAGTGTCCGTCGGACACTCTATATATCTTAATACGGACATCCTATAACCAATCAGCGCACAGCGTATTAACTATTCTGATATTCATGAACATCGCGTGCTTTATAATATTAATAACAATAAAGCTAAATCTAAAAATGTAGATACTTAAATTATATTATTGTATAACATGTATTATTAATTAAAAAATATTAAAAATTAATACATTATTTACAAATTAAATTAGATTACATTATTCATAAAATTAATTATAAATAATGTAATGTAATTTATCTGATTGATTCATCAATAATATATAGTTTATCTAGTGGTATATAGGGTGTCCGTATTATAACACAGGGTGTTCGTATTCGGTACCCATGTCCGCGATCTATTAAATACAATTTTAAAATCACAATAATATCTATAATCATATAATATTAATATATTGTACTTTTTGAATACAAATATTAAGTCATAAAATGTTAAGACCATTTATTGTTAAATTGTCCGTAACATGTGTCCACTTTCCCCCGTACGGAATTATATATAATCATATACTAATAGTATACTATAAATATATTATAATGTTAAATTAACTGTATGTGCCTATTAAAGATATGTCTAAACATATATGTATACATATCCATTGTTATTGTATTGATAAGTCGTAATGTCAATTAGTTGTTTTTTCTATCTGTTGGCATCGGTTGACATCATTTGAAATATAAATAAATATTTCAATAAAACATATTTTTATAAATAAATACTTCAAGTAGGTCGGTTATAAGTTAAAACTTAGAACACGTACACACATAATAGAAGGTACATTAGTAGGCATATTAGTAGGTATATTAGTAGGTATATTAGTAGGTATATTAGTAGGTATATTAGTAGGTATATTCGTAGGTATACTATTAGGTATACTATTAGGTATATTAGTAGGTATATTAGTAGGTATATTAGTAGATATATTAGTAGATATATTAGTAGGTATATTAGTAGGTATATTAGTAGGTATATTAGTAGGTATATTAGTAGGTATATCAGTAGGTATATTAGTAGGTATATTATTAGGTATATTAGTAGGTATATTAGTAGGTATATTAGTAGGTATATCAGTAGGTATATTAGTAGGTATATTATTAGGTATATTAGTAGGTATATTAGTAGGTATATTAGTAGGTATATTAGTAGGTGTATTATAGGTATATCAGTAGGTATATTAGTAGGTATATTAGTAGGTATATTAGTAGGTATATTAATAGGTATATTAGTATTTATATTAGTAGGTATATTAGTAGGTATATTAGTAGGTGTATTAGTAGGTATATTAGTAGGTATATTAGTAGGTATATTAGTAGGTATATTATTAGGTATATTAGTAGGTATATTAGTAGGTATATTAGTAGGTATATTAGTAGGTATATTAGTAGGTATATTAGTAGCTATATTAGTAGGTATATTAATAGGTATATTAGTAGGTATATTAGTAGGTATATTAGTAGGTATATTAGTAGGTATATTAGTAGGTATATTAGTAGGTATATTAGTAGGTATATTAGTAGGTATATTAGTAGGTATATTAGTAGGTATATTAGTAGGTATATTAGTAGGTATATTAGTAGGTATATTAGTAGGTATATTAGTAGGTATATTAGTAGGTATATTAGTAGGTATATTAGTAGGTATATCAGTAGGTATATTAGTAGGTATATTAGTAGGTATATTAGTAGGTATATTAGTAGGTATATTAGTAGGTATATTAGTAGGTATATTAGTAGGTATATTAGTAGGTATATTAGTAGGTATATTAGTAGGTATATTAGTAGGTATATTAGTAGGTATTGTTATTGTTATTGTTATTTTTATTTGGTGAAGTCTTTTCATCCCATCCAGGAACTTAGATGAAGTTTTCACTTATAACCATATATGGCTCTAATGTCCCTTCGAAGCCGCTCTCATGTTAAGGCATCCATGGTTTTAACGAGAGTCGATCATTTATTTATACACAATTATATAAGATCACTTCTAAATAATATTTTAAGACCCATTTTATAAAATTAATTAATGGTCCGGACGAGGGTCGAACCCGTGTCCTACTGCTTGTGTGTCTGACGCCTTAGCCACTGAGCCACACAGGCAGTATATTCTTAGGTATATTAGTAGGTATATTAGTAGATATATTAGTAGATATATTATAGTGGTCGGGAATATTTCTAGATCGTAATACGACTAGCACTCGACAAATATGTTTTTCATCGCACGTAAGATGAATCACGAATCACACGTAATACGCACCCGCACCACGTGGTAGTAACCGCGACACCCGATTGGACGAATAGCTCGCTCTAGATACGCGACCCGTATCTCAAGAGAGTTTCCGCTACAAGTGTTCCCCGACGTCGGGAAAACGGTTCGCCGATGGGCGGAAAGTGGGCGAGCGCGCCGGTAGTCAAGTAGGCGGTGTGCGATTCTGAAGTGTGCGCGTGCGCGTGTCACAAACTCTCACCGCACATTCGTGTACGGTACCGATTCAGTTTACGTCCGGGAAGAGGACTCGCAACATACAATTATCAAAATCGGCATCATATATCCAAATCTTCTTCATTTATCAGAAATAACATATTTATCTAGATAGCTCTCTCTCTCTCTGTTTATCACCGATAACCCGACTTGTAACAGTATCGGCTAGTTATCTATATTTACACAGGGCGTATACCCTAACCTAATTCCGTAGCGGAATAGAGCGTGGAACATTCCAGAGACGATGTTAGCGGTCAAGCTTCTCGCGTTGTTGACGATAGCCGTAGCGGTGTTGCACTGTTACTCGGTAGGGGCTCCTAGCTCGTCGTGTGACTCGATGCGACCCTTCCACGGGTACTACTCCAAGATGATGAGGGGTAACGCTAACAGCCCTTACGTGATCACCACCGATACGCTGACTTACACCCCCGGCCAGACTATCAGAGGTAGGTGTACGCGTGTGCTACTGTAGTATACCGCATTTATATATAAATATCATATTTATTTTATAAACTTTTTGAGGTAGGATAGGTATATATATATTATATATATATATATATATATATTAAATAATATGTACTACAGTATTAATAGTTCAGATAGTATACTATAGTATATATGTACTATATTTTATGTATGATATATCATATATGAACTAAATATCAAATATGACGTCAACATGATAAAAGGCCTACTTGTATTTGTGTATATATAGTGAGGTTTATATAATTTCTATAAGTAATTTATAACTAATATATTATGATTATATTTATGTAATACATATTTATAATATAACCTCACTATATATATATATATATATATATATATATATATATATATATATTATAGTAATTCAAGTAGGCTTAAGCATTTATATCATATTGACGTAATGTTTGATATG
Organism: Osedax fenrisi; assembly: GCA_964019155.1. Taxonomy (NCBI): domain Eukaryota; kingdom Metazoa; phylum Annelida; class Polychaeta; order Sabellida; family Siboglinidae; genus Osedax; species Osedax fenrisi. Next base: position 14,523,409 of record OZ025241.1, read on the forward strand.
TAGTACATATTATTTAATATATATATACCTATCTTATAGGAATACCTCAAAAAGTTTATAAAATAAATATGATATTTAACAAAATATTTTTATGAATAAATTTGAGTTTTCATATATGTATTTATATTTTGGTATTACTAATCTATCTACATGATTTATTAAAATTATCACTACTTAAAAACATTCCTACTAATTAATATATTAATATATTTAGATATGAAATATACTATACTATATAATATTATATATTATGATATTTGTTTATATTGATTATTTAAAAAATCTAATAACTAAAGTTATTAATTAGCATCATCTAAAATATCAAAAAGATTTGTAAACAAAAATAAAAAAGCCACTGGAAAACATATATTACACATTTATTGTTACATGAACCTGGAGTACATATAACTGTACAGATACCAACTATTAACAGGGAGCTATAGCTATATACACATATATTAAGGGTATACCATATATGGATTATACATATAATACATATGCATTGAAAGATTGTCATGAAATATCGGATAATTAATATTATAATATTCAATCTCCGGTATCGCATGACAATCTTTCACTCTATATATATATAGAATCTATACACATAAATATTCACATACAAACATATATACATATATAATAAGCTGGTATGGTAATTATGTTACAGGAGAAATTACATAATAATCGACATATTAATTAATATTCACAAAAGTGGTTTATCATAAATGTATATATTTATAAATAATAGTACAAATACCGATATATATATATATATATATATATATATATATATCTTATGCGTGTATTCATTTAGTTATTCAATTTCAAACCGTTACTTATTATCGCCCATAGTTACCATATCTCTAAAGAATAAGAAGACACGTGGCGACGAGTTTAGGGGTTTCATGTTGAGTGCCAGGGCCGAGGGCGGACAGTCGGACAAGTTCGGTAGCTTTATCATCGAGCCGAAGGAAAGACACAAATACCAGACGAAATGCTCGAATGTTAGTGACGTAACCCTTTGTTATAACGCCTATATGGCGCGATGTTACATAATAGGGTGATACTTCGACGTGTATATATACCTATAGGAGGACTAGGGGAAAGTCTCCGATTACCGACCCCTAAATGATTATTTGTAATAACTTATTCAATATTAAATATATTTATGTGACATTTTGTAATTAGGGTAATATTATGGCAATGAATAATGTGGCTATTTTAAATTTTGTATATACTTACCTATACTTATATTTACAAGAATAAACAGGGGGTCGGTAATCGGATACATGTACCTAATGCCGACCCCCTAAAATAATCGTGGTATAAATAATTGTAGTATTATAATATCCAATAAAAATAGTAGATATACATAAATATAATTAATAATAACATTCACGCAATTTATTTTGTATTACATTTATGTTTTAATAGTAATATTAAATTTAAATTTAAACTTTATAGTAATTATATTAAAATAGTGTATATTATTATTTAATATTTATTTATTAATCAGTATATATATAATCAACTGGAATCATGAATCGTAAATTTATATCAATGATACACAAACAATTTACGATATATTTTAAAGTAATATAGGATATCCTACCTACGGATCTATTTTGATTGGATTATCTATTTTCTATTATAAATCACATGGGGTTGGTATTAGAGTAATTTATGCGGTCGGTAATAGGACAACTATATGGGTTGCTATAATTAAGATATATTGGTTAATAGTTATTCAAATTAAATTAAATTTATAATAGTTATAAACATATTATTGATCTACAATATTTTGCGCATTATTAAGTTTTCTTTCAAAAAAAGTTATTATTCAAATATTTAAAAAGTAAAAACAGAATATTACATTTTATAAAATAACATTTGTAGGAGTACATATTTTTTAAAACAAAATACTTATTAATATTTATCATTAAATTACTAACAGTTCATGGATATATAATTGTTTGATATCTCTTATAGTTAATGAGATACGAGAGGGGGTCGGTATTATGAGGGGGTCGGTAATCGGAGACTTTCTCCTATGTGTTGTAGGTGGGTCAGTTTTAGATTTATCCACAATTAATTTAAAAAAGTAATCCTATAGGATATACACTGTATATTATACTGTATATTATACAGTGTATACACTTTTTAAAATATTAATGCTTTATATTTCGAATTTTGTATTCAAATCGAATTAACATAAGCGAATAAACAAATATAATGTACATTATTTCTATTATTATTAAACCACTATTTCAATATATTCAATTATAATTTCTAGTTTATTATAACTAATTTCTAATATTAAAAGGGTTATCATTTCATTAAATTAAAATGTCATAAACAAAAAAAAAACAATTACACTGATATTAGAAAATGTTTTATACAAATATTCTGAATTAGGTATACCTAATTCTTATATACCGTCTATAGACTATTTAAAATTAATATCTTATTACTAATACCAAAGGGCTTTGCTAATACGTAGTAACATAAATATTGATACATAATATCACATAATATAAATATAATATATTTATATATATATTATAATATACTTCTATAGAAGTAAAGAGTTAAGTGTGGATTTTATAGTCACATTCTTTATTATAAATAGATGTAGATCCCTTTACTCTGATACTCTAATAAGATTACCTACATACCATACATTACCTACTGATAATATATTTTAGTAAAATGTTATATATATATATTGGTAACTTATACAATATATATTTGGGTTTGAGTTTGAGTTTTTGTTTGTATACATAATGTACATGTAGGTTATGTATATATACATATATCTATATATATATATATATATATATATATATATATATATATACATATATAAACTGTCATGGCAGTTTTTGCCACACTGCAGTGTGGCTCAGTTGGCCAAGCCGTCAGAAAATTGTAAGACCAATTTTATAAAATTAATTAATGTTCCGGACGAGGGTCGAACCCACGTCCTACTGTTTGTGGGTTCGACCCTCATCCGGAACATTAATTCATTTTATAAAATTGGTCTTACAATTTTATTTAGATATGATCTTATATAATTGTATATAAATCGGCTCTCGTTAAAACCGGTTTTGGTACCATGGATGCCTTAACATGAGAGCGGCTTCGAAGGGACATTATATCCATATATGGTTAGAAGTGAACACTTCATCTAAGTTCCTGAATGGGATGAAAGGACTCCACCATATACAAATAACAATAACAATTACACTAACAATAACAATATCTAGAGGGTTGTTAGATAATACAAACTCAAGGAACATGATTACAATAGCTACGCCTATTTTCTGATTATGTAATATATATATAAATAGTTGTTTGCCATCTTTACTATTGATCCTATAGTATACTATTAAAATTCATTATTATTAATTTCTAAAAAGTAAACTAAAAATATGAATTGTACCCAGCTTGCTTATATTTAGAACGAATAAACGGATACAGTTTCCCGCACTCAATATCATATATTACTATAGTATACTATATTATCTATAGATAACATATGATATATATCACACACACACACACACACATATATAAAACATAAATATCATTATCACAGATGGTACTTACGCATAGAACGGCAAGGAAAAGAAAGCAAGTTGTCGTTGATTTTAAATTGGACGATAAATTCGTTACAGATTTCAAATTTGTGTTAGTTTATTATATTTGTAAACACAAGTATTTAAATAATTAATCTATAGTATATATTATATACAGTTTTATATACAATATTATATAAAATATATACACTATTAATTATATAATATTATATATATCTAGTGAATCTTGCATTTTTAATCATTTTAACTTCTTTGTGAATTCAATTGATTAATCAATAAATTATCTAACTTATTTATTTATAATCACAAATCGCTCTCTAACAATACTTAATTTCAAGAATAGCTAACACATATATATATATATATATATATATATATATATATATATATATATATATATATATATATGTACAATGGAACGAACTTCCCTATATTCTGCGGTGCACCATATCAAGAACTGAATTCAAGAGAGAATTAAAAACTCACCTTTTCTCACCTTATGAATGATACATTTAACCCTTATTTATTTTCCATCGTTTATATAATCCATTTAATCACATATTTTTTATGAATGTGTACACACCTTTGTTAACGTTTATTTTATGTTTAAAAAGTGTTTAAATACAATTTAATAATATATATATATATATATATATATATATATATATATATATATATATATATATATATATGTGTGTGTGTACTTAAATATATATAGGTATTTGTAATTGTTTGTTTATATATATATAGATAGATTTTAAATATTAATATTAAACTATTAGTATACTACACTACTTTACTAAACAGAGCAACAGTTGTGAAACGTTTCAGTGCTATATACATGGACCTGGAATCGGAGCCACTGTCACTTCTGACGTATACGTCTGCCCCTCCTCCTACTCTACCCCATCTCACTATCCCATCTGCGGAACTAGCGGGTATGATGTTCTACCCTGTTAACGGAACAAACTCCACAGGTTCGGTGTCCTACTTTCCGTGTATGTTCTTATATAATATATCACATACGATATATAATATTCGTTACAAAGTTGTCCATTATGCTGTCCACTTTCTTTGAAATAGTTATTTTTTGTACTCCGAGCTCATAGATTTAGTGGTACTCTAAATCTATGTCCGAGCTATATATTTTCAATGGTATATTTAATTATATTTCAATGATTAACTATTTTAATCAAATATATCAAAGATATTTATGTAATTGGTGAAATATGCATTCATATTTTAAATTGTATTTATATTTTAAAAATATATATTTGTTATTAAAAGTATTAATATATTTATAAATTAGGTTAGAATTTAACGATGTTTTTTTTTATATTATTTATGTCGAGATTCAAATAATATACTGAAATCATTGATTTTAATACGAATTTTTTTCATTGATTTTAGTATCAAATTCAAATTATTCATAATATGCATTAACTGTCAATGTTATTTCTATAATAACATTAAATAATATTATTTAATAATATCGGATCTCAGTATATGTTATTTTACAGAGATGAAACAACATTCATATTATCTAGTTTCCACTATTTCCATACAAAATACATGCTTATATTTGAATAGTTAAACAACAATAATAATTTATATCATTTTAATTCGTTTGTAACATAATATTGTATATATATATATAGGTAATCTATAGGTTACTCATATTGTTACCAACTAGGTGAATGATATGCTTATAAGTTATTATTTATGAAGGATTTAAACTAATAAATTAAAATAAATATAACCCAATACAAAATATTAATAATTTTATATTAATATAATCTAATTAGAATAGCATAGAATTATATTCAACAAAACACTAGCTTACATATATATAGTATACTAGTACACTAAATAACCTATAGGATATTACATATAATGGCACCCGCAGATATATCGCGATGTGACGAGTCCCTGATGGCACCCCTCTCTGCCGAGTTCCCCCAGGTGGCGATTCTGTGCACTACTTCCGGTGGTCAGTGTCCGTGCGGCTGGCAGTGCTGTTCCCGCTGCGACCGGTCCACCTGTAGCGGTCACTCGATCTGCAGACGACCTCTATCGTTGAACAACAACAAACAACAACGGAACTCTTCAGTTCACCGGTTGACCGGTGCGGTCTGAGTGGCCAGAGTTACGTAACGCATCCCGGGGGACAGTTGTTCGGATAACTTACATTGTCCTAGGATTATATTAGGACGATCATTAGCGCTCGACGTCGCGTTAACGATTATCCTATAGGTTATGATAGGATAGTTTATTTCCCGGAACAAATGACCCACGACCTATGACCCCTGACCTATGTGTTCCGCGCGCGCTGTATTGTGTATATTATAAAATCGTCGATGTGACGTCACGTTGAAAGTATTTCATCGTAACTTTAATAATTGTGAAATTATAGAATATTGTTTTCGTGTGTACGTTCGACGCGTTATGTAACTTATGTACTTTGACCCGGTTACACCGTCGTCTATCCGACGTTGTGTACGATATGTGTTGTACGTGACATTGGTGCATAGAGCTAGAGAGAAACATAGAACTTTCTATCTAACTCTATGCATTGGTACATACACTTCGCGTATTATCCGATATTTGTGAGACCCGGTTGGGTATATGTCGGTTACGACACTTGCAATAAATACATCGGAGTTTTCATGTTCGTAATATACATCATCCAATATACATGTAGCTAAAGGTACCCAGCTAACAGTAAGAGCAGCATAATAGCAGCATAACAGCATATGTTATAGCCTCACATGTTTACATTGTGTTATTATGCTGCTATTATGCTGCTATTAAATGTCTATTATGCTGCTATTTATTGGTCATGCTATTATGCTGCTGTTATGCTGATATTATTATGCTCTTACTGTTAGCTGGGTATGCAGGTGTATACGGGTATATAGGTATAGCTACCATATTAATATTCTGCTAATAATCTTATAATCTTTACTACGTGTTATTGTTAGTACTTAAATATGTTTATATATATATATACTTAAAGCCGTTGATATTAATATAATATGAAGTAGGTAATACTATTATAATTAAACTATAGTTTACTATAGTATTACTACTGTAGTATTCATTACTACTATAATCTAATAATGGTCTGATATTATAATTATTTATAATTATTATACACTTATATTTACTTATATGAATATTTAAAAATATTATGAAAAAAATAATCTTAAAATAACATTTTTGCAATAAATTAATAATATTTAAAAATGATATAGGCATCTTACCTAACGTATACCTTTCATAATTATCTCATCAAAAACCACCTACTCTCCACCTATGAAGCCATCGTATAATCCAGATTTAATAACTATTTGTTGATAATCTTTGATATAATAGTGATACGACACCCTCACATAAATACTAAACAATCAACGTTACTGTATTAAATAGTTATAGCTATTAACTATTACTTATATTAAATACCTATAGGCATACACGTTCTCCGCAATGAATAACGAAATGTATCTTATACGCGTAGACACTAGTATACATTGTGTACATTTACACACGTGTAAAACTTCACACTCCTATCGCTACATCCTTCTCAAAACAATGACGCTATCATTAGACTACTTATATAATCATAGCCTTAATACGCTGACTTCCGTTCATGAACAGCAGTTACGAAACCCGGTCTGGTGAACCTCAAACGAATTCAACAAATTAGTTATAACATTCTCCCCGGATACAATTATGAATGAGGACCTATTTATACTTCTACACTTTTATATTATATATATATATATATATATATATATGTAAATAAGTCCCGTATACAGGTCTTATTTACATTGAAAACTTGTTAAACACGCGAAACTCACTACTCTTTCAACTTACCAAGTCAATGAAAATGTCTAGTCAAACTTCCATATAATAATGAATGAATGAATTAATGTTTATTTATACACAAAAATAACATTATACGTTCTATTGAGACATTATACGTTCTATTGTGACATTAGACGTTCTATTGTGTAAAAAAAAAAATATATATATATAATAACAAAATATACAAAAAATATAAATCGAAGATATAATAATGACATATAGGTAATACAGTTATTTCAATAACGTATTTATGGTAAATAGATTTCACAACTTACCTCTCGTGCACGGCGATAAATAGTTCATATTAACCCATCAACTAACCCTCTCTATGACCACAACGTTCACGATGGTCTTCGCATAATATTTTGTCGATGGCACACGCAGTATACATACCTATCATATATAGACAACGACTGTATCCTTTTCAAACACCCTCTAGTACCATATTTTTCTAACTGTATACATGATACATTATGTATCATACATATATGTATATATAGTGATGGGCACCGATCCTTTTTTCCTGGATCGACGATCCCGATCCCGATAATCTATTTGTTCTCTTATTCGATCATTTTCCCGATCCCGATCTACCATTTATTATCCGATCATTTTCCGATCACGATCGCGATCCTCTCTTTATAACCCGATCCCGATCCCGATCCGGATCGCCGATCAATGATCGCGATCCTGCCCACCATTACCTATGCAAACATAAGTGGGTATATCATCGGTACGAGTCCGAATCGCACGTCTACCACTTCACACACAGTCTGTACGACTCGTATAGCATAGCATTCTAATTAATTAATTAATGAACATAATTGTAAACTACATACACACACGTAAATTACGTTCAGATAATGCTCATACTTAAAGGTACGTTGTTATAATAGTCAATCTAATCATTGTGTATCCTACTGCGTGGATGTCATTCGCTCTCATGTAATTAACTCTGCTGGGTTCTCTGAATATTACCCTGATAATCGAGTATTGATCCATAAAAAGTGATTATTATGTTGTCTTACTACAAAAACTCACTATGTATATATATTATATACTATATATACTTTAGTAGCTGGCGATATTTGTGTCTAAATGTTTAATGTAAATTATATTATACTTGTTATTATTTACCTCTCCAGTAATTTTGAAATTCTATAATCCATATATTATATCTGAAGAGTTACTCTATAGAATTATAGATCATGTTATATTCCGGATCTTTTTTTCTGATGTTGGTCATAATATTCAAATTCTTGATTGGGTTATCTACTATAATATCAGCCATATCTCCCTTATGAGGACCTTCAAGATTTATCCTGCCTCGGTATGGAACAAGCTACCTCTGTTGATACGAAGTGCTCCATCTATCACAATATTCCGCAAAATACTGAAAAAACATCTTTTATTATATTTTGTTGTTAATTTAATGTTATCATTATTTGATTACACTTTAGAGAATTGTTTCTACAATTATTCAAGTGTTTAAATAAACTTTATTATTATTATTATTATCTACATCTATTATACATACAAAATTAAACTAAGAAAACGAAAATCATATTACTTTACAATATATTTACATAATTATTTAATTAAAATATGATCCTATACTAGTATTTATTTGTATTTGTATTTACCTTATTTACCTTTTACCTTATCACTTACATATTTTCGTTTACATCAGTGATATTATAAAATATACAAAAATAAAGAATTACTTACAAACATATATTACTACTCTTAAAATCAGGTATACCCATATGTACGGAATCTCACAATTGAATATTACTGGATAATTATTGTTTACTACAATGTCATCTATATTATTTTACTTTCAAATTTAGAAATAGTATATTTCATAAATGACATAGGGGAAAGTACCCGAATACGGACAGTGCCCGAATACGGACACTATCGGTATCTCAGAAACCATAAATCCATCAAAAAAATGTTTAATAAATAAAATATGCATAATTATATAAATAGTCTAAACAAGTATTTTTTATTTTTTAATTAATCAAAATATTGCTGATATTTCCAATAAACTGATTTTTTTATTACGTTTTTAAATCTATGAACAAAAATGTCTACTTAAAACCTTCTCAAGAATATACAAATGTATCGATATAAAATATAACACTATATTATTAATAAATAAAGTATTATAAAATTATATATATAAGTTTTGTATTTGTTATCAAATATTCATTAAGTTATAAGCATATATCTAGAGGTCATATAAGTTCCTAATACGGACATTCTAAATTTCTTAATACGGACACCCTATAATCAATCAGCACGTAGCGTATGACATATTCTGATTTTGATAAAAATCGCGTGCGTTATAATATTAATACCACCAATAAATCTAAATCTAAAAATTGTATTATTTAGATACTTAAAGTGTATTATTAATTAAAAAATAATAAAAATAAATAAATTATTTAATAATAAATTAAGGGCAACTAATTAAATTAGAATAAATTGTTCATAAAATTAATTATAAATAATGTAATTGTAATTTGTCTGATTGATTCATCAATAATATATAGTTTATCTAGTGTATAATGTATCTGTATTATACGGGTACCGAACAGGCCCGTAGCCAGAAATTTATACCAGGGGGAGCAAGGCCCCATCAAATGTTAAGACTAAAATATAATGAATATAAACTAGTATACTAGTTATAATATCACTACTAGTAATTTACTAGTATAGTCTATTACTTATAATTATGCACAATGTGAATTAAAAATTTTTAATTTTTAACTAAATTTTTAACCCTTAAGGGTATAAATAAACAATACATAAAAATACACAGTATGCGTATATTATAAACTATATAAACATAACTTTATATGAATATAATAAAATAAAATAAATAAATATAGTTTATTATGATTTCAAAAACACGTGGTGATTATAGGCGTCATTAGATATTAACAAAAAAAACTATAATAAATACAAAAATATATAACAAAATAGACGAATTATAATGATTTAAAATTGAAATATAGTTTACGTTTAAGAAATGAAATCTATGTATACATCGACTACTATATTACAGCGAATATCATATGGCAGTGAATTACAGCTTTTCGGAGGAATAACCAAGACAGCTGATTTAGAGTAGGCTAAATATGTTCAATTTCATGATGTAGCACTTCCGACTAGATCTGTATTATAACTCTGAATAATAATAGATTGAGCTAAATATTCAGGAAATCCGAGGTATATATCCTTATGCGTAATACACAATAGCCTATGTTTACCTAATATATCTAAACTTAAGCCAGATTATTGATATTATTAAAGCAGAAATAGAAACTATTGATGCAACGTTTACTTTATATAATAGAACTGAATAAGGTTTGTCAGAAAGATACTTGGTCTGGGTTTTACCTATAGGTATATTACATATTAGTATACTAATGTGGAAGATAATGTATAAGCTTGCTTAGAAGATATTCCATAACTACCGAGCATATCAGTGAAGTATGACGATTTGGACTCTATAGAGAGACATTTTTTTTTGTAAAGCGATCGACAACTTTATAGGCAATAATATCTGATTTAAGTTTAGAGGATGCATATTCACATTGTATTCTACGAAGTAGTTGCCTCGGGTTAACAAGCTACTTATTAAACCAGAGAAACTTACAATAAGTTCGGTTGATAAGAGTAATTGATGGTACACACATATCAAGCGAATGAGATAATGCCAAATTAAAATAATCAAAAAGTGTAGACAATTCTAAAGATATAATGTTGTTAAGTTGATGGAATACAAAGTTAATAAACATTGGTTTATCAATAGAGGAGATTTACGAAACGCGTTATAGATCGCGATCTATATATCTATAGAACGATCTATAGAAGGTCAATTAATTTGTATCACCGGCAAGTTCAAATCAAATAATATTGCAAAGTGATTAGATATTAGAGAACTTTGAGTGGCATATGAAATCAATTTAGAATCAGAAAAATACAAAAAAAATCAATATTAATATTTTATTATTACAATAATTATTACTATTAGTGTTAGTATTAAAGAAAACATGTTGCGTTAGGGAATACTCAAATATAAGTTTATTCAGAGATAAGGTGGCATGATTTTCATTATTAATTTTAATATTAAAATCGCAAAGAATAACCGTGTTAACTGATGTGAAAGATTCTAAACTAGAAGAAAGGTCATCTAAGAAACTACATATGCTAGATGAAGGTTAACGCTATATAATTATAATTATTATGGTAAATAATAATTATACCAAGACCTCCTTTAACCTCTCGAGGTTATATGAGGTCTTGATATTATAGATCAGAATTTCATATAAAGAGAAACATGGAGTAGATGACGAAATAATCTTAAGTTCCGATGAGAATAAAAAAGCTAGCCCAAGCAACCAAAATTGTTTAACACTAAATCAAAAAGTGTTACAAAATGCATATTTTGTAACTGTAAAATGATTTTAAACTAAATCAGTGTTACAAAATGCATATTTTGTTACTGTTAGTTAGTATAAAATACCTGAATTGTACATGTACCATGTAACTGTTACTAAAACTTAACAAAAAGCTGTGTGCAGTAAGGTATTAACATAACTATTTCTGTTCATTTACACGTTGAGTTTTTGGTTGCTTGGGAGGCAACACGACGATGTGATATAAACCTATTGGCAAGCAATACTTTAAAACCATCAGGGTCAGTTGGGAAGCTAGAGCAGAATCATCAATAGTTAGCCAAGTATCAGTAATAGCAGAAATAGAAAAAATAGAATCATTAATTAATTGTGTAATCAAATTAACTTTATTTCGTACTGATCTAGCATTGAGGTGTTGAAAAGAATACTTTTTAGGAGAGTGCACTGGTAGTCGATCAACAGTTGAATCTTTTTTATGCGATTCATAAAAGAAATCACATGATTGGGAGAATTTATCAAACCATTTTCTTTTCCCATTGCGGAATTCCAATTGTAGTAATCACTTACTTTTAAAGTACTATAATCTATAAATGGATATAAATTAAATTAGATTTATTTTGTATATATATATAGGTATATATATACCTAAATATTATCGGTAAATCTTCTTATTTTATTTCCAAAAGATATTCCGGTTGATCTACCACTTGTACGTTTAGGATAATCATTTTTGAAATAAGATGGACGATAATTTAAATTATTTTTTTCATATTTTGTAGTATTATTGTTTGAGTTTGGGGTTGGTTGGATATTTGAACCTGTTACTGCTATTCTATGATCTATTAATTTGTCTGCTCCAATTTTAGTTAGAAAACCAAATAGTGTTTTGTTGTTAGATCATGATAGGGTACCCTATAGTTACGTAACTATTAATTAATTACAATTACAAATTATAAACATTTATTTTAATATTTATCATAATTTTAGAAAATGTTTTATAAAACCATAAATACTGAATTGGATCCTCACTATAATGTTTATGACTAAAATACATATATTCTAATAAATAAATATAATATAAATAAAATTATAAAATAAAAATATAAATATAATTGATATAGTAAATACTATATGAAAAAAACTTAATGTGAAACAAGTTTTATGGGCCTACCTGAATTCAGGGGGGGGACCGTGGCTACGGGCCTGGTACCGAATACGGACACCCCCGTTATCTACGGAATTAAAAGATTAAATAAAATTTTAAAATCGCAATAATATCAATAATCATAAAATATTAATATATTGTAATTTTAAATAAAAATAATGAGTCATAACATTCTAAGACCATTTATTGTTAAAGTGTCCGTATCAGGTGTCCATTCTCCCCTATAGATGCACGTTTTACTTCCTGATTACAACCTGTCAACATTAATAAACTTATCTTACAATATTATCCCATCAATCGAATAATAAGATAAGTCATCATAATCCAACTATCACATATATTGTTTATGAACTTATACTCTTTGTTCTCTACTTATTATTTATAATTTTCATTCATAACTTCTCCACTTATTTACATTTATATCATTTATATATAATAAATTTACAAAATCACTGAACCGTTACACTTTTTCTATTATATTTTGTTTACATTTCTGTATTCATTACATTTAGCTATTTATAACTTTTTACTTTTAATTTCAATATATTTAATTAAATTAAACATCAATATGTCCAATACATGCAGTTAATGTAATTCCATAATTACATGTACAAACTTTGTCACCTGTTCATGTAAATTAGCTATACATTTTAAATGTCTCAATGCTCACAACAGCTTGCCTTATAATTGGATAACAAGTAGTGCGGTACTTAAGCATGTTGTGAGCGTATTGAAATCTCCTTCATTCATATTCTCATGTCATACTTGCCTCCAAAAACATTCCCTCATCCCATCACCTACAATCCCCCCACTATCTACTACAATGACTGACTTACTAAATACTATTCCCTTCCTTATTAAAGATATATCAACCCGTCTTGACCAACAGGACCTATCCCTACTCAATATGTCATCACAATTAAAAAACAATAAACCAAACTACAAGTACTCACCCAACATTCCTGTCTCTCACTCGATACCCCTTCTTCCTCCTTCCCCACCTCTCCCTCCTTCTTCAATCCCCCTTCCTCCCCCTCCCCCACCACCTACACATATCCATAGCCTCTTAGAATTACCCATCAATATGCATTTTAGACCAGTCCCTAATCCATCTTCCACTACCAACCATTACTCACCTAACCACCCATCCCCCTTTTCTGTAGTTATTGAGCATATTAAACCATCTGAAAAATCTCGTGAATTTCTTCTAGAATTACTCACTTACATCAATATACCTACACATGCTCTAAAATCATATAATTTTTCTAATGCAACTGTTATTATTTTCTTTAATACACCAAGTCAGTGTTCCTACTTTTACTCAAAAATTCCATTCATCCGCAGTAACTCAATATACAATCACCTATACATTCGTGCTGAACGATCTAACACTGAGCGAACACGTGGTAGAGTTCTTTTCCATGCAACAAAATCTAACCTAGCCCCATCCAATGTCAAATGTACCTTCAATAACTTTACTAACTCATTTGAACTTCGCTATTTTACCAACTCTAATATAGACTGGAATAATAACCCAGTTTATATATCAAATGATACATACAATACATGGTCTACATCCTACAATACATATAAATTACATATTAAATCACTGAATTCATCAATCAGTGATTCTCAATCATCACACCAATCTGCACAATGACCTTCAACCACTCGACCTAATTATCTCAGAACAATCTCAATTCGTAGCACCTCAATAGATACCGCACTATCAATTCCACCATTTATTCACAACACATCACAATCTCAGATTAATGCAGCCATCCTTAATGTTTCCTCCATACGCAATAAAGTTGATCACACACTTGACTTATTTAATGACCTTCACCTTGATCTTATTTGTCTCACAGAAACGTGGCTTAATGATAATGATATTGCAATATCTGCATCCCTTAATATTAATAATCTAAGTTTTGCACAACTTAATAGACTCGGCCCCCATCTTGGTGGTGGTGTTGGCATCATATATAAGACAAATATTAATCTAATAAACAGTACTGATCTTGCACTAGAAAACTCAGAATCATTTTCTTGTACATTTCACCCGGCTAATTCACGTCAATTCACCATCATAGTTATCTATCGTCCACCTCATAAGTCAATTCCTAAGTTTCTCCTTGAATTAGAACACATCCTGACTACATCCACTGACCATACTATCATTCTCGGAGACCTAAATATCCCAATTAATCTTGACACTAATTATACCAGGCAATTCAATATATTAATAGACTCATTTAACTTTGTCCAACATATAACATCCCCAACTCACATAGCAGGCAATACACTTTACCTTATAATTTCCCATGCACATTCTAACCTCACCAATTCCCATTCAATAAAGAATCTATTTTCTGATAATCATTTAGTATTCTTCCATATTAGCTCACCAAGACCAACTCGACCCATTATAAATATTAAATATAGAAAATATAACAATATTGACACCAATACTTTCATCACTGAATTCTCTAAAAAATGTAATAACACACAATTTTCAAACTCAGTATCCAAATTAGAAACATCTCTATCAAGAACCCTTGACGAACTTGCCCCCATCAAATATAAATATATAACACAACGTCCAAATTGCAAATGGTTTAATTCTGAACTTTCATCATCAAAACGCAAATTACGACTATATGAAAATTATTGGAGAACATCTAAATCTCCCAATAATTACAATATATTTATCAAACAACGTAGCCTATATAGAACCCTACTCAAGAAGTCTAAGAAATCATACTACAATAATCTATTAAAAGAAGCATCAACTAATTCTAAGAAACTTTTCTCCATTTCTAACCAGCTACTTGGTAGAATATCACTACGTGTTCTACCAAATGAACCCATAACAACGCTAATAGATACATTTGACCAATATTTCAATACTAAAGTCATGAATATAATTAAATCACTCCCTACACCACTCAATGAACCATATAATCTACCTCTATATTCTCTTTCCTCCTTTACATTACCATCAACTACTACCATTGAAAAACTCCTCAGTGCAGTAAATACATCTTCCGAACTAGATCCAATTCCTCATTCTATATTAAATAAGTACCACATTTATCTAGCATCTTATTACCAAGAAATAATAGAAAACTCACTTACCTCAGGCATTTTTCCAATCTATATGAAAACAGCATATGTTACACCCATCATAAAAAAACAAACCTTGACAAAGCAATCCTCTCCAACTACCGACCAATCTCCAACTTATCAACACTCTCCAAAACCCTAGAACGAGTTGTTGCTCGTCAATTAAATTCTTATCTCCATGAAAATCATATATTAAACCCATATCAGAGTGCCTATACCAAGCACAAAAGTACTGAAACTGCAATAATACATATCCTTAATCACATTCACTTATCTGCTGCATCACCACATGGTTAAGTGTTCATTCTCCTTGATTTATCAGCTGCCTTCGACACCCTTGACCATAATATCCTTATAAATCGACTAACTTCTATCGGAATCTCTGATACCGCACTCGATTGGTTCATCTCATACCTAACTGATCGTTTTTACCAAATTAGTATAAACTCTCTAATCTCTAAACCTCGTAAAGTTACTCATGGAGTACCTCAAGGATCTGTCCTTGGTCCACTCCTGTTCAATATCTACCTAAAATTATTGACAAATACCCCACTATAGACTATCACTCGTATGCTGATGACATACAGTTACACTGTATATTGATAGACCCTAACAATGACATAAATTTACTTAACAACTGCATTACTGATATACATAACTGGCTCACCAACAACTCATTATCACTAAACTGTCTTAAAACTGAATCAATGCATATTAAAACATCTACCACTATATTCATTCCACCACAAATTACCATTAACAATCTGAGTATTTATTATGCTAATAAAATAAAAAATCTTGGTATATTAATCGACCCAACACTACAATTCAACATCCAGACTAAATCACTATCACAGTCAATTAACTACATACTACACAACTTACGAACAATAAGACCCTTCATTAATTTTAATACTGCAAAACTCCTCGCTACATCCCTCATTCTTCCCCGCCTTGATTACTGTAATTCCTGTCTATATGCCTCCTCACAATCTATAATAAATAAACTCCAACGCCTTCAGAACTCAGCCATCAGATTTATATTCAACATAACTAAATATTCCAGACAACATATATCCCCTTTGAGAACCAAATTACATTGGCTGCCAATAAAATCCCGTATAATTTACAAAATTGCACTCACCATACATTTAGCTACACATCATAACACACCAGACTATCTTGCCAACTTACTAACTCCCAACACAACTATTTACGAACAAAGACACATAAACAAATTCAAATTAAAAACTCCAGTTCTATTACATTTAACATCTTCCCAACATAAATCTTTCTCCATCCATGCTCCAAAAATCTGGAATGATCTACCTCACCATATCCGATCAATTGACTCAACTGTAACATTCAAATCAAAGCTAAAAACATACCTTTTTGCCCAATAATATTGAAAGCACGTCTGAAAACTTCAATAAAGAAGTTGATGGAAGTGCCTAAACCAATTAGGTAACAGGTAACAGGTAACGTGTTCTTCAAGTTAGTAGTTATATGCCTGGGTTATATGGATGTTTAAAAATAGTTATTATAATATTTGATAGAATAAAGTGTAGAATTTTATTAGCTTTATAGTAGGTAATAATACCTACATATACAAATATATAAAAATAATAATTATTTATAATTTATTATAATATATGGAAATATATATATATATATATATTCACCATTTTGTAAACAGTATAAAACATTCATTTTAAATTAAATATTAAAATATATACAATTTAGATTATCAACGAATATAACCAATTGACGTTATAATTAAAAATTAAATACTAGTATTTCCTATATATTTGAGATATATAGGAAATAAATTTGAGATATATATATAATTAGATATTCACCATTTTGTAAACAGTATAAAATTAAATATTAAAATATATAAAATATAGAGTATCCACGAATATAACTAATTGACGTTATAATTAAAAATTAAATACTAGTATTTCCTATATATTTGAGATATTTGACAACTCATAAATGATAAATTCTGAGAAGTGAAGGAATAAAAAGTATGTATTTATACACATTTATTGCATTGATTTATTATATGTATATTATTGTAATGAGCAATTACGCTTTATCGATTTATTTATGTATGTATATATGTTTAATCATATATACATATATGTATATTAAACATGTATGTATATTGACTTCTCTGTTAAAATAGGTTAGCTGAACTAAATTAAATAATCTAATAGGATAGTATTATACTATTAGTATACCTATCTATATTTAATTTATTATTAGTATAAGTATACTTATATATATTCAGTATATTAAGTATATATATATATATATATATATATATATATATATATATATATATATATATATATATATATATATATGTATAACCTATATGATGTAGGTCACCTAAGTAGGTATACTAAGTATACCTATTAAAATTAGGAATATTATTAAAGTATGTATACATGTAGATTTGTTAGATATTATAAAATTAATTAAAAAATACACTGACATAGATATTGATATATATGAACATTTATATATATATAAACATTTATATATATATGAACATTTATATATATATATATACATCGGTTATTACTGCTGGATGCCCCAGATATACGAGAACCAGCCTGCACCCCTAGCACCCATGTCGTCTGTACTCATGCTACGACATGTTCCGCAGCATCAGTAGCCGCGCTGAACGTGTACGTACTCGAGTGTAGTAATTCCCCCTGGTGGCGTGTGTAGGTACTAGTTGTTGTTGTTGTTGTGCTGCCTGCTTAGGTGTGTGTCGGTGTGTGTGTTCTTATGCTGTGGAGGTCTGGTTGGTGAGGTAAGGCTTATCGTACAATACGTGTAGGCTATTATATAGACTATCATTTATAGTCAACTGATTACTTAGACTTATTGGTATATATAGATAATATCTATTAGATATACGTATACGTATATAGTATATACTATATACTATATATAACAATAAGTCGAAGTAATCAGTTGATATATATATATATATATATATATATATATATATATATATATATATATATTCATGTTATTAAATATACCGAATACCAAATCTCTTTAAGCTGGCTTTGGTTAACCCTAAATAACAACAAATAACATTATAGTAATTGCGAGTCGAGATATCCTAACGAAACTGTGTATATATGCCTTTATACTCAGTCATGACTGACTACTATAGTAGTTGTTGTAGTACTATACTACTATATATAGTATACTATATATACTATAGTATACTATAGTACAGCTCGCGTATACAACTATAATTCTAGTGATGAACTATACTATAGTAGAGTTATATATCCGTCCAACGAGTATCGCATACACTCTATAGACAACCTACTATATATAGTATATGTATACATGTATACATACAGAATATAGTATATATATATAGTGTCTGTATGTTTTCTACAGTACCAACAACTTATATCTTACTAATGTGTATTGTAATATTAACAAGTAGTATATTTACCAGAGCTGTTAACCAGTAGTATATTACTCCATATTATCATGTGATACACTATTAAGTTAAGTTAACTTCACAAGTGAATTAGATGTGAAGGACTGAGAGAGGATGAAAGGACCTCGTAAATATAAAACAATTTAAATAACCACACTTTCTATAGCTTCGGTATTGAAATCACCATATTAATTGTATTGTGATTGTTATTATTATCAACTTACTAACCTCCATATATACATACATATAGGTCTACATAATTCATTACTAAATACTACATAACATATACAGGGTGCATCTAATTAAATTATAATTCATATATATATATATATATATATATATATATATATATATATATAATATTTATAAACTATAAACTATAGTTTATATATATATATATATATATATATATATATAAATGATATGAATACTAAGTATACTTAGTTCTATAGAACTACGTAATGCTATTCCCATTATTACCTGACATCCGGTCACTTGTATACAATGTCACCAATGTCTACCCACGTACTCTTCTTCCTCTCCTCACGTTCATTTCTTTCATCCTTCACAACAATCAACATTCTCCATCTTCTTTTGTTAAATAACGTATATATATAATATTATAAATCTCATAACTTTAAACATTCCATTAATAAGTTATACAAGTTATATTATAATATATTATAGCGTATACGATATATGATACATTGTAGTACATACACTATAAGATAATGTACATGTTTTATATATATATATATATATATATATATATATATATATATAAATTACCATATATGTAAAGTATATATATACTTTAAAGTATACTTTAATACATTAATAAAGTATACTCTAATACGGACACCCTCAATATTTCCTATACGAAGCCCTAAAGATTATATAGATCCTATATAAAGCCCTGGAATATATATATATATATATATATGTATATCAAAATACAAATGACATACAAATAATAAGACCATTATAAACTTCACAAAGTAACCTATAGGTTACTGTGCTACTGTGTATACACTCAGATACCTATAACCTCGTGTGCATGTTTACATGTGTTTACTTATCATGTTATTACCTTATAAGGTAGTATACTGTATATTGTAATACACCAACCACTGTACATCGATACCCTTTACATTGTTATTTATAAATATCATTATTATTATTTATTAATTTATTTATATTATTATAAAATCATATTTGAAGCTCTAGAGCTGGTACTATACGTAAAGGTACATGTTGTAATCAAATAAACGGTTAAATATTATATATATATATATATATATATATATGATGGTAGATTTACTGTAAATCAGTGAAGCGTGAAGCGTCACACGCACGATATGACGTGCACATTACCATGCTACCTGCAGGACATACAGTGCTGGTTCAGACACTTCCGGTCATCACGTGACAGCACTGTACAGATATTCGATTAGCGTGACAGAGTGTATACACTAAAGGCTATTTAGTAGGACATTCCAGCTTTATATTTTTGGGTCTAAATTTGTTACAACAAAATCACATTTATTCATAATCAATTATATCATAATCCTATTTATTTAGTATAAATCAGTGGATGTATTTTATTAGATTTTTTTCATATAACATTGACAAAAACAGAATTATTTGTGGAATTTGCACCCACTTTAACATTTAAAAAAAAGGCACTGGCTTGACCCCTCAAAAGCTTAATCAATCTCAGATCCTCTCCCTTTCGCTCTTTTACTATGAAGTACTAGACATACTATTCTAACCTATTGGTTATATATATATAGGCTTAAGCCTATTGCTTATACCAGGCGTACGAAGTCGATATACCTTTGCGCGTGCTTTCACATGCGCACGAACATAAACACGTACAATGTACGTCGTACACACACATGAACATGCGCACGCGTGTACGCGTACACACACACGTACCCACACAAGTACATACCCACGAACATGCGGCGCATAAGGTGCTCGGTTATTCTCGTAAATTATTCACCGTTTCCCTCGCGCCACGCGTGCCGCTCGACAGTTAAATCAACAGAGAACAATCGAGAACAATAGGGAACAACAGAGAACAATATGGTCGCGTGCTGCTCGTGACGCGTGCAGTGCACGTGTAAATGTGGGCGG
The DNA here is from genome assembly GCA_964019155.1 of Osedax fenrisi. Taxonomy (NCBI): domain Eukaryota; kingdom Metazoa; phylum Annelida; class Polychaeta; order Sabellida; family Siboglinidae; genus Osedax; species Osedax fenrisi. The sequence goes on from OZ025241.1 coordinate 14,545,213, forward strand.
GGTTTACCGACGAGGGGCGTGTTTCGGGATTCGTAGAACGGCCTCTAATTTATCGCCGATAGTAATTAGTACAGGTGCTGCGCTATAGCGTCAGACTATAGTCTGGTACCGATGTAATAATCACGTGGTGTATAAACAAAAGCATCTCGGGGAGGCTGGCGAGGTTTCGTCGGCGAGATGAAACAAATCTCTTTGTTGTGGATGTATTTATGTCGCCGCGGCGTGTAGGTGTGTATAGTTCATGCATGATAGTGATATTCTAACACCGAGGACATACGCGCATAGACATGTCCTTGCTTACGTTATGCGCATGCTTAATGACATTGTCACGTGGGTGTTTGTACGAACACATATTACTGTTGATGTTTATGAGTTAATCGTATACGATTACGTATATATACTTAATATATATATTATTATAAACTATATATATATATATATATATATATAGTAAAGATTTCGCGAAGCAATTCCTTCGGAAAATCTTTGTATATATATATATATATATATATATATAACATGCATTAAGGCATGCATTGCACGGCTTATATCCGTTACCAATGTTATAACGAATGCAACGCGTGCATGCAATGCATTGCATACAGTATACTATACCTATAGGTGCAGTGGATGCATCTAGAACAGTTGCATCTACCTAAAGGTCATGACCTATACGTGGCCACCACGCAATTAAAGTCGTCGTCATCGTCACTCGAAGCTTACACATCGCTAATGCTACAACAATACAACAACACTGTTCGCCCACCACGAATATCTTTCATAATTAAATGCAAAATAAGTCGATTTCACATTCGATCGTATTAATTTTAATTGGTTAACATTAATTTATTTGTATACTAATAACGAATACAAGTAAGTATATTTAATTGTAGTTATGTATACAATGTGTACATTGTATACAATGTACGTTACCATGGTAACAGATAATATAACAACGTTACGGACACCCTATTACAACCTAATAGGTCATATATCTGATCAGCTATCATATAAGTATATCGGATGTATTTCTATAATATGAGATTTCACCTACAACATGACTTAACTGACAGTTACCTATATTTGACTATATAAGGTATATATTTGTAAAATGTTATATTTAGCTAATATTATAAACTAGTATTACCTATTTTTCTTTGCCGAATCTATGCTATACATATTTATAGTCGTGTATATATAATTATTGATCATGAATTGTTTTAAATATTATTAAATAGTAGATATTTAGAAGCAAACATGTCCTATAGCACATACAGTATCCTTATGTCGACATAGGATCTTACATAGGGAATATTGTCTTAATAATAAGTTATCCAGATAAATTTTAGAAATAATTATAAATAGAAAATAATCTATTATAATATATATATATACCTGTATACAGGTACTATTATAAAGGACATTATTATCCTTGGTACTTATAAGTAACGAACCACTGTGTATATCGTATACATCGATGTAACTAAAAATGATTATATACTTTTATTGACATCGATGATCGTATACATCTATATCGCATGACTTATTCACTACGACGGATACCACTACTACTACACGCTACCATATGCGGTCACGCTCCTTGTATGGTAGTGTCTACAGTACAGGTAGGACGATGGGGTGATGGGGAGATGGGGTGGTGGGGTGGTGGGGAGATGGGGTGGTGGGGGAATACCACATCGATTAGTTGTTAATTAAATTTGCTGCGAGCTATATTCATCAGCGAATAAAATATATTCAATGTATATATCGTATACTATATGTATACGGCGTATATGCTAATATGGTATGACTATTATATATATAGTTACATGCGGTATAATATACAGTATATATTCTACTATCAATATTCTATAGTATGCCATTACTATTCTATATAATATTAGATGGTAAAATAATCTTATATAAAAATGTAATTAACCCAAATGCGAGATATAATTTATAATCCGTCACTGTCATTACTAATGACTCATTATTAATGAATCACCACCTAGATACCTATATACATATATATATAGGTATACGTATATGTAGGAGTTCATGTATTGGTCATCAATAATAACTTATAATACATGTATGCACGTGACATTGGAAGCATCTCTGAATGTCAAACTATACTGTATACATGGCATATGCTATAGTACCACGTGTGTAGACTTTAATATGTTTAGAGGTTAATAAGGTTTACACACCAGTAGTAATGTCGCTACATATTGGGTACATCATAAATGTATAGCCACTATATATATATACTATATTATACTGTAGAGTATATATACTGTATACAGTGTATACTATATGGTATACCTTTATATATATATATATATATATATACTATAGTATACTATATATAGTATACTATAATACACTATAAACGCGTTACTCTATACGCATACGTACGCATATATCGACTATCTCCCACACACACGCACACACACACACACACACACACACACACACACTCCCTCACACGCACACACACACACACACACCCACACACACACACACACACACACACACAAACACACACACATGCGCGTGTGTGTATGTAGATACATCTAACGATGTTACACGCCGCTAGGTACGCCACTTCGAGGTACAGCAGCGCCCCCTCGTGTGGCAATATTTATTATTTATGCTCCTCGTTTCACACGCACACGCACACCTATAGGTATATCTAGGCGACATCTCGTTATCTATATAAAGGTATACGCACCACTGCTGTAGTACCGCTGGAACAATAGGTCTATATATAGATTCGTAATTACCTATAATTCCGTATAATGTTTACCTATAGATAAGCTATAAATTTATGGGTCCGTACGAACCACTATCTAACTGGTATAACCCGTCTAACTCCTGCCGCTAGGGCTATGACGTAATCGCCGACGTAGAAGGTGACGCAATCAACGTGAGTGTGACGTAATCATAACTATTACGTGGACACGCCTACCGTTCACGCCCCTAATCCCTCCCCCTACCTCCTTCCCCCGATAGTCGGCGACACTGTATCGGCAATAGTTACGTAACAGTCACGTGCGCGTTAATCTCGCGAGAAGAGGATACGGATCAGGAGAAGGAAGCGACTGACGGGGAACGATACCGCACACTTACGTTGTTGATATGGCGTCTCAAGCGTCGTTAGATAACAGGTTAGATAACAGGTTAGATAACAGGTTATACCGTTATAATTACCTATTGTAATGGAGGAAGAACCTCCCAGGTATCATTGCGATAGTAATACATTTATATTATTAAAATACGCATTAATAGTAGTATAATATTATCTATTAATAATATTATAATTACTATTATATATTAGTATATAAATATGTATGCAGTATACTAGTATACTAGTATTATACCCATAGCCTATAGGCCCATATATGGGCCATAGTTATATGTATATATAGTATAGTATATATATATATATATATACACGCTATTACGCTAGTTATAACAATAATGCAAATATGTATCTAATAGTTTATTATTAAAATATAAATATATGATTAATTGAGTTTATAAGCACGACGTACAGCTAAAACATGATAAACCACGTGCTTTTCTCATGGTATAAAGTAAGCGTGTGTTTTGTGAACAAATCGTATACTTTAGTCACGTGATTAATTACAAATGTCTACTGGACACTGGAGTCCAGTGGACAGATATACATTTTTAATTTATAAAATTCTTTTTTTATGTAATTTATTTTTAATTCAAATATTTTTTCCTCTTTTTATGAAAATTTAATTTATATTTATTAAAATATACTTTTATCAAAGATCTTTATTATCTGGCTTTGTATCCCTACTATTTTCGGGCTTTACTATTGTTATATTATTTATTTATAAACACACATATATATATATATATAAATATTCGATAGAATTTTTATTTTATATTAAAATATACTAACTACAGACTTAATATATATTTATAACTATATATAGTATATAATCTAGATTATATACATGTATTGTATACAATGAATTGTATAATAAATTTAAACAGGTTTAAAATAATGATTTATTAAATCAATAGTTTCATATATACGTTCCTTTCGTTTCCTTCCTATAGGAATAATATATTGTTATTCTGAAAGGGTATACCCCATATATGCATATACCATGGTAAACAATAATGTTATGATTTAAATGAAAATGATTATTTATTTATATTATTTATAAATAATATATTATTATAATAATGCAGCTTTACACACCAACATATATATATATATATATATATATATATATATATCTTTATAAGTGTGTATTCATCACAAACAATATATATATCATTATTATTATTATTAATATGAATTTAAAAACAGGTTACAATCGATACGCTGCAAAAGGAAACGGAAATCGATAAGCAGGTACGCCGCGAGACGCCGCGAGACGCCGCGAGAGAGTGTCTATTGATAGTACACCCGCTACCATCTTTATACCGCACGCCACGCCCCCACACACACACATCCATCTCTCGCGCACACACACACACATCCATCTCTATAGAGATACTATAGTATATATAGTATATATAGTACGTGCATGAGATACGGGTAACATTATGTCGGATACAATAACGCATCGTGTGCCTGTATAGTATATATATATATATATATATATATATATATATATATGATACCACGTGAGTTACCACGATTCTAATAACATCACGTGATGTGAACATTTACGTGAGCGCACACATATGTGTGTGTGTTATGAATAAGTATTGGTATACAGGTATACCTGCATGTGCCTCCACTATAGTATAATCTTAAGACTATTATATTGTGGGCGTGTCTATTGCATGTGAGTTATACATATACTATATATATATATATATATATATATATATATATATACACTGTTAAATTCATTATATATAATAGGGAATATAACGATTTATTAACGTGACCTAACAATTAACCTATATTATTACGTAAAATACATTTTAATCAATGGTATGTATATATATATATACTATAGTATATTACAATACTATATATCGGTACTATAGTACCGATTATGTTGTCATGAATTTATTAGTTATTAATATGTGGATTGTGTGGAATATAATAGTCATCTACACATACGTTAAATGGCAGTTGTTGAAAAGTTATATTCGTAAAGTTTTAATATTACCAAATACAGGTATATGGTTTAGCTAAGATTTTACGAAGTTTTAGAAAAATCTTTGGTATTACTTTAAATTTACGAATTTCTAAACAAATGTGTTTATTCAATAATCATTATATAGTATATTTATAAGTATATATACGTATATAAATATATATATATATATATATATATATATATATATATATGTGTGTGTGTGTATATGTATGTATATGAACGGCACATAATGGTCTTATATGTGTTAATATTAGGTAGTATCTCCTCTGTCTTAATATGTCTATAATTAACAATATCTATAGATATCCGTAATTAGCTATTGACGCTTAGTGGATGGAGGCCCTCCATTGGAGGGCTGTCCCACTTATTGTAAATAGCAGTGAGAGACAGTGGTGCCACCTGTGATCAAGATCCGCATACACCTATAGATGTATATATATATATATATATATATATATATATATACTATAGTAGTGATACTATATATAGTAGTGTCGTGATATTTCCGTACATTATGACCATACATATTAGACTAAACCTACTATACCTAATTAAAACTTATTTGATTCACTACATATGCATGCATCATATATTTGTATTTTACTTAAACTATAAATCTACGAACTATAGTTATTTATACATAAATTCTATTTTATGGGATATTATTTACTATTTTTTTGTATACATCAATTTTCTATTATTCTAATTAATGCATGCAAACTGCAGTTTAAATAAAATATAAAACATTACTGCAATGTGTTATTTATACTAGTAAAATTCAAAATACTCAGTAACATTACTGGTAAAACATGCGTCTTATATATTCGTTATTTTACATAGTTATTTTACAAATAAGCAAATATGTTGTTCTAATTACGAGGGTTTTCTTATAAATGATTTCATTGTAACATATATGTTAAATAAGTTAACTTATTTTAATTCATAATTATACCAAATATATATTTTTTAGAATATTTATTAAATTCAGTTACATAATGATTATGTATCAAATTGTTAATACACCTAGGTAAACACCTATAGGTGTTTACCTAGGTGTATTAACATACCTATTAGGTATACACTTACAATATATACACCTATAGGTAAGGGTGCTGCAACAGGGGGACGGGGGGATTCCCCCCCCCCACTTTAAAATCTAGGGGGACCTCTATGTATTGGTCTCCCCCCACTTTCATCACAACATTTATTTAGATTGGTTGGTCCCCCTACATACACACCATCGTTCCAGCACCCCTAGCTGTATGTACTACATCTAGCTAGCTAGGCCTATGGCTAATTTTGAGATAATCCCTGGGAACTATAGCTGTACAGCAGTAATGATATCACACCATGATAACGCTCCATTAGAAGTGATTACCCGGAGCCAGATCACGTGGTATCACGTGGTGTGTTTACGTCATCGATTACGTTACGTAATAGCTTGTATTGTCGAGGTCCTAGGCCGAGTTACGTAACACACCTCGTTACGGCTGAGTGGGCGTGGCCTATTCACGTCACGTGTGTAACATCTCCTCGTAGTGTACGTAATGTATGCGCGTGTATGTGTATGCGCGTGCTTATCATATAGCGTGTACGAAGCAGGGGTCTTCAAAGATAATACTTTAAACAACTCTGTGGCAGTTGTTTTCACATACACACACATATATATATATTTATACATTAATTGTGTAGGTAATTAAATACCTAAAGTTAATTGTAACGAATTCCTCATTTAAAGTATTTAGGTATACCTACTAATTTTACAACATCTATATTATGGAATATTATAATATTTTCTTGTTATAATATGTATACATTATACACTACAGTATACTATACATTATACTATAGTATAGTAAGCAACGGCCTTTGGGAGGAGTTATAGCAAAGTAGGTAGAGGGTTTTTCTATATGTAAGCTCCATATCTTTATATGATGATGATGATGGTGATGATAATGATTTATTTAAACACTAATTCAATTATAAAATTATTATAGTGTGACAATAATATATAAAAAACAATAAATAAATGTAATAATAAGTACAGACAAGTGTACAACGTGGCAAAAACGAATATATTGCAAGTTCGAATATCATGGAGGTACTTCTTTAGTTTATATTTGAATGTTACTGTTGAGGTATTGTTGGTTTTGAGGGATTGAGGGAGTTGATTCCAAAGGTGGCTGGCGCAAACAGAGTAGCGACGCTTGCCAAGTTTTTTTCCGGCGATAGGATATATCCTGAACTATAGTTCAGCCAGGATCGTATAGTTAGAGGATCGTAGGTGGCGTGGTGCAGTATGGAGAGAAATTAGTCTATAAAGGTAATCAGGTTGTTTAGTCAGTAGGGAGGAATGAAGAATGGATATTAATTTAAGTTGAGCTATTTTTTTGCGGATGGCCAGTTCAGTTGTGTTCGTAGATCAGTTATACTTGTCGTGTATATAGTCAGTTTGAGAATATTCAATATGAAATAATATACTTTCTCTGATGTAACCTATATACATATAGTATGTTAAGTATTATGTATAGTATTCATATTATATATACGTTAACTTATAGCATATATCTATAAAGATATATGTCGTTTATAATTAATAAATTAATGTCGTTTTAGTGAAGTAATTTGTAATTAATGTTTGATACTTACCTTATTATACATGTACTTTATAGTTAAATTGCTTTCTAAGTGCCACCAGATACCTCCCTATTGACACTAACGCCTTCCTTCCTTACAACGCTACACATTCGATATCATGTGCGATATTGCTGACGGTATCTTAATGTATACATTTCCTATTTAATATAACTCAATATATAATATAGAAAGTGTAATAACTAATAAGGTTATATAACTTTATTATATAACTTTAATGTTCAGCCTAGAGGTGCTGTGCATGGATTATATTAAGTTATCAACACAAGTCGTCCTGTGACCATTTGCCCCAGAATAATTTTAGATATTAATAACAAATAGCGAATACACTAAAGTAAAGAATAATATCATCGATGGTAAAGTAACTGGTCCTGATGGCATACCCCAGAAGTTTTTAAATATACTAACCTTGATGATATAATCCTCGAATTTGCAAATCCAATGCTAATACAAAGTAAAAAACCAGCTCAGTGGTCTAAATGTAATATAGTTCCTATTCCAAAATCTGGCAACCTAGAGGAAGTTGGTAACTATAGAGGAATTGCATTATCAGCAGTCATTGCAAAAATAATTAACAAGATGCTATTAAATCGCATTCAACCGTATATTGACCCTCTATTAAGACCAAACCAAAATGGGTTCAGATCCGGTAGATCTACAATGGCACACATCCGTGCACTGAGAAGGTTAATTGAAGGAATTAAGAGCCATGACCTAAACGCAGTTATTATTTTTGTTGATTTCAAAAATGCATTTGATAGTATTGATCGCGGGAAAATGCTAGCAATTTTAGCAGCATATGGTATACCATCTATCATAACCAATGCAATAGCACTATTCTATGAACAAACTGAAGCGAGAATTATAACACCTGATGGCGAAACAGAATTCTTCAAAATTTCAAAGGGTGTGCTACAGGGAGACACTCTAGCACCCTTCTTATTTATCATAACTCTTGACTACATAATGCGTCAAGTATTTGGTGAAAATGATTACAATTTCGGTTTCAAGTTAACATAGAGAAGATGTAGTAGAGAACCAGCAGTCGTTATAACCGATTTAAGTTATGCTGACGATATAGCACTGATATCTCAAGAACTATACCAAGCTCAAGAACTGTTACAGAGAGTTGAATTAGAAGCTGGAAAAATAGGTCTAACGCTAAACACTAGAAAAACAGAAGTTATCGGATATAACCTTCAACAATCCCCATTTATTAAAACAATAAGTGGTGAAACAATAAAAGAAGTGTCCAATTACAAATATCTGGAAGCTTGGATTTCAAGTTCTGAAAAGGACTTTGAAATCAGAAAGGCTCTTGCTTGGACGGTTATGCACAGAATGAAACGACTATGGACATCTAACATGAGTAATCAGTTAAAGATCCGGGCCTTTAAAGCTACTGTTGAAACCGTTCTGCTATATGCAAGTCAATGCTGGACCGTAGACAGTAAGCTGAGAAAACGGATAGATGGATGCTATACTCGCTTACTACGCATGGCACAAAATATCTCATGGAAAAGTAAAACGAACAACGAAAAACTGTATAATGGTTTACTTAAAGTAACAGATATAATCTCCGAAAGAATGCTGAATCTTGCTGGACACTGTGTACGTCACAAAGAAGAGATGCCCATAATATAGTTCTATGGATGCCCACACGAGGAAATAGAAGAAGAGGACGTCAGCAGCTTACATTTGTAGATGCTCTAAAACTTCAAACTGACCTTGAGAGTATCGATGAGATTCGTTCTGTGATGATGGATCGTGGTAAATGGAAGAAACTGTCAAAATTGGGTCGAGCGAGAGCTCGACGAAAGTAAGTAAGTAATAACAAATTTATGAAATTAGTTTTAAAATAAATTCATATATCATTGGAAAATCTTCATATAAGTTACTGATTTAAGTGCATGCCATTCTTTTTGATAGGTAATTTATTTATACCCATACTTTATTAAAATTGAGCGACTTTGCCAACTTTTCTATAGAATTTAGTAAACATATATTACATTAGTAGTAATAAGGATATACCAGATACACAACTCGAAGATATGATTATAAAATCCCGATGATATTATAATACCTTATAAGGTCCCTATTTGTGGTCTCAAATTATTAAGTCTCTTCGATAATGTATCCACTAAAAGACTATACGCGTATACACTGTGTACTATACAAGTGTATACACTTGTACTTGAATACACTTGTATACAAGTACACATATATGTTCAGTTTACGCTGTATAATGGTGAATTTTCTCGAGTTTTTAGAGCCATTAATATTGGTAATTTGTAGATATAAAAATGAAATATATCTATAGATATTATATTAATAATAAATATAATAATGGTATATATTGTATTAACTCAATAAATATAATACAAATACGTAATTATTTAAAAATATTCATTTAAATATTCGTATCTATAGATTTAGAGTACCTAGTACTCATATTCTATGTTAAAATGTATACATCAAATATAATAAGATGACGCCATGATAATTATACATGGCATATATATGATAAATTATATTTAAAAATAATAATTTATATTTCAATGTTTAAATGCTTCGTGACTAAATGTAACTATTTTTTTTATATAAATTGTTAATACATATTATACTAGAATATAGATATGTATTATATTATATTTGCAGCATTACAAATTGATTCGATCGAACCAGTCTACTATATGTGTCTTAAGTCTCCTATATGTCCATGGGTCTACAGGTATATACGTATCCTATAGGTGTACAGTGTAAACTATATATTATAGGTACAGTGCACACTGTACAGTGCACAGTGTACAGTATACTGTACGAGTTCTCGGCGAAGTACGTAGAGAGCATGCTGCAGCAATTCACGGCACGCACATTCTCACGGACTAGTAAACACTACCACGGATTATATAACCCGCCCACTAGCTCGCCCACCCGCTTACTTAGCATTACGTAACCGCGTACTTCGAGTGGGCGTCCCCACCACCCCCACCCGCCTAGTACCACTATTACCACCTCCCCGCCCACCACGACGTCGTACCTATATAGGTATTCCGGGTGGGTCGGTCACGGTTCATTGAACACGCTGCACTCGCTAGCTGCCCCCGCCCGTTCGCTATCGACCGATTATCGATCTAAGCCGCGGTCGCATCGATCCGTTCCGTACGAATACCGCTACACTTGCGTGGGTTCTCTACACTCCACACACACACACACACACGCGCACACTGACCACATCGCCTCCGCACACTCTATAGTCCAGTACGGCCGATAGCGGTCAGAACTTACGTAATTACGGCCATTAACTGACCGGTAGTATACTACTACGTACTGTAGTACAAACGACGGACAATTGACCATCACCCGGAAGCAAAAGAGCAGCGCGCGCTAAAGTTTCATTCTCGACGCGACGTCGAACATATGTCCTTCGAGAGCGAGCGCTCGCGCGGAACTCGCCGTGTATAATCGAAAGCCGACGGAATAAAACCACGGAGGATAATAACTACGAAGACGATAGTGGTATTTAGTATCGGGGTGTATATATACCCCCAATAAGCTTATAAGGCTTATTAGCCCCGACTTTACCCCGTATATCCAAATATACATTTACTTCGCGCGTGGACGCTTAGATATAATCAGGAATAGCAGCTTACAAACACGAGCAGGTACCCATATGTACCTATAGGTACAACTGTACTTAATATTACTTACACTAATCTGCGGATAATTCAACAAATCCCATAATTTCAACGAAACCCCGATATATAGGAATACTATCACCCGACCACCGACCTTCAAGGTGTATTCGTTATTATTGACCCCGCATACATGTTCAACATCTTAAAGTGTGTCTGCAATCTTACCGTAGCTATAGGGAATACACACACATCGTAATGTACAACCGACGAATACTTCGAGCGCGTAGATTTATATCACGTGATCTTTAGTTTCAATGATTCATCGGACGCCGGTATGAGTCATCATTATCCGAGAAATCACGCGATAATCAATAACCCCGTACCGTTTTAAATTGTAGTTATGGTGGAAAGGTTATTAATATATATATATGTGTGTATATGTGTGAATGTGTGTGTGTGTTTATGTATGTGCATGTATGTACGTATGAGTGAGTTTATATCATTTATAGGTTATACTACATTGCTATTAATATGTATTATATATGATATACATCTATTATAGGATATAGCTCATAATATAATATAGCATAGCGTAGTCTAGTGTAAATATTACCTGGCGTAATGTATCGAATTATCTACCACACACACACACACACACACACACACACACACACACACACACACACACACGCACACTGTGCGTCGCACAGTGCATGTACGTGGAAACGTGGAATGTGCGGCGCTAGTAATAGACAATATTTGCTTTCAATTACTATTGAAATACAATACAACTAGGCCGTCGTTCCGAATTAGTGACGTCACAGGAAATGATACGTCGGGTTCATAATATGATGTACCGCACACTCAATTGTAGTAAACCATGATTGTAGTATATCGATTGTTATAATCAATTTACTAATTTACACTGCATTAGATAAATATATATATTCTATTAATCTATATATATATAGGAAATATATATATATATATATATTCATTTGTAATCAAATTTAATTAGCTCTCATTTTAATCTATATTTACATTTCATATCGATATAACAGAACTTCCTAGTAGTGAGATTAACTGTAACTGATTATCTGTATATGCTATACCGTGTTATACGTCACCCCGGTTATGCCATAGCATATCGCATCTAATGTGTATATGTATGGCTACAGTATGTAGGGGCGCTGCAGCAGGGGTGACGGGGGTATATGTCTCCCCACTTTAAAATCTAGGGGGACCTCCTATGTATTGGTCCCCCCCCCCCCATTTTCACCACAACATTTATTTTGATTGACTGATCCCTCCTACATACACACCATCGTTCCAGCGCCCCTAACATTATGCCACAATGTCACGTGTCTCTCTCTCACACACACGCCATGTGCACGATGTACACACACATACACACACACACATATATATATATATATATATATATATATATATATATATATATATATACAGTGCAGGCCCCACCCTATAATACATAACTATAATTCTACATACTATAGTATAATATAGTATCATCATACCACATAGCCTAACTATACTACCACTACACACATCCATCTCATACTACCATACCTCTATAATGCTGCATCAATAATGCCTTACTTCAAATAATCAACCCCATCTTAACTTTCAGCGACTCGGATCATCTGAGAATTCTTTATAAACTTTTATCTGAGGTTAATATTTCGCGATATATATATTAATCATATATAGATATATCTATTTATATATATATATATATATATATATATACAGTAAAACCTCTCTATAAGAAACTATTTTTTTACAGTACTTTTTTTCTTATAGAGAGGTTTTCTTATAAAGAGGTTTTTACTTTTCCAATGATTTTAAGAATTCATTTAGGACCTATACTTGAAAATGCACTATATATAGTGCATAGGGTTATATATAACCTATATGTTATATATATATATAGTATATTTATTTATTTTTATTTATTTAGTATTAATCAAAAGAATAGTTTAGAAATATGATTTATTTTAACATTTATTAATTAATTTTAATAAATCTATGGATATACAATAACAATTATTATTTATATTTAATTCATTTCGAGCCATTTATATAATATAAAATATTTGTAAGAAAAAAAGATCTTATATAATAATGTATTTCTATAATTGTTATCAATATACAATACTTCTATTTATATATATAATATTTTTTTATATTTTGTATACAATAAGTTTCTTATAAAGAGGTTTTTCTTATATTTTTCTTATAAGATTTTCTTATAAAGAGGTTTTTTAATGTGGAAAAGGTTGAATTCCAACCAAATGTGTTAAAAATGTTCTTATAAAGAGGTTTTTCTTATAAAGAGGTTTCTTATAGAGAGGTTTTACTGTATATATATATATATATATATATATATATATATATATACTAGGTAATTGTGTACAGTAATTTGTGTAAATAACTACAATAATAAATCATTACCATGTCGTCAAAATACACTGTACTACAATATACGTCATATATTGATAATTATAGTTTATTATAGTATTACATAATGATGCTATTGATTACATAACATACCTTAAATCACCCGAAACACACACATACACACACCCTCTCACACACACATACATACACACATACACACACATACACACACATATACACACACAAACACACATACAAACACACACATACACACACACACTCATACACACACATATACACACACACACACGCAGGTTGACAAAATACATGCCCAGACAGAGAATGCAGAACTAGATCTATTCAGGTTCGTTATTTCTTTAGGTGATTTGATCTAACAGGTACATACTTACCTCTATACCTGTAATCTTGTAGGCTTATTAGCAGAGATAGAAAGAGAGAGATATCAGTACACTATATATCATATCGGTATAACTGGAAAAGTTAATTTAATTAATATGTAGCCTAGATATAATATAATATTAGAAATTCTAAATATAACCTAATATAATTTTGTAATATTATATATATAATATATATATATATATATATATATATATATATATATATATATATATATATATATATATATTATATATATATATAATATGTATATGATATATCATCATAGGCTATATATAGCCTAGTCTTAGGTAATATATAGTATAATATATCACCTGATAGATAGTACCTGTATAGTATTATTATACTATGATATATAGTTTTATACTATTATATATATATATATATATATATATATATTACATAATGTTTAAACATTAAACATTAAACAATTGTGTAATATACACATATACACTTCCTTCATACAGGTATGTATAAATAATGCTATATTTAAATAGTACATCAATACACATTAGGGTGTTTCGGTAAATAAACACAAACACTATATAGACTCGTAATAGTATCAAACACCCTATAAAATAATATCATACACCCTATCTACTATTATAATACACCATTTATGAAATGCTAAACACACCATATATAAAGTTATAAAAAAACCACCAGAATAATATTACAATACCCATTACATATCATTATTATACCTTACATATAATATTATAATACATTCCTGTTATACATTTCTCATTCACCCTATATATTAGCATATTAATTCCACCTATATCAAGATATATTCCACCTATATATAAGAATACAATTTGTATGTTTTCCCTCTATATATATATATTATTTGTTATAAAATATCTAAAATACTTAGAAGAGGAATTGAAATATTATATGTTGTAATGTTGGGTACATTAACTCCAGTAGAAATGCGTGTGATGCAGGGTAATATGTTGTATGTGATAACAGTGGAATTATAGAAATATCACTTTAGTAGGTAATAATTCTGTACATTGTATACAATGTATACTTAGTATACTAATGAAATATTTATTTATAGCATCACTACTTTCGATATACGTCGAATATTAAATATCCGGGCATATATATATAGGGGTATCTCCAATAATTTGTCAAGGGGACACCTAAATACAAAAATAAATGTATTTATAATAGTAATAAGTGTAAAATTATTATAATATCTTAAATGTTAAATGTTAAAAATTAAATGTTAAATGTTATAAATATTATTTGTAATAAATTGGATAGGGTAACTTATCCACACCCCCTGGATCTACCCATCATGTACACATCAGTGTTATATTCCCTAAATAATTATGTTCGTCATACACCCTTATATAGCGAATACAATTCACAGGGAGGTGGTTGGATAGACACATAGAGCTAGTGAGAACTAGAGAAAACTTTCTCTCTAGCTCTATGGATAGACAAGTGGATATTCAGTTGATACAATATGTAGTATTAACGATACACTGTCGTTATGCCTTACTCCTCATGCTACAAACCTCATACCTAACTTAAAACATGAGTAATATCGATATATTCTGATGTACAATATTTCAATACAGCACAACTTATCAAAATGAAAGGAAATTCACCGATAAGAGGAATAAAAACAAATTCATGTGTATCTACAAAGCAATCATCAAGAATAGGCTATCTAATAGGTATGATCGCATTTAGAGTATTCGTAGTACTGTCTATTTTATCGTATACATATATTGCAATATAATTGAATATATTTTCAATCAATATATGAATATATCATTTCAAATAATATTGATTAATCCGATAATAATTTATCCGCGAAATAAATTACATCAACATCGACTATAGAATACATTCTACTATGTTTGAGTTATGAAATTATAAAATCAATTATATACATTGTTATATAAAACAAAGGTATTCTAGATCATCATATTTCTATGTTAGCATAACTCTTTATTTATGTTAGCTTTAATATTTATAAGTATATATAAGGGTAATTGTCTCGATAAGCAATACTGTTTCTATAATTACCCTGGCATTGCCTAAATCTGATAATAATAATAATAATATGTGTATATGTAAGTATGTGTATATATATTTATATACATATGAATGTGTATTGATTTTGTATTGTTATGTACAAATTTCTATGAAATTAAATATTAGATCTATATAATTCAATGAAATATCATTAATAATTATTTAGATTCATTTCAGTAAAATCTCATGATTAGATGAGAGTGATTTAATTAGGTTTTCACTATTAGTTATATATTCTTAAGCTCTACATGATAAACACTAAGTATTATATTGCATTAGACCATTAAGTCAACATCTATACATATATATATATACCTTCAACTCAGAAAACACTCTAATTCATACTTTTTAATTGAGCTATATTAGTTTTTATCACAAGTTCAAACAAGTAATTATAATTCAGTATATCAGAAGATATATAGACACCCTTTCTCATCCCTATAATTTTGAGTTGACTATATATATAATAAAAGGATAATATATTTCGTCTATAGTTTTTGGATGAAAGAATCGACCAATGAGAGTCGCTACAGGATGTTCGTCTGCTTGCGAATCTTGCTGCGAGATGATCAACTTCGCCTCAACTTTCATGAATTCCGCGGTACTGCGCTCGTTGTCGAGGTAAACATTCTAGTTTCTTTGACAACAGCTACTAGAATAAATACCTTTATTGTCATTTTCATTGGTAAATTTATCTTCCTCGGTTAAAATAATAATTATGTTAATGGGTAATCTAAAAATATACGGAAACATTTGTATCTGCAAACAAAGTAATTATAATAGATTGTATTATAATAATCTATAGA
The DNA here is from genome assembly GCA_964019155.1 of Osedax fenrisi. NCBI lineage: Eukaryota > Metazoa > Annelida > Polychaeta > Sabellida > Siboglinidae > Osedax > Osedax fenrisi. The sequence goes on from OZ025241.1 coordinate 14,562,370, forward strand.
TTTTATTATGTATTATATAACGACCAGGGTTAACTAGGATGATAGTTTTTTTGTTTAAACCTTTTTTGAAATATTAATATTAAATAATTTCAGTTATTTTGTTGCTAACATTATATATATTTATGTTCGATTGATAACAATTACCTAGTGTCTGTGAATCAATCTTAGTCAGATAATCTAAAGTTAGATATTTTTATGGATTACATTATATTATTTTATGAACACAAAGAAAAACCTAAAAACCAAAATATACAAAATTAAATTTTAAATTTTTAGAAAGTTTGCCAACACTGACAATAGTATAAGTAGTATTACAGTTTTCTAGTGTTTTAGTGTTAGTGTATTCATATCACCTGTGTACGCATATGTCTCCTCTCATCGCGTCCACAATGCATTCACCCGTACTCCCTCAGCATCTACAGACCGTCAGTGACTTCTACCTGCTCGCAGCGGACAGCTATTACATCGTCGACATCATCAAAGAGATGACCAGTAAGTCCAGCATATCGCATCTAGTCGTACGATCTATATTGCACGCGTTACTTAATGTAGTTGACCCATTAATAAATTAAATAATAATACGAATTAATACAAATATCATTATTGATCTACTTTAAAAACTTTATCTCAATTAATTTTGTTTATTAATTTTCTTACTATATATATATATATATATATTTATAGAGTAATTCATTCTATACTAATACGATACTACAATACCTGACCCCGCCCCACTAAACCCCGCGCGTAGATATTCTACAGAAGCTTTCCATGGACCACGCGCACTGCGAGATAATGCTCGAGTACGGAGCTCTACGATCTTTGGTGATTCTGTTGGCGGCCAACGACGTCGTGGTGTTGCACTGCACGCTGCATGCCCTCATCAGTATCGCCCATTTGTTAGTAGCAGCATCCCCACCCGGTAGGTGGAGGTTATCGCTAGGCGTACTTTAAAATCTAGGGCAACCTCCTATGTCCATTGGTCCACCCCCACTTTTACCACGCAATTTATTTTGATTGGTTGGTTCCCCCTACATACGCACCATCGCTCCAGCGCCCCTATACCCCATATGATACATTTTATGTTACAATCTTTTATCATATATGAATATATATATATATATATATATATATATATATATATATATAATTATATATAATGAATGTATATTATTGATAGTAATTTACAGTTCCGCATACTTGTAATATAATTTTATTGATCAAATAAAAAATGCATTACTATGATATATTAGTGACTTGAGTTACTCTTTACCTTTACATACCCCACTCGGAGAATGTGGTCGTTATACTCGATAAAAAGATATCACCACACAGACGTATAGAGATATTATTAGAATATTTTATAAAATTGAAACAGTACGATTTCTATACTTTTTACGTAATACATGTTATTGTGTGTTATTAATAATAACTTATTATGCATTAATATAAATGTGTAATTAGGTTAATATTCAACTTTATTAAAGAGAAATGAATATTCACTAATAAACATCTAAGTAATACATTTATATTGAAATAAACATATACAAATATATAATGATACTTACCTGGTATTATAATTACAAGTAGAAGAAAATAAGTTACAAAATATGATTAGTAAAACAATGAAAACTTATATTACTACCTTCGTACAGCGATAAAGCCTGTCTACCGATTATTGAGTTGAACGCCATCGAAACACTGCTCACCATTCTTCAAGATTACGATATTCTCTCGAAGAAGTAAGTTACCGTCACTCGTTTATTACATAACATCACCCTAATGACCATTGCGGTCAAGTGAGCCTACTAATCTTAATAGGTATATAAGAATTTCTTTTATAATATAATGTGTTTCATTGGTTGTATTTAATTAAAATCTCATCGTTGATTTTGAAACGATAAAGATAAGTGTAGACGTTAAAATAACGTGTTTACCCGAGTTACAATAAAGTATTAAATGTAAGGGATATACATGATGCTAGATTACGTTAATCGTCCATCTATAGAAACAACCATTATTCTTCACTATAACAACTACACTAACAACAATAACTATAATACTCACAATAATTATAGACTAGCCGCTACATTACTGAGATTTCTGTGCATCGAAGAGAAGGCCCGAGTGATGATCAAATCTTATGATGGAATTCCATTATTACTTAGGTATAACGCTAATTACTCCGTACCCATATATCTATGTGTATATATATATATATATATATATATTATATAAGTATATGTAATATATTTATTTTAGTTATCCTTATTAGTTAAATCCATTAACAAATATTTCTATTTGAACATATTAAATACAGAACCCACAAGTTATAATACACTGTAACATGTACATCTCTATGATAACAATCAGTTGGTAAATTATTCTGATTTTTACCTAATATTTCATATGTCTCCATTATCCCTATCTCTCTTTCTCTATCTTTTTTCCCTCTCTATCTCAATCCGTCTCTCCATCTCCCTCAATCTCTATATCTCTCTTCCTCTCCATCTCATATTTGTTCACGTCTCTCTTATATCTTACTAGTCATTATTTTATATTTTATTCATTTAGGGTAAAACATCAAATGCGAATTTCTCGTACGAAATTCTATGATAAAACTTTGCATGTAATTGGTATAAAATAAAGTACTTCGGCCCTAATTTCTCATCTCATTCTTATTCCATATCTAATATTTATTCTATCTCTAAACTCTCTTATCTCTATCATATCTCTTTTGTAATAACGTGTTATGGTAAGAGATATGCTTATGACAGGTATGCGTATATACTAGTGATGTGAATGATGCCGAGCCGAGACTTTTATTTTCGGAAAAAAAACGAGACCGAGCTGAGCCGAGACTTTAGATAACTGAGACTGAGACTGCATCATGCTTTAGATTTGACTGGCATCATTTACACCACTAGTGTATACACTTATAAATGTATACGTGTATATATACATACTTATATTAACACATATATTATTATCACTATCTCGTGGCTCTATATCGCTCTCTCCCCCTCAAGTCTACTACACAACGATAACGTTCGTCTACTGTGGAACATCGTCTGGACCCTGGTGCATCTGGCTTCGGACCAGCAAGGAACCGAAGACATTCGTCTGATGGGCGGTATCCCGTTACTGCTGTCTTTGCTACAGTTCGTTCCTATAGCTACATTAGCGTATAATAATAATAATCAAAATAATAATAATATTTGTTAGAAGAATTTTAATAATAATTTTGTTTTTCTGTTGAATTATAATAATATTTATATGATATTTTCTTCTAAAGGGCTTCACAATAATATGCCTAATTTCTGTTGTTGTATGCTAAATTAATATACTTTTATTTATTCACCTGTAGACCTTTGCGTATTCTATGTAATAATAATAATAATATTTATTAGAAGTTTTTTGTTTATAATATAATGACTATAAATCTTATATAATTGTATATAAATAAATGATCGGTTCTCGTTAAAACCAAGGATGCCTTAACGTGAGAGTTTCATCTATAGTCGATAAGGTATGAGTGAAAACGTCATCTAATAGTTCCTGGATGGGACTCCAGCAAAATAACAATAAACATAATTATTCTATATCTTTGTATTAGTAAGAGGCCCACATAAGATGTAGGATGTAGGATGTAAGATGTAGGATGTAGAATAAGATGTACCTATACCATTATTGTGGTCCATATCAAAATTATACGAATAAATATTTAATTTCATTAGACACACAAATCACTGTAGTAGATTAATAGTATTATTCGGTAAGAACATATTAGATAATCCACTAGAAATGATTATATTTTACAGAATTTAATATATCTATAATTACATATAATTACTGTATCGGATGTATGTTAATTATATTCTCAACTGCAAATATAAATCAAAGACAAATATTGGTTTATTTTATAAACATAATTACAGTGATAAAGATTTTGTATCCGATAGATCCTCGGCCAATGGAAATACAGTGGAAACTCCTCAAAACGAGGTTATAATGACAACAGTGTAATTACAATACATTACCTTATACGGTAGTCGTTCTGATTATTATTATTCTCTAAATTCTACTTTTAGGAAATAAACGACTCGTTTTCTTTAAACGATATCAGCATAAGTGTAAGTTTCACATCCCTAGACCGCATAGCACATAGCCGTCACATCCCTACCCTACTGCACTCAGCTCTAACCATCTTTTCCATCACTATACCCGATGACCCAATTTAATTTATATTTTCTATCGAAATAATAAATATTCGAATGCAGTGAGAAACGCATTCGAATATATTTATTTGTTGAGCGTATTATTACGGTTGATTATTTGATTTCGGCGAATTATTTATTTCGCACACATCTATTAATGTTTTCATACACGAGTGTTCCGCATATAATCGCTTATCTAATTACTAATAACGGATACTAAAAACATAAACAGATAGAAGAAGTTAAAGAGCATACCTTTTCATTAAAATCAGGTTACGTTTACGAAATCATCATTTGTATGTTTTCTTACTATTATATTTATACTTTTATTAAAAAAGCTTAACATATAATGGTTAATTGTTATACATAATACGATCTACTTTATAGTTTACTATCAGAATATATAGAAATATCCGCGTACACAATAAAGTTTCGCTAATATCATAGTTCAAATTCAATATCAATTCTTTCATTTGGGCCAATATATCACTATATTGTATAACTCTTGTCAAACTTTTTATAACATAGGTGTAACAAGCAATATTTAAAATCAATGCTCTTATTTATTAATAACCAATATAACTTTAAATAAGATATTTCATTTCATAAATGCAGAATTTATCCCTATTTAAACCACACCAACTTGGTATATAAAGATCTTAACGATTATCACTAGATTAACTCTGATTATAGCACATTATAGATAGAACTACATAGTTAGTGATGCATCGATAATACAGACTAGTATACCAACATACTACCGAACATTTAGCTTGCTGCGCTTGTCTTACCGAACTATCGACCAATGAAACGAATGCTCAACAAATCACCAGATGTAACGGTATATATCTGATAGCCAAGTTGCTGCTGCTCAGTAAAGATGATCTCACTACTGATAAACAGACTGCAGCCTTCCAGACTCTGCAGGTTCTACCAAATCTATATATATATATATATATATATATATATATATATGTATGTATACTTATTATTCTATTAATTAGGTGATAACAATTGAAAATAATGGTCTTTTTTCGGAGACAGAGATAAGAAGTGAAATATTTTTAAATACATTTTTTTTATTATAAAAAAATTACAAAAATATTCCAATAAATAATTATCATCGCTATTTATTTTATTTAAAATTTATTGTAAAAACGAATCAATTTCCGATGACTTCGGAAAGACTTTAGTTAATTCGTTTAGTGTAGTCACCGACTTCGCGTTCACCCTCAGTTCTAACGGCCCCGCCCACCACCGACCCGTAGGCGAACGCCCTACGATCGTTGAGGTTCCTGTTCAGCATGCAGCGATACCGTAAACAGTTCAAGCGTCTGTTTCCCAGCGACGTGTTCGAGCTGTTCATAGACATCGGCCACTACCGCCGGGACATCTCGCTGTATCGCGGTCTCTCCGTTAAACTAGCCCTGTTCACGGTTCGTATTAGGGCAGGTCGTGCGATCTCTGTATTACTAATACGGGCAACCGGATAACTTAACCGTGTATATTACAATTTTAGTAGATATCCGAATGTTATTTTATGATTTAAATTTAAAATATTTAAAATATTTAAATCTCAATTTTCATTATTACTTACTTACTTACTTATGTCGAACTCCCGTCACTGTCGACCCTTCTTTACAATTTTCTTCCAATCATCACGAATCATCATAACATTACGTATTTCATTCACATCATCTAGTCCAGTATCCTTTTTTAAATTATCAATGTACGTCACAGCTTTTCTTCCTCTGTTGCTTTTTCCAGACGTTGGTTGCCATAAAATCAGATCATGAGCTACTTCATCGTCGTGACGGATGCAGTGACCTGCTATTCGCAGACGACGAGTAGTTATAACATCGGTAATTTTTGGTAGTTCTTTATAGATTTAAAAATTTGTTATATGGTCTCTCCATGATACATTCAGAATCATTCTTAATAACCTTGTATAGCATCCATTTATTCTCCGTTCAAGTGATTTGTCGATCGTCCAAGTCTCACTGCCATATAGTAGGATACTTTCAATAGTGGCTTGAAAAGTCCTAATCTTTAGTTTTCTTTTTAACTTGGAATTCCAGAGTTTTTTCAACTTATGACATGCCTGCCAAGCTAGTGCCTTTCGGATCTCAAAGTCTTTTGATGAGCTACTCATCCATGCACCCAAGTATTTAAAGTTATTTACTACTTTAATATCTTCATTTAGTAATGAGTGGATATTTATTGGTTCACTTTGAGAAAAAGCCATTATTTCAGTTTTTCTTGAGTTTATTTTTAAACCTAATTTTAAAGCTTGGGTTTCTACATTTGATAGTAATTCTTGAGCCTGCTCAATATCTTGTGATATTAAAGCAATATCATCTGCATAGCTTAGATCTGTAATCACTTTTGCTGGTACCCTACGACTCTGTTTCCTAGTTAGTTCAAAACCAAGATCTAACTGTTTTCCTTTCACAGCCATTCGCATTGCATAGTCAAGCACTATTATAAACAGAAAGGGGGCCAGTGTATCATCTTGTAGAACTCCAGTAGTTATATTAAACGATTTGGTTTCTCCATCAGGTGTTAGTACTTTCGCTTTGATTCCTTTGTATAATGTTTCTATTGCTTCTACGATAATAGTGGGAATTCCGTAAGCCAAGAGTATTTTGAACATATTATTTCTATTTATAGTATCGAAAGCTTTCTTAAAGTCAACAAAAGTAATGATTGCTTTTAGATTCTTTTCTTTGATACCTTCTATTAATCTTCGCAGTGCTAGTATATGGGTAGTAGTTGATCTTCTGGAAAGGAAACCATTTTGGTTATGCCGGAGAAGGGGATCTATAATTGGCTGAATTCTATTAAGTATCATCTTATTAGTTATTTTTAGAGCAATAACAGATATAGCAATTTCTCTATAATTGTCGACTATATTAAAATTACCTGATTTTGGTATTGGCATTATTTGACAAGTAGACCATTGAATAGGTTTTTGCTTTTCAAGTAAAATTTTATTTGCATATTCTAGAAGGATATCGTCAAATTTACAGTATTTAAAAGCTTCAGGTGCAACACCATCAGGTCCTACTGTTTTTCCATCTACTAGATTATTCTTTACCATTAGATATTCGTCTTTTGTAAAAGCGTTGGTAAATATTTCTGTATGTTTAATTACAATTTCTGGTTCAAAATCATCAATTTCTTCTTCAGAATTATTATTGACGAGTAAATTTTTAAAATGAGTAAACCATTTATTGATTCTATCTTCGTTATTACTGGCTTTAATTATTCCTTTTTTGGTAGTTTTACGACCAGTTATATCATTGATTAGTTGCCAACATTTGGCATGTTGTCTTAATTTATTCGAATTTTCAATATCATAAACTGTTTTCTCGAGGTCATCACTTTCTATCTTATCATATGCTTCCTGTAGTTTTCTCTTGGTTTCTTGAAACATTTCATACTTTTCTTCTGTATTTGATAATACATACTTTTTATAAGCTTCATTTACATTATCACGAGGTATTGCAATATCTGGATGTCGAGATGGATTTTTATCAAGTTTTCGTTTCTTTGGTAATATAGATTTACATGCTTCTTGATTTGCAAGAATAAAATTACCATATGTTAAAGATATGTCTTTAATTTCATCTTCATTGGAAATATTAAGTTGGTTATATCTCTTTGTAACTATGTCACTGTATTCTGTAGCTATGTTTTTATTCTTAAGTACTGACCAGTTATACATTGGTATTGAATTTTTCTTCTTTTGTGATCTAAAACTTAATTTATTTTTGGAATTCAGAATTCTATGGTCAGAACCTATACTGCTAAAACTATTATATGCTTCACAGTTTATAGAACTATTTCTCCATTTTTTACGTATCATTATATAATCAACTTGAGTCTTATTTCCGGTACAATCTGACATAAATGTCCATAGTTTTCCTTTTCTCTTTTTATAGTGAGTATTGGTTATTAATAGATCAGTTTCTTGTGCAAAGTCTTTACAAAGTTGTCCATTTAAATTTGTTTTATCATGATAAGAATGGATGGTTTCACTAGATGTGGCAAAATGAGCATTGAAATCTCCCATAACGATTAGAAAATTGTGTTTAGGTATAGAGACAGTTGCTTTCGTAAGTTCATCTTAGTGTCCTTGAGCATATTCACTTCCTTCACAGGGCGAGTAATGTATGATAATTGCAGACTTAGGATTTCCATGAAAGTTAACGATTAAAATACGATTATTCCATTTGACTATTGTTGTAAGTGAGTTTAAACTAGTTTTGTTCAATAATAAACCGATTCCTCCGGATGAGGCATTATTCTTGTTTCTCCAAGCTGATGTTGTAATCATGGTATATTCACCATATTTTTCAATCTTTGTTTCATCATCGTCGTGTACAATTTTATGATCGATTAAACCAAGTATACTAATCTGAAATTTAGATGCCAATTCTGCTATTTCTTGTCTTTTTGTTGTTTTTCTTAATGTTCTGACGTTCATTGTTGCTATATTTATATACTGCTTGCAGCTGAGCAGTTTTATCGGAATTTCATTGATATCGAGTCTATCCCTTCCTTCCGGGTTTGGAGATAAACCGTCAAACTGATTTGTTGTTGTTGAAATCTCTCTAACATCCGATATATTATATTCAGGGACTTTAACCCTGGTGTTGTTTGGTTTTAATTGCATAGTTGGGTTTTCTTGGCTAATATTTCAGTGGTCGCCACTCCTACTGAATGCCTCATTCAATTAGTCTGACTACTCATCACAAATCTTTGTAATATGCTTGAAGCTACCAGGTAAAAATTACCCATTACCATAGCTTTGTGAATCACTGTAGTACTCAAGCATTTCCACCACGTCAAGGCGAATGAGATTAGAAATGAAAAATTATTACGTAATATAATACATTAATATATTGTATAAAATAGGTATATTATTGATTGGTAATTTACATAAATAAATATATAGGCGAAACATATAATCGAAAGTATAAAGTGTAAATATTTGTTATCGATAAAATACGTTATTGAAATAGACGAAGAATAATACGAAATTAAAAAATTAGAGAAATTAAAATATTTTACATTTATCGTGATAATATATTAGTTACCGGTTGCCTAATTGTTTAGGCAACAGGTAACTAATAAATTAATTATACAGGTAACTAATATTAAATTAATACAGGTATAAAGAATATCTGTATAAAGAAATAAAGTATTTCAACGATATCATCATATAACTCTTTACATAGTTTTACTAACTTTACTACTATTGTAATAACAATCACCCCCCTGCACCTAGGAAGATGAGAAGCGTGACCTCGAGAGCGCGATACGCTCGACCGACCATGACATGCCGGCTCGTCACGTGATCGGTGACTACGAGGTGCTGGAATTGCTCGGTAGCGGGGCTTTCGGGTCCGTGTACAGGTGCCATAGGGTCGGTACGGGTCCCGTTTATCAGGCGCTGAAAGAGGTGAGTCAGCGCCGGCGCGTTATGTCGTCGCTAATGTAATAGTTAGGGGCGCTGGAACGATTTTGTATGTAATATTCCTCCAATGACATATGCTAAATTAACTTTTACTGTAGTTTTCTCCGACTAAATATTATATATTATCCTTTATATAAAATATTATCTTTTTAATTATGTATATGTACTAGGGGCGCTGGAACGATTTTGTATGTAGGGGAACAACCAATCAAAATAAATGTTGTGGTAAAAGTTGGGGGGGGGGAAACAATACATAGGAGGTCCCCCTAGATTGTAAAGTGTGGGGGACATATCCCCCTCGTCCCCCCCTATTGCAGCGCCCCTACTTATGTAATAGTCGTTCATTGCGCTAAACTTATAGATTTTAAAATACTCAGTAATAATAATATATGCGATTATATATTGCGGTTTTATATTGAATATTTGACGGTAATTATTATTTATTATTATTAATTATAGTATACAGTATTATATCATCAAATTTACATATTATGTATCTAATCATTAATTAGCAACTATTATGTAAATATTACATATTAATTTATATATATAAATAATTGTGAATCTACTAATACTATAAATTATAATTTTGAAATAATCTAAAATCTATGAAAATATTATCATTATTTTAATAATTTGAATAAAATAATAAAATGTATATTACACATCTACACACTTTGAATACTAGATAAATACCACGAATGCGGCATGGGGAAAAACTAATAACGAGAGGGAACAGAGTATCGGAACCGCCCTGTGCGAGCTGTCGATCATCAAGGAACAACTCAGACATCCTAATGTTGTCCGATACTATAAGGCATTTGCTCAAAGTTTGTTCATAGATAAGTTTAAGTTTCAGAATACTACCAAAGAGTATAGATGTACACCATGCTTGTTCTGGTTTCTAGTAATAATTTACTTTAAATTCGCAGATGATAAACTCTACATAGTGATGGAACTCTTGGAAGGAATTCCATTGGCTGAATTTTTTAATTATTGCAAAGAAAAGAATGAACATATTCACGAGGATAGGGTGTGGAAGATATTCATTCAGGTTTAACTTAGTAATTAATATAATTATTTAACTATTTTATTTTAAATAATTAATATTTATTCTATATTTATGAATATTTGCTTAGTATTTTATACTATTAAATTTGATTATGGATATAATTATTTATTATATTTAGTTAATTAAAATATTAATCAATTTTATTATTTACATATAAATTAAAATTTAATATTTTATAAATATTTAAATATATGAATAATTTATCTTATATCATATATTTAAATATCATATATAAAATCATATATTTAATTAATTTATATATTAATCACCTTTAGATAACATTGGCATTGAAATATCTACACAAGGAAAAAAAGATTGTACATAGAGATTTGACACCCAATAATATAATGCTCGGAGAATCCGATAAAATCACAATCAGTTAGTATTGCTGTTTATTGTATTGCCGTAAGGGTCTTATTTGTTTACAATTCATATATGTATATATATATATATATATATATATATATGTATATAACGGCAATAATAGAAAATATTCAATAGTATTTTGAAGCCCTTTAGATGGAACAAATACGAACATATAATATAAACAACAAAAGAACATTTCTTCTAATATATTATTATTAATATTATTTATTATTTAACGATATAGAATATCGTATATAAACCATAGTATACGCAGTATGTACACTACACACACTATTATTCGCAGCTGATTTCGGACTAGCGAAACAGAAGCAGACGGACTGCAGCAAGATGACGTCCGTAGTGGGAACGATACTTTACTCTTGGTTCGTACGACAGGTCAACGTATGCCCCATCATTAGGGGCGCTCGAACGAACTTGTATGTAGGGGGATCAACCAATTAAAATATATTTTGTGGTCAAAGTGGGGGGGGGGGACCAATACATAGGAGGTCCCCCTAGATTTTAAAGTGGGGGGGGGGGCATATCCCCCCGTTCCCCCCTGTTGCAACGCCCCTAATCATCATCTATGTTATAATATGCAATCCAATAGTAAACAAATGATCGTACATTAACAAAGCTATATCATATAGACTTGTAGTATTAGGAGGGTAGGTTGACCCCCTAACAATTACGGAGGAGAGAGAATGTTATTTACCTCCCTAATATTTTACGTCATTTTCCCAGAATTATTATAGCCTCCACTATAAAAAAGATATATATATATATAATAAATATAATATATACATATTTATACAAGATATGAATACATTTAAATGCACTAAACATATGTAACCATAGTTACTATTAATATCAACGCATGCACGAACATACAGTAGACGTAACGTACATACAGAATAGACTAATCGTTGTGCCTAACTCATTGCAGTCCGGAGATCATACAGAATCAGCCTTACGGACCAAAGTCCGATATCTGGTCTTTGGGCTGTATTGTCTACAACATGTGCGCTCTACAACCCCCGTTCTATGGCAGTAATATGCTGTCTCTAGCCACTAAGGTTGTTATTATGTAATATTCAGGTGATGATATAATATAGGTGGTGGTGATGATGATGATGATGATGATGATGATGATGATGATGACAATGTAATAGAGTCAGTTATGATGATGTATAGAGGTGATGATGATGTAATAGATATGATGATGATGATGTAATAACTATTACATAACAGATAGTGGAGGCTGAATATGAACCATTAAACACGGAGAATTACTCAGCTAAACTTCTGTCTACAATTGACAGGTTTCTTATAAATCTACTTTACCCTTTATTAACTTGTTTATTTACCCCAACACACTTTATTTACTTGTTTATTTACCCCAAAACCCCTTTAGTAACTTGTATATTTACCCCAAAACCCCTTTATTCACTTGTATATTCTCTCCTTAATTTGATAAAAACATATATATGCATATATGTCATGCATGTTATGCATATTATCATGATAATAAGAGAGCTTCAATAAAATAAAAATGTTTCCAATAATGATAAATTGTTTATTAATTCTATAAATGCGATTGTATATAGATTTAATTATTATATACTATTTATAAATTACGATACATTATTAATATTAATATATATCTGTATATTATATTTTATAGAATCATATTAAAATTAAATAACAAATATTTCATAATATATTATATTACTAATAAAAATGTAATCATTATATTGATATAGCACGCATGAAATATATATATATATATAATATTATATAATAATATTTGGCACAATATATACTATAATTCGGGTTTCGTAAGTATACTATATCTATTACGTAATCATACGGGCATATAGCTATTGACATCGTTGTACGTTTATAGTTGTTTGACAGCAGAAGTGGACCGAAGACCGGATGTCATCGGAGTTATCGCGTTGTTGTCGGAGCGGCTCGTCGATTTCGTAGAGGTCACGAGGTCGCAGCACATCGAAATAGAACGTAAATTGCAACGCGAACAGAGACGAACTCAAAGGTAGTGAACTTTGACCTATTACGTGTCTTTACGTCACCGTAGACGATAATTGTATAGTTAATCCGTATTATCATGTATATGTATTAATGTTTAGCGTACATTGAATTGAACTTATTTATAATGTGTTAAATTAACATTAATTTTCATATCTTTTATTTTCAATTTATCATTCGTCATTGTTGTCTTTATTCACGTCGCCTCCATTTAAGACAGTTATTTTCTCATTGTCATCGAACAAATATATAATATTTATTTAATACATATATATATAAATATTTATAATATATTTTAATAATTAATATACCATAATTTATTCAATTAAAATTAAAAACCTATAAGAACGTAGCCCGCGTACAACACGCAAACGCATTACCCCCCGCGCCCCTCCACCGATTGTAGAAACTACAGCGCCGCCAATCAGAGCATGCAGGACTACCATCGTCTGTTCCTGGTGTCGCAGGAGAGGTACGATAAACTAGTGAATCTTGCCAGTAGCGGAGGGGCAGCCGGTATTAAAGTTTGTATGCATCCGTCCCGTGGGCGAATGAACTAGTGATACCTATCACAGGATAGGTATCACTAGATACCTATCAACAGTGTTGGACACCAGCCACTACTACAATTATATGCACGAATGAATGATATTTATTTTACTTATAAACTATAAATAAATAATTAATACGCATGAAATATGGACACAATAAAATATAGTTATATAATAAGTAAAAAAAGAACCCTTTAAGGTCCGGCATAACCTTGCCGGCGTTTACATTTAAAAGATAGCTATTTTTTAACAGGTTATATCTTTTTTATTTATGAGTATTTTTATCTAATTTTTTACTAATTATCTAGATAAAATTCATCTCTAGTTATATAGGTACATCATTAAATAATAAATTTATTATAAAATAAAGAAAAATTAATTATAATATTAAAATTATTTTAAAATAAATTTATTAAAATTTTTTTTATTATTCTTAAAATACTAATAGATTATATTTACGTTAGCTTACATACCTATATAATAGTAACCATATATAATGTATATACTCAGAAAATTGTATAAAGATTCATAGAAGAGTTAAAATTTATAAATATTAAAAAAAAAAAATTAACAAAAAAAAAAGCAGAGATATAAGCATCTAAAGTTTACATGCATGTTTTATAATTATTAAATACTACCATCTTGAATAGGTGTATGATTAAATTTCGTATGTGAGGCACTTATGTTTAATTGTATATGATATATTATACATCTTTTTAAAGATAATTAATTACATTTTAATATTTTAATATAAAAAAACATTCCCTAAAAAATAAAATCTAAGGTTACGCCGGCCCTTAAGAGCGATATGCTTTCGAGAAAGTATACCGTAACCTAAATATGATATCGTTTATTATTATTATACTCTTGATCAGGTATGAACTCGATATTTGTAATTAAAATAAAATATAAAACAATGAATTTAGCTATCAGCATAGAATTATTAATAACAAAATTATTAAATACGCAGTCATTAATAGTATGACACTATAGCATTATAATGCAATATTCGTTACTACATTCACATTTCCAATTGATGATTTTATACTACATGCTTTTAATCACAATCAAAAAATTATACAATTTATAATTCATTTTTAGTCTTCATTTGGATGTAATTTTTAATATGACCTTTACATACTATATAATTAAAGAATGTATGTATTTTAAATATACATATTGTATATACCTCTGTATCATATAGCATAACATAACATATGACTTTCAGAACGAACGTAAAGAGATACACCACGACCTCAGCGAAAAGAAACCATCCGATATAAGCGAGCAACCCGTAACAGTACCGAGCGCTTCACACCTCGCTACCGATAGTTCCAGTAGTGAGAACTGTACGGGCATCAAGCAAAGATTCAAACAATACGGTTTGTGTTGTTACACGCGCCCTTCACACGCTGCATGTCAATGTAAACGGATGGGAAATTTTTAATTATATGCTCTACAGTAAATTCAATTACATAACTATGATAATAGATGATAATCATATAATTTGTTATTGTTTAGATTATTAATATATTAATAATCTATTAATATATAAATATGTCTATTGTCCGATTGTTTTTATTACATATTCATTCATTACAATATTACTATTATATGTTTATAAAAATATACTACTATAACTAATTCACTATTTAATATATTGAAGATTTAAAAGTAGAATAAGTATTTATATCCGATTAATAGGGTTCTTAAATTTAAAAGAGTTCACTTATAATATCAATGTTTGCCACCGAAGATTATATTTTTCAAATTATTTGATAATTTGAACAAATAAAATCTCTAGCAGAAATATTTATTCAAACCAAATCTTACAATTTGTATAAGATATTTTTTTTAATAAATAATTTTTTAAGGACATATTTTATTAATTTATATTAATATTCAGAAATATGATTTAGAAGTTCAGAAGAAAACAAAAATTATAATTCTGAATAAAATTATATTCTCGAGAACATAAAATATAGATTTATAAATTTCAGAACCAGCGACTAGTTTCATAACAATCGGATCTAACAAGAATATACCTTCAAAGTAAATTTAAAAATAAAAAAAATATATTTATGGAGAAATTTCAAATAAAAGAATAACTTTAAAGCAGATATATATTTGAAATAGTTGTTACGATAACAATTCTATTAACAGATTCGGGACACGAATCGTGCGGGCAATCTCAAGATGGCCGTCTACATTACAGCGAAAGTAAACAGGCGCCATCTTGTTCAAAGATTAACGTACAAAGATCATTAAGTCAACCGTCACTGAGGAGTGTTAATAGGGTGATTAGCTCGTCAAGCAGAAGACCTAGTTAGTATTACTAAAGCCCAATATACACAGTCGCCTGTTTAAATTTAATATCTGTTTTCACCGAAAAAATAGGAAAAATGCGTATTTAATTATATCTTAAAAATAATGATTGTATCTAATTATGATTATAAATATTAAACATTAAATAATGTAACTTAGTCTAGAGTTTAAGTAATTATATATTTAATTGTATATTATACGAACAATTTAAATACATTATATTTAAATAAAAAAGATAATTTTAAATATGACCAATTACAAATGGGCGGGTCTTAATATAACAATTAATCACCAGACCGTGAATACAATTTTTACATTTTAGATCGACTGTATAGCTTATGCTTTACAATCATTGAGTTATTAGATATTTCGTCTTTAGAACTCCTTGTTAAAATAATAAATTGTACACTATTTCAATTTGTAATAATGAAATTTAATATTATTAAAAAATAATATCCTAGAGCAATTAAATACATGTTTACTCATAGCAAAGAAGCAGTCTGCTCTCTATCACTGCAATGATTACTTGTGTGCTACAAAATAGCTACTTGTCAGTGATATAATTAATTATATTTCAATTATTTGAATCAAAAATATCAATGCTATTTATTTATTTGTCAAATAAAAATTCATTCATATTTTTATATAAATATATTGTTAAAAATACAAAATTATTTATAAATTAGGTTTGAATGGAATGATGATTTGTATATATTTGTTGTCGTTATTATAAATAATATAATGTTTATAAAAATATATTATGATTTTAATATAATCATAGTGAAATCATTAATTTTAAAATGAGATATTGCATTTATAAGATTCAAATGTGTACTTCTGTACTGATGCAATACTATAATCTATAAAAGTATAAAATAAAAAATTGAACAAAATAGCGTTAGTTTTACTTCTAAAGTTTAGAAGCAAAATGATAGAATGTCTGCCAACACATATTTTGTGAATATATTAAAACCATAATATAATTTGATATTTATATTAGAATAGAATGTCGACATACATTATATAGATATTATAGATGTTTTTCTATAGAAAAACATCTTCAAACAAAATTTACAAATAAATTATATATTAATATAAATTTAAAATATGAATGATTTTTATTTCACAAATAAATATATCTGATATATTTGTAATCATTGAAATATAATTAAATATATTATCGCAAAACACCCATTTCATAGTACAACATTTACCATTGCAGATGCAAGCAGACATCCTTGCTCGTAGATTGATGTATTTGATTATATTAAAGTAATTCTATATTACAACACGAGTGTATTACCGACGATAATCCACTTCAATAGATACAGCTACTACCGCTACACTGACGATATCGCAGGATAAAGTTAGAGAAATCCACGACCCCATTCAACAAATGTTGCATCAACTTCACAAGATTATATATATTAGTCAGGTTTATATATATATATATGTTAAATTGAAGTTATTTTTAAATAAATAATACGATACCATCCGAGTGAGTGTTTGCAAAGTAAACACGCCACAGTAAGTATCTATGACGATAAATCGCAGTACGTTACGCCATATACCACCTCCTCTAAGGCTCAATTTGCACTACATTTGAAGATTTATCAGATATTGATTATGTATTATAAAACTGAAATATCATTATTATATACTAAATTATTTATAATTACCCTACAATGTTCACTAATATAATATATCTATTATCATTGTTAGCTTCCTCCGACACTGGTTCCTAATCCAAGGAGACATTTGATAGAAAGATTTAAACGAGCTTTGTTCGATACTCAAACAAATAGCTTCAATCTTAAGAATGAAATGCAAAAGGTACTCTCGTTCTTAACTAAGTAAAGATATCATATTCTAATATACGCGCAGATTTTAACTTGTTCGAGAGATGTTATCGATTTAAACTTTGGTCCGGTAAGCTCATCTACACTACGGCCTAGATTACTGTTACAAAGACAACTTTCAGCGAATGTAGCAAACGGTTAGCCCATACATCACAGTACATCACACTATAATGCTAATCGTGGTCGTAATTCACTGACAGATGAGATATGCGATGAACTGGATTCCGACAACATAGGGGTCACTTACGATCAGATGAACTTACTGATAGAGGGAGTACTAGTGCAATATGGCTACTATGATATCAAGTCTGTGGGGTGATCTCAAGGTCATCATCATCAGCGGCACAATCCTTCGGCGTATAGTATTATTTCTATTTATATCAACATTTTATACTCTCCCATTTATTGTTGATACACCCCACCATCATACCTCCCCCTATTTACAACCCTTACACTAGTATTATTATATAACCACCGCCTTACGATACCATCCATCCGAATCAACAAATAAATAATGAATTTTTATCGTGGTTTATTTGTTTTTTGTATTCATTTCGTTGAATTCATTCATACAGGACAAAAGTTATGCTTAAAATAGACGATCATAATAATAATAAAACAAGCTTAACAATTTCCTACATACAATTGGAATCGGGCGTGTCGGTAGTACGCAGGATGGTAGAGGATACGACGCTTCATGTACACTTTAGCATTAGTTAGAAATCGCTACTACAGTCAGCAGTACACATAACATAGAATTCTGTGGCTAGGGTTTATGTACAAATTGCAATCTACGTAGAGAGGTTTATGGATTAAAAGAGGGTGACGATACAGACAGTATCGGGGGTGGAGGGGTGCGGGGAAAAGTGGGGGCTTATATCAGGGTTTACCGCCACAGCGCTGATTATACTGGACAGTAAACTGACCGGTACATAAATAGATAAATAGATAATAGAGAGGGGGCGGTATTGAGGGGGTGGAAGGTTGGTCAATAAATCACATGATATCACAGGCCACACACAATTGATTGCACCTTTTCTAAAGATGTGTGATAAATATACATATTAGTAGTAGTAGTAGTAGTAGTAGTAGACCAGAGCTGCTATGCTATTAAATATAGAGAGACAAACATAGAGGGACAAACAAAAACAACAAAAAACGATGGGATTGAAGTAGGCACTTTGATGTATCAATAAGAAAACAAACGAGCAATTTGGTATGGTGTGTGTGTGTTTGTGTGTATGTGTATATATGTGTGGGTTGGTGTATGGGTATGTGTGTAGGTGTGTGTGTATGTACAGACGTGCTTAATACCGTAGATACTAAACGGTACACATAAAATAGAATTAAAAGCAGACGGTATAGTTTAAAATCATCTATTATGAACTACGACATTATTGTTGTTGTTGTTGTTGTTGTTTTTATTCACTGTTTACTTCTGGTTGTAGCCTGAAGGGGCATTGTAGTGCTGGTGCTCTTGTTCCGAGACTTCCTGTAGTAGTAGTAGTAGTAGTTGTGATTAATGATGTTGACAACATTTGATTGTGACCAAACCTCTTGTGTCAATTGTCTGGGTGGATAGGGTAGATATTGAATTTGTATCTGTATACAAAATAGAACAATGCATATATTGTTTAGGTGATCTATTAATAATAACATACCGGATTCATTGTATCCCCCCCAGATTGTATGTGAATTTGATTAAAGTTCTGGGCTAATTGATCAAACTGATGGTTCATCACCTAAACACAGTATAAGGTAACTATTGTTAGTAATAGGTATAATATAAATATTATTATCAAGTCAAATGAATATTATTAAAAGCAAAGGATATATATATAAATATAATTACTATATATTTATAAGTTAATTATTATTTATCTAATTATTTGTGTGATATTCTTCAACAATGAAATTTGAAAGTTAAATGTTATACACTATATTACATTATTATTTTCAAGTAAGACTCTTTTAAATAACATAAACAAAGGTTATTAATAGTGATGTCACACTTATAATCTATTTACAATATGCAACTAGTGTCAATAGTCTAATGATACGGATACATTTGTTAATAACTTAAGTTAATAACACATATTTACTAAAATTAAATTTTTACTAAATTTAATTGCTACCATTTTACATCTTTATATAAACTTAATATTTTCTTACATTAATAAGAACTTCTTATAAATGTATCTTAATTGACTACATTTGAGCATAACATTTCTGTATGTGATTATATAAAAAGGTATACAATATTTTTCTATTATATTTTTATATTCTTATTATAATATTTATATATGAGAGATAGTGTACATTCTTATAACTATATCTAATTATTAAAATGTTTTTTTTTAATAATAAATCTATGTGAATATATATATAAAATTGAAATCATATATAATTAAAATAAATATGTATGATTGTATATATAAATATGTGTATGTGTATTGAATTAATGTTTATTACCTGTATAATATATTAATAAAATATCTATTATAAGATAAATTAGAATATAATAAATAATATGAATATTTACATGTAATTATTTCTCATATATTAAAATATAAATATAATTCAGCTACATTTATAATGTATTACTATAATAAATGTAACTTACAATAAATGTATTATTGTGACATTATATAAAAATAATATAAATATAATTAAAAATGTAAGATATAATTTAAATATATTTAAATTTTAGGACAATTTCTTGAAAATTATTATTATTTTATAACACAAAATTATAGAAAAATGTGATTAATATATATTTAAATTTATATTGTAATAATATAATGAATACCTTCCAAAGCTTTATAAAATATCACTAAATACATAATAATTATAATAATTATAATAATTATCATATAATTATTTATTCTAGCATTAATCTATATTTAATTTTAATTACAGTTGTCAATATTAACTAATGAATGAAATTCAATAATAGAAATTTATTAAGGAATTTATTTAATAGGCAAGTTTAATATATAATCAACAATATATTTCTAAGGTTATGCTTATGCTCAATAATAAAAAATGTGATTTTAAAATCTAAAATGAAAATATGTAATTAACTAGACATTCAGATGAATATATTTATGTTTAATATTATGTATAATATTTAATGATATATATTTATATGTTTAATAAAATATATTTATGTTGTTGTAATTATATATTTATATACATATAGATTAATAATAAATATCAATATATATATATATAATTTGTGAATACATATATTGATAATTTAAAATGTTTATCATACAATACAGGTATGAAAGGTTTCATTTCAAATAATAATTATTTACTAATGGCACATGTTATCTACAGTATGTAGAAATGTGAGAGATAGTATTCAGGTGTGAAATAGTATTCATAATATTGAATAATAATTCACAATCCTATATAGTAATAGTATGCTAACAAAGTTAAACATTATATTTAATATTAAGATTTATACAGTATAGAAATACTATTAGTTGCAGATGTTGTAGTATCATATGCATGATTATAAGAAAACATCTGTATATAGACCATCGATATAAAGTGGACCTGTGCAATTTACGCACGCAATGCATGTAAAAGATAGATACGCGAATGGCACTTTTATCTATAAATTAACAAAATGGCATCAGTGATTTTGAGTGGGTATTAGTCATATTATATATGTCAAATATTAAAACAGTAGGCTTTTCGTCGAAATAGATTAAAGTGATTTCTATCTATATCAATGGATTTAGATTATAAATATCAATAAAATAGTATGATATCTTCAATTTAAATACACAAAATTATGAGGAATGTTGATATGATGTATTTAAATATATAATTTATTTTTAGTATAGATAGTACATTAAAATTTGTTGTAATTATCAATATATATGTATAAATAAATAATATTAATTTAAAATGTAGTAGGCATCTAGTAATTTAGTAGTGGATTGCGACTGCAGCGCCTCTATCACAAAGTGCCATACACTACATTCAATTGCACAGGTCCACTTTCTCACTATATCGATGAGATAGACTCTATTCATCAATAATAGCAGTTGTAAGTAAGGCTAATACACACACCTGATTCATATAGAAGTTATGTTGCATGAGATTAGCTTGCATGGATGACAAACCCTGACCCATCGCTGGTACACCCTGATGATTTGCCCCTTGTGATCCGAGGAAGTGATATTGTAGGTTGCTGTAGTGTGGCGGGCAATGTGATGTCATGTTGTGTATTGTACTATATTAATTAACTAGTTAATTGATAGTGATTCACTAACTTGTTCGCCATATAGTTTGGTTGTTCGTTGTGATACTGCGATAGGTATAGTGTTTAATATTATATCTGCTAATTCATTAAGTAAATATATATCACTCATATTATATATATGATTCATAAACATTCATTACATTAATACACATTAATCTCATTACATTATATATCAACCAAATCATCATCCCATTACAAATAGTAATGGTATTACTAGTATTTATGATGATACATATATACAAATATAAAATACACTAATATATAATTTAAACATTATATTCTTATCTCATATATGAAAGTTGAAGAAATATTGTTTTTCTAAAAAAATATTATAAAGTTATAAAAAATAATTCATGAATTCTATGTGACCACCGATAATAAGGTAGGTACCTAATAACATACATGGGTATACCTAATAACATATACTTACATCTTCATAATGTCTATTTCTGAATGTATTCTTCTTCTTACAATTATCAGCAAACTTAACAGTTAATGGACCATCTCTAGACCCAGAATGTTCCACTGCATGTTTATTAATTTCTGTTGGATCGTGTAATACGTGTAAGCATGGGGTCACAAAGGTCGGTTTAGGTACAAACCCAGGTTAGGGTAGGTTAAATACATTTGATTCAGTGATTTAATGATATCCTCGCACATTTCCTTTGTCTCCATTCTGACGAAACCGACACCACGACTATTTCGCACTTTGTCCAATAGTATACGGGTAGAAACAACCTAAAGGGCAGCGTTACGATGATGTAGGGGAGAGGGAGGGAGGGGGGATGGAGGGAGGGAGGGAGAGGGGGGGAGGAGGGAGAGGGAGGGAGAGGGAGGGAGAGGGAGGGGGTGGAGCTTACCTCGCCGTAAGGTTGACATAAACTCTTCAGATCGGTATCAGTGATACTCATAGGAAGGTTAGCGATGTAGAGATTTGTAGGGTCCTGTTCCTGTTGTTTAGCCATCTGTACTTGGGCTCCTTCTATTGACATCTCCTTGATGGCTTGCTCGGCATCCTGAGGCTGTTCAAAGTCTACAAAGCCATAGCCTCTGCATTCACCATTTTGTGTGTCGATAATAGCTTTTGTTGAGATTATCTTACCAAACCTGATCATTATGTGTGCTTATTATTGAGATTTCATAATGAAAGTATTAACGATATTAGTTAATCAAGATTTTATAATTTAATTAAACATATATTAACATTAGAAGTTCTAATTTAGTAACTATTTACCCTGTAACTTATATTTTAAAAGAATAATGAACATTTTTTATATTATAATAATTATTAATAATATTTAAATAAATTTAGTTTCAGACATTATAGTTAACCTATAATAAATAAAATATTTAAAAAAGCTTACCAAATTAATTATTATACTTGAAATACTATACAATAATAATAAACTCACCGTTGATACTTCTCCCTCAGATCCTGATCAGAAGTGTTGTTGTGAAGCCCGCGTATGTACAGGTTAGTATTGCTGAGCTGTTCAGAAGCAGTGGAATGACTCGAAGAAGCTCCGGGACTACAGGTCTGCATTCCTCTCTACGGAAAAGAAAGACACTCTAGTTAACATCACATATATGTGGCTGAGAGATTATGGTGGTGATGGTGGTGGTATGAATGATGATGGTTAAGGCGATGATTATGTTGGTGACAGTTAGAATGATGGTTAGGATGGTGGTGAAGACGATGGTGATGGTGTGGTGATGATGATGATAACACATCCACCAAGAAAATATTAACTATTAGTATGTTAGATAATAAACAAATAAGACATGTGGAATATTGTGGCTAACTATCAGTGTAGGTAATGTGAATGTTAATGTGTATGCTAATGTGCTTAGACTAATGTACCTACACAGCTTATGCAATGTTATTTAATCTAAACATACATCTAATGAATCATCTACAGATCTACACTCATTGTAGATGTTGTGGTACAATGAAATCTATTAATAATCACTGTACTAGAGTCAGTGGGGATTTGGGACTGCATAGATGTTGTAGATCATAATTAGCAGAATGTACTGGTAGTAGTAGTAGTAGTAGTAGTAGTAGTAGTAGTGGTAGTAGTGGTAGTAGTAGTAGTAGTAGTAGTAGTAGTAGTAGTGGTAGTGGTAGTGGTAGTAGTGGTAGTAGTAGTAGTAGTAGTAGTAGTAGTAGTAGTAGTAGTAGTAGTGGTAGTAGTAGTAGTAGTAGTAGTAGTAGTAGTAGTAGTAGTAGTAGTAGTAGTAGTAGTAGTAGTAGTAGTAGTAGTAGTAGTAGTAGTAGTAGTAGTAGTAGTAGTAGTAGTAGTAGTAGTAGTAGTAGTAGTAGTAGTAGTAGTAGTAGTAGTAGTAGTGGTAGCAGTAGTAGTAGTAGTAGTAGTAGTAGTATTAGAGGTAGTAGTAGTAGTAGTAGTAGTAGTAGTAGTAGTAGTAGTAGTAGTAGTAGTAGTAGTAGTAGTAGTAGTAGTAGTAGTAGTAGTAGTAGTAGTAGTAGTAGTAGTAGTAGTAGTAGTAGTAGTAGTAGTAGTAGTAGTAGTAGTAGTAGTAGTAGTAGTAGTAGTAGTAGTAGTAGTAGTAGTAGTAGTAGTAGTAGTAGTAGTAGTAGTAGGAATCACTTGCTGGTTATAATCAAGTGATAACTATTGAAACAACTTAGGCTTATTAGACAGAGAGAACAGGCACCTACACCACACTGAAACCATGTCTAAACATGTCATAACTAATTACATAATTAACCTGATTGAGTAACATTTGCATGTATTGCATAACACTAGTGCAATAATTATATGCACAGTGGTTAATATTGTAGTTGTATATTATTATGTAGAAATATCACAATTATCAGTTTTAGGTGGCTACTGCTGTTACTTTACTCAGTAATGTGTGTATCTAGATGTGTTATGATTCATAATATTAAAATCACTCATGCGTATCAATGCAAATTTAATACAATTATTATACAATAAAACAGCAACACATATACATAATACATAATACTACTATTTATGTATGTATTAAATACAATATGCACCTACAACATATCTACATTATGTAATATTATTTATCTATATACATTTTACATACAATACACCTAGTTCAATTATAGTCACATTCTTTGTAAATAAATAAAACCATACACATACACACATATGTATATAGGTGATTGGATTAAACAATATAACTATATATGAATACAATATATATATATATATATATATATATATATATATATATATACAGTTATAATGTTATAAACAATGATTTATTATTGTAATTACTATTAATATTGACATTAGCAATACTGCACAGGAGGTAAACATTTAATGCTAGAAATGAGAATCAATCCTATGATAGAGATAATGATATTTGCATTATGCTATGTACACATGCGCATACACACACACATATACAAATAAGTCAGAAATATTGACTCTATATGATCTGGTTAAGCAGGAATTTGAGATGATTTAATATAATTAACACCACTAGTGGTCAGAGATGGACAATTGTCGCATCATTAATTCATAGGTTAAACGACAGGATACATGCATTACTATCATAGGGGTTATGCTAGTGGTGGTGGTGATAGTGTTGGTGTGTGTGTGAGTGTGTGTGAGTGTGTGTATGTGATATACACCTATGTACACCTAGTAATGTAAAGTAAGACTTCACTTGGGTATCCACTGGGTTAGATTTATTACCAATGAATCATGCACACATACACACTGAGGCTATGTGTGTATTCTCTGTACATCTGTATAAGATATAAATATGGGTAAACACAGATCACACACATTCAGTCTGTATATGAATAATTAATATCTGTAATAGTATTTGTATACATGTATGAGGCGAAGGTTTAATACAGGCGGCGTTGTAGGATGCTGGTGAACTTAATGTAAGATATACACAAACAAGTACTTATATACACCCATATCTGGCTAGAGAAATAAACAGATCAACTTTATATGCTTATGCAAGCTTATGCTATACACACACAAACACACACACACACACACAACCATATACACACACTTATACATACACACACATATCTAGAAAAGTAATGAAATATACATTGAACTAACATACAAGAAAAAGTAAAAAGCATAACCACAAACATGCATTTCACATAATTGATTTGAATTAATGAAGTGTGTATTGCATAATGTATGTATATTAGCATGAACATAGTATATATTAGCATGAACATAGTGTATATTAGCATGAACATAGTGTATATTAGCATGAACATAGTGTATATTAGCATGAACATAGTGTATATTAGTATGAACATAGTGTATATATTAATGAACATAGTGTATATTAGTATGAACATAGTGTATATTAGTATGAACATAGTGTATATTAGCATGAACATAGTGTATATTAGCATGAACATAGTGTATATTAGTATGAACATAGTGTATATTAGTATGAACATAGTGTATATTAGCATGAACATAGTGTATATTAGCATGAACATAGTGTATATTAGTATGAACATAGTGTATATTAGTATGAACATAGTGTATATATTAATGAACATAGTGTATATTAGCATGAACATAGTGTATATTAGTATGAACATAGTGTATATTAGTATGAACATAGTGTATATATTAATGAACATAGTGTATATTAGCATGAACATAGTGTGTATTGCATAATGTATGTATATTAGTATGAACATAGTGTATATTAGTATGAACATAGTGTATATTAGCATGAACATAGTGTATATTAGTATGAACATAGTGTATATATTAATGAACATAGTGTATATTAGTATGAACATAGTGTATATATTAATGAACATAGTGTATATTAGTATGAACATGGTATATATTAATGAACATGGTATATATTAATGAACATAGTGTATATATTAATGAAGATTCTATAAGCATGGTATATAACGGGTATAATGTATTACTAGCACTAGTATGATATCACAGACTGAACTAATCAGTACAAAGGGTATGCAATAACTTAGTGATGGGCAAGGTAACATATAATTGGGGAGATGGTGTGTTGAAGAGGAAGTCGCAGTGTAACCTTGGGTTAAGGAAGTGAGAAGGGGTGGTGTTAACTTGACTATGCATGGTATGATTGAGAATTGCATTCAAGCAGATAGAGGAGGTCAAGATGAAGGGGTAAGAAGGGGTAGGTGTTGTGGAGGAGGGGGAAAGTGACATTAGAGACGGCACTAACTTGATTAGGATATCCTCCATATGCTTGAGCATTGGATTGAGGGGTTTGAAATCTTACATTCCTCGCATTGAAGTGGATAGGAGATATATTGTTATTGTTGCTGCTGTTGTTGTTGTTGTTGTTGTTGTTGTTATTGTTGTTGTTGTTGTTCTGATTGAGGGAGTGCATTGGAGGCTGTGATGATGATACAAAAGACGGAGGCGAAGGACGATATTGAGCCTGTGTTAGGTAATAGAGTTCATTGTTATTATCAGGTATAGGCTTTACATATTGTAGTAATTGTAGAAGCTAAAGATTAAAGAGACTTAACAATTACCCTTTATTTTAAATTGTCATACATCTATATTAAATTGAATATGTATTATATTCATTGTTAGTTTCATAATTAACAATCTACGAAGCTATTATAAATATATAAGTGGACCAACATTTCTTATTAAGTCACATTGTTATACATTAAATAATGCTAAGTAATAAAACACTAAAGTGATACATACTAGTGAAATTCAATACGGCACAGCCACACTTGTAATACACACCTGTGTGAGGTATACCCTGCTCAGGGATCATACAGGTGACTAAGATGTTAGCATGTTAACATGTTCACAATGTGTCATGATGAGAAGCTATATAATCATAACTTACTAGTTCATAAATCATCTATAATGAATATATGACATATAATGACACACACACACACACACACACACACACACACACACACACACACACACCTGTATATCTTTACTATGTGTTTGTTAACACTGCTGTTATGTCCATGTGTATATCAATGTGTGTATTCTGTTAACATATAAACATGTTGGCTAGTACATATATGTATAGGTATATTGATTTCACTGAGGATATCACTATTTAAATATGATTTACTGACATTATTTCACTAAACTCAGTGGAATATGATAATCAGAATAAATGCATCACATAAATAGTGCTGTAGCTGCAGTGATAATGTAGTATTATTGACAAGTAATAAAACATGATGAGTCACCATTGGTGACTATGCTATGTGTGTGTGTGTGTGTGTGTGTGTGTGCTATATATGTAGTGAGTAAACAATTCAAATTATAACATTCATTAATCCCCAAATAGTGGTTATATAAATAAGTATTATATTCTCTCTATAAATAGCATTAATATACAGATATTCTGATAGTTTACTACTATAAGAATATTTATATACTATATTAAATAATACATCACATATAATCTCATCAAGTTATGAATATGTTTTCTGATAAATTATATAATTATTAAAATGATATATTTTAGTTTATAAATATTATTATCTATTAAGTTGTAATACATTAAGAAAAATAAACTAAGTAATAATACAAATAAAAGTTACATTTTTATATATTAATTAGGCTAACTTAGATAACTCTTCAGAACGATTTGACTATTTTATATACCCCCAATGGATAGTTTAATTAATTATATAGGTAGATTTCTTATGTGGTTAGAAAATATTTAAAAGTTATAATTGTTACTATAAATGTATTACAAATAAATAAATCAATCTATAAACATATACGCACAATAATTTAATATATATATATATATATACAAATTTTAATACATTTAAATAATATAATTACAAATTATATATTTGAAAATTTATCAAGAAAAATGACTCATTTATTCATAAAATGATTACAATTTCTAGAATAATTTACAAATTAACAACTTATAAATAATGTGACCTCTTAATAATAGGCCTAACATTTAATTGTTAATACATTAATTTGCTTAATTACAACTTAATGATAGTGGTGGTGTATTACAACTGTTATATAATTACTTAATCTATATAGGCTATACAATGTGTATAATATAAAATTTAATTAAATTAAATTTATAGGCAAACACATACGTACAATACATCTATTAGAAATAGTTTTTAAATATTATACTACACGTAATGTAATACAAATAAAGACCTCAATTACACATAATATAATTAGTTTTTTATAAGATTTAAATAATTTAAATTAAGTATGGAAAGCATTTTCAAACAATAAAAGCACATATTTTATCCCCGTATTTTATTATGTGATTAAACTGTTTATATCATGTTTCATTGGAAACAATATTACATACTATTATAAACAATACGCTATTAAGGCGTGACCTCGTAACTATACGCCCATTAACGGAAGTTATCATTCATCATGTCTCGGTGTAACAACTTCAGTACAAACGATTCCGACAACTTATTCTCAAGAAGTGGATGTTAAATTGATATTTTTATGTTATAAATGATTAATATTGGTGATTCATTTATTAGTATTACAATGAGTACTATAGGTTATTGAATAGGGGACAGTTATTTATAGATTAGCCTGTAAACGTGGTGATCATGCATCATACATCACCGTAAACAAAAATAGAATTGTTCATATTTATTAATCTAGAAATATTTATGTGTCCAAATGAAATAATGAACTATTGTAAAATAAAATTAGTATAGAGCATCGTTTAGTAACATCTTATACTACCTTTGAAATATAGTGGTAAACATATGTTGTATGTAAGCACTAGGATTTTCACCCATATTAGTTTGTATGAGAGCGACATTAATGAAGTCTTTCCAATTAACCCCGTATCAATTCTGATAATATATAGAAAAAAAAACACATACCCATAATTATTAATAGTACTTTTATAAAATAAATATATTTATTATATTAAGTATTAATTTCATTGTAAATTCGTCAATTTTATTAGATGTTTATGACTGTTGTGTTTATATATGTTGGCCACATTAGTATGGTATATCTAAATATCAATCGTATAAGGAAACGATATTCAATACTTGATACATCTTATAACTTTACAAGGATAGGTATATTATGTATAACAAATGAACTAAAATTTGAAACAACTTTAAAAATAAATAATATATGCTCTCATTTATCAAATAATTAGTTTATTATTATATTTATTTTTTTGATAATTTGTCATTATTTTTTATGTTTTACATTCTTTATCTTTTATGATTTGTTGTTTATTTAAATAACAGATGCTGTATCATTAGATAATATGTCAACTTTATAATTCAGATTAGAAATTTTCTTGAATAATATATAATATGATTGTAGTATACTAATATAATACAGTATTGATGACTGAATTTTAATATGTGAGATATTTTTTACTTAGTAGTAGTTATATCTTAAATTTATATTAAAATAAATACACAATGATATGATTTGAATATTAGTAACTAATACTTAATTCTATTTTAGAATACTGTTAATGTTGGCTTCATATTAATTTTATAATTAAATTGTGGTATTTATAACATATAAAACAATTAGTATTAATAATATAAATCATAAATATACATAAATATACCAAACAAAACCTAACTTAACATATAAAATTAATCGTCGGATACTTTCGCAGTCTTGCTCATTTGTATTAATATTACCATAATTATAATACACATATGACCTAGATAGTATATAATACATTTATAATATATGTATTAATATATTCATTTAAAATGAATACTATATTATATTCCTGATTATATTACATATAAATAAATATTATCAATTTACTAAATTATTTATTTTATGACACAATTTGTAAATAAAACTCGTAAATAGTATTCTATTTATACACACACAACACACATTTCAATATAGTATCATTAGTATTACAAAATATGAATACTAATTAATTATTAGTTAATAATAAACAAATAAATATTTATATTTATCAAAAATAAATATAAAACGTGCATTTGTTATTATATTTGTTTATAAACATATTTCGATAGAAACGAAATATCTAAACAATTTTACTACGTTATATGCAAATTAAATAACTTACCATTATTAAATAGTTTTATAATTATAGATAAATAACAAATATAAATAATATAAATATATACAATAATAAAATTTAAATATGCATCACTTAACAATAAGGAAATATACTATTAGTAAAATATATATCCTTAAAAAGTAGGAGGGGCTCGAACTTATATTACTGGGTCATATCGTTGATCGACCAATACTCTTCAAGAATATACGTGTCATATTTATTATTAATACTCATAAAGGGTGAACAAATAATTAAATGTAAATAGTGACTTATATAAAATATAATTATATATATAGGAATTTTAAATTGAATTTATAAATATATATATGTAATATATGTATATATTTATGTATATAGTTGCTATAATAGTATATATATATATATATATTTATATTATAGTAACCCTATATTATATATATAGTAATTATATTAATAAATATATACATATAATATATAACCTTCCTCAACATCATATTATATATATATATATATGTAATATAATGTACTAATATATATTATAATTACTGTATTTAATATCTATCCTATATAATATTCATTATATGATAATAACCTTAATAATAAGGCTTATTATATAATTTATATTTTGATATTATACCTTAGATATTTTCATTATAATAATATTTAGAATGCATACTATTATATAATGTTTAGGATTATATTTGTAATTTATACAAAATCTTGAGTGCAATACTTTTTAATCAAGTCACTTCACTAACTTAACAAAAGATTTAAACTATTGTAACATATAATATATTGTAAAATATGTTGGATATCACAACTATTTAACATTTATCAGATTTATTAATAATTTATCAAATACATTTATATACTGTATATCTACATTAATCCTTTAAATAATTAGATATATTTGACATAAAATTACTTTTAACCTTTATTATATATATATATATATATATATAGCTTTATATAATATATTATTTTTATATAGTGAATATTTTAGGTTAATTTTATAGTTTAAAATAGTAAAGGTCAAAATAATATATTATAGTTATCAAACAGGTAACAAAATATATATAATATAATCTATATATATATATATATATATATATATATATATATATATATATATATATATATATATATATATATTACTGGATACCTCAAGGTGCTATATTGGGTCCTATGCTATTCTTAATTTGTAATTAATGATATATAAAATAGTTATCCTAGTAAATAATTTATTATTTTTGATGATGATACAAATGTATTATAATGATTATTGGTTATTCATAGAAAACTAAACTTATCATTAGATATTATCATTTGACTAAAGTAAATAAACTATTAATAAATACAAACAAAACTCGGGTAATGTTATTTAAAATCTATATTATCTTTAATACCAATATGATAATAAATCATTATCTCAAGTTTCACATACCTAAAGCTAGGATAACTTTTAGATTGCTCACTTAATAAGAATACTTGTATCAGTTATTTACAAATAAACTCCTAAAACTATATCTTCAATTATAAAACAATCTGCTTTAAAAACTTAACTTACTCTTAAACTTATGGGTAATCTTTTATAATATTGCCTTACCCACATCTGATTTATTATATACTAATCTTGGGAAACTTTATATTTTGCATAAAATGATGATTAAACAAAATTCTAAAGATATCATTTAACAAGCACCCTGATTACAGTCCACTTTATTATTCAAGGAAAATAAACTTTTATCCCTATACGATTTATTTAGATACAAACAAATATTTGTATGCATATTTTTAGATCAAATATTTTAGATATTTGTTACCATTTTTCACCTAACAAAAGTATGACTAGAAAAACCTGATTTAATAGAATCCATTTTTAAATATAATGTGCAATTTAATTTTATATAATTAACCGTATATACGATTATATAATGGAACAAATTAAGTGTAAATATTAGAAATATGTGTTAATTATACATGTAAAAGATAGGATATAGTATAATATCTTCTATGATATTTGAAATATTGTCAATACAATGTTACCATTATATACTAGACATATATGCAATAATATCTTTTAAGGTTTATTGATATCTATTATATATGCATATGTAATTTATGTTGACAATTTTTTTTAATTTTTTTATAAAATAATAAACAATAAATAACATTCATATTGCATATTATTATATACCCATATAAAACACTATTTTATAGAATTTATAATGCATTTTTTTTTAATTTTGCTAAAATACAAATAAAATATTAATAAACCTGAATATGTTATAACAAAAATTCATAAAATATAAAAAAATTAATATTTAAGCATAATGATATATCCCTTAAATTTGTATTTATTTTATGAATATAAGTTAAAAGAAAATCACTTTCCCATGAAGTGACAACAACAATTATTTGTATAACAATCACTTATTAATATTTGTATTAATATAAATAGTTGTATATATATAGCAGACTAACATCTTTTGTATTTTAATATAGTTGTCTTTAAATATATATTATATATTTTTAATTAGTTAATTTTAGTATGAATGTTGTTTTCGTATATATTGATTTTTGTGTTTTTTATTTAATTTAATTTAGTTTATTTTAATATAATTCGTTGGACCAATGAACTGTCGCGTAGAAATATTATAATCTGAATTATATTAGATTTAATAATATTATTTCCTTTTTGATTATGCCTTGACACGTGGAGATTTGTATACAATTATATTATACTATTCTATATAGTAATTAGTATATATTATTTAACAGAATATTAGTGTATGGTTTTGTTTACAATGGTCCTCTATCATTTTGAGTAGTGTAATAAGCCAATATCATTTTGAGTGGTGTAATAAGCCAATATCAATTTCATCCACTCATTATTACATATAATTATTCACATATAATATATATATATATATATATATTAACCTTTTTTAATTAGTATTTGTTACAAATTCTAGAATTATATATATATTATATTTAACAATTTTTACAATCAACATTTATAAAATATAATTTATATTTGAATTTAGTAATATGTTAGTATACATTATATTTGACCTCTGTCTAATATTGAGACATACCTAAAGGCTATATATGAAATATTAGTGCGAGAATAGTAATCTTAAGACAAATACAACAGGTAGTATAAATAGAAATAACACATAAATAAAGATGCATTTTAATATAGTAGTATATAGTAGTACAATATTATTTAATGATAAACAACTATTTATAGTAATTAAATAATGACAATAAATGAAATACATAAAAGACACACACACACATATACACACACATATACACATATATATATATATATATATATATATATATATATATATATATATATATATCAATTGACTAAATAAATAATAACATAAAATAACAATTAATCCTCATTAGATATAATTATATTAACTTATAATTATTTGATATGAATATATGCAAACATAGCTTATATAATTATATAATAAACCCAGGTATTGTTACTACAATCGTATAGTATTCAATACAGGAAGTGTAGTAGTCACATTAAAACCATTAAACGTGATCAAACTTCCTATATTATAATATATGCAATATAGTAATATATAATAAAATCTATATAATAATAAATAACGCGTGCTGCAGAGAATTACATTCTAAATTGTTACCCCTAATACACCAACTAACACAGCAATACTTCAATAATATATTCAATCTATAAATAGATTGCCTGGTAAATTATATTTCTATATCATCGTGAATTATTAATAATTATTAATTTTACTAATGTATTGCTATGGTTAGGATGCATGTGTTCATTTTAATAGAAATGTGATGTTATATAATAATCTGCTTTACAGATATATATATGTGCGTGTGTGTATGTATAATATGATAATAAAGTAGTAATGATATTGTCCATTAGTTAGAATACTCTAGAAGACCAGAAGTTATAAACGAATACTAACTCGAGATCATCAACATTCGCTAACTATTAGCTATATTAGCACTAAACAAAGTCATAATCGGATGCTTCTATTTAAATAATTACTTAAATTCCCTCGACTTGTACATAACTTCATGATTCCATTTATACCTGTATCCCTTGAATATAGTATTCCTAAATACCTTGAATTTGAATACAATAGATGATGTTCTTATAGGTATAGCCACTTCTTTACTATCTACTACCTAATATGTATATGGTAATGATGATAATGAAGATATCCTTGTAGTCATGTTTATTGTCACTGACACCATTACTTACTGCTAATTCCAATACTGATTAGCTTTATATCCCCCATTCAATACCTCCGAACCCACTCTAATTGATCGTGTACCTTCTCCTAACGTTCTCTTCCAACGATACACATAGTGATCATCTAGTGATACGCATAGTGATCATCTCTTTATTAGTTACGGATGATTACTATTACTCTATCTGTAATAACCTTAACCTCACTATACCTTAACCTCACTATACCTTAACCTCTATCACGGTATACAGATATAACATCGGCACAACTAACTGGTTCTGTATCATGCCCAACTCACCTCCCCAGTATCCCTACCATCCTACTGGCTTTGGTTTAACAACATCCACGATGTCCTTCATGCTATCTATTCATAGGCTCATTAACAATGACTATTTCATTACGAATTTATGATATATATATATATGCGCATTCTTGTGTAAATAAATCAATTAACGTATATAAATACATTCTACACATATATTCATATTGTTAGATGAAAAAAGATAACTGAACAATTTAATTAAAATATATAATTTAGAATATATGAATCATGTATAGATAAATGTGTTAATGGCATAATACTATACAACTAAATATAAAATAATGTATGATATTACAACTATTATATTGAGAGTGGGATGTAGTGAGTTAAACTTGCAAGTTGAGAATAGGTAGAGTGTATTACAAAATCCGCATAGAAGCAATATGAATAATTATCCATGGAGTTTTCTCTAGTTAGAAATGTTTACTATATAGAAAATACACGGCTATATAGTAAATCTAAGTATATAACTAGAAATATATGGTATATTATTACACATATATAGTAATATCACTATATTTACTATGAATACTACTAATCGAATGACATAATAAATGACAAATATCTGTTGACCACTAATTTAATTAATATATAACAATATCAGTGGGATATACATATTATAATCAGTGTATACAATGGCTCGGTGGAGTACACAGTACCATTAGCTGCACTACTGCCAGGAATAGACATAGGGAGTAGTAAATAAACTAGTGGTGGAAGTGAAGTCTACTTGCAGGTAATGAATGAATAAGGGTGTGCGGTGTTTGTAGCAGGACAGTTAAGTGTACGGAGATTGTAACATACCCAGTAGTCATTATGTATCTATGTATATTTACATTTATAAATATCGATACTTTTTTTCAATGAATCTCATATTTTGCACCAGATTTTAAAATAAATACACAACGTTGATACTTTATTTGTATATTTAATCTTGATAAATCGTGATGAACGGTGAGATGGCTGTATTGTTATCTAGGGTACCGTATGTCATTATTCGGCATACTGGTTAAACAGTTGGACACTATCTGGACAGCCAGTTGACCATACAAACCACGCCACAAAGCATACAGCCTTAGTGTTCTAGAGCGGCACGCGCTAACAGTCTAACACATCTATGTAACTAACGTTGGTCTGAAGGTTGTACTGGTGTTCTGAGGAGATACTGTCGGACATCACTGAAGGTCTGCGGGGGAGGGGAGGGGTAAATAATGAGGGGAGGGGTAACAATGTGGGCAGGGGTAACAATGCGGGGAGGGGTAAACAATGAAGTCTAGTAACGATACAGTAACAATTATAATAGTGAGCTAGAGTAATTGTTAATTATATAACGGCATATGTTAGTTATGGAATTTCACTAATTATATTTATATTGGCTAGAATATATATATATATAAGAACTTAACCGTGTATATATAAATATGGGGAAATATTAATATATGAAATATGAATTAACCAGTACGCTTTATAATATATAAAAAGTATATAATTTTAGAATTTGATAAATTAAATAGTTTGATTAATATAACATTGATGTTTTAGTGTGGTATTTCATAGTTATTAGTTGTATATTCATATTGTAATCGTTATCTTAATATCACATCAATGATATACTACTCTATAGAAAACTTAACATAATTAACATACTATAGCTATAAGTATTAAAACTATATATATATATATATATATATATACATACCTATGTAACTTATATGTTTACCATTATGATTATTTGTAGTTTTGTACTATATATGAAATAATAAAGAATTCGGCTTGATTTATTATCTTGACAATATCAATATTTGTTCATAATTTTTAATTGGCATAGAATTTTAATTATTTAAAACTAATCACATGACATACTATAATATAGGGTATATTAGGGTATAGTATTCAATGGAATCTAGATTGTTCCATACAGTCTAATATGTATGTATGTTTAAAAAGAAATGTCAAAAAATTCTATTGATAAAAATTACATTTCACCAAACTATTGTTACTAAGTTGTTATTTAGAGTATTATATCAAAATCTATAATATGGATATGTATAGATGTGCTTACTAAAGGGTTCATTAACTAAAACACACACACAGTCACACACACATATATATACACATACATATAGGTATTAACACAGAGTATATTGTTTATTTTTATAAATAATAGATTACATGAAATACAGAAAAACTAGCAAATAACCATTAGGGCGTGTATGGTATATGAATATAATATAGTATACTATAGTGTATAGGGCGTATGGTATGTGAATATAGTATACTACAGGCTACAGTGGTGGTAGTACATATGCGTGTGAATATATTAGAGCCCCATTTAGAGGTAACTTTAGTAATGATTATTTGCTGTGTGTCACAGCAAATAAGCATGACATGATATAACTTAGCATACATTTACATCGTCATGTATTTTAATTATTTGTATAAGCTGATTTATCTAATTGTAATGATATACCTAAATCTATATCTCTATATCTATATTTTAAATCAATATAATATACACATAATGCTCTTTCACTTATTCACATTTTTAATACTGTGTTATTATTTTATTATAGAGTACCATCTTTGTGAGTATAGATATAGAGATAATCTCTGGTACTCTACCTCGAGCAGAAATTATATTTGCTTTCTGAATTCAATAAACTATTTTCAATTCAATTCAATCAATATATATATATATATATATATTTTTTAATTAATCTATTTCATAAAAACAAATGGTAATTCCCTGCTATTCAGTAGATTCACCAGTCGCCTAGTCTACCTGTACTGTGATAGTGTACAATAGGGTACTGATCATGTGACATTAATGATGTATAGGGGACATGGGTACCACTGGTACTATTCATTATGTCTCATACCTCTTACTAGTATATCGAATTCCTAACATTCTTCTAATAATATATTATAGTTAATATAGAAATTATAGATTATATACACATTAATGTATACACAAATACATATCAAATAAGTATATATGTGTGTGTGTAAGTGTGTATGTGCAATTTATATATTGCTTGATATGACCTTTATAATATGATTATATAATATATTTGTTTTTATCGAAAACCATTATAATTAATGAAGATTTGCAATGTTCCGTCTACAACATAGACATGTGATACACTCGATTAAACAAGTGCTGCGTAATCGTATTGAAACATACATACATGTAGTATTGTTAAGTTAGACACACTAGGTAGATACTATGTAAATATCAATAACATAGCTGTACCTCTCACAAGTTAGTAGGTTGGACGTATAACTAAACTATGTGTGTGTGTGTGTGTGTGTTTATATGTAAAGTTAGTACACGCAATAGGAGTAAACCATTATATTTATGTATGTCATAATTAAGGCAATTAATAGTTATCGCGAGGGTATGTATATTAATATATAAAACACAGACATTATTATATCTATAACCTTATCTACACCAATGAATATGCATTTTAGATACGCATGCGTGTGTGTGTGTGTCTGAGTGGTGATATTTATTCTTTGGAAATCTGATACCAAAATTAATATGTCTAGGCTGAATAATGAAAAATACAAAACTAATATACAAAGTTATGCGTGTGCATCTATTTATAGTTCACGTTTAACACATCCACCCACACACACACCCACACTCACACCCACACCCACACCCATACACTATATGTATACACATTGCGATATGCGTACATGCCTATAACGACTATGAAGAATTGATGGTCACGATATTAGTTCTACACAGGTCTAGGCTAAGCCCTTGCTGCATAACTTTAATAAATGCTATCACAATAGAATATGTTATAGTTTTATAGTGAATTCAATATGTGTACATACAATAATTGTATATATTTACAAATGAAAGTATAATAATTAAAATGTAAAATGAATAGTAAACCTATGGTCACTATTACTAGGAATATTCATGCGAATTTACGACTATTTTCAAATAATAATGACACTTTTTATAGATCAAACACATATTACATGTTAAGTTTAGTAGCAAGGGGTTTTTCAAAAGTGTGACCTCAGCTTAATATGCATAAATCACCAGCATCATAAATATATATCGTAATATATAAATATATATATAATTGCAATTATTATATAAATATAGAAATTGATGTAACTTAAATAGTAAATCAAATTGGTTAACCATCGATCTTACTAATATATGTATGTATTTGGTTCATAATATAGTAATTGGTGGATTAGAATGTATTATATATTGAAATTATAATAATTAAAATACACGTATTGCATGAAACATTACGAATATTTGTTTTTAATTTAGTACACCACACTATTTCGATAGAGTTCCAATTCAGATACTGTAAGTATTAATAAATATAGGTTTACTTATTCAATTATACATATATCAGCTATTATATGTATAGATAAATTATTCATTGAAGCACGACCTATATATGATATGTAATTAACTACTGTTATAACGCAGATTGTTAAATACAGCTGTGTAATTTAGTAATGTATGCAATATATAGTGCATAGACGAAATATACTAATTATTTTATTACGTAATAATGTAATAAACATGATTATGCAATGATTACCGATTAAAGAAGTGGATATTTTACTGAGACCATAACTCTCGAAGGATTAAGTAACGATCACAAACTATTGAATACGTGATGTATGCGTGTATAAGTGTATACATATTCATAAATAAGTACAAACACTCTTCAAAGCATCGCTAATAAATCACACACATTTAAATATAGAATTATCAGATCTGCGAATGTTAAAAATATCCACATCGTACAGGCAATCTATTTATGAATGAAAGAGGTGCAATTAATGTGCACGTGCAGTGTTTAATGAGATATGCGTGTACACTATACTGTTGTGGACATTAGTAATTAGTTAGATGAGAGGTATATTCCTGGTAAAATAGAGTAAGACAGGCTAACAGTTACGTTAATAACCTGAATCGGAAGGCACATGATTACCAGAGGAGAGTAACAACGTGATATAGGAAGTGAAGGGTGGAGGATAGCTGCACAGAAGTGTAGAGTGAGCTCTACGAAAGTGGGATGTAAGGGTACGATGTTTCTAGTACGGACAGTCGTATCTGTCCGCAGTGTATAAACTGGGTGTATAACTGTCACATATATTATAACCAGTCTAGCAAGTACTACTACGCCAGTCTAGCTAGCACTAAGTCAGTTACGCTGAATAATGAAATACACCATGTTAGATGACAATACTGCGTCCATCTTATCACGATTAGTCATGATTAAATCTGAAATAGATTATCTAGGTCGTATATCCTTTATACAATCAGGTTGAAAAGGTATTAAATTATTTAATTATATTTAATTAAAATTTATAAACATAGATATATATATACAAGTTTACTGTCCAAATGTTTAGCAACATACACGGTACATTTAACTTTCCGTACCTCAAACATCATACCCTTAGTTAGTATATTTCGTGTAATATACATGTTATTTCACACCAAGTTTGATCCGTAATTACTAAATAACCCGAATGACCTCACTGATTAAGTAATATAAAGCAGTGTGGACTAGTGGCCGTGTTATGTAATATGGTTTACAGCTACAGCTAGATTGTATACATTAAACAATGGACCTGTTGTAATGCATTCTTAATACACGAATACTCAAATTAGGACATATAATTCATGCATATAATTGTATGCGATATCTCTTATATAGTTAATGCGTATAAAATGTTGATATTATAATATAAACATTGTATATATATATATACTATATATAGTTATATATTTTGAATCATATTAAATTTCGATTCAAATTTAATAATTAAAAAAAATCCTTTATAAATTGACAACATCAACAGCTAATATGTGTATTACAACATAAAGTATATGGCATGCTTGAGAGTAGAATACATTTGAGTTCTTTATATAATAACACAATCCTTGTATATTATGTTCTTATTAAGGGCCAGGAAAGAAGGGGAATATCTAAATGGTGACTATAAGAGATTTATCTATAATTATTGTTTACTAAAAGATTGATAACTTTAGAAATTCATAAAATAATAACTACTTTTTTTTGTATCTTGTTATTTTATAGATTACACTTAAACTGTATATAACTATATATAAAATGAAAATTTACAATTTTATGATAAGTATAAGACCTACATATCACAAATTTGTAAAATAATAAATAATCCAGAAATTTACATAAATGGTATAAAATATTTTATCAGGTATTATATTTTAAGTTATTTGTTATATCTGAAGAGTAATATTAATAAATACTGAACGTTTCATATAGTTTGGTCGTTATTTTAAAGTTATGGATATTCAAAAATACAAAATTAGTTTAAAAAATAGATCAGAGATATTATTATTTTAAAATTCTATTTAAATATATTTAATAAAATATAAATAGGATATGTATAAAATAATGATAATTGAAAAAATAGAAATAAAATATTTACAAGGTTGTCAAACCCTCACCATAAGCAGGTAGTTTTTAAAATGTTATCCTGCTTCTTTATACGAGCTTATTTATGGAAAATATAGTTACTTTTATGATATCATAAATCATTTAAGGAAATAAATCAAATTTTGATTTTTAATAAATAATATATTTATTTCAAAAATCTACAAATTCCCATGTCAATAAACAATTAAATCTTAAACAATTACATACCATGATCATATGAACTACACAAAGATGTATTTGAATAAATACACACCAATGTTACATTTAAAATATCAGATTTGGTATTCTTATATTGCATCAATAAGCATTGTTGATCACAAATGTTGCATTGTTAACATGGAGGCAAGAAAATGGATACGTATAATATTATTCCACATATAATATTAATATAGAAAATAAAACCTCTACAGGAAAATAAATATATAAATGATGACATCAGCAGTAATACATTAATTCTAGTTGTAACAAGTAACTATAAAATAGTATACAAATGTATTATAGAATGAATGGTATTGCGTAGAATAATGCTGAAAGTCGAGCAATAACTACCAGTACACGATCTTCAATGATACACGTCATGTAACATAATAATCATCTAAACAGAACTAACATTTTAAATATTCGTAAATTAAAGAATTTATATTTTAATCATTATTATAAAAATAATTATGTTTGAATAATTTTTATTATAAATATACAAAATAAAGATAACTGCTTTTGTGAGTTAAAATGTTAAAATGTTTAAATATTGTACATACAATGTAAATATGAATACAATATATATTTATTTATGTTATGATTTGATATCATGAGAGGTTTTTTCAACAATATATATATATATATATGATTACTAATATATATAAAAATAGAAAAAAATATGATAACTATCTAGAGATAGTTAAACATTCAAGTGGTGAGATAATAAATATAATAAAACGCATCATATTGGTTAATTCTAATGGAGTCACTGTAATAAAGGATGAGTCATTTTAATATATCATGAGAAATTGTTGGATTATTGACTTATCTAATAAATAACTCTCATTATTATAGATTATTTTATTATTATTTAAAGCAAGTATAATGATAAGTTTCTTATAATATATGTATTTATGTTATACAGCCAATGCAATGGTGTATCACTATAATAATATTTGTGTAATATAATATTTATAACATGTAATCGCATTATTAAACAGTATATTCAATACACATATACAATAATAGATACCTAATGCAACATAACTACACATACTTCATGGTACCGTAGGGCTAGTTGGTATTCTAATGATCTCCGCATCTCCTCATCTCTATACATTCACAGCGTATTCATCATCAATATAGTAGTAGTAGTAGTAGTAGTAGTATCATTTATTTATACATAAAATTCAATTTTAAATATATTGTTCAGAAATGAGATATAAATTGTTGGCGACATCAAATATAACAAATAAAATAATTATACAAATAAATTGTTTGGAAATGTGAAAAATTGTGTTAAGAGTGTATTACAGCGCAGTTCACAAAGTAAGTTAGTCTAGTTCAGTGAGTATCTATGTAGTGTAAATTTCATTACTTTTATTAGTGATATTAACTTTATAAACTATTTCCTTTAACAACGTAATTGTGAACGTGCTTCTATTATGGATAAAGCACTGATGTATCTGTAATGATATAGTTGATATACTCATGTGAGGCATCCCTCCACATCCCCATGTATGTGACTTAATATTGCTAGTTCAATCCTTTGAGATTAAATTCACTAATCCTCCATACTAACTAAACAAATGTATATTAATTAGTTCATTGTAAAGCTAAAACTATTTATAATCGACTCAAGGTTAGTCACAATTAATGTTATCTCAACAGGTATGTGAGGTTATGATTACTGCTGTGCTGAAGGATTAAATACATGCGCAACTTATTTATTTAAATATATAATTTTGTATCTAGGTTTTATCCTATGAGATTGTACGATCAAAATTTATGCGCAATTAGATATGAAATATAATTACTATAATTTTGCCAGCACTACAATTCTGTATAGCCAGTATTAACTTACTACTAGTACTAGAAAATCTTTCCACGAACCCGCACATGCGATATCACCTGACCTATACAGTAACGAACATGATAATTAGCATACTTGAATGTATACTACACCTTTAGCTTATGGAGGATATTTTCTGTGTTACAATATTCATACCTATACTCCCTCTCGCTTGTTCTACTATCTTTACGATTCCTATCTCTTTTATTAATATTCTCTACCTTAATATCATTGATTACTCTTTCAGAAGTACTAGTGTAACTGTTATTAGGATATAGTTATCTAATAAGAGGTTGATTTTAAATTAAAATATATATATATATAACTCATTATATATTAATCAAATGATATTAATATTATTCCTAATTGATATATTTAGCCAATCTTATAAATGTGCACTTTACCACA
Source organism: Osedax fenrisi (assembly GCA_964019155.1). Taxonomy (NCBI): domain Eukaryota; kingdom Metazoa; phylum Annelida; class Polychaeta; order Sabellida; family Siboglinidae; genus Osedax; species Osedax fenrisi. Next base: position 14,607,127 of record OZ025241.1, read on the forward strand.
ATAATCATAATACTAAAGTAAACTATTGGAAAATAATTCAATTATTAATAATGATCCTATACTATGGATACTTCATGATTAAATTATATTCAACTAAAATGTTCAGAAATATTCCTAAAATCTTTTCAAAATTAAAATAAAAATATTTTAAATATTAGATATTCCACTTACTCAAAAATATTATATAATAATTACCTAATATCATCTAACCTACTATTCTGGATATATACGTTACTATTGGAAATATTATGCTATGTTATTTGTGTGTATTTCCTAATTTATTGATGTATCTTTCTAACTTATCCCAGCAAAAAGTGTGATATGATATTAAAATATTCAGAATGTCATTGTTTATAATGCTCTTTTCTAAACACATTATATAACCTAAAAACAATTCACTGGTTATATTTTTACTGGGATTTGACATCTAAATGATTTTCTCAATTAATTAAATTGCATAACATATCTACTATCATTTAAATTATCAAATATATCTACATCATTTATGTTTAAGAAATATTATATTTTACAGATTTATAAAATATATACAATTATGTATTAAAATAATTTATATTATATTTAAATCTTGCTGATAATATATGTGCGACATTAAAATGTACGTCAATCTGATATAGTTTTTCAATACATTATGTCAATATATTATATAAATGATATATTATTAATTAGTATTTTCTGATTTAGGTATACATACATATTTAGGTATATAAATATAAACCATACGTAATTCATTATAATGATAATTTAAATTTACGAATATAATAAATTATGTGAATATAAAATAAGTATATATTATTATTATCACCGTGCATTTAATCATATCCCAGATTTAAATTTTGATTTTTCAAGACAAGCTCCATTAGTATAATAATACTTTACACGCCTTTATTTTATACCCTATATTATCTCCTATTTATACTAAGAATTCTCACATATATTTATTTTAAAAAGAGAACTGTTATTGTCAATCAATATCAATTTGAACTCTTTAATTCTCTAATAAAGTCAATACTTCTTAACTTCTTATTTATATCGAACTATATTACTGGCTATTTATTTATTTTTTCTACAAATTTCGTTCTATTTATAGAAATTTTTATTTTCATAAATAAAATAATTTTATTATAAGGAAACATTATTTGTAAATTTTATCTTACTAAACGAGTAAAGTTAGTATACATATATTTGAATAATACTCTCGGCAATCGTATTCAAGTTTATACTTAGCATGTGTGAAAGGCAGCAAAGTACTATACATGTATAAATATTGTACATTTAAAAATATACACGATAGGCGGTGTACACTTAATACTCCACACAAAATCGTTGCACACTTATACATATATTTATACCATACTATTTTTATATATACTCTACAATTATAGGAAAGAGTTTAGGTATTGGTATAGATTGTATAGATGGTATTAATATAGATTACTTAAAATGTACTATCGTTCGCAATCTAAATTCTTATTCCTAAATCATATCTAATATATATATATACTGCTCTTTATTAACATCTATAGATTTTATATATATATACATATTCAAATGTGCTATATCGTTATTTTTAAATATGGTAACTGTAAAACATTTTAATTTCGTATTATTCTTTGTTTATTTCTATAACGTATGTTATCGTTAGCAAATATTTATACTTTATACTTTTGATTATATTTTCGGCTATATATTTGCTTAAATAAATTATCAATCAAGCAATCGTTTGCAGTGTAAATTCTTATTCATAAATCATATCTAATATTATATTAAATATATACACTGCTATTTATTAACATCTATAGATTCACCTTAAAATACCAACTTATTTATATATATATATACTCACTTTTATATTATTATTACTATAAAATAATAAAATTGTAAGAAATGTACATACTTATTATAATAACCATTATATCAATAATGTATAATTGTATATATTATCATAATATATTGTAATAATTATGTAATCTAATTAAAAGATAAGTGTATGTATATAAATATTATTAAACAAATTATGTTTAGCATACATTAAATATGTGTGAACAATGAATCATTGAATCAATGTATTATACATTATATATTTAAATTTGAATAATTAATTAAGTAATAATTATTATAATAATTAATTAGTTATAATTTAAAATTTAGTTTAAGTCATATGTCGTCATTTAAAAAGTATTAATTTAAATAAAATATAATATATATATGAATATGCAAAGTAGACTTAACATGAGACTTGAATAAAATAAAGTTATATTTTTTATTAATTATCTAATTGACACTAAATTAGTGACTAATTTAATAATTAAATATTAAATCATAAAATTATCTTAACCATTTAATAAATAGTTTATTTAATTATTATTATAACGTAACTATATATATTCAATATAACTATATTCAGGCTTATTTTATAATTATATATGAATATATATATATTTACAGTTATGAATAAGTTCGTGTTATGACTCAACTTATATAAATTTTATAAAAATGTCAGGAATTTATAAGATCTCATAGGAATTTTACGCTAAACTAACTAATAAAAAGTTTTAATATTAAATATGACGTGGCAATTTTATATATTAATTACTAACTTTAATATAAATAACTTTCAGATTAATAAATTAACAACAAATTAATGATTATTATATATATATAATATAAATATATTAAATGAATAATAAATAGAAACTATAAACAAATTAAATCATGTGATATGTATTTCGAGATTACACTAATTTTACTTCCTTGAAATGTATAAATAGATATTTATATATTCATATATAAATTTATTACTATTTTTAATATACATAATTGATATTATAATTGATATAATTATATAAATAAATATATACCCATGTATAAATATATGTTATAAGAAGTAAATATATTCATAATATATATTTATTACTTGAGAATATGTATTTAACATTATATAATAAACCATGTTATAAAATATTTAGCTTATTCAATAAGTTATTGAGATAATTATTATCATAATAACACATTACATAATTATGATATAAACTTATTGTGTTTTATCTCAATAACTTATATATTTTATATCATAGTTTATTATATAATGTTAAATAAATATTCTCAAATTGTTATTATATTATTATATATATTAATTTTTATATATATAAATATATATAATTCTGATTATAGCCTTTAAATAATATGAATATTTATTACAATCATATATAGTTATATAGTTATAAATTATCATTATAGATTTATCCATTACAATATTATCTCATTCACAATTTTATTTATTCAGAAATTTATTTATATATTATAATTGAGTAATATAGTCTTGATATAATTAAGCAATACTTCCAGGTATTACTTATCACATGATTGTATAGCTTTTGTTCAGAGTCAATAAATATTACTAGGGTGAAATTAAGTTATAAACAATTTATTGAGAATATATATATATAAGCTATAGCTATCATATAGTTTACATTTATATACAATATTAGAAACTACAATTAACAAATAATTAGAATTTCAATAAATACCAGAAATTAGAACTAGAAATTATTAATGTTAAGTTAATTTAAATAACAATAATTTGTATTTAATTTTCTAAATTTTCTAATTTTCCAATAGAAATATTAGTTAGAAATAAATTAGTATTAGATAAATATAGAATATTCTAACAATTTTTATATATATATATATTAATAAATTATTTCAATTAGGCCTGACAAATAAAAAAAGTATATAATAGTATAAAGGAATTAGAAACAATGTTAAGTGGCACATGTATTAATGCACCATTCTTTAGAATATTTATAAAATTGTTAAGTATAGACAAATACAAACATAATATATAAATAAGATATACAAAGATCGGAAAAAATAGTGATTCATTTAATTAAATGAATATAAATTTATTTAAATTTTATTAAATATAAAATAATTATAAATAACCTGAGGTATTTATACATTTTTCAATGGCCCAAATTCAATAAATCTATTTATATAGTAATACATTTAAATATTCTACATCAGATATTATATATATATGTATTTTTGTTATTTTATTTAATTGGAGCCCTTTCATCCCATCCATGAACTTAGATGGAGTTTTCACTTATAACCATATATGGCTCTAATTTCCATTCGAAGACGCTCTCATGTTAAGGCATCTATGGTTTTAACGAGAGCCTATCATTTATGTATACATAATTATATAAGATCAGTTCTAAATATTATTTGAAGACCTATTTAATGGTCCGGAAGAGGCTTGCATTCGCGTCCTACTGCTTGTGTGTCTGATGCCTTAGCCAATTATCATACTGGCAGTTATAATATATATATATATATCTATATATATATATATGTAAACAATTCTAGGTGAGTACAACCTATATTAGCCACACCTTATAATATTAAATACAAAAATAAATAAAATCTAATATTGTTGTTTTTATAGTATATAGAATAATAATTTTGTAGATCAGAGCATAGAGCTTGAGATACACTTCGCTCTAGCTCTATGATTCAGAGTATAAAATAATGATTTATTATTTCAACAATAAGATTATTTAGTATTAAAAATATGAACAAGATACTTAATACATACATTATATATTATTTACAAATTGTATGTATTCAATATATATATATTCATACAAAATATTACAAACTAGATTTACATTCATATTTATTAATTGTGAACAATAACAATTGTAATTATCTTCTTATTTAAGATAATTATATTAATATATATATTATAATATATATATATATATATATATATCTAATAAATTTAATTTATCATTTAAGGAAGAGTAATATTACTTAAAGTACACACAATAAATGCACTGAACATAGAGAACATAGTATAATTACAAACCACTAACTAGCACCAAGTTGAACACGCGCGTTACATAAAGTTACTTTAGTAGCAGACTACTCTACGTGATCCTGTAGATAAGATAGGTAGTCAGGGGCCAGCCACAATACAAGCTTGTAAATAAACCATACGTCGAGCACTATACTTCTATAGATTAGCCCGAGATAAGCGTGAGGGCATGTGTGTACGCAGCTATTCCATTCAGTAATATAGATTATATCGGCGCGTTTAATTAACTAGTAGAATTCGTGAATGTGTTCAATTTTATTCGTAAATATTTTGGATATCAATCGATTTATACGTTAAATATAATTATTTTATATATTGATTTGAATGAATGAATCAATTATTTTCAGAATATTGGCGATAGTAATCGAAGAGATATCCAGGAGCTATATTTAGCTTATTTTAAGGATACCTGTACAAATAATTTATTTAATTTATATTAAGTATATTTTTTGTAAATATATTGGAAAACTAGCAGTATTGCAGTTGAAATAGCATAAAATACATTTATCTGAAATAGTAGTATTTAGATTTGACATATGTAATAGTGAAAAAAATAGGAACATTATATTTAGATTATAAATATATTTAGTTTATGAAAGTTAAAATTTCTATCAGATTATTTATAATGATACATTTATTTATTAGTTATTGATATATATATATATTTGTTACCATTATTATTAAAAGATATAATAAATATAAATGTTCAGTCTACTAATTACTAAAGCTATGTAAATAATATATAATATAAAACAAAATCATTAACTTATAACAATTATTTTATTACCTATTAAAAGAGACTACTGATATTCCGATATAATAATACGATCTGCAAACCACATAAACATAGGTAAGCGAATTCGTTTAGTAATAGTAATATTTAATAAAGAGCAGACGTTTATCAAGAATCACAATGACTATAGTTGACTATCATTGCACTATAATCGTAAAAGCATAACAAACTTATTGAACTAATGTGGGTGCATAATTGTAGCTAGGAATGTATGTATACGGTAAATTGAAATAGATTGCATCATTCCGTTTTATTTTCAATGTACGCGACGAGCGAACTCTTGACCTTTCGTGTCAGATGTGGAATTATACCTATCAGGTTTATAACTTGTTTGCTTGAATAAAACTGCAGATAATAAAATGTATTAAATATTCATATTAAATTTTGCAATATAAATAAATAGAGTTTAGACTGAATAAATATAGACATTAAAGATTTGAAGTGACTATATATATAATTCCTATATTGTCAATGTAAATACTACCTCAAATTTCGACTGAGGTAGTATATATCATTTAACTTAATATATAAATACATAATTAAAATGAAACATAGTTTTAAATAATTTTAAACATCTGAATCTAATATCTAACACTATCTGAATCAAGATCTATATTTAATCTATATTTAATCAATATATTAGTGTAATAACAATTTTATTTTACAGATCCTTTTATAGATCTTATGTGAATATTTTAATTTAAAATAAATTATATGTGGTATAAAATTGAAAAAATTTAAAATTGCGAGTTTAATTTTTGAATATATATAATCGACTTATATTAGCTTTTATAATTGCGTTTATATTTTAATAATACATATGTAAAATTTTAAATATTAATAATGGATAAGTATAAAATATGAAACAATAATTGCGGTTATATTGAACTGCTTTGAACGTAACGAATACATCAGAATTAACCTTGTCTGAGTTGAACCATTCGATGAGTTGTTCTTCCGGAAGGTAGTAGGCTTTAATGTAACTTTCTACGTGTAAAAGTCCAGGTATCGGTCTGTAAACGTAATAATCGTCGAGTTAATTAAATTATAAAATTAATATATTTGATAAGTTCATATATTACTATATCCAGTGATGGGCACGATCACGATCGTGATCTTGATCGCGATCGACGATCGTTTGAAAATGATCGAGTAAAATGATCGACGATCGTTAGAAAATGATCGAGTAAAATGATCGACGATCGTCAGCAACTGATCGCGATCGACGATCGTGAAGAAAATTTAAACATAATTTATATATATTTATATCAAGAAATAACAAAATAGGGGATATAATAATAACTTTTATTTATGAAAGTGATGAAATACGATCAAATTAATAATAAAATAATATTAATATAATGAATTTTCTTTCAATAGAACTAACAATGCAAAGTTAGTATCATTTATTTTATTGCATTTCGGTTTATTTATATTGGTAGCAATACTAAACATTCTTTACACCGGCGCGGATGATGGGAGTATAGCATTGTATTTTATGAATACAATTTTTATAATAGGATAATTATTTAGCATATCTAAATTAGTATTTTTACTATTTATATAATTAAGTATTTCTATTTCTACCGTTGATTTAGAAGTGAATAGTCCATTATCATCAATAACATAGAATTCATCTGATTTAGTTTCGCTTTGTTCTGGTGTAGTTATATAAACCTCATTATCTGGGATAGGGATACCTCATTATCTGGGATACCTATGTCTATTAACATATTTCTTAAATGTATATAACAACATATCTTTTTCTTCTACGTAATTACTTAACCAATTTAACTTACATTTTGGGTTATATATTGTTGCTATAATGGCACTATTGATAGCATACTCAAATGAAAAATAATCGTTAAACCTAAGTAAAGTTATTGTCGTATATAATACGACCACAGGGAAATTGACAGTTTGACTCATTTTTGGCGTAGAGACTCTATTATAGAGTAGATAATTAAACGTATTGTTTGATCTTGCATGTCTCGCGCGGTAAAATATTACGATTACATTAGTAAAAAAGATACATTGGTATATATATATATATATATATATATATATATATATATAGATATATAAATATATATATAAATATATTGATATGACGGCGTGAATGGGTGAGTACTCGCGAGTTCTGCGTGGATCATTAGTGGTTCATGCAGCAGCCCGGAATTCATACGCTTATATAATAATACGATCGAGATCCACGATCGGCGATCGATGATCGAGATCGCGATCGACGATCAAAATAATTACACGATCGACGATCGGCGATCGTTAAAAAATGATCGAGTAAAAAGATCGACGATCGACGATCGTTAGAAAATGATCGACGATCGGCGATCGTGAAAATTCGTGATCGTGCCCATCACTGACTATATCAAATTTTATATATATATATATATATTTCATACACTTTTGAGAAATCATTTATGATTTATTTAAGTGTATAAATAAACATTCAATCAATCAATCAATCAATCAATATATAAATATATATATATTAACAGGTTTCACACCAAAAAATACATTCCGATATCGTTGACCGTCAAAATCTGGCAGTTTCGATGTGAAGGGCTGATATTAAGGGCTGATATTGAGCGGGTCGACGCACGCCATATGTATGCATTTATATATAAATTACCTATTATTATTATCAAATCTTAAATCTTCGACTTATCTGATATCTAGTTAATGTTTTAAAACGAATACATTGAAGTAACCGATATCGAGCTATACAAAACGGGCTGATATCAGGCTGTTTTTTTGGTGCGAAAGAAGTTTTATATATATATATATATATATATATATATATGTATAAATTATGTTAGTAAGTTATTAAACATAAAATTATATGTATTGTATTTCAAATTAGATAAAATACTGATATAATAGATGTAATTCGGAATATTTGAAATGAATAACATAATAAAGCTATAATTAATTAATCACTTATTTATTTTAAAGAATTGAATCTAATATAGAAACTAGGTTATATATATGTTATCGATTTAATACGACATAGAATAAATCAATAGAATGAAAAAAATGATATAACAATAACTAGCTTTCTGGCAATTATATAATAACTTTCTATAAATATTTAATGTAACATCACATGATGAAGGTTTTATAGAATTATTAATACATTTGAATACCATATACTATATTTGTTCATATAATTATATATATATATGTTTTATTTTTCATTATGAAAATAATATTTATTTAATTTTGAGAAATTAATTTTCAAATGATAAATATTTTAACTATATGAATATATTTTAAAAAATACATATAATTATAAATTTAAAATTTGTCAATATATTTGTCAATATATTATATTGTTAGCTAAAATTTATATATATATATATATGTTATCTTTAATTTTTCATATTAAGGAGGCACATAATATTTAGCCTATTACATGTAAACGATAGGGAAAGTTATATATTTAATAAGCATATCAAATTATGCATATTGATTTTATTCTTAATTTTTAATATTGATTTTTGTTTGTAATTTTTGTATGTAATACATAAATAATACTCATTAACTTAATAGTTTTAAACACAAATTATTTTTTTATATATATATAAATATATATATATATATAAAATATGCATTAAACTACTAATAAACTACTAATTAATTCCTTTAAGACTACTGTACTTAACATATATTTTTCTAATACTTATTTTCCAAACTTTACTCTAAACAACATGATTATTTCTCCTTCCCATTGCTCCAAAAACCTAGGATTAGTATTTAATGATAAATTATCATTTAAGAATCACATATCATCTATTACAAAACCCTCTAACTTTCATCTCTTCAGAATTAAAAAAATATGGACCTCACTTTCCAGAAACCTTACGAAAACTCTAATAAAGGCTCTTGTACTTTCCCGACTTGACTACTGTTCTTCCCTACTACTGAATTTACTTCCTGATAAAGCTACTGCTCCACAAAATTGGATTTTCCGTTCCTCAATACTTACTACTTACTGCATAAAACAACTGGATCACTCTACCATAACATCTCATCAATCATCTCGTATATGGCTACCCTTCTCCCTCAAGTGTAATTACATGTACTATCTATAATCCATAAATCAATATATTCTTTCACCTCTAGCTATATATCTGATCTAATTAAAAAACGTACTATATTATCTTCTCTTCGTTACCAAAATGCTCCTCTCCTTATCTCCAATAACTCAAGTAAAACTTCCCTAAATTCTAGAACTTATACAAATTCCGGTACCAACCTGTGGAATTCCCTCCCTCCTACCATTCGTTCGATTAGATCCCATAAAAGATTTATAAATCTTACTTCTTCTTTTCTCTCTACTTCTAATTATTAAATCATCCAACTTATTATGTTTGTGTCGTTTTATCTTCTACTTATTATTATTATCTAATTGTTATCGTATTATTATTTTCTTCCACAATAAGTGAAGGGTCTACATGACCCTATTTTAGTGCATAATAAACAGTATATCATCTTCATCATCATCATCATCATCATCATATATATATATATGATTTTTATATGTTGTTGTTGATAAAAACATACTTTTTGTATATCATGTGTTATATAAAATATATACGTATGTATCAAAGAAAATTAATCTTATCTTATCATGATATATATCTTTCCTAATTATACTGAAAATTTGAAGTAAAAATATACTATTATGTAAGTGTGGATATTAACTATTGGGTATTCAGAGTAATTAGAGCTTAATTTAAGGATGTTCATATGAATAAATATTTTGTACAATTAGTGCAGAAAATATATATAAATTAGACGAACTTTTGAATATTTGATATAATTTATACATATCAATAAATTTAAATTAATGTATAATGTGTATACACGCGCATACGATGTACATTCATAAACGTTTACTACATTATAACTTGTATATTATGTATACATTAATGGTGTACAATACATTATTTATATGAACTTATAATATAATATTAAATATGAATAATTATAAGAACCTATGATTTTATATTAATTAAAGTTATGATATATATATATATATATATATATAAAACAATAACAATATATATATATATATATAAATAATATATAATATATCAATTTATGATTATAAGAATAATATATATAAGCTTAATGCCTATATATTTAAGTAATTTTATACACTTTTTAAGCTTTTAGAAGGTATTCAGGAGCAAATGCGTAGTTAATTATATTCCAAATATTTAAATTTATATAAAATATATTACAAAATTAAGTTGTGTAAAATAAAATGATATTTAATCGATCAGAATGAGAAGCATATATAAATTCTTATTAAAAAGTAAATATAAATATTTTGTTATTCATTTATCTATTAAATAGTTTATAAATTTATTAATGCATGAAGGCCAATTCATATGTATTTATACTAGTCAGTATATTCGTGTAGACTAAATCTTAGTCAATATTAAACATATTAATATGATATATTGTATTGATTATGATAGATAATAAATAGTAATTTACATTCGACAGATACATATTAAAATTATTGTTTACTTTGTATAATTTATATAAGCTATCATATGTATACAAAAAATGTATTAAATAAAAATTTATAAAGAGGACATTATTTATATATATATAAGTAATATTATTATTTATATACATTAGTAATATTAAAAAAATATTTAAAGAATAAACTATATTTTATAAGACACTATATATTACTATCTATAATATTAGAGTATAAGTAGTAAGTAATGCATATATATATATATATATATATATATATATATATATATATATATATATATATATGTATATAGTGTATATAACTGCACGTAGTCATTACATCCACACCCCTATTATTATAATGTTATATATATACTATTATATATACTATATACTATTATATATTAGAATTTATATTATCTATATATAAACTTTATGCTTGTTATTCTTTCGATATTCATGAGGAACTGTTGATAATCTAACTGCATGAGAGCCCTTCCTTCACTCGTACATTTCTTAGCGCTGGAAAACCTGTCAATCAAATATATATTTGTATTTATCGACATTTTAATTATATTATACATACATCTACGTGTAATTAAATTAACTCAGTATATTTTAATAACTCAACGGAAGACTCGATAATAATGTAATACAAATATGAATATGAATATAAATATATAATATATTTAAATATAAATTTTATAAATAATCGTTTAAAGATTAAATACGACGTATACAAATTAGTTGATTATTATGTAATATTAACCCATCGACAAAACATGAGTTGGTTTCTTGAATGCATTGCTCCAATATTATATAACGTACGTCATCATTTAAATACGTATGCCTGGAAACCGAGTCGAGATTCTTTTGCAACGAGATATATTCCTGTTTGTAGTAGTAGTAGTAGTAGTTTTTGTGGTAATGGTAGTGTTAGTATTAGTAGTAGTATATGTAATATACATACTAATAATATATTAAAGTATTTATATTATATATTTATAAGTGGTAGATAATTACTACAATTACAACAAGAATATTGATCACTCGACCTTGATGATATATTAACATCAAGGTCATGATATCAGCTAACTCATATTTTGTGAAATTTTGAATGATTTTACTGCGTCCATGATTATGTATATGAAGTATTGATACAAAGTCACTACGATTCTATTCAAATCACAATATAATTACATGCACATTATATTATTTAGAAGTACGACATAAAGAATATAGAAAAACAGCGTATAATTCGAATCTAATATATAAATAAATTAATTTTTTTAATAAAATATTGATATAGAAATTAAAAAACATGAATATATATTTATTTTACAAATAAATAATATATCTAATATATTCGATTCGAATATATCGTTGAAATATAACTAAATATTACCTTACTAAACTATACCTGAAAGTATCTATTTCGGAGTACAAGTGTACACTCGCGCCGAGATAGCTAGCAGACACATCATGTCCTCGCTACCACCAACACTAGAACATCGAGCACGTAACCTTGATGATATCGTCGACGTAGGGCGAGTGCATAGACTTCAGGTCGTTGATGGACCAGTTGGTGACCACCATCTTCTCCTTCATCGAGCCGTGGTTTATGGCTTCCACGGAGATCGGGCGATATATCGGATAGCGTAGTTCTTCGGTAATGATTACGGTCTAGGGGTGGGTTACGCGATAGTTAGGCAACACAGGCTATTGATAACTATCGCGCTGTACGTACAAGGGGTACATATTAGGTGGAGAGAGTACTTCGAATTTAAAAAAAAAATTATAATGCTCGAACAACCCGTCTCGACCCAGTAAGTAAGCGAGTAAGTACTACGAATATAATTAGAAGCAAAATTAGAAATAAAATGATATTCAATAATGGTTATTTATATTTAATATACCATTATAAACAATGAATTTACAATAAACGATTATTATTATTTATATTAATTTTGAGTGATATTTTAAAGATATCGTAAAACGTAAAACAGTTATTTCGATGTATTTATTTATGAATTTACCTGGGAATAGAATTGCTGAAGGAACGCTATCTTATCTTTCGGTATGTAAAGCTCCAAATGAGATTTCAAATACTTCAATGTATCGGAGAGGAATATTCTGTTTAATTAGAATTATACTTATATAACAGTTTAGAGCATTTACTAAGTTAATTAGTTATGAAATTATATATTATATATATATATATATATATATATATATATATATATATATATATATATATATATATGTATGAATATATAATAATAAATACGATTTTGTATTTAATGGTTGTGATTTACTTATATATTATACATTATGAACTTGACATGAATTATAATGCTTACTTTCTATCATATGCATATACCATATGGGTAAATCATTGGGTTTAGCTACATTGTTAGATAATACAAACAAAGGGAATTTATTATGGAAACTAACTGTAAAATACAATGACAGAAGTATTATAACTTGGATTAAAGAGCATATTTGTATAGAATAAAATTATTTTGATGTACAAAATATTTCATTATAAATGTAAAATGGTGTATATTTGTATTCGAAAAAAGATGTATATGAGACTACTGTACTTAACATATCTACTTCTGAAACTTCCTTTCCAAACTTTACTCTAAATAACATGATTATTTCTCCTTCTCATTTCTCCAAAAACCTAGGATTAGTATTTGATGACAAATTATCATTTAAGAATCACATATCATCCATTACAAAATCATCCAACTTTCATCTCTTCAGAATTAAAAAAATACGGACATCACTTTCCAGAAACCTTACTAAAACTCTAATTAATGCTCTTGTAATTTCCCGTATTTATTACTGTTCTTCCCTACTGAATTTACTTCCTGCTAAATCTACTGCTCCACTTAATCGGATTATCCGTTCCTCAATACGTACTACTTACTGCATAACTCGACTGGATCACTCTACTACAACATCTCATCAATCATCTCGTATGTGGCTACCCTTCTCCCTCAGGTGTAAATTACGTATACTATCTATAATCCATAAATCAATATATTCTTTCACCCCTAGCTATATCTCTGATCTAATTATAAAACGTACTATATTATCTTCTCTTCGTTACCAAAATGCTCCTCTACTTATCTCCCAGAACTCTAGTAAAACTTCCCTAAATTCTAGAGCTTTTAAAAATTCCGGTCCAACCCTATGGAATTCCCTCTCTCCTACCATTCGTTCTATTAGATCCCACATAAATTTATACATCTTACTTCTTCTTTTCTCTCTACTCATTATCATTAAATCATCCAACTTATTATTTGTGTCCGTGTTATATTAAATGTATATCATTATTAAATTGTTATTGTATTATTATTATATTATTATTATATAAAACTACACTATATCAATGCAGTCTGTAGCATATAAAACTACACCATATCAATGCAGACTGTAGTATATAATAGTCCTTTATATTGTTTAGCATTGTTGTCCGTGGTATATTGAATGTTTATTATTATCAAATTATTATCATATTACTATTATTTTATTATTATTTTCTTCCCGCACGAGCGAAGGGGTCTTCATGACCCTATTTTAGTGCTAATAAACTCAATATCATCATCATCATCATATATTTAATAGTGTTTTAATTATATCATCGTTTTTGAAATATATTATATATAATGTTCATAAATGTACGCATTTGTGCTTAAGAATATATTATATTATGGGGATGGCACGGGGTTGGTGATTATTTATGTTAACACAACAATCAGTAACTAGTGCTATACTCTAATGTGCAATCGGAGTAATTTAATATAAACATAGTAATAGAGTAATAACGACTAACAGTGATTCGATAGCTGCGACTCGAGGAGGTAGTGTTTTCATGGGTTTGGGGTTGACGAGATCTATCTGAGGAGAGGCTTCGGGTGGCATGGTGGCAGGACTCGTGGAACTGTGGGGTAGGGGTATAAGGGGATGTAGTAGTGGTAGTAGATGTAGTGAGTTAATGAAGGTGTAGATGTAGGGGAGAGTGGGATGCTTGTTGATCTGTCGTACAGGTATATATTGTCTTCTTTTTAAATTTATTATTATTTGTGTAACTATTTATTTGTTTTATTATTTCAACTTTCACACATAATCTTCCTAATAGTCCATCGTTTTCTGAGTCAATAAACATTTCTATTATTATTATTATTATTATTATATTGTATATAGTGCAGTGGTAGTATTGATTCAATGTGGGTGTAGGTTCATGTACTATGTGTACAGTGTATAGTGTACTACTGATTAATAACGGTGATATGTTGAATGAGTCATAGGTTATATGAATATACTACACTTACCTCATGTTTAGAATTACACTTATATCATGTAACATTAAGGTAACATTAAGGTAATTCACGTATATACAGTTCACGGGTATACATGTGGGATATAGGGAAAATGGCTATTTTTAAAGAGTATTAACATTTTTATTTTCGAATATTTATTTATAATTTTGTTTGTATATAATAGTGATAATTAGTTATATTATATTTACTATTGATTATTTTTAGTGTATATATTTATATTTTCATATATATACATTTTTTAACGTATTTAAAAAAAAGAATACTTAAAAATATGTATATATATATATACAAATTTTACACAACTATATACTTTATAAAATAATCAATAATAAATAAAATATAACTAGGTATTATTGATATATACAAAAAAAATATAAATAAATAATAAAAATTAAAAAAATGAATACCCTTTAAAAATAGCCATTTTCGAATCTTTTACATATAAACTCATGAACGTCCCTTAAAGAGATAGCTAGGATTGTCGTAGGATAAATATGAAACATTTTATATCTCAGAACAACCGATATATGGTTACTTATTAGGGCATTCATTTAAACTATTTCAATATAGCCATGTTATTTTAGCTATTACGATGTCACATCGTCGATGTGGGAGGTAATACTGCATTCTTATAATCGATATGTTGGTGGTGATCGAGCTATTCGAATGTATGTTATAGCAGCGGAATACGTGTTTAGATAAAGTAATGTCTGATTTAAGTTATATCTAAAGAGAGAATAGTATATCAGACTTATCTAACCCCTGTAAAGAATCAGATATACGATTTAAAGTAGAAACCATTTTGCTGCTCAGAAAGACAGGCTCTTTTGATTGTGGAGTTTTGATGAAGAAAGTAAAAACCTGCAATGTGAAAGTATTAAATTTCATAATATTCATATGCGATAATATATAATATATGAATTAAAATATGATTCAAAATTCATGAGTAATAATACTAATTACTAATAGAGTGATTTCTAATATAGTTGATACAATATTTATTTATCATTACAAAGTTAGGTTATACTTTACTATGAGAAAATCTAATGAGTTAATGATAAGTTTATTAAAATCTAAATTAATAATGATTTCATATTCGCATCGAATGAAAGTGAGCATAGATAGTAGAATGAGTATATGTTTATCTTTAACCTCTACAGTGTAGAGGTTAACGATTGATAACAACAACAATAAGGAGCACGTATACAAGTACATACCCGTTCTAGTGTTGTTGTTGTTGTTGTTGTTGTAATGGGTAGGTATTAGTAGGCTAAAGTATGATGACTTATACTTATACATAACTAAGTTTAAAACTCTAAATAAATCACTGAGTATTACACTCCTGGGTGTGGGCTACCCATATGGGATTTGGGCAACCCCGAAATTTCCTTCATTTATATATTCCCTTTGATTATCCTTCTATACGCATACATGTTTGAATGTATTCTATTTAATTGCATTATTATTTACTCTGGCCAAACACCTCGAAAGTCAATTTGACTATTTTGTTTAGCCATTTATTGTTTAAAATTAAATTTTTTTGCAATAATAAATTATCCTTATCCTTATACATAACTATTAGAGTGATACATCAATATAATCAAGTGATGACATTCTAAATACATTATTCCATGATGACATCGCCATGTTTATAATAGTAGAATAGTAGAGGCTAAAGCAGATATGAGATGGGTTATAGTGACATGTGATTAATGCTGAGATAATAAGGGAGGAGAAGGAGGAGGAGCAAGATGCGAAGTAGGAATAATATACACATATAGGATGTGCTAGAGTGGCATGAATATATGTGATTAACGGAAGAAAAGAAGGAAGTTGAGGAGGAGGAGGAAGAGATGCAAGAGAAGGAGCAGTAGGAGGAAGAGAAGGATGTTGAGGAGGAGGAAGAGATGCAAGAGAAGGATGTTGAGGAACAGGAAGATATGCAAGAGAAGGACCAGTAGTAGGTATAGAAGGATGTTGAGGTTCAAGGAGGAACAGGTTCAAGAGAAGGAGCAGTAAGAGCGTGAGTATACCAGTATATAAGAGAGATCTATTAGAGTGTTATCTATAGGTATGATAATGCTGAGATAAGGGATAGAGTAGGAGTTTGATTAGGAGAAGCAAGAGGATAATGAGGAAGAGAAATGGGTGTTTACTGAACCGTGAAAAGATAGTAGTCGTAGAGTTGAGTGAGGGATGTGATCACATTGAAACTGACAGATTCCAATACGGTCATCATCTGAATATAGTTACCTATAGTTTGAATCATACGCATAATTAATTCTACTATCACTGATGGTTAGTATCTAATCATTAATTTAAAGTCTGCTATTATTGATAGTTATTATGTCTATTATCGTGCATGCTAACCAAGTCTACTATTATTGCTAATTAAGGTGTGATGTTTCTAGAAGGACAGTTGAATATAATGAGTACAGTGTGTGTAAACTAAAGAGTCCACTTATGTTTATATATGTTTAATTATAGTTTTCATTAAGTTA
This sequence comes from Osedax fenrisi, assembly GCA_964019155.1. Taxonomy (NCBI): domain Eukaryota; kingdom Metazoa; phylum Annelida; class Polychaeta; order Sabellida; family Siboglinidae; genus Osedax; species Osedax fenrisi. Next base: position 14,625,187 of record OZ025241.1, read on the forward strand.
TTCAACAGGAGAGTATAGAGGATACCACATGTAGGTAATCTATTTTTAGGTGTAATCATGACTAATTGATGTACAAAATTGGCATGTCATGTATCATTTTTCAGCGCAACTGGATTAGTTCTAGTTAGACTGGCTACAATAACTGTAAGGACCCACAGTGGATACGTTGCATAAGAACACCTGTCGATCCAACACAAAGTAAACAAACCTAAGTCTCCTATCATTGCGCGACTGTAACATTAACGCACACACTTGTGCTAACCGAATATGCGCAGAATAGTTAGACTGGTATTTGTCAAGGTCGGACAATCTTTAAGGGTGTCGATTTCACTGGCAGTCATCAGTGATTTATGTCTAGTAACGATAGTAGAAGAGTGTAGAGGAATATCAATAATATTAGTAGTGTTACTTAAAGATTCGTTAACAATTACATATATTTTTTATTTAAATTTAAAAATGACATATAATTATTCTTACATTTTAAAATAATATATAATTATGTAAATAGACAAACACGATTATATAAGAAGTAAAATCAATTTCGTTTAAATAATATTTTTAAATACAATTTATAAATATACCCCTACATATCGTTGACAACGAACGCGATTAACAATAGAGCTATAGTAATACTGACACATCTCTGACGGGAGATGACAGGTCGCCTTCATCGATGAAGTCCCTCTTCAGCTCCTCGCAGACCTCAGAGTCCGAGTCGGAATCTATTGTCTTGCATTCCGAAACTGTCATCTGATCATTTAAGTACGTATTAGTTAACATACGTCTATATTAAATATCACCTCTCTCATCTATCCAATGATACCATGTTATATGCATTATTTATCGTTTATTTATCGTTGTATTGAGTGCATTTACTAGTGCTGGCACATACCTACGATAAGATCATAATACACCTAATTATCTATCTATCTATTTAATGATTTAATAATTGTTATTGTATTTACTTTCAATATATATATACTGTTATACTAAATAAACAATATACGTACTCTAAAATAATGTAGAAGTTTACAAAATAAATAAGAAAATAAATATAATTGCATAGAAAGTATCTTAGGAGTAAGTTTTAATTATTTATTACTTAATAGGCTTAAATAGAATCACACAATTCATATAATAATCCAGTGTCATGTGCGTGTTAAATAAACAGTTACTAATGTGGCAGAAGAACGGTAAATAGAATTAGCATCAACTACTCAGACTCAAAGGTACCAACAAAATAGTCCTATATATCAAATTATTCTTATACGTATTTAAATAGGTACAAAACCAAATTGGCATTTGTAAAAATGATGAGTTTCCTAGTTAGTGGAAGTTTACTCTATAATCAAGGCTAATCATTCAACATTACGATCATATTGTAAACCCTACTGTTAAGTGAATATATTGAATATTTTCTCAAATATAATTTATTTTCCGGTATTGTTGAATAAAGTCACGTTTATATATTTTTACGTAACAGATATTTTGAATTTATTAAATCCATAAATCCAATAAAATTACTCAATCACGCTAAATTAATATAAAATTGTAAATAATTTATATTAATATAATTATATATATATTAAATGAAATTATAATATAACTAGTTATCCATACTCTTTATTTAGGATACAATTCATAATTTAATTAATATATGATAATTAAAATATAATAAAATACTGTCGTAAAATAAAATTAATATAGAATTAAATAATGTTTAAATTACATAATATTTATTATTTATTTTTTATATTTAGTTTAAATATATTCTTTGAAGCACAATTTATAAATATTTTAAATATAGCAGTTAAATGTAGTACCAATTTCATTTTAACACGTATAAATAATAACAATTTAAATAATTATTTAAAATTTATAATATATTTTAGAACATGTTCTAAAAAATCAGCCTGTATTTCAATGCTTGCTTTCGGCCAATATTTATAATTATTCATACCGAAACGTACATATTTTATGTTTACAGATATTCTGACAATTAAAATCTGATCCCATATCTGACTACTTTTATGGTGTATATGAAAATGGTTTAATAAATATAAGTTATTACTTCTCATACATTATTGATAGTAAAATTAATTTAATAATAATTGTTTTATTAAGCTATGTATTCGAAAATAATTAGTATTATATTAATTTGTCATCATAATAAAAATAATAATATTTTTGTTACTATATTAATTACACTGTATGACTAGGTACCTACTATATATATATATATATATAATTAACATTTTAAATAAATATAATATTTTTATATCAAAATACTTAAAGTTTATAATTCATTAGGTTAATTACAGTTTACATTCTAATTGGGGTTAAAAATGTGTGTGTTTACATGTACAACATAGGAACAATGATTATTTTTTAATTAATTTTTACAATTTTGTTTTATATATTGGTATACAAATTTCATATATATATATATATATATATATATAATTTTTTTTAAAAGCCGTCAAAACATATGATATTTTAAATAAATATATTATATCTAAATCAATAAATATAATATATTATATTTAAAATAATATAGGGCTTGATGAATAAAAGTAACTATAAGTGTCATAAATAAGCATTTATGAATACAACCGTATACAAATATACATTAAAATGATAGTCAAATATATATAATTTAAAAAAAAAACTATTGAAATTACTATTTATCCTTTTTTTAAACTTAATTTTGATTCTTATAATATCCATAACTTTTGATCTTATAGATAAATGCATATGAAACTTTCAGAAAATTAATCATAATACATATCTCTTAATATATATGAGCTAGTATGAGCTAAAAGTATAACTTAGGTAGTGGAAATTCTTGGATATTTTTCTATTTTAAAATTAGTATTATGTACGTCCAATTCTCATCATTATATACTTCAATAACTTAATCTATATATCTATATATATATTTCTCCAAACATATAACAATGTGACATCGTTGCTTCGCGAAAATTCTACGAACTTAAGAAATAAAAGCAAGATCGGAAGACACCAGTTAAACTTATATTTTAATCCTCTTTAATATGCACTATTACAATGTTACATTGTACCTTGTTCTCATATATTAAAGTGGATTTACAAATTAAGATTAAAAATTAAAAATTTAGAGAGGGCTAATTCAGATAGAGCTAACTCCGATAGGGCTAATTCAGATAGGGCTAATTCAGATAGGGCTAACTCCGATAGGGTTAATTCAGATAGGGATAATTCCGATAGGGCTAACTCCCATTTATTATGTATATTATATTAATTACTCAATATTTGTTTCTTTACGCACATACATCGGGCCAAAACGGATAGTATATATATATATGATTAGTAAACAAATATCATTCTGTGTAAATTGAATCTAAAGTTGATTCTTTTAAAATTGTAATTGCATTTTTATTTCTTATTCTACTTTATATTCTAATTATATATTTATATTTATATTATTTTTTATTTTTATTGTATTTGATATATTGATATACAGTAAAATTAATAAATAGTTACAAATAATATAATATATATATATTATAAATATATATTATAAGATAATATTATTATCACTCATAGTTTATTTACTTATTGATGTTTTAAAATGAGTTTTTAATAAGTTCTATTTTTCATAGAAACATGATATAAATGACTATTTTTCATATAAGAAAAAACGAACGTCATTCGTCCGCTTAAATAATATTTTTAATTTTTAAATAATATTTAATAATTTAAATACATGTATATGATAATAATACGGGTTAGAATATGTATTATCCCACCTTATCCTCTAGTAGATCTTCAGTTTCTACTACGACGTCGCAGAGTTCAAACGGCGTCCAATCGGAAGCGAGGTCGTCGAAGAAGTGCGATTGTCTGCCAACGAAGTACTCGCTAAAGTCTTTGGAGGCAGTAGGTTGTTTCCTCATGAACTTGAATTCCTGCGATAGTATAACTGTATTACTATTGTTAAACTCAAAGAGTTTCTTTCATCCCATCTAGGAACTTAAATGAAGTTTTTATGAGAGCCGATCATTTTTATACGCAATAATATGAGATCACTTCTAAATATTTTTTAAGACCTATTTTAATGGTGCGGACGAGGCTCGAACTCGTGTCCTACTGATTGTGTGTCTGACGCCTTAACCAACTGAGCCACACAGGCAGTTACTATGTAAGGGTGTGATATGTGTAGCATGGAAAGGTGGATAGATTACAGTTGTATCAACTGACACTCCACTTGTCCGTCTGACCAGCTATCCAGCTGCAAATCACACCCCGTTATTACACATGGCCATGGAGTAACCGCACAACGATGATAGACTATATTTAAACTATTGTACCTAGCTATCTGCATGATAGTAACCGATATTCATCGACGCGGTATAACTTTATTTATATTCTGACGTCGATATTGTTAATATCAAATATATGGTTGAATAGTGATATTTGTTAATAATATAGGTATATTTTATACTATACATACCATTTTTAAATATATTATTTATATAATACTTCTAATAGCTATTACATGAATATCCGATACTAAAAATACTGACCAATAGCACGCTAGCGATACTAAAACACGGGTACGGAATATTGACCAATCATACGACAGAGAGAGTGATACTAACAGAGAGGTAGAGAATATCGACCAATCATACGACAGAGAGAGTGATACTAACAGATAGGTAGAGAATATTGACCAATCATACGACAGAGAGAGTGATACTAACAGATAGGTAGAGAATATTGAAGTTAGAGTGGACAGGCCATATCTGCCAGGCTTCGTGTTCACAGAACATCTGTAGTTCCTCCATTTTCTGCCTGTTCAGGTGATATGGGGTCCGCCGTAAAATGGGCGTATACGTCGTAATAATTAACGTTCTTGATTAAATATATTTCTATTATATATACGTTTTATTTGAACTTGTATTATCCTGCTTATTTAGTTAGTACCTTTATTTCGGTTATATAATAATAATAATCGATATAATGATCACGACCACATGTTGACTAGTAATCGTAGAGTTTACGTGATGTATATTTAATAGCACGAGTAGTTAACCTTTAGGTATATAATGTTCGTGTTATGTAGCATGTTTACACAAAGTGGTAACAATAATACTTCTACGATACATTATCTATAGAGTTATATAAGAGTTTAGTGTTTAATATGAATGCAACGATAGTTGTGAAGTTATTAGGGATGAACTGTAGAATCAGCCAACTTATCAGGTGGCGTTCATATTAGATAGTGAAGATAGTTAATATACCGACTACGATATACGTCTTTCATTATTAGCGGACTCCAAATGAGTGCAAATATACAACATTTATTATAGATATCGAATACATAAATGTTATCTATTTTGTAAGCGGTTTAATGTTTAAATAGATCACTAAAAGTAGATTAGATTGATATCGATGCCGAATCTACCGGCCACAGAAATAACGAGTGAGTGGGGCATGTAGATATAGAGGCGGGGCATGGGGGCGGGGCGTGGGTGCATGGCTAACTTGTGGTATTCGTTGAAGTAGCTAGTACTCTGTTGATGTATGCAGTCGTGGAGCTGTTGTGAATCGCTGTTACAGAACTCGTCCCCTATCTGTATCAGTCTGTAGGGGAGGCCAGGTATAGCGTAGATATCATATATATATATATATATATATAGGATATATTAATATCATTAGTGTAGCGTGTGTGCATCATTAGATAGAATTTGTTTCCCGAATAGTTAAGATAATAAAATAGAAGTAAGGTGTTAACATAGTGTTAACTTGTATGACTAATCTATGACTAATGTTAACTAGTATGACTAATCTACGACTAATGTCAACTAGTACGACTAATGTTAACTATTATGACTAATCTATGACTAATGTTAACTAGTATGACTAATCTATGACTAATGTTAACTAGTATGACTAATCTATGACTAATGTTAACTAGTATGACTAATGTTGACTAGTATGACTAATGTTAACTAGTACGACTAATCTATGACTAATGTTAACTAGTACGACTAATCTATGACTAATATTAACTAATATGACTAATCTATGACTAATATTAACTAGTATGACTAATGTTGACTAGTATGACTAATATATGACTAATGTTAACTAGTACGACTAATCTATGACTAATGTTAACTAGTACGACTAATCTATGACTAATGTTAACTAATATGACTAATCTATGACTAATGTTAACTAGTATGACTAATCTATGACTAATGTTGACTAGTATGACTAGTATGACTAATATATGACTAATGTTAACTAGTACGACTAATCTATGACTAATGTTAACTAGTATGACTAATCTATGACTAATGTTAACTAGTATGACTAATCTATGACTAATGTGAGCTAGTATGACTAATCTATGACTCACCTATTCACGATCGCCGTAACTCTGATGAATTCGTCGTACTTAAACAGCGAAATGTTCGACGCCAGGATGAACGTTTTCACTTTAATCTGAGCGTCGGCCCAGATTCTATTTAGGCCGTGGATCAGTTTCTGATGTACGTAATCGACGTCGCTGTCATCGATATCTTCTACGATCGGTGCGCGTATAGTCGGTGGTATTAGTATTCAATTAATAATAATGCTGCATATTAATCATTTAATACATATAGTAATGTAGTATTGTATATCAATAACATTTAACATGCATGTAGAGATATATAGTTAGCTTGTATTCATAAGATTTGGTAGATTAATGGGCTTATAATTATAATTTTTAATCAAAAATAGATGTTAGGATAAACATTGATAAATTTATAGTCTACCTAAGTTACTGAAACGTACGGGCAGATACCATGCGATTAATACTCAAAGAGATGGCCAACCATTATTATAATCATTGTCTTTATGCCATTGTATCGTCAGGTAGTAGTTCTTGATGATCTCCCACAGAGCTTTACAGAGGTCGATTAGACACGGGGTGAACAGTTCAGAGGTCAAATACTGCGTGTGTCATGATTATTAGACTGTATCGCCTAGTAGGGAGGTTTGTATATATACACATAGCTTACGGGTACAGAGGCATCATTATTAGGGGCGCTGGAACGATTGTGTATGTAGAGGGGACCAACCAATCAAAATAAATGTTGTGGTAAAAGTGGGGGGGGGACCAATACATAGGAGGTTCCCCTAGATTTTAAAGTGGGGGGGACATATCCCCCCCTGTCCCCCACTGTTGCAGCGCCCCTAATCCTTATTCATACAAACACACCCATATGAACATGTCAGTGTACAATAATGCGTATATTCATATATATATACACGCACACACGATATAAATAAAATGAAACAAATTGTACTTTTACATTTACATAACTCTTTCATATATATTTCATCACAAATCGCACCATGCATAACCCTACAATGAATACTACACCATCCACATCCACCACTATTTACAGCTGGATTAATACTGCATTCAAATGTTATATAGCCCTCATCTTCAGGAACTTAGATGAAGTTTTTACTTATAGCTCCATATGGCTTCAATATCCCTTCAAAGCCACTCTCGTGTTAAGGTATCCAGGTTTTTAATGTAAGGTTTTAAATAGAGAAACACTCATTTTGTATACACATTTAAATAAGATTACTTCTAAATATTATTTAATATAAAATAATTTATTTCAATACCAATTTTAATGGTCCGGACAGGGAGTATTAAACTGCATCATGTGTGTCTGATGTCGTAGCCAATCGAACGCCTTTAAAATAATGACCAATAACACTAGCACCTATTCACTATCCTATTTACTATCCTTATATACATCTGAAAAGACATTGAAATAATTTCTAATTGAAAAACGTACACATCGCTTAGTTTAATTATTGTTTTCTTATTTATTTTTACGGAATAAAATTATTTCTTATATATATGTTTATTCCCCGTTTTCGTATATACTCGTATATATTTTGTATTTTCCATGCCATCCCATTATAGAATATTTCACGTGTATTATGATGTTAGATAGATACACTTAATATAAATGCACACACACACACACTCACACACACCTGAGGGAGATCAGAATACGGATACTTGAGGTAGTTGTCATCATTGGAACACAGCTGTACGAAACCACTGACTATACTGAAGGCCTTATTGTGTATCGTACTGGTGAAGTGCATCAACAGCTGGTCGATGGAGGTCTGTAACGATAGAGAGAGAGAGAGAGTGTTAGCAATTGATAGCATTACTCAACTGGTCTAATATATGTATACTTTGGTAGACATTTTAAGGTTTGTTGAATTTTATTCTAGTTTATTCAGTTTTTTTACATTAAAAAAAAACTATAACAAATTTGCTTTCGTAAAAATTTAAAATATTATCTTTAAATTGTATTTCTACGCGAATTATAACTTGTAAAAATGCGAATTTCAACACATATACATGTTGTATAAAATAAAATAATGTTGTTTATTATCATTTATGTATTCAAACAAAATATTATTATAAATAAATTATCTTTAGATAATAAATAAACAAACACAGTTTATTTATATAATGGACACGAGGTAGTTAACAGTGCAGGTTTATTGATTGTTTATATAAGTAAATTTGCGATTAATTACAATATTGAATTAAATTGATATGTATTTTGTACTCTTCACACACATGATAGGTTTTTTAATAATGCATATTTTTACATACATTATTTATTAGTAGTATAAAACATATATATCAATATAAAACACATATATATATCAATAGTATATATTTGAATATTTTAATGTAAATTTAGTTATTTTAATAAATTATAAATATATATATATATAATTACAAAAAAACATGGATTTCTTTGATTTGAAATTTTAAAATAATTAATAAAATAAAACCAATATAAAAAAGTTAAAACACTTTAACATTATTTATTATAATTATCATATTATATGTAATTCTAAATTTAAAATATCAATTTAGGTAAGCAAAATAGGATATTTTCCAATTAAAATTTAATAATTGTAATTTAAAAAAAATTTAAAATGTAATTAATGTACTGAAATACTGAAGTAATTCTCACATATAAGTACAATAATACTAGGATGTACAGCCGCCTCATTGGATATGGTGATACATATAGAGTGATGTGTATATTAGGTAGTGATCATATATAGAGGGTGATGTATCGACATTGATGATATATCTGAGGTAGCGATATATACAGATTGGCTATATATCTGAGGTGGCGATATATACAGAGTGGCTATATATCTGAGGTGGCAATATATACAGGTTTGTGATACATTTGTACCAGTGCAAAAAATAATGCTAAACTTCTGCTATATAGGAAGTTAGCACTGACCAATATATAGGCCAATGAATGAGTGTGGGCGTGGCTACTACGAGAGTGAGTGACAGGTGACCTGATATCTGCCCAGCAGTTGGTAGGCTTTAATGACTTTAGTGTAGTGTTCGGAGTGGAAGCTGACGCAATGTCTCGAGATGGCTGACGAAAGGGTCTCCTCTATTAGTTCTAGGGTGTCCTGGAGTTTTGTGTTTAGTTCACTGCGGGGGGCGGGGGTGAGGATGAAAGGGGGTTAGGCGATGTGATGAGAGGGGGCATGCATAGGGAACAACGCAGAACTAGAGTGTCATGTAGCTTTGTATTCAGTTCACTGTGTGGGATCGTGTATGTGTAATCGGAGCATTACTTGACCACTAAGTCCAGTGGGGTGGGGTTGAGGTGATGGGGCTAATGGGGCTAATGAAATGAACGCGTGTTCAGACAAAGAGAGGATACGAATACTCGATCACGTGCTAGTAGCAGTTCTCTATTCTCTCTATTCAAAACTCTATGTCGTCAGATATTATCGATAAGTGATATGCATATATCAATAGTGTATCATTAGATATATTATAATATCACGAGTTGATATTGATTTATAATCAGACGCTACACTACCACCGACAATATAGTAATAAATCATCGTGTATTTAACATCGATATCAGTTGTGCGGTATAACGCATACTACACCTATACTGACATACTCCGTGTGTTAGGCCGTGTTATAATTACACTACCTACCCTGGCATGTGTGTACGCGCGTGATTTAGTTATACAGTGAACGGCTGTGATGAACTCGCTCGATCAAGCATATAATTAGCTATGGCTTAACGCACTGATACAGAATACATGTGTAGTAGTAGTAGTAGTAGGTATCCATAGTTGTGTCCCGTAGATATATGATACGTAGGTAAGGTAGGTATTCAGCATAGCTAAGGATGTAGGCATCTAGGTCAGTTGTTCTGAGAACACAGGATTGTACTAGGACAATCCTTGGCTATCTCCGTAATGTAAATAGTGCCCCTAGACTATCTATTTCTGTTAACGACCGGCCCCTGAATCAATAGTAGCGTCAGTCTCTCGGAGGAAGTATGTGTATAGGTAACACTAGTAACGTGATGGTGATAGGCGTGCTTTGAATCGCTGTCACCCGAATCTTATGTATGGTATTAGTTGGTTTTATATTAGTTGCTTTTTTTAATCAAGATCAAATGTATCTTAATCGTAACTTTGTAGTAGTGATGTAAATGATGCTAGTCAAATCTAAAGCATCGATGCAGTATCAGTTACCTAAAGTCTAAACTTGGGCTCGTTTCATTATTGACTCGCCTCTGGGCTCGGGCTCGTTTTTTTTCCGAAAATGAAAGTCTCGCCTCGACATAAATAACCAAGAGTATCGGCTTCATTTACACCACTACTTTGTAGTAACGCGTACAATGTACACAATGTGCGCTTGTGACATGTATACGTTAGCCGTCTATATTATGTGATGCGCATCATCGCGTAGTAACCTGATACAGGTGAACTGCCTATAGTTCAAGGTCATACGTTGACATTCGAGACTCAACTGTATCGCTTTGGAATAGCTCTCTTCCTGAGTATTGTTTTACATCGATATAGATAGATGATTTATTTATACACAAATATAATGATAAAGTTAGTTCTCATTTATTTTTTAGCAATATAATAATACATAAATAAATAAACGATAAAATAATATATAAGTACAACATAGGATTGTTAGATAATAAACGTGATGTATACGTGTGTAATGGAAGTTTACAATCTCCGATGTATATTATTAATACATTGATAATACATTCATGCTATGGCAAATTAGCTAGTGTTCATGAATACGTAATACTGATAATGCTAGTGATATAAATGATTATTTATGAATATAATTATAGGAAATATATATTCAGAAAAATATATTATATATATATGTATAATATTTGTTAGTATACTTGACTATATTATACTATTATAACCAATTTAAATATTATTAGTACAATATAAATATAAGAGAAATTTATAAATATAACTATGATAATTATTGTTATAAACGGGTAGAATGATGATTATGATTCATTAATATATTATATTTATATAAACAGACTAGTTCAAATATAACATTTTATTATCTTAACAATTGCATTATAATTTTATTTTTCTATAATGAATATAATATTATAATATAATAAATTAAACTTTTTAATTCTATTTAATTTTAAAACTCTGATCTTTAGAAAAGATATTACCAGAAGTTGCATAACAAAAGATTGTTGAACATTATCTTATATTTTAAAGTTAATAGTTCAATCAATTTCCTAGAATATAGTCATCAACATACAAACATGATATAATCATGTATATCTCTATAAAGGCATTGAAACATGTGAAGGACGTACACATTCACTAGAGGACATAACCTACCTCTAGGAGTTCTTTTAGTCTAGCATCGGTTCTTTGCTGTATGAATGCGGTACAAGATTAACTAGTTGTGTCTATTTAAAGCCTATATTTATGTTGAATTAGCTAGTTGTGCGTTGGTAACGTTAGGATTAGCGCTTCGTTAATATTAAATGAAGTATCAATTGAAATATAGATTGAAAACGTGTATTATAGTAAACATTGTATTTATTAATCCATATCATTGGACACTAGGGATATAAATGAATAGCGAATATTTGAATACTAATTGAACTATTCGAACTATTCGAACTATTGAACTTTTTTAATAGTAATAACAAATAGTAATGTTGATTTTTTTAACACGAAATATTATCAAATATGTGAATTTTTAAAAAGAAAATACAAATTAATAAAAAAAAACGATTCATATATCACTATTATACAGATATGTTAATATTCAAATCACCAATATAAATAAAGAATGATACTTCCCCTAATACGTGATTTTATACATGGTATATTGCATATGCTGAATAAATAGCATATACATATTAGGATACAAGAGATCATTTATAGAAGAAATGAACTTATTTTCAATGCAAATTTAAGTGTGATTTTTATTACACTCAATATGGTATCTTATAATGGCTATATAATATGTTTATTATTAATGTATTCAGAGAGCAGGTACATTACAATCATCTAACCAAAGTTTTCACGGTATACAAAGATTGTAGGAGATTTCTTAATTGCCGCCTCTTTCTATAGTTAGCCAATAACTTTAGGCTGGCGTTTGTAAATATCTCTTTGGTAATGCTTAAATTTCTGCAAATTTAGACATCACTATTATCGCATGCATTTACAATAATAAGTAGTCGATTATTCGAGTAACGATGATTACCATTAAAGTTGACAATAATATATAAACTGAATGTGTTACGTTATATATTCAGAGACATTAAATTCAGTATAAAGCTGGTTAGGAATAAAACTAAACTAAGCGCTTCAACATACATAGATATTAAGTTGTTAAGTTGGGTGCATCTAAGATATACAGCGAATACCAATGATCTCGGGCGAAGTGATAATACATATTAATGTAGAAATTATTTATAAATAGTAGAATTTTCACTACGCACGAAATCACTAAACTAAATTAAATCACTGCTCATGAAACCACAGGTAACCATATACAGCCATACTCGCATTGCAATAAACATTCCTAATAAACTATTACGTTATGCTGTCTATATGATTACGAAGATTAAAACAGTGTTTTGATGAAACTGCACGGAGAGTATGTGCTACACACTCATTATGCATCAAGGTCACCGTAGATGAAGGTCATATCTAGCCGTAGTTAAGATAGAAACACCCTATATCAAAATCACAGTTATCTCCGTTAAAAGTGGTAGATTTATCTCTGAGGTTGACACTACCTCCCTGTGAATGTCACCCTACCCTGAAGGTTCAAAACTGCCTGTGTGGCTCATTGGCTAAGGCGTCAGACGCACAAGCAGTAGGACACGGGTTAGAGCCTCGTCCGGACCATTAATTAATTTTATAAAATGGGTCTTAAAATATTATTTAGAAGTGATCTTATATAATTGTATATAAATAAATGATCGGCTCTCGTTAAAACCATGGATGCCTTAACACGATAGCGGCTTCGAAGGGACATTAGAGCCATATATAGTTATAGGTGAAAACTTCATCTAAGTTCCTGGATGGGATGAAAGGACTCCACCAAATATAACAAAAGGTCAGATGGGCTCCTCCCTAACCTCTACTAACCTCCTACTCTCGTAGCAGTATTCATTAGCCGTTTGCAGCTGATTCTGTAGGTACATCACCCTCTTCAGCTCTTCGACGTACGCCGGGTGATTGTCCAGCACCATCTCAGACACCTTCTTGGATACCTGGTACACGGGAATCAATGTTGAAATATACTTACAGGAATGCTACTAATAGATGTGATAGATAGATAGATGATTTATTTAGACACAAATATAACAATGAGAGTGTTTCTCATTTGTGTTTTAGCGAAATAATAATACATAAATAAATAAGCGATAACATATTATATAAGTAGAACAACATATCATGGTTAGACTAATAAACGTGATCAAAATAGAATAATGTATAGATATGTGAACTAATGCAGTGGTGTTTACGTTATGGAATGTTAGACAGACTAAAGTTGTATCTATGCAATTGATCAACATCCACCTGTCCATCTAACCAACTTTCCTGGTACAGAAACCGCACCCTAAGAACTCTTGATTGTAGATTGTATAAAATGATACACGCGCGAGATACACATTGCAACCTCAAACAATATTATACATATGTATACGTATATATGCGTATACGCATTATAAATAATCGAGTGGGTCCATATTTGGGTTCCTGTTTTCGTATTGGTTTCTAGTTTTTGACGAATAGTAGAATAATTAATATCCTAGTATTTTTAAAAATAGTGATTATATAATCAAATAACAACTATCACATGATCATCATGGTGATCAACTATAGTTATGTATATATATATATATACATTTTTCGGCATGCATACATCATGGTGGCGTTTTGTTATTATATGTAAACCCAATGTTAATTTTTGTACCACACCGATTTGGGTATCAATTCATATCTATTTTTTATTTCATATTTTTGTTTATTTATTTTGTTGTTTACCTAATAAACTATATATTATTATTATATATATATATTATGTTATTATAATTACGTAATATTAATATAACTATTTATAAGATCATTAAATTGCATACGAAATTGAAATATAATATTTGAAAACAATTAATCAATTTGAATTTTTTCCTGATGAAATGTCCTAATATAAAATATTATTTCCGAAATATAAAATAGATGCTAATACATTCTAAAATTTCATTTGCGTAATATCACAATTATATATTTTAATATTAAATAAAACACTATCAAATTATCACTTAATACGATAAATAATAATTAATTTATAAATATATACCAAATTTATTAATGAAATCTAATCAATAAAACTAGTGTACAAGATATCTTTTTGTTATCATTTGCTAACAATAAAAAGTATATATAATATATATATATATATGATAATACCTATGCAATGTATCATGGAATGATATTTGATGATGGATGTATATAAAATAATATTGAATAAATTAAATAAATATATATTTATATGTAGTAGCATAAATATTATGAAAATAAACCTATAGAGCATACTGTATAATGTAGGATATGGCATTAGAATAAATGAAATAATGTAGGTATTAATAAGATGGAGGAATGTAATGTAATTTGGTGGAATGTATTGCAATGCTAGGAATGTAGAGGGATGCTAGCAATAGTATAAGTTAGGAATGAGAGATAGATTATCTAGACTTGAATGAGAGGTAGATTATCTAGACTTGAATGTGAGGTAGCTTATCTAGACTTTAATGAGAGGTAGATTATCTAGACTTTAATGAGAGGTAGCATATCTAGACTTGAATGAGAGGTAGATTATCTAAACCAGAAAGAGAGGTAGATTATCTAGACCAGAAAGAGAGGTAGATTATCTAGACTTTAAAGAGAGGTAGATTATCTAGACCAGAAAGAGAGGTAGATTATCTAGACTTTAATGAGAGGTAGATTATCTAGACTTTAATGAGAGGTAGATTATCTAGATAGAATGAGAGGTAGATTATCTAGACTTTAATGATAGGTAGATTATCTAGACTTGAATGAGAGGTAGATTATCTAGATTTGAATGAGAGGTAGATTATCTAGACTTTAATGAGAGGTAGATTATCTAGACTTGAATGATAGGTAGATTATCTAGACTTTAATGATATTCATACTCAGATGATAATTATACCTACATATTATATACTGTATACTACATCTCAACCATTACTATTAGGATATCATGTGATCATATATAACACATGGCGACTTGGGGCATACATACCATTACCATTTAGATAATATATAAGTATTTAATAATATCATTCAAAAGTTGACTACATAAAAGGGTTGCCTGTAGTACATATTTCTCCTGTCATCATTATCTCCTTATGGTTCATATCCTATCCTACATTACTATTAATAACTCACTACTTCTGCTGCTACTAGGGGGAGATACTAGTAGTGCATGTGTTCTTACCACTTGAAGTTGTGTCAACAGTTTCTTACGGTAGACATCGATCTCGCGTCGGTCCAGCTCTTCCGGAAGTTTCTGTAGAGTTAGCAGAAGTTATGCGAGTAATCGAGAGAGTCATGGGTATCGATATGTAAGGTAATAGAAGTGGTAGGATGTATATCATGTTTATATTCATGTATTACACTCAACCTACATTTTAATGTCGGTATTAATATAGAATACAACTTATATATAAATAGTAGAGTTTGAAAATGCAAAATATTAAAATAATAATTAAATAATATTAAATTATCATTTAATGATAAATTTAAAATTAATTTAAGTATTTATAATTATATTAAATATACACCCATATAAACCCAATATAACCCTCCGTTAACCCTGCACTAAGAGTGATCATTGGATAACATTTTTTTTTGATCAGTGATTCTAAGGTAAAGGAAGATGTTTTAAGACACATGCAAAAAAAATTATTCAATTTGAGATCATATTAAAATTAAAAGAGACCGTTAACAATTAGTATAAAATTACATTGAAAAGTATTATAGAAAAATACATTACAACACAAAATATACGAAAATATATGAAAATGGTTGATACAACTTAATTCTTTAAAAAAATTTATCACTAGCTCTCATTATAGTATATATGATATCTGTTTTTTTAAAAATATCATAAAAAGTGAAAAAAAAATGTTGGTTTATTTTTTATACCTTTTTGAAAAAATCTTGATTTTTCACAAACAATATAGTAAAAGTGGTATAAATATTATATTTTTATAAATTAAAATTTTTTTTTTTAATTTTAACTTTTAGATTATATAGACATATATAAATAAATTGTAAACAAAAAAAAATTCGTTAATATATTAGAATTTTAAAATAAATCCTAGAAATGTCATTTATTTCATTTCATTTATAGGAAAAAAATTAAACACTTTAACTTTTTATATTTTCCATAAATATCACATTTAATCTATGTGCTATTAAAATTTCATAATACAAAAAAAATTATTAGTAGGTTAAAAGTCACTTTTTAGTTATTTTTAAAATTTCCCATGTTAAATTTCTTATTCTCTATGTTAAACTTCTAGGAATTATCGCGAGCCCTAGGATGGTCAAAAATTAATAAAAATTGTTTTGACTTATTTTTATATATTATTTTATAAGTTCAAAGTTAACAAGTATTGGAGGACCCATATTCATCTGAATGATCACTCTTACCCTGCCCTAACCTGTAACTCGTGTAAACTGGGATCAAAGTGTGTGTCATCGTCACCACTGTAGTAAACCTTCTCGATGGCGTCGAGTGTGTCTCGCTCCTGACTCGGGTCATAGATGTTCACTCCGAGGTGTTCCTAGAGGTCGCGTAAAGGTCGCGCGGTGAAGGTCACACCCACATAATGCATCAGGCATATTAAACTTATGGTATACTTTTAGTAGCACATAAAGTTGGACGTACTACAGTGTCTACACAATATATCGAGCTGAGTCGATTTCTGTTACAAAAATTACAGCATTGAATAAAAATAGGTTCTTATCTCTCCTAAGTATCTTCAAATAAGAATTTCCTCTTTTTTCTATTATTACCGCGCAATATAGTTGCGAAAATGGCTGTTCACATGAGCAATCTATTCCTGCAATCGGCTGAAAGAATTGCGTGACTGTAAAATTATTTATTTTTTCGGTGAACATTGCTAAATGTTTTAATTAGAATAAATACGCAGTTTGTGAGGAAAACACACGCATCAGTATATAAACGAGTATGGACGATTAATGAACAAAGAAAAAATAAATAATTTTACAGTTGTGCAATTATTTCAGCCGATTGCTCATGTTAACAGCCATTTTCGCGCCTATATTGCGCAGTTGAAAAAAGATGAAATTCTTATTTGAAGATACTTAGAAGAGATAAGAACCTATTTTTATTCAATCTTATTTCATTACAACCTACATAAACACTTCTAATAAATAATAATAATTATTATTATTATATTTAATGATTTACGCGATTTATTTAATTTATTATATTTTATCGATATCATCTACACAGGTAGTTCTCAAAGTATGGCTGATACGCTTATTTTCGAGGGATTACCTCACATGTTGTGATATTAGATAATAAATTAAAAATCTGAATAGAAAAGCAAACCTTAAAAAGCTTGCAAATAATCAGGATATATCAAATATAAGACAAATCAACCAACATTTATTTATATAAAATAATTAATATTAATCACACTCTTCAGATTAAAAATTAAATTTATTGAACTTATTACAATAATTGTACGAACTTCCTTTAAGGGAATTCCTTTAACGGCCTTTAATAACAAAGATTTCTTTCTTATATTATTTGGAACGGGTTAAATTTAATAAACATTAAATTATGAGAACCACATATCTAGACATCATGCTAAGCACACATTAACATGCTATTACTGGCTGTGGGGGGGGCAGCACTAACTTTAAATTTAGCGACTGCGGGACTATCTGTTAACAGCGGTGTGAATTCTACTTCTTGTATTTTACTTTCCTGTCGATGTATTATATAGACTTTACGCAAAGTGGCGATATTTAAACGCATACTGAGATTCAATTAGATTATGCATTAGTGTATTTGTATGTAAATGAATTAACGAATGTTATAACTGATAACTTCATACAATCTACATACGTCGAGTTTCTTATAGCATAAGTTATACAATATAGCTTGCTTCAATCACAAGTATTCCGTCATTATTTCTATTCAACTATTTCATCAATACACAATAATGATTACTATACGAATGTGATGACTACAGAAGATTATCTTCAAGATATCACTGATATATTAAATGATCTGCACTCTGTGTAGCGTTAATAACATGATAAAACAGTCATTGATAAGTTATAAGTTTCATTATACCAAAATACACGGTACTTTCTGTAGTGGATGATACATTTATAATACAAAGTTACTTTGAAAGTAATGCAGAACTTATAGTATTCAAAGAAATATAGATTGATAACGTGATGAAATCTAAATGATTATTGTATAAAAAAATGTTATTTTATAAAAAAATACTATTTTTATCATTTTAATATAGTATTGTTAGTTTTATATTATCTATAACATAATAAATCTATAAATGATATTTATTTGTAAATTATATATTAAATTATTAATATAAAATTATCAATGTAAACATTGTTTTTTTTTATTAGTTATTTAAATAATAAATGCACCTAATTTTATTTTAATAAAAAAAAATATAAAAAAGTACAGCATAGAGAATTAGTTTTTCATTTATTTGCAGGTTTTTATAGAATTTTATATGTGATAAAAAAAGTTTTTCTAAAATGTTAAACAATGCTCATATAATAAATATCATAAAATAATATTCTAGAATATTTTATTATAATCTGTTTTTTTTTTCTAATTATGAAAAAAAATTCATGACAAAAACCAAAAAAAAGTGAGAAACTAGATTTTACTAAAAAAAACTAATTTAAAAAAATTTATAAATTTTCTAAAAGTTATATTTCGATTTTAATTATTACTAATAAAAATTAAAAATATTTGACCCCGACGTGATTTGAACACGCAACCTTCTGATCTGGAGTCAGACGCTCTACCGTTGAGCCACGGAGTCATATATTTATATATAATATATTACTATTTATTAATATAACTCATAATATTTAAAATAGATTACTGAATGATTTAGTAATGGTAATCGATGTTTCCAATATTTGAAGCGGCTTATTTTATTTCCACGCACTAATACATACATCTATTGATAGAGTATATAACATACACTGTTACAGTGACTGTATACATTATAATGCATACTATATAACAGTTATAATAACTCATCCGTTATGTTATATAATTATAATAATTAACATTACATTAATAATTAACATTAAATATATATAAATATATATTTTTTAAATTACAAAAATTGTAACAATTATATTTAATTTTATAGATCAAATCTTGAATTATTTATATAATTCTTTTATTTATCAACTATTATATATAATATTTCGATATTATATTTTAAATTCTATAGGTTGTATTTTTATTATTGCATATTAAATATTAAAATCTATATTTAATATAATATTATTAAGAAAACTAATAGATATTTTAAATTAATTGTCAACTTCAATAATGTTATTTTTATTATTTGGTGAAATAGTTTATACTTAAATGAATTAGTTTTAAAACATTATATTTATACGAGAATATACCTTAATATCAGCCATAAATGACTTAAGTTTATTTTTTATATCCATAACTTAAAGCTAAATAGGGTTGAAATATACAGATTATAAAAAGAACAAAAGTAAATATTATTATTTGAGTTCATTTATTGACCCTGTCAATCAATTGGTAGCAAAGAAAATGCACGTATTTTACGAAGTAATTATAAAGTTATAAACCTTAGGTTCTAACCATAGATTTATAGTTTACAATTGTAAACTATACATTTATAGTTCTAAGGCTTGACATTATAAAAATACGAAGTTTTATAATTATTATATGGGTACCTTATTAATATAGTAATCCAATAATATAACAATTTACTATATGTTTATTAATACTTATATTAGAATCCGAGGATTAGAATATGTATGTGACAAAAGATTTTGCGAAGAAATTCGAAAAGCCTTCGGAAAATCTTTGTATGTGATCAGGATATTATAAATATAAATATATATAGGTCATATATATAGGTAATTGTAAATATAAATAATACCTATATACATACTTTATTATGTTCTAAAAGTAATACATATAGTTTATTTAACATAGGGGAAAGTCCCCGATTACCGACCCCTAAATGATTATTTGTAATAACTTATTCAATATTAAATATATTTATTTGAAATTTTGTAATTAGTGTAATATTATGGCAATGAATAATGTGACTATTTTAAATTTTTGATATAATTATATTTACAAGAATAAACAGGGGGTCGGTAATCGGATACATGTACCTATACCGACTCCCTCTCCTATTACCGACCCCCTAAAATAATCGTGATAAAAATAATTATAGTATTATAATTTCCAATAAAAATAGTATATATACATGAATATAATTAGTTATAACATTCGCGCAATTTATTTTATATTGAATTTATGTTTTAATAGTAATATTAAATTTACATTTAAACTTTATAGTAATTTTTTTCAAATAGTTTATATTATTATTTAATATTTATTTATTAATCACCTATGTATATAATCAACTGGAATCATGAATCCTAAATCTATATTAATGATACACAAACAACTTACGACATATTTTAAAGTAAAATACGGATCTATTTTGATTGGATATTATAAATCACATGGGGTCGGTATTAGGGTAATTTAGGGGGTCGGTAATAGGACAATTATATGGGTTGCTATAATTAAGATATCTTGGTTAATAATTATTCAAATTAAATTATTTTTATAATAGTCATAAACATTTTATTGATCTACAATATTTTGCTCTGTATTAATTTTCTTTTAAATAATAAAGTATTTACAATGATTTAAAAAAAGTTATTATTCAAATATTTAAAAAGTAAAAATATAATATTACATTTTATCAAATAACAATTTACAATGATTTAAAAAATGTTATTATTCAAATATTTAAAAAGTAAAAATATAATATTACATTTTATCAAATAACAATTGTAGGATTAAATATTTTTTAAAACAAAATACTTATTCATATTTATCATTAAATTACTAACAGTTCGTGTATATATTATTTTTTGATATCTCTTATAGTTACTGAGATACGGGTGGGGGTCGGTATTAGGAGGGGGTCGGTAATCGGGTAATTTCCCCTACCCGATATTATAAATTTCAGATTTATTTAAAAAATTAAATAAGCCATACAAATAAACAAATATATAAATCAATTTTATTATTTAAAATTGAAAAGCATGAAATATTAGAAAAGTTAATTTGTACTTACACAATTAAAAAGATATTATTTTATATAATGGATATATAATAGTTGGTCGACAAATAAAGTAAAAGTTATTAATAACTAAATTTAGCATATATCATTGGAGGAATAAGTGGTAGGATAGAATAACCTAATTCTTGTATTTCAGCAACGAAAGAGGAATACGACTAGTAGTTAATGAGATAGTTAAATAGACCTAGAATGTTTATGTTTGAATAGCAGACAATGTGACATTACACATTTTAGACAAATATAAGCCACCAAGAAGTTAAATATGGAATGAAAAACATATTCCAATACACACTTGAAAATACTAACAATATATATATATAGGTTTTAACAAATAAATAATGGTATACATATTTAAATGGTTAGTGGAGAGTACTACTCGAATACCGACACCCTAACAATAAATCACCATCACTTTATTATTTATCAATTAAATATTTCCAAAATTTATTTATAAGTATTAAGTAGGTATATAAATATAATAGCTATTTTAAATTTAAATTTAGTTTGTTTAACTCTGTGATAACAGGGGTGTTGATATTACAGGCACTGCCTCGAATACCGACACATTGGCACATAATATCGACACCCTAAATCCAGGAAACCAAAGTAGGTGTATTAGGTTGCGATTGGTTGCATTTGGTTGTAATTGGTTGTAAAAATAGGGGTAACATAGTGTAAATACACCATTTATTTGTGTATATATACCTATAGGTATAATACGTTGTATAATACGTTGTACATATATTTACACTCAAAAATACAACTTATAATTTAAAATAAGTTGTATTTTTAGGTGTAGAATAGTGTAAATACACCATTTATATTTTATAGATGTAATACCTACTTTATAATACTATTAATTTTTAATAACTGTAAAAATTAAATAAATAAATTAATAATATATATATTTATTTATATTTTATTTAATTTAATCCTAATTATTATAATATTTTACTTTTTATTTATTTTAATATATTTATTAACTTATTACTAATATTAATTAATTATAAATTATTATATTTTATATTTAATTTAATATTCTATTTTTTATAAATAAGTTATTATTTTAAATTTCATAATTTATTAAATAATCATTTTACAAAATCACAATTATTTTATTCAAGTTTCACCTTGAACAACAATTATAAGCATAATTATATTGATAATTAAGAAAATACAAATGGTTGATGTATATGCACTATTTTTATTTTACATTATAAGTTGTATTTATAGGTGGAGAATGGTGTATAATATACACTATATATGCACTATTTTTATTTTTATTTTACATTATAAAGTTGTATTTATAGGTGGAGAATGGTGTATATGCACTATTTTTAATTTTAATTTTTCATTAAAAGTTGTATTTTTAGGTGGAGAATGGTGTATATGCACTATTTTTTTTAATTTTACATTATAAAGTTATATTTATAGATGGAGAATGGTGTATATGCACTATTTTTATTTTTATTTTACATTATAAAGTTGTATTTTTAGGTGGAGAATGGTGTATATGCACTAGTTTTTATTTGCTCACAAAGTACCCAAATTTACAACGTTGTAAATTCGCTATTTTTAGAGCTACTTTGGTTTCTAGGGAATATATCGATATTTAGATATACCATATATTAATTAATATCCACTATCCAATCAGAATTTACAATCTACTTTTAGTTAACACACGCAATGCATACGTTGTTTTCCTATAATTAATTTTCGAAAATATTTAATATTTTATATTATATTATAAATATTAAGTTTTAAATTACATAATACGAATATTGTACGTACATAGGAGTTTAATATAGTTTCTGAAAGACTATTTAATTCCAAGTAGAATCAATTTTAAGTAGGGGAAAGTCCCCGATTACCGACCCCCTCCTAATACCGACCCCCTCTCGTATCTCAGTAACTATAAGAGATATTAAAAAATTATATATACACGAAATGTTAGTAAATTAATGATAAATATGAATAAGTATTTTGTTTTAAAAAATATTCAATCCTACAATTGTTATTTGATAACATGATATATTCTGTTTTTTCTTTTTAAATATTAGTATAATAACTTTTTTTAAATCATTGTAAATACTGTATTAATTAAAAGAAAACTTAATACTGCACATAATATTGTAGATCAATAACATGTTTATAACTTTTATAAAAATAATTTAATTTGAATAACTATTAACTATGGTATTACACCAACTATTGCAATATATCTTAATAATAGCAACCCATATGATTTTCCTATATCCGACCCCCTAAATTACCCTAATACCGACCCCATGTGATTTATTGTATCCAATCAAAATAGAATCGTATTTTACTTTAAAATATGTCGTAAGTTGTTTGTATATCATGGATATAGATTTAGGATGCTTGATTCCAGTTGATTATATACATACTGATTGATAAATAAATATTAAATAATAATATACATATTTTAATATAATTACTATAAAGTTTAAATTTAAATTTAATATTACTATTAAAACATAAATTAAATACAAAATAAATTGCGTGTATAATATAATTAATTATATTTATATATCTACTCTTTTTATTGGATATTATAATACTACAATTATTTATACCACGATAATGTTAGGGGGTCGGTAATAGGAGAAGAGAGTCGGTATTAGGCACATGTATCCGATTACCGACCCCCGGTTTTTTCTTGTAAATATATTAATATCAAAAATTTAAAATAGCCACATTTTTCATTGCCATAATATTACCCTAATTATAAAATTTCAATTAAATATATGCAATATTGAATAAGTTATTACAAATAATCATTTAGGGGTCGGTAAACGGGGACTTTCCCCTATATGTGTATATTATTAGCTATGTCTAATAATTTATGAATATTATCATAACTTAACTTAACTGCCAGTGTGGCTCAGTGGCTAAGGCGTCAGACACACAAGCAGTAGGACACGGGTTCGAACCTCGTCCGGACCATTAATTAATTTTAAAAAATGGGTCTTAAAATATTATTTATAAGTGATCTTATAAGATGCGTTATTGTTATTGTTTATTATATATATATAATTGTGTATACATAAATGATCGGCTCTCGTTAAAACCATGGATGCCTTAACATGAGAGCGGCTTCGAAGGGACATTAGAGCCATATATGGTTATAAGTGAAAACTTCATCTAAGTTCCTGGATGGGATGAAAGGACTCCACCAAATAAAAATAACAATAACAATAACAATAACGCACGCACATTATAAACAAATAACGCTGATTGGTTAATGGGTATCGATATTACGTGCAATTAGGGTGTCAGTATTATGAAAATGTATGTTGATTAGGTAAACGTCAATAACTTTTTAACAAATTATGAAAAATACAAAATATTTTCGGCACATTGTAATATATAATTAGATCTATACGATGTAATTAAAATATTTAAAATATCTATATTTTCAAATAATTGAGAATCAATATTATACTTCAAAAATTTCATAAGTATGGAGTTGTAACGAAAAAATCAATTTTTGTTAATAATTTAGAATTACATTGATTAACATTTTATACATTAATTATTTTTGATTGGAATTATATTTTAGGAGATCTCTAGGGTGTCGATATTACGTGCACGTCGATATTAGATCACTATCCCCTACATATATGCATAGGTTTAGAGTTTGGTACTCTGCATATATGATTTAATTAACAGTTGGGCATACAAGAAAACACTCACATATATACTAAAGTAGGATGGTAATCTGCAAAGTAGATTAGTGATCTAGTTAGTGTTAATGTATAAAAGATTCTGCTTCGCAGAATCTTTCGGCAAATCTTTGATGTATAGTACCTATAGTATTTTACCTATACCCTATACCTATATATATTATAATAGTTTTTAGAAGAATTGTATTTTTTTCTGTTAGTTTTCTAATATATTATATATGTTGTTGTTATCGACCACTATATATATATATTTATGATAGAATATTAAAAGATATATATATATATATATATATATATATATATATTGGAAAATCTAAAATTGAAATTGTAAGTAGTTACAGAATTAATTTTAGATCAACATTTAACTTTTAAATAACATATATATTAATATAGCAACAAAATTATCAACTATAATATATTTTATGAAAAAAGTTTCGTTTTTAAGTACTGAAAATATGATTTTATTATATAATTCTTTTTTTTTTATCTAATATCTCGTATGGCATAGAAATATGGGGAAATACCTATAAATCAAATATAAATATTATTATGTTATTGCAAAAAAAAAATTATCAGAATTATTAACAAAAAATCTTAAATTTAAATCAATTACCTTTAATAATATTATCAAATACGTCTTAATTATTTATTATTAATAATATTCTAAAATTAAATGATCTTGTGATGTTTAGAAATATTATATTAATTTATAAATTACTAAATAAAAATTACAAAATTGATTTTAATGAATATTTTACATTAAATAAACGTAGTGATAGATTCATCTTACTATTAATGAAAACTACAACATACCAAAATACATTATTCTTTAAAGGTATACATAATATTATAATGATATAATATTTGGTAATATTCTTAAAAAAAATAAAATAAAAAATATAAATCAATTGAAAAAATTTTGAAATTATTTTTCATTAACCAATATAACATATAATACTGATATATATTTTTGCAGTGATATGTTTAATGATATTAAAAATATATTATTCTCTCGATTATTATATTGTAAATTAAACAAATATTTTGTATTATAAAACCTTATTAAAAAATAAGTATTAAATACGTAATTCTCCATATAAATTTTACATTTGTTCATATTTTACATTTTTATATGTTTTACATTATATAACTATACACAAAAATAAAACAAAACAGTATTATAAATAGAAG
Organism: Osedax fenrisi; assembly: GCA_964019155.1. NCBI lineage: Eukaryota > Metazoa > Annelida > Polychaeta > Sabellida > Siboglinidae > Osedax > Osedax fenrisi. The sequence goes on from OZ025241.1 coordinate 14,651,960, forward strand.
TATTTAAAACAAAAACAAAAACAGTATTAAATGTTTAAAAATTAAAAAAAAATTACTATTTTATATTTATTTTACAAATTTTACGTTTTATATATTTAACTTTACATAACAAATAACACAACAACTAAACAGTATTAAAAATTAAAAGTATTAAATCAATTAAAAACAGTATTAATAACCAATAGTAACCTACAAATATATATCTATATTATTAAAATTGACATAAACTATATGATACAAATATTTAGACTCTTTTATAAATATTATATTACAATTATGCAAAATGTATCAATTATATTTTATACTTGAAGTGTATATATAAGGGAAAAGTTAACCAGTGGTTAATAACCACATATGCTATTATTCGCGAGAAAGTGTAATAGAGTAGAGATTTATACAGAAATTATACGATATTGAAATTAATATTGCGATTTAAATGAGTAGCAGATTTAGTAGGACATATGTAGGTACATTAGGAAAGAATAGTAGTCAACTCGGGAGAGGATAAGAATATTAATTAGTATCTTAGTAATTTTTCTGAAAAGTGATTTCAAATTTTAAATAGATGAAAGTTAGAAGATATTGTAATGAGTCAAACATTATAACCGAGTCTAACATTATCACCATATGACACCAATCAGCATAATAATTCAAGAAAGAAACTATATACAGCTTATAAACATATTGCCATTGGTACCCTAGAGGAGAAGATCGAAGAAATAGAAAACTCTGATATAAACAGAAGGTACCTACTCAGCTGGGAACTAATAAACGAAATCACCGGAAGAAAATCTACTCAAAAAGGTATGATAAAAGGAAAAAATCAGAAAGAACGACTACAAACATGGTACAATAATTTTCATTTAAATAATTTTCACAAAGAAGAAGGGTACAACCCATAATAGTCACTGACATGGACTTTGCGGATGATATAGCCTTAGTTATTGTTGGTATCAAGGAAGCAGAGGAGATTCTAAGAAGAGTCGAGCTATCAGCAAAATGTATAGGACTAATAATGAATACAGGCAAGAAAAAGTACATGTCATACAACAACAACCAACAGTTTGATATCAAGAATATATGGAACAGATCTGAAAAGAGTTGAAGATTTAAAATATCTCGGGACATGAGTAGATAGCATCGAAAAATATGTCAAAATTAGAAATGCGCAAGCTTGTAGAACCTGCCACCAGATGAGAAACATCTGTAATTCAAAACTCAGTAGGAAGTTTAAAATTAGGCTAATGATTGCAACCGTTGAATCCGTCTTTTATACGGCTGTGAAACATGGACATTAACAAACTAAATACTCAAAAAGCTGGATGGAACATATACAAAAATTCTGAGAATGTTTTAAATATCCACTGGACAAATAAAATCAAGAATGAAATACTTTATGGGTCACTAGAAAGATTATCGAACAAGATCAGAAGAAGAAGACTAAAGTTTGCCGGATATTGTATATGAAGAGAAGACGAGGTAGTTTATAATCTGGTTCTGTGGCAGCCAACCCATGGAACTAGAAGGCGAGGAAGACGACCTGATTCGTATATAAAGACTCTGTAGCGTGATATTGGTTTACGAGAAAATGATCTATGAGCGGCTATGATGAATCGTGATGTTTGGAAGTCAATAACTGTCAGGGAATCAATAAAAAGAATACCGAAATACGCAAGTAAGCAACATTATAATGTTTCATACAAATCTTAGTTTTTGGAAGAAAGGGGGATATACTCAAGACCTAATATAGCCTCGACTTTATATGAGGTCTTGATATACTCATGCTATGTATAATACAATTTAGAGAATAATTATATATATACATATATATATATATATATATATATATATTAATATATTGATAGCGGTAGTATGTTAGATATTTACTAGTATTTTAAAGGTTAATAGAGATGAATCATAATCTTATTTAATTTTCAGAATTAATAGTATTACTGATCTAACTTTAGTATATATATATATATATATATATATATATATATATATATATATTTCGAAAACCATGATCTAGATATTCTTGGAATACAGGAACATCGAATTATGCATGATGAAACTGTTAAGTATAATATTGGACATAGCACACTTATAACAACACAAGCATGGAAAATGACCAAGGTGCATCAACAGGAGGAATTGGTAATCTGTTAAACAAAAGATCAATAAACTCACTATGCGAGGTCATATCATACTCGGAGAGAATATTGATAAGCACATTCCATGGAAATCCTGCAACATCTATTATAATAATATATTCAACAACAAATTCTAGCGAAGATGAAGTTATAAACAAATTCTACGATGAACTTAGAAGAGCCATAACAACTATACCACATCACAATGTCCTACTCATTATTGGAGATTTTAATGCAAGGATATGGATTGATGATGGGAATTTTACATATCATCAAGACACAAATAAAAGGTGTATTATTAATAAATATTATAAATAAAAAACAAATATTAATAACAAATACATGTTTTCAAAAGAAGTTGAATAATCTTTCGATATATATGGATACGTGCTGTAGGAAATATCATCTTGATTATATCTTAATGAGAAAAAATGGAGAAACAGCATCACAAATGTGGAAGCATATAGCACTTTTTTCTAGAATTAGTTCAGATCATCGAATCGTATTATCTAAAGTAAGGCTAAGTTTGTAAGCGAATAGGAAGACATTACCAAGAAAACTCCGTTATAACTGGCATTTGTTTAAATCTGACATGTCCCTTCAGGAAAAATACGTTGTTAATATAAAAAATCGTTTTATCTTGATAGGCGATGAAGACATTTCAGATACATATGAAAGATTCATAGATATAATGCTGAAGTTACAAGAGAATTAGTTCCACTTTTAATTAAAACAAATAAAATATGTCCATTGATAAAACTGTTTCTAGAGCTAGAGAAGTCACTAATATAGCAAATAGAGAGTATGAAGACAATCCAAATGAGACTAATCAACATAATACTACTGAATTACGCAATAAACTATATACATCATATACCAATATTACAGTTGATACCCTAAAAGAATAGATCAAACAAATTGAGAACGCTGATCTCAACAGAAAGTAACTATTAAGCTGGAAATTAATAAATTAAATAACTGGTAGAAAAATAACTCAAAAAAGAATGATAAAGGGTAAGAACCAAAAAGAACCTCTACAAACTTGGTACAAACACTTTCAGGACTTATTAGGAAAACCACCAAATATTGAAGATGAAAATAAATGTTAATATAAGTTATACAACATCTTGAAATAAAGCATAGAGCTTTTGAAATATATGAGTACAAGTTGGAAATAGAGTTAATCAAAAAAGGTTAAATCTGCGGTGTTGATGAAATACGGCCAGAAGTATTAAAACGGTGTAATATAGAGGCAATTATACTCTACTTCTGTAACAAAGCACAATTAGATAACATGAAGCAAAAACAATGGTCAATTTTTAATATAATTACAATACCCAAGAAAGGAGATCTTAGTCTAGGTAGTAATTATAATTATGGTAAGATATATCGTGGTATAAGTCTTAGTTAATTAGTAGCGAAATCTTATAATCGTATGATACTGAACAGAATTAGGCCTCATCTAGATTGTCATATAAGGAAAAATAAAAATAGTTTAAGAATTGGCAGAACAACAACCAGTCAAATATTAGCACTCATACGACTGATTGAGGGAGTTAAAGAGAATAATCTAGAATCAATCCTGATATTCATCGACTTCAAGAAAGCCTTTGATACTATACACAGTGGGAAAATGCTTACGATACTGAAAGCTTTTGGGATACCGCAGGAGTTGGTGACGGCTATTAGCATAATGTATGAAGATACTACTGCTAAGGTCAATACACCCGATGGAGAAACGGAACATTTCAATATTCTAGCTCAGCAATTCTTAACGGGGGCGTTATCGCCCCCTACACTGTTAGAAATAAGGGTTTTTTGGAATAATAAAATCATGAGAACCTTAAATACGAAATAAATATATGATAAATGGGTTCTTTTCAATGATCTAAATATAAAGAATTCTTTGGACTCGTAAATTTAAAAGAACCCTTTTCTTTTACTAAATGTAAGTCTAATATGTAATATGTATATATGTACAGTGTACATTGTATACATATTATTATAATTAAAATGTTATATTAATATATTTATATAAATTTTTGTAAACTTAACTAGTTTATATAATTTATAAATAATATTTTATAAAAATCAAGTAATATATAATTAAACCTATTATTAATATTTAAAATACTATTCTAATTTTAAATATTTTATAATGAATGCAAATATATCCATTTTTATATAATTATGGTTTCTCTTCAGCCATGCATAAATATTTCGCTTTTTACTAAATATGTCCGTGGAGATGAATAATTTAATAAGTATTATTGAATTTTACTATCTATACTTTTTATGGAAAAATGATCAATGAATCATATTTAAATTGATATATTATATCTAAATCATATTATTATATATTTTATAATATATATTTATATATATATATATATATATATATATATATATATATACTAAACTTTATTTATATTATAATAAGGAACCAAAAATCTAACATATATTCTTATATATTTATAATACCAAATAATAAAAGGATTCTTATATATTTACAATTCCAATTACCATATATAAATGAAATTCAGAAAGGGTTCTTTAGTTTATTTGGGCACAAAGAACCCTTTTGAAATTGTGTTATTTTTGTCCAAAGAACCATTTTTAAATAATACTCAGAAAGGGTTCTTTAGGTTATTTTTGTCCAAAGAACCCCACAAAGGGATCGCATACAGAGTCATCCAATGAACCCTTTATTTGAGTTTATGAACCTTTATTTCTAACAGTGTAGGGGGCTATTAGAAAATGTTGGGGGGCATTTAGAGTTGATAGGCTATTAGAAAATAAAAATAAAACTATATATTTTATAATAAATTATATATAAAATAAAATTTCTATATAGCAGAAATTATTATAACAAGATAGTGAAAGGCGTATGATCGAGAATGTTCTTATAAAAAGATATATCACTAGGTGTATTTTATGAAAAAATTGAAAAAAGCATATGGTGTTATAAATGAGTAACGTTGCTTATGTTATTAATAATAATAACTAATAATTTATTTTATTTTAAATTTATTCTAATAATTCATTGATGGTTCTCCATCAATCATTGGCAGAATAAATGGAGATGCTGCATTACTTACAAAGGGAATACTAACATTATTTATAATGCACTGTGTTATTCATAGAGATAATTTAATAGCAAAAAATCTTGATTAAATTTGTTTGATTCACTAGATATTATTATAAAATTTATCAATAAAATAAAACGTAATAGCCTTCACGAGCGTATAGTCAAGTCCTTATTCTAGGATAACAATGAAGACTATGGTAAACTGTTATTACACACAACAGTAAGAAGGCTCTCCAAAGGAAAATTTGTAATCGTTTCATAAATTATATCATACTATCTTGATACATATGAAAGAGCATGATACTATTATATACCTACTCAAAATTGATATATACATATATATATATATACATATATATATATATATATATATATATATATATATATATATAAATATTTGGGGTATTGTGGGGTATTGTGTATGGTAGTACGGATGGTTTTTGAACAGTCGAACCCTATACAATATACTTTGAAAATGGGTTGTTCAGGATCATCTGTCCATACCCAGTACTCAACTGATGCAATTACCTCCAAGTAGTCGTGAACAGCACGGCGGGTAACCCTGGTAAACGACCTCGACTGGCCGGCTAAACATTGCATGGGTATGACTGGCTTCTAACAAAACTAGTCTAACATTTCTTATAGTAACAGAAATAAAACAGAGTCTTTTCTATCGAGCAGCAGCGATAGAAATAGTGGACGAGGCGGATGATCTAGTAAGGACAACGGCAACTTCATATATACTCGAGGGCGTTCTGGCAACCCCATTCACGGCTTCAACACTACGCTGGAGAAAGCAACGGGAAACTACTCCAGTAAAATTCCCACGAAAACAAACATGACAGCACAAATAGAAGTAAATGCAATAAGGCTAGAAATGGAGCCCCCCAGGTTGGACAGCCTTTCAATTATTACTGGGGATGAGCGAAACTATCGTGTAAATACAGTCGGTAAGGATGACGAGGCTATCTTAAATCCGCAAGGAAGGATTGTTTCTGAAAAAATCGTCTTGAAACACACAGATATTAATAGCTACCTACAATTTAAAAAAAATATAAGTATAGCGACATGGAATGTCAGAACAATGAATAATGGAAATACACAAATTATTACAAGGGTTATGGGAAGGAATGGGATAGATTTAATGGGGATAAGTGAAACGAAATGGAAGGGGATAGGACAAGTAAAATCTGATGACTATTCAGTATATTTTAGTGGAAACGATAAAATTGAAAGAAAAGGGGTGGCATTCATATGCACAGAAAAAATAAAAAAATGTGTTCTTGGGTTCAATCCTATAAGTGACAGAATAATAACAATACGTATCCAAGGTAAACCTATAAATTTCACATTCATACAAGTATACGCTCCCACTTCAACAGCAGATGAAGAGGAGATGGATTATTTCTACGATTCCCTACAAAAAGCAATCGATATAACTCCAAAAGGTGACATCATGTATGTCATTGGCGATTGGAATGCTAAAGTGGGTAAACAAAAAATAGCTGGGGTAACTGGTGGTTTTGGACTGGGGACTAGAAATGAAAGAGGTGATACAATGGTAGATTTCTGTAGTAGAAATAGTCTTGTTGTTATGAATACAATGTTCAAGCAACATGCAAGAAGACTATATACTTTGAAGTCACCGGATAAAATTACTAGAAACCAGATTGATTATATCTTATGTACAGGTCGATGGAAAAGCTCTATAAAAAGAGTAACAACTATCCCTGGAGCAGACTGTGGCACAGATCACAATTTGTTAATAGCTATTGTCAAGATAAAGTTCAAACAAACTAAAAGAAATAAGACTACTCCAAAATATGATCTAGAAAACATTGCTACGAAATATACTGTAGAAGTCAAGAATAGATTCAGCATACTACAAGTAGATGACAAAAATCCTGAAGACTTATGGATTGAAATACGTGATGCTGTGATAGAGACGGCTGAGAAATGGATACCAAAAGTAAAGAAGAGGAAAGTTACAAAATGGTTAACCGAAGAAACAATAAAAATAGCGGAGGATAGAAGAGAGGCAAAAAGAAAAGGTGAAATAGAAAAATATAAAAAACAAAATGCAGAATTTCAAAAAAAAGTAAGGTATGATAAGGAGATAAATTTAAGAGAGAAATGTAGAAAAATAGAAGAAAACAATAAAAAGGGAATAACAAGAGATCTATATAAGGAAATAAAAGATATAACTGGATCATACACAGCTAGATGCGGAGTAATGAATCTAAGTTCCGGAAAGACCGCTACTGAAGAAAGAGAAGTAAAAATTAGATGGCAACAATACACAGAAGAGCTCTACAGGAGAGATCCTAAAATCACTGATACTTTCCCCGAAACTAGATATAAAGATGAACCTCATATACTAGAGACAGAGGTAAAGGACGCTATCAAGCATATATCAAATCGGAAATCATCTGGATGTGATGGTATACCTATAGAGCTTCTGAAAGCAGGTGGAGATGCATCTATAAAAATACTGTTAATTCTTTTCAATAACGTATTGAGGACTAAGGAATGGCCAAGAGGTTGGAAGAAATCTATTTATCTCCAGATATACAAGAAAGGAGATAAGACAGAATGTGGTAACTATCGTACTATTGCTCTGATATCTCATGCTATCAAGATATTTCTTCGAATTATTCAGAAAAGATTAGAAAATTTCCTTATCCCAGAACTACCTATTGAACAAGCAGGTTTTAGAAAAGGAAGAGGAACAAGAGATCATATAGCTAATTTGCGGTGGATGATGGAAACAGCCAAAGAACACAACAGGAATGTGTATATGTGTTTCATCGATTATAAAAAGGCTTTCGACTGCGTAGATCATGAGAGACTATGGGTGATACTCAAAGAAATGGGAGTTCCTGTTCACCTAATAGTCCTACTGCAAAAGCTCTATACGAAACAAGAAACCACTATAAGAACAGAATTCGGTGAAACTGATACTATAAACATAGGGAAAGGGGTAAGACAAGGATGTATTTTATCCCCCCTACTGTTTAACATATATGCAGAAAACATAATGAGAGAGGCATTAGAAGATTGGGATGGGGGAATCAGTATTGGAGGTAGAATGATTACTAACCTGAGATATGCTGACGACACAACACTGATCGCTGAAACTAAAAACGATCTAATAGCAATTATGGAAAGAGTAAAGTTGGCTAGTGAAAAGGCAGGTCTATATCTAAATGTAGGTAAAACTAAAGTAATGATGTCTGAAGACCAAGGAGAAATGGTAGTAGATGGAAAGCATATTGAAGTAGTATCGCACTTTATTTTCTTGGGATCTCTAATAACCAAGGATGGATTCTGTGAGAAGGAAATACGCAGAAGGTTAGCAATGGGTAGATCTGTAATTGGGGGACTAACGAAAATCTGGAAAGATAGAGGAATTACCCTCAGAACAAAGATCAGGCTTGTAAAAGCTTTAGTTTTCCCTATAGGCTTATACAGAGCAGAATCCTGGACAATGAGAAAGCTTGAGAGAAAGATGATCGATGCTTTTAAGTTATGGTGTTGGAGACGTCGGTTAAGAGTAACATGGATCGACAGAAAGACAAATGTATGGGATATTGACAATATAAAACCAGAATGGACGCTTGAGTCAAGGATAGTCAAGGCATAATTATGTTACTTTGGCCATGTTATAAGAGCAGGCGGAATGGAATATGAAGTGATGGTAGGAAGAATGGGGGGTTATAGAAGCAGAGGGAGACCACGGCAAAGATGGCTAGATAGCATAAAGAAAAACTTCCATGTTACTATCTACAACATGATCCGAGCCTCAAGGTGTAGGAGGAGTTGGAGAGCTGCTGTCATGGATGTCGCCAGGGGTCGGATACGACTCGACGGCACAGGTTAACAGGTTAATATATAAAAAGATCTTGCCTATTTAGCAGACATATTTTAGAAATTAAATTGATTAAATAGGTACTATATAGTATAGACTTATATATAGTGACATATATGTATACAAGGAAAATAAATAACTTTAATACTTGTCAAAGATATTTTATGTGAATTTAAATTAAAATAAAAATTATATGTAAACAATATAGAAAAGGGTGAATATTTAAATTTTATGAGGTTGAAAACTTTTGAAAAAGAACTTTCTCTGGATGAAAAAATGCGATATATTTCACATATGAATAATTTAATTAGAAATATAGATTGTCGTTTTGATGACCTATTTGCATTAAATATTCCAGATTTTATCATTGATCCATTTAATTGCAATATATCAGAAATAGATCCTTTAATTCAAGAAGACATAATAGATATACAGAATGACTCTAAACTTAAAATATTGTTCAAAAATAAAGGATATAACAAATGTTGGTTAAATATTAATGAAAAATATGAAAATATATGCAAATTAATTAAATAATTATTGCTGGCTTTTACAACATCATATTTAGTTTAAAAAGTTTATTATTATATGATTATTATATATTATAATATATGTGTATATTTCATTTTACGGAGTTCAGTTCTGTTATACAAATGTTAACGACATATCGGAATAGGCTTGATATCGTGGGACATGCAGATTTAACATTACTATTGACATCGAAAGAAACAAACATAGAAGAACTAATAAAGAATCATCAACCAGAAGGATCACATTAATATAATAGCCGTTTCAATTATTATTTATTATAATTTATTTACAGGGGGCAATTAAGTAAAAACTAAGGTAAAGGGGTCGATTTAAAAAAAAGGTATAGAATCGCTGTTATAGCGGGTGTCTTACAAGGAGATACGTTAGATCCATACATTTTTTTGTCATAGTTATCGATTATGTTATGAGAATATCTTTACAAGGAAGATAATATAAAACTAGGTGTCCAACTAAAGAAAAGAAAAATCAGAAGAGTATCACCTATCACTATTACAGATATGGACTTCGCAGATGATATTTCATTAGTAAGTGAAGGTATCAAAGAAGCCCAAGAGATGCTCACTCGAGTCGAAAAACCAGCAAAAAGAGTAGGACTAAGCATGAATACAGGCACAACGAAATACATGAGTTACAATACTAATCAACAGTTTGAAATCAAAGCTAATGATGGGTCAAACCTGAAAAGGGTAGAAGACTTCAAATACATAAAGGCATGGATAAACAGCAGTGCAAACAATTTGAAAATCAGAAAAGCGCTTGCTTGGAGAACATATCATCAAATAAGGAATATCTGTAAATCAACTCTTAGTATACTCCTATAGGAAACTAAAAATCAGGCTCATGCACACCTCAGTTGAATAGGTTCTAAATTATAACTTATAATGTACGGATGTGAGAATTGGACACTCACAAAAATAATACTCAAACAACTTGATGGCACATACACTCAAATTCTACGAATGATAAATCATACATCTTAAACATACACTGGTCTCAGAAAGTTACAATCGAAGTACTGTATGTGGATATAGAAAAAATATCTACAAAGATCAGACGTCGATTCTTAAAATTTGCTGGATATTTCCTACGTAGAGATGATGACGTTGTTTCGGATCTAGTTCTTTGGGAACCTACTATTATAACTAGAAGACAGAGAAGGCCACCATAACGCTACCTCAGGAATCTGGAGCGCGAAACTGGTATACCGGCGAACGAAATAAGAGTAGCTATGATGAACCGTGCTGTTTGGATAACTTTTACTGTCCGGGAAACAACAATCCCGAAATAAGCAAGTAAAGCATATATATATAATAATCATAATAATACTAATAATCATAGTTTAGGCATTAGCCTGGATGAACGAAAAATCAGAGCTTATCAAGTCTATATATACTATATTATACTACTATAGTTAGAGGTATACTATAATTCAAATGATTAATAAATATACTAATTAGATGTATACTATTGTTTTCAGTTGGAAAAAAGGTATACTCCCCATCTGATTGGATATTACATACTCCTTATGAAGGAATAACTTCCATTAAATGGGATCTAAGTATAAATACGAAATTGTATATATTACTTACATTGTATAATTTTATTTTGTAGTTACTAATGTTTTATTATGTATTTAATTATTGTTATAGCTTTATTTCTCTGACATTAAGAATTGTTAACACGCTGCGCGCTGATTGGTTATAGGGTGTCCGTATTACAATATCTAGAGTGTCCGTATTAGGGACTTATATGACCTCTAGATATATGCTTATATCATAATTAATATTTGATAACAAATATATCAATTATGTATATAATGTTTAGAATGCTTTAGTTTTTAATAATATATATTGTTATATTTTAAATCGATACATTTGTATATTTAAAAAAAAGTTTTAAGTTGACATTATGTTTCATAAATTTAAAAACGTAATAATAAAATTAGTTTAATGGATATATTAGCACTATTTTAAATTATTAACAAATAAAAAATACATACCTATTTAGACTATTTATATAATTATGAATTTGTAATTCATTACATATTTTTTTGTCTGATTTATGGTTCCTGAGATATCGAGAGTGTCCATATTCGGGCACTGTCCATATTCGGTTACTTTCCCCTATTGTTATTGTTATTTTATTTTGGTAGAGTCCTTTCATCCCATGATGCATCCAGGAACTTAGATGAAGTTTTAACTTATAACCGTTTCTCAAATATCTCTTCGTAACGCTCTCATGTTAAGGCATCCATGGTTTTAACGATAGCCGATCATTTATTTATACACAATTATATAAAATCACTTCAAAATATTAGTTTAATACCTATTTTATGGTTCGGACGGGACCATTGCATTATATACCAGTTTAACTGAGCACACGTTTTACTCCACATGGTTAGATCTATATACAGATATAGATATATAGCGTAAGCGTAACCTTATATATTGATAACGTATACGATATATATATATATATATATATAGGGGCGCTGCAACAAGGGGGGACGCGGGATGTCGAGGTGGAGGGGACATATCCCCCCACTTTAACTTCTAGGGGGACCTCCTATGTATTGGTCCCCCCAACTTTCACCACCACATTTATTTTGATTGGTTGGTCCCCCCTACATACACACCATCGTTCCAGCGCCCCTAGATATATATATATATATACCATACGTAAATATTAATAACATACCAATAAATTCACTCTGACACTTAATAAACTATTATTAAAATTATTAAACTATTATTCCATGCACTAAATATCCAATGATACATCTTAATAAATGATATTAATGATACATCTTATATATTTCATATATTTATCATTATATATATACTGTATATATATATATATATATATATATATATATATATATATATATATATATTGTTATTGTTATTTTTATTTGGTGGAGTCCTTTCATCCCATCCAAGGAACTAGATGAAGTTTTTACTTATAACCATATATGGCTCTAATGTCCCTTCGAAGCCGCTCTCATATTAAGGCATCCATGGTTTTAACGAGAGCCGATAATTTATTTATACACAATTATATAAGATCACTGTTAAATACTATTTTAAGACCCATTTTATAAAATTAATTAATGGTCCGGACAAGGATCGAACCCGTGTCCTACTGCTTGTGTGTATGACGCCTTAGCCACTGAGCCAGACAGGCAGTTTAAATATATATATAAATACTGATGACCCATCATTACATTTTAATAATTATAATATATTTTTAAATAATCGTACACTAAAAATTAACAAAAGAGGGGCATTGCTATACTTGCAAATAAATCGTTAGATGTATGTGTAATAGACGAATTAACTATTTCTATTATAGATGATATTGAAATATTATCAATACAAATAAAAAATACAACTAAAAATATACAAATAATCTCAGCAATTTATAGATCTCCTAATAGTAATATCGATTTTTTTAATGATTTATTTTATAATATATATTCCAAATTTTTAAATAATGAAATATATATATGTGGGATTTTAATATAGATTTATCAAAGTGTTCATTAATTTCTAATAATTTTAAATATATACTTACACATTAGGACTAACAGCCATGATAACAATACCGACTCATTATTCCAACTCAACAATTGATAATATACTTTCTAATAGTGATCATATAACACATAATGGAACCATTGATATAACAGATCATTGTATTTTATTTTTTATATTTACATCATATTCTCGGGTTACAAAATGTGATAATAAAGTGATGTATATTAGAAATTGTAATCAACAAAATATTGAATATTTAAAAAATGATTTTATAAATATAAACTGGCAAAGTGTATTATCGGAAATGACAGATCCTTCTCTATAGAGGAGTATATAACATATATGTTATTACAATTTTATTAATATATTAAATGTTAATATAGTTAAAAAAAATTGTCCTTTAATTAAAAAAAAGCCAAAATAAATGCCCCGTATAATACTTGGTTAACTAATACATTAAAGAATGCAATTAAAAAGAAAAATAAATTATTCAGCTTATATAAATCTACTAATTGTATGTCTATACTAAATAGATATACAAAATTAAAGAATAAAATCAAGAAAAATATAAAACACGATAAAAATAAATACTATAAGCAACTTTTTTCACATAATAAACAAGAAGACAATTGGAAAATAATTAATAAATTAATAAAAAGAAAAGAAAATGATTATCCATCTATATTTATTTATAAGGATATTGAAATATATGATGAAATTGATCAATGAAATTGCTTTAATAAGTATTTTTCAACAATAGGAAAAACTATAAATAATTCTATAGAAATTTCATCAGAAAAAAATGGTTTTAAACAATTTTTAACAAATTATTCTAAAAGTTTTTATTTTTTACCAATAACAAATAATGAAATTATTAATGTAGCAGATAGTATGAAGTCAAAAAACTCAAAAGATATAAATAATTGTAATATGTATTTATTAAAATAAATTATATATAAAATATTGATTCCACTTAATAATTTATTTAATTTATGCATTGATAAATCAATATATCCGGATAATATGAAAGATGCAATAATTAAACCAATATATAAAAATAATAACAAATTAATAACAAATTATAGATCCATTTCTTTACTACCACAAATAAGTAAAATATTCTAAAAAATCATATATAATAGATTATCAAATTTTATACATAAAAATAATATAATTAATAATAATCAATATGGCTTCATACCGAACTCCAATAAAACTTTATCATTAATAAATATACAACATTTTATTTAAAAAAATACTATTAATAATAAAAAAGTATACTTTTGCTATAGCACCAATATTTTTAGATCTTAAAAAAGCTTTTGATGTCGTAGATCATAAATTGATAAATTAGAATCGTATGGATTCATAGGTAAAATGAAAGAATTTAAAAAAAAGCTATTTATATAAAATATCTATTGTTACAAGAATAAATAAGTCATTATCATTGAAGGATTATGTAGAATATGGAGTACCCCAAGGATCAGTTATTGGGCCTCTTTTTTATATTATTTATTAATGATACGCCAACTACAATATATGCAGACAATAATGAATTATTAACTAAATACCTACAATTTTATATTGATAAATTAGTATATTGGTTCAATATAAATAAACTGAAACTGAATATTGAAAAAACAAAAATTTTACCTTTTATGAATGCTAGAATATTAAAAGATATATATATTGGAAATTCTAAAATTGAAATTGTAGGTAGCTACAAATTTCTAGGATTAATTTTAGATTAACATTTAACTTTTAAAGAACATATAGATTATCTATCAAAACAAAAAATCAACTATAATATATTTTATGATTAAAGTTTCGTTTTTAAGTACTGAAAATATGATTTTATTATATAACTCTTTTTTTATCTAATATTTCTTATGGCATTGAAATATGGGGAAATACCTATAAATCAAATATAAATATTATTATGTTATTGCAAAAAAAAATTATCAGAATTATTAACAAAAAATCTTAAATTTAATTATAATAAATCTATTACCTTAATCTATTATCTGAATTATTTATTAGTAATAATATTCTAAAATTAAATGATCTGGTGATGTTTAGAAATATTATATTAATTTATAAATTGTTAAATAAATATTACAAAATTTATTTTAATGAATATTTTACATTACATAAACGTAATGATAGATTAATTTTACCATTAATGAAAACTACAAAATACCAAAATACAATATTCTTTAAAGGTATAAAATATTATAATGATATAATATTTGGTAATATTCTTAAAAAAAATAAAATAATAAATATAAATCAATTGAAAAAAGTTATGAAATTGTTTTTCATTAACCAATATAAAATATAACACTGATATATATTTTTGCCGTGATATGTTTAATAATATTAAAAATATATTATTCTCTCTAATATTATATTGTAAATTAAACAATTATTATTTTGTATTATAATTTTGTATTATTTATTAAAAAATCAGTATTTAATAAGTATTTCTCCATATAAATTTTACATTTTTACATATTTTACATTCTTATATATTTTACATTATATAACTATACAAAAAAATAAAACAAAACAGTATTATAAATTAGAAGTATTAAAAACAAACAAAAAACAGTATTGAATGTTTAAAAATTAAAAAAAAAATTACAATTTATCAAAACTATTTTATATTTATTTTACAAATTTTGAGTTTTATATATTTAACTTTACATAACTAATAACAAAAAACTAAACAGTATTAAAAATTAAAAAACATTATTAGAATTAAAACAATTAACAACAGTATTAATAACCAATAGTAACATACAAATAAATATCTATATTATTAAAATTGACATAAACTATATGATACAAATATGTAGACTCTTTTATAAATATTATATTACAATTATGAACAATTTATCAATTATATTTTATACTTTGTTTTGGATGCTAACTTGGGAATAAAATATTTGTTTTAGCTTTGTTTTATTCTTTATTTTATATTTGTGTTTATTGTTTATTTTAATATCCATTTTTATGTAATATTATTGTATTTTATCCGAATGAAGATGATTAAATATATTTAATGTCATATATGACATTACACTACTGTTAGGAGATATCGAATTAAAAAAGCTAATCGCTTTCACTGATTCTCCTTAGACATTGTCTATAAACTGAATTCATTCATTCATTCATAAGTATATATTTATATACACTAAGTTATACCTTAGCTTACACTACTATCCGGTACAGACAAACACACACACACACATCACACACACACACATACACACACGCACACACAATGCTATTAGTAGGTATGACGTCATCGCCAGCTCGTAATCGTTTCAAAAGCTCGTCTACAATTATACATTGTATCTTTACCCCGCCGGGGCCGCGGCTACCATCGAACGATAAGAGTTTAATTGAGGGCCAGCGGGTGGGGTTCACCCACCCTACCCCGCCGTACCACTACTCGGGTACTACACTCGGGTATATACACACGTGACCTATATAATTATATAGCGGGTCGTATAATCATAATAGAACGGGGGGCCAATGAGCTGCGTTCCGAGAGACACACAGCGGCGAATGGCGGCATCATTACGCCGACGAACATTCCGTCTGGGGCCATAAAGCTGTATTGTATCAACCGAGCCGTATACGCCTCTCTATAGATTGACCTCTATACCTCTATAGAGGTCAAGCGTCCAGCTATGCGACCGGCTCTCGCGTGAGCGCGGGTAGGGTTCTATACGGATAACCTATACCGTATACCTGATGTAAGATATACCCGATGTACGAGCTACGTTTGTTAATGTGAGTGTAAGTATGTAGGTCAGTATATATGTAGGTCAGTATACGTATGTAGGTCAGTATATATGTAGGTCAGTATAAGTATGTAGGTCATTATATATGTAGGTCAGTATAAGTATGTAGGTCAGTATATATTCGTAATAAGTATGTAGTGAAGACGGATGCTTTATATTGGCGGGCTTATTACTATTTTTATGATAAAAAAATGACTATGCTAACCATTATATATATATATATATTATAATCTAAAATAGAATAATTATAATATTAATACAAATTAAAAAAAACTCCATGATATTAAATACAATACACTTGGTTGCATGTTTATTACCTAAATATTAAAGTAAACGTATTTCTTAATTCAATGATTATTCTTCTACTTGAAACGAGAATATAAAGCCGGGGAGAAAGCTATTAAAATAGCGTAATTTCCTAATTAATACCTTAATTATTATTTAAATTATCCACTCACCATACGCGTATAATATTCTAGAACGATTACATTAATTTAAGATCTTTTAAGTTATATATTCTGAAGCTCTCGCACGACCACTGGCTTGATGACGCTTTAGAAGACACGTGACTCAGGTAACCTCACACGTGACGTCGTTAACCCCCCACGTGACATCGTTAATAATACCTGATACTGCCCTGTCCCATATGTTCCAACACTCCATACAGCCTATATAGTGCTACACCACACTCTAATACCATATATGGTATAGCATGCGACGTGTACTCGACTGATAACAGGTGTCGTATTGACATACGTTACCGATTACAATATATATATTACAGATTCGATATTTGTTACCGCTTCAACTTTGACCTATCCGTATTATCGCTCATAGATATTTAAATTCATATTTACCGCGTATCAATAGCGTATAATCACGTGATTTATTAAATAGTTATCATTACATGTAAATATTATTAATTGCCTGTTATTAATGTGTTCACGTTGCCTAGTTAATTGTCCTGGGAAATATATTATAAGTATTCGTATCAGAAAGTATGTGTGCATATAGGTAAGACTATATGCCTACTGACATAACGAAATAAGTAAATATTGTTATTTATAATAAGAGATATTTATAATTAATTAAATAAATTATATATTTCATGACGGATCAACATTATGTAAACTATTTATTGCTACAAATTACCTATATTACCTATTGTATACAATGATAGTAATTCTTAACGCTAATGTTAATATGATCTTATCATCTTTAAGTTATACAGCATTTACTTATAACATAAATAATACAAATGAAATAATACATAAACAATTTTATTATGAACTTATTAATAAACTAAGAAAATAATAATAAACGCAGATTTAATACATATTAAGAGAACATTACTATAATGAAAGTTAACTTTTGATTTCTGAAAGCCGAAATAAGAGTATTATGTTTACTGTGAATTATGTTCGCTAGTATTACTTGTACCCTAGATCGTCTACATATTGATACATCAAGATACTTATACATAATAGGTATATTCATGATATCTGTACATGCCTTCAGAGAATAATTGTAACGGTAATTTGTTACTGTTTAGCAGGTTTATAATAATCCATTTTCAAATTTGCCACATAATTTCTCTTCCAACTATAGTATATATACTTAACTATTGGTTTAAACTTGTAAATAATTCTTATTATCTATATTATAGTTTCATAATAAAGGTATACATAATATTAACACACATTATAATATATAATATAATGCAGGTTAATTAGTACAGTAGTAAACTACTAGAAATTATAGGATATCATATTTTAATTACGTAGACGATTATCTTTACACTGACTATAGTATTATATTCAACATATATATTTGTAAATATCGATGAGTTTATTTAATATTTATATATCATGAATCATGAATCATAATTCCTGATTCATGATATATAATTTTCGTACCTATATATATATCATATATATGAAATTTAGTTATCTAGATGTCACATAACTTAAGTTTTAATAATTGAAATATCTCTATGCTATTTGAAATATATTATTTTATAAACTAGATTCTCTAGTTGCCTATATACATAATCTAAGTTATTTTATCGATTAAAAATGGGTCACCGGAATGACTCATAACCAACCGTATCGTACCAACAATACTAATATTATTGATTACATGTTCAGAATGCAATGATAGGTATACCACATATATGCACTGTTTTGCCGTATACAATGTACATCGTACAATGTACAATGTACAATAGACCATGTATGATGTATTGTTAACGAAATAATACAGGATACACGATTATAACGATATATTATAAATGATACAATGAATAAAAACAGTAATTAATCAATACAGAAGTTATATTCGATTACGTATATTTCTATATACATCAGTTTATATAAAGGGAATAGTTATATAATATGCATAATATGGTTAATACAGACACCTATGCTTTTTACTGTGTACTACTACTACTACTACTACTACTACTACTACTACTACTACTACTACTACTACTACTACTACTACTACTACTACTACTACTACTACTACTACTACTACTACTACTACTACTACTACTACTACTACTACTACTACTACTACTACTACTACTACTACTACTACTACTACTACTACTACTACTACTACTACTACTACTACTACTACTACTACTACTACTACTACTACTACTACTACTACTACTACTACTACTACTACTACTACTACTACTACTACTACTACTACTACTACTACTACTACTACTACTACTACTACTACTACTACTACTACTACTACTACTACTACTACTACTACTACTACTACTACTACTACTACTACTACTACTACTACTACTACTACTACTACTACTACTACTACTACTACTACTACTACTACTACTACTACTACTACTACTACTACTACTACTACTACTACTACTACTACTACTACTACTACTACTACTACTACTACTACTACTACTACTACTACTACTACTACTACTACTACTACTACTACTACTACTACTACTACTACTACTACTACTACTACTACTACTACTACTACTACTACTACTACTACTACTACTACTACTACTACTACTACTACTACTACTACTACTACTACTACTACTACTACTACTACTACTACTACTACTACTACTACTACTACTACTACTACTACTACTACTACTACTACTACTACTACTACTACTACTACTACTACTACTACTACTACTACTACTACTACTACTACTACTACTACTACTACTACTACTACTACTACTACTACTACTACTACTACTACTACTACTACTACTACTACTACTACTACTACTACT
>OZ025241.1:14677275-14907275 GCA_964019155.1 Osedax fenrisi
TAAAAAACCTGACTTGGATAAATCACTGCTCGCGAGCTACCGGCCGATATCACATCTCTCGTATATTTCTAAAGTACTTGAAAGAGTTGTAGCTATTCAACTTAATGACTATATACTCAGTAACAAAATCCTCAATAAATTTCAGAGTGCTTATACTAAAAAGAAAAATACCGAAACAGCTCTTGTCTATATTATTAATTCCCTTCAGCGTGCATCCTTTAATAAACATAGCTCTGTGATCATACTATTAGATCTTTCAGCAGCATTCGATACCTTAGATCATAGCACTTTAATGTTAAGACTTTAGTCTATAGGTATAAATGGAACCGCTCTTGAATGGTTCAAATCATATCTTCAAAATAGATCTTTTTCTATTCAGATTGATTCTCTGACATCTACACCTCGGTCAATCCATCATGGTGTACCGCAGGGATCTGTTCTCGGACCAATACTCTTCAATATATACATGATCCCAATATTTGATATTTTTAATAAATATCCAAATAGTGGCTACCATTCCTATGCAGATGACCTACAAGTATATATGATTTTAAAAAACCCTACTAAAGATATACCTATACTCAACAACTGCCTTGAGGATATACGAACATGGCTAAACTCAAACTCTCTCTCACTGAATAGCTCAAAAACCATTGCACTCCATATTTCTTTATCAAATAAGTCCACTATTCCAAATATATATATATATTGGTAATGATTGTATACCTTACTCCAGATCAGCCCGTAATCTAGGAATTATATTAGACACCACATTATCATTTACACATCAGATCTCCAATATAATTAAATCAGTAAATTTTATATTATACACTATACAAATTATTAGACCTTCAATATCCACTGAAATTGCTAAACTACTTATAACATCTCTTATTCTACCTAAATTAGATTACTGTAATTCGATTATTAATGGTATACCGGATTATTTACTACATAAACTACAACTTTTGCAAAATTCAGCAGTCAGACTCATATACAATATAAATAAATTCTCTAGAACATACATATCACCTTACATGAAAATATTGCACTGGCTCCCAATTAAATACAGAATAATATATAAAATATGTATGCTAACCCATCATGCCACTCATCATAGCCAACCTGACTACTTACATACTCTACTTACTCCCTATACATCATCACGCCCAATACGACTTTGCCTCAAGTATACTCTAGTCATACCAGATTTGCGTAATGTATCCATAAAACAAAAGAGAGCCTTCTCAATCTCTGCACATATAGCCTGGAATAGACTTCCTTATAACATTCGTTCTATTCAATCAACCACGTTATTCAAAAATAAGCTTAAGACATATCTTTTCTCTTTGGCTTATCCTAATAACAACTAGTCAACATTTAATGCACGGCCGAAAATTTCTGATGAAGTTGATGGCAGTGCCTAAAACATTAGGTTACAGGTTACAGGTTACTACTACTACTACTACTACTACTACTACTACTACTACTACTACTACTACTACTACTACTACTACTACTACTACTACTACTCCTACTACTACTACTACTACTACTACTACTACTACTACCACTACTACTACTACTACTAATACTACTACTACTACTACTACTACTACTACTACTACTACTACTACTACTACTACTACTACTACTACTACTACTACTACTACTACTACTACTACTACTACTACTACTACTACTACTACTACTACTACTACTACTACTACTACTATTACTACTACTACTACTACTACTACTACTACTACTACTACTACTACTACTACTACTACTACTACTACTACTACTACTACTACTACTACTACTACTACTACTACTACTACTACTACTACTACTACTACTACTACTACTACTACTACTACTACTACTACTACTACTACTACTACTACTACTACTACTACTACTACTACTACTACTACTACTACTACTACTACTACTACTACTACTACTACTACTACTACTACTACTACTACTACTACTACTACTACTACTACTACTACTACTACTACTACTACTACTACTACTACTACTACTACTACTACTACTACTATAGTACTACTACTACTACTACTACTACTACTACTACTACTAATACTAATACTAATACTAATACTAATACTACTAATATAAATCAATAATATAATCTTATAATGATATATATATATATATACTTTTTATATTTTAATTAATGTATTCTTATATATTTTCTAAAATAATACGTTTAGCTACTAACCTATTTGCATATGTAATATAATTAATTGTCTTACATGTCTATATAAAATATATTAACATACATTGTCGTTCTATTATAATACAATACACTGCACAATTGATTAATCATAGCCTTACTAATAGTTATAATATGTACGTGCATCCTATTAGGAATACGATACGAATGACGTAATAGCTATTATTACGTATGCGGGTTCTGCAGATTCTGATACTCTTAACAAAACCTCGACAAATCGTCATCGATACATAGTTATTATCTCGACGAGGGTTGTGCTTTTTATCGGATACATAATTGCATAATACAGGTATGCGTATTTCGAATTACTAATGGTAGATATTGAATGATTAATAGTGGATATTGAATGACTAATAGTTGATATTGTATGACTAATGGCCGATATTGTATGACTAATAGCGGATGGAATCTCGTTAATTCTCAGTAAGGAGATACCCACCTCTTCGAATACGCCCGTTTAACAATGGAGCCATTGTAGTGGTTTCGAGTATCGCTTATAATAAGCCGTCTCCTCACCACCCCTGGCGGCCGACAGTGTCATACGTCCCGTCCTCGCATTGTCCTCGTACGGTATACAGGTATACAGGTACGTATATCTTTGACAACATCTAGTCTGGTGGCGTTTTTATGGAACATCTCACTCTGAACGGTAGGAGGAGGACGACATCCGATACGCCCACTTTAGGGAGGTGCCTAGATGTGTCACGTGATGTTTATTGTAAACAACATCGGCGTAATGGGTATTAACTGGGGCGAGTCGTGATCTATAGCTAGGGTATACAGTCGTGATCTAGTAAGTGTAGTAGACCTATCACAAGCTATTGTTCATCACGAATATATACATACATATATATATACATGCGTATTAGTATTACTTCGAGAGTGGACCATTGTAGATATGGGTGAAATGCTCTTATTGACCGTATTAACTGTGTCGACGATGTCATATAACTAGTACGACGATTGTCTACATGCATTGTCTACAGCCATTGTCTACAACCATTAAAGTGGGTATAATTACGAGCATTAAAGGCCGTAATGGTACGCTTACAGTGGTGTGGATATGTTAGGACAGGAATAACTTTCGAATACGTAATGAAGGATATATCCTTATACGGTATATATATCCTTATAACCTACCGTATACTGCTGGGTTATGCAAGGGTGATGAAGTATTGAATCGTAATAAGTATTGCATAACTAACATATATGTTAGTTATTTTAACCTATAGGATATGCTATTACGTAATATTATAGATTATTATATAATGCAGTAGGTAACTACTATTGTTTACGGTAGTGTCTATGGTTTATGTAAATAAAGAAGGGACCGGATCGTCTCAAGGAAGGTATAGTCGCCGACAATTCTATGTAAAGATATATCTTTATAGTATACTACACTTATACGACGTATACACTGCACGTATACGTTTACGCTAGATCGTGTAATTAGATCGTGTTCACTAATAATGACAGCGACTGTAGCTGAGCGACAACTAGATAGGTGGATATTTCGGATACATTTGTTGTTTATAATGTAAATTCGTATCAAACTATAGACTTTTAAAATGTACAAAAATGATCTTGAAAATCAAACTCGAGTTTTAAATTAATATTTATATACCTTCACCTTCACCTTCACCTTCACCTTCACCTTCACCTTCACCTTCACCTTCACCTTCACCTTCACTTTCACCTTCACATTCAACTTCACCTTCACCTTCACCTTCACATTCACCTTCACCTTCACCTTCACCTTCACCTTCACCTTCACCTTCACCTTCACCTTCACCTTCACCTTCACCTTCACATTCACCTTCACCTTCACCTTCACCTTCCCCTTCACCTTCACCTTCACCTTCACCTTCACCTTCACCTTAGCGTTCACCTTCACCTTCACCTTCACCTTCACCTTCACGTTCACGTTCACATTCACCTTCACCTTCACCTTCACCTTCACCTTCACCTTCACCTCACCTTCACGTTCACCTTCACCTTCACCTTCACCTTCACCTCACCTTCACGTTCACCTTCACCTTCACCTTCACCTTTGAATCGCGGCAATTACACATGTTTTTTTCCATTTCTCACGGTCCAATGTATTCGCGAGAAGATCATGATCTGCATGAGGTGCGCCGATATCACTTTTTGTCCATTATATAGTATTATACATCCAGTTCGTTCTCGGTCGTCCCTGTCTTCTCTTTTCTTCTACAAAACCTTGCATGATTACTTATAATAATTTTCTTAAAACATAATCATTCGTTTTCCTTTCTCGGTATGATATTCCTAGGATTCTTCTATATGATTTAGATTCGAATGCATTTATTCCTTTCTCTAGGGTTTCATTTAATGTCCATGTTTCACAACCATATACTATAATAGAGAGTATCAGATATTTGTTGATAAGTGTATCTTGGTACGTAAAGAGATGCTTCTGTTTTCCATATTGTACTTAGGTTTACCAGAGCCGAATTTTCTGTCGCCAATTTATTTATATCTCCTTTTCACTTTTTCCGTCTTTTGTCAATGTAGCTCCCAGATATTTGAATTGTCGACTATATCTATATAACGAAAACTAAATGTCCAATACTAATATACAAAGCACAAGGTTACTAAATTTAAATTCTATAAATATCTATGAGATGTGTAAAATCTAACTCATAATGAATTTAATTTAATATAAATGAAAACATATATCATATATAGACATATATCCCCGATCCCTCTGTTTCAGCTCCTACACCCAATGGGTACGTTATATCTTTAATTCGCATACTCTTTTCTATAATAGTAAAGGTTCATATCGAAAATCCTTGTCCATAAAATCAACCATTTATAATAATGGACATATATAATACTGATGATGATAATGATGATGATGATTATTATGATAATGATGATGATGATGATGTTGATGTTGATGTTAATAATGATTAAATACTATTAAGTATAGTGTGCAATGCACACAGTGCATAATATTCTTAAAGATATTAGAAACAAACGAATAATACATAAATAAATATAAATGGAAAATATATGTAAAAATAAGTAAAAAAATATAATAAATATATTAATAAACGAAAATAAAATAATAGTTTATATGAATGTATACCTATAATGATAGTATTAAATACCTATATGAAGGTATATTACAATAGGAATACATTCAGTTGTCCGTATATGCGAAGTTTTTAAAGAATATTCCATGCACTTGAAACTGAATATCTGAAGCATCTTCTGACTAGTGATTTGTATACCCGTAAGTTGTGTACCATATCCGTATATATATACCATATTTGTACAATGTACATATGCATATATGTGTATTTGTATTGCGTAGATGTCGTGGCTCTGATTCATATTAAGTATACTTAATACCTATAGTTATTTTCTAGCCTATAACTTATAGGTCATATAGCATATACACTACAGTAGGCTCAGTGTAACCTACAGGTTAAGTATATATATATATATATATAGTTAACTACATATATATAAATATATATACAAGTTAAATTAAGGGTAATTGTCTCGACAAGCAGCAATGCTTCTACAATTACCCAGGTACTTATACCTAAATCTGATAATAATAATAATAATAATATACTATATCATAATCTGGCAACCTACTGATGGTAAAAGAAAAAGAGGTCGACACCGCAGAACATACGTCGATCAGCTGGTGGATGATACACTATGTGATGTTAATGTAATAAAAAAGGCTATGGAAGATAAAGATTGTTGGAGGAAGATAGTCAAAAACTGCCGAGTAAGCTCGACATTGTATTCCTTATAAGTTAAGGTATATATACTATAGTATATGGGCTGAAGTATTTATTTAGCATTAATATAATTAGTATAATTGAGATATATTACCTCGACGATTATGTTATATTATATATAAAATTAGGTTACAATTAGTTTATAATTAATATATTTCATCGTACATATTAATACAATTTAAAAAATAATAATTTATAATAACTATTAATTGTAATAGATAAGTTTACATGTCATTCAAATATTTATATTTTTACATTTGTTTCGCTTTATGTTTTAAAATTTAATTAAATATTGATTATTTTACTGATTATAATCTAAGTATACTATTGTATATTATTATCATTATATTATATAATAATATTAATAATAATAATTTAATTATCGAAAGCATGTATATATATATATGTATACGAAAACACATATATTAATTAAAATAGCGGAATCAAATGGACCCTTCAACAATTCTTATGTATACGTATGTTATAAATAACTGCGAGGGGCCCAGGACAATACAATACATATATAGTAAAATAAAATGTCTTGTGTTTTGATTTATCGTTTATTAAGTTCTTGATAAAAACAAGAGAAAAACAAGAATTCTAAGATTTGAACTCGGGACCTATCAATTATAATCTAGTATACTAGTATATATACTAGCTTTTGACTGTTCTACCAGGCTATATATACTGATCCCAAGCTTAATATTATTATTAATTTATTATTTTTTTATATTAAATTGTTATATATTTTTGAATAAAAAGAATATATGTTAATTAAAAACTTTATTGTTTATTATGAATTATAATTTGTTCTAAACTAATATGTATACACTACCTACGTAATGTAATTAATTATTATTATATATACATATATATTTTTTAAATGTTATACATAACAGATATAACACATACAATACTATAGAATGTACGTATTAATATATGATATGCCATATAGCATTACTAACATCACGAATGTAGAGTATGTTAAGTGTTTCCTATTATGAACAGGACACCTATTACGAAACCTATTGTTACGGAGCCGGGGCTGGCCATTCTGATACCCTTAACGAAACCTCGATACAACGATCGTTATTATCTCGGGGATCGTTGCCCTTTTTTACATACTTGTTTATAATTAAATAGTTAATATTTTTTTCATTTCAAAGATATTTACAATTAGTTTTTTACTATTATAATTGAACACGAATACTTTGGTGATTATCATAAACGTATAAGTTATTGAATATTGTATTTAAATTATATATATAATCATAATATAATGTTTATAGGTAGGTGTATGGTATTCTATTAAAATAGTAGCTAAAACAACGCAATAGTCACAATACTCACGCGCAATGCGTCGCACATGTATATTATAAAATGGATGCATATAATTCAAAATAAAATATTTATAATATATTCTATATATAGTAACCTTTAAACAACGTATTTTAAATGAATACGTTAATACGTTAATTTGTTCTTTTAAGAATATATAATATTTAATAGATTTTAAAAACCCAAAATATCGTATTTATACTCTACAATTGAAAGTGTATGTACTTTCTATTTAGAAATTAACATGTAGGCTAAATCCATGTACAGTATACACACCGCTAGCATCAAGCACGGCGATTTGTTACTGTACTTGTTACTACACTTGTTGCTAGGTATACAATAGTATTGGTGTTCGGATAGCGAGCATCAAGTACCGCGAGTGAGGCGACTTGTCACTGGGTATATTTCTCTAAATGGAACGTGTTGAATCTGACGTCGACTTGTTACTAGAGGCCGGCGAATTGTCACTGCGCTTGGTACCGAGCAAATTAGCTGTTCACATAGCGAGCATCAAGCACGTCGACTTGTTACTAGAAAATATAACTTTTCATAGATTTTAGACGGAGACTTGTTACTGCGCTTGATGCTGCGCTTGATGCTGCGCTTGATGCTGCGCTTGATGCTGCGATTGATGCTGCGATTGATGCTGCGATTGGTGCTGCGCTTGGTGCTGCGCTTGATGCTGCGCTTGATGCTGTGCTTGATGCTGCGCTTGATTCTGCGCTTGATGCTAGCGGTGTGTACACGCTTTAATACACAACTAACATCTAAAATATAGCATACATAATATGGTGTAAACATATATGTCCGCATATACTATTTATATATAAATAGTATCTATACATGACTGTATACAATATACTGCCATTAGTATATATAGCAGACACACTATGACTTAATAATGATATATATATATATATATATATATATATATATATATTATATTCCAACATATTCCTATTCCATTATATTTATATAGCTTTTATTAAATTATCTGATTTCGGTCAACACGTTAAGGGTAATTGTCTTGACAAGCAGCGATGCTTCTACAATTACCCATCAACTTATACCTAAATATGATAATAATAACAATAATATATATATATATATATCTGTATATAGTCACTGACTATAAGTACACTGGACTTAGGATGATGCTCCGAGGACCGGATCAACAATGGAATACGACGTCAATAAATACACGTTAATAAACAAACACACGCCGACAGTTAACGACGATCCGCTATAACAGCTGTTACATACCACGTGACCGTAGGTGTTACACACCACGTGACCGTATGTGTTATACCACGTGACTGTAGGTGTTATACCACGTGATAAGAGCGACCATTGTAAGCGCGGCGTTAGACATCGCACCTCGTGACCGCTAAGTGATTGTAAACAGCGTCACCCGTATATAACGAGTCGGCGATAGTTCTACACCTATGTGCGCGCGTGTACAGTGAAACCCCGCTTATAGAGTATACTATACTATACTATATACTATCTATACTTATCTATAGATAATAATTCGATGGCGGTAAACGGTCGGAATTTTTCTTTTAATTACAAAAAATCGGGAAACCGCTTTTTTTATAATGACTAATACAATATTTGTGTCATACATTATATGTCATAATATATTTGTGTACGTATTATGTTATATTATCGTAGATTAAAATGAAGTTTACGATAAAATAAATATTTATTTGTTTACATTGATAGTTATTATTCAATAAATGTCTTCAAACATTAATACATTATTACATTAATACATCTATAGAGTCTATAGACTCGAGTCTGAGATCTATACATAGATCTATACATATTTAAAATATAGTGCATTCATACTGACTGTCGTTAACATAGTATGCTCATTAGTGGGAACATTTTATAGATGTGTAACGGGTAATAGACTACCCGATGATGAGTTGGATCCGATATGTGATGACTTCGCGTTCAGTGAACCGTGACGAAAAGTTTACTTCAGCCTGTCCCGTGTATTTCCATAGTAAATACAGTTATAGCGATATAGCGATAATCCACTATAGCGAATTTAATTAACTACCGCGTTAACTTCTAACATGTGTGTAACGGATGGCCTTTGAACTTTAGGTTATAATCCTAACCCGTACAGTGGCAGATGCATCTACCAAAGTTTTGATTCTAAACATTATATACTATACGGTATATCATCATATAGCACATACTGTTCAGCAATACAACTCGAGTGAGCTGATTCATCAACGTAACTATCCGAGTGATGTTCGCAAAGCGGATGTTGATGTTAAAAGTGCACCGAAAAGTCCGGAAGGGTAATAGTTACACCCGATGTCTTACCGCATAACCAGCGGCAATACTTGATAGTACTTAAAACCGACGATTCACACCGAACAACCTCGTTTAATACCCCACTCTCTCTCTATAACAAAATGTAGAGTCATCGTAAATAAATGTTAAAACAAGTTTCGAACATATAAACGTACAAGAAACGTGCGTCATCACAGTTATATTGATACATGCATAAGCGTAGTTTGATACCAAAACAATCTATTATCGTTGATTGATTAAAGTCTACTTTTATAACATTAACGCATTTCGATAAGAGTGCGTATACATTTATATTACAATCGAATATGGATATAGCTAAAATGTCTGACTATTATTAAGGTACAAGTTTAATATATTATAATCACTCAATTTAATATAAATAGTATAATATATGTATGCAGTATAAACATGGTCATGTTATTTTTTTTACGATAATTAATAAAAGTACTAATATATTACATTACAATGCGATACATATTCGTACTATTTAAATCATTGCATAATAATCGCATAATTCAAATAGTTAATATGACTGATTGCATCGTTACTAGCATAACTCGAGTTCGTAAGTAACGCGTAATTAGTAACTACTACGCAGGTAAAGAACTACCGCACCGTAGAGAATTAATTATATGTTAATGGAACACGATTAACATGCGGTTAACGGTGTTAACTTAACACCTGGCGGCCGGGGTTACCACTATAATTAGCCGCGTTATACCTTTAGGGTTAGTCTACCTATCGCACCCGGAGTGTTCGTTACACTCTATTGAGCGGTAGACACACCTGGCGGTAATACCTGGTGATAATACACACACCAATATTGAGAGAGATATTATAATAACAATAGTTATACTAAATACAATATTAATATATGTATAACTTCTATTTAAAACCTGTTCTTTATCAAATATACATTTATCTATGTATGCATATACACATGCATTTAATACATGGTTTTAGATAACATATTTTTACGTAAAACCCCCAAACGGAACTGATACTATAAACCATGGTTATGAATATAGCTTCCTACTTTTTTTAAATTATGAGTAATGTATTAGTCAGCGCATGTATTCTTAAATGGCGAGGTACTTTATCGACAACGAGTGACGATGAGCTTTCACCGATAGGATGGTCTAGGCGGGTGTGCATGATTATGAGTGTCCGAGTTCTTGAGAAGGGTAGATGGATCTATGACGAGTTTCGCAAGAGTACGCGCCGTAGTGCACAATGGCGGCAGCCCGATCCCGATTGAGCCCCTACCGATTGATGATATTGATAATGAATCCCCGGAATTGTTTTTGATTGAAATTGGTACGTAAGGCACTCTTGGGTGAGGACCCGAGTGGGTTAGTTAGTCACCTACGCACAATACAAGAAAACCACTTTCTTGATGCGCATGTAACAGTGCGTATCGAATGTATCATGTCCCAAAAGGACATGAGGCCTGTGGAAATGGCAACTCCCTTTACGGCTTCATAGCTGTGATCCGGAGGGGCCTTAATAGCACGGGGCTTTGTTGTCAAGGGATATTAGTAGTATATATATATATATATATATATATATATATATATATATATATATATATATATATATACATAAACGTACATATATATATATGTATATATATAAGCTCGTATACGAGCGTGTGTGTATTTATAATTACCGTCATATTGTTACATATAACAATATGCATATATAACTACAGTTATATCAATACAGATTACATAAAAGGAGTTCAATAATAAAACTTGCGCCATATTTATATATATATATATTTATATATAAATATTAGAATCAATATAAATATAGAACACATTATTTTCATGTTAAATATCAGCCGAATATTTTAATAATCAATAATTAATAACTTTAGCACTGTAAATGACTATATAATGATATACAAATGTAATCTATATATATTATTGACGAATAAAGCGTTCGTCGCGAATACACTCAATATCGAATATAGGGTAGTTAAGAGATTTAATTAAAAACCCCCGGACAACAAAGCGTTACACATAGTATACGGCACGCGGCGCTAAGGGTACAAGCATTCCTCGTACGTGTTTAACCCTCATGTCAGCGCGCGATAGGGCGTTATTACGTAATACGTGTAGGTGACGTAATACACGGGGTTGTTAGCACCGTAACCCGGTGCGGCTACTGCTGCACGGGTCACGTGAGGCGCACACGGAGTGCGCACACGGAGTGCATTATCTATCGAGCTAATCTACTAGGTGTACTGTAATGTTACCTACATGCAGTAAGCGACCTCGCACTCGAATAGAGATCTATATTAGTAACTATAGATCTATAGTTAATTCAAGTGTATATAGGTTATATAACCCATCTAGATATACGAGGTATATATATATAAATAAATACACATATATATATATATATATATATATATATATATATATCTATATAAATATAGTATACTATATATATATATTATACTATATTATACTATAGTATAGATATATCTATAGATATAAACCCCTATACAAGTATATAGTGCTATATCTTGGCGTGCCCACTATTTAACATCCGGGTTTATAGCTGTATCACAAAGTTGAATAATAAGATAGCCGAGAGAGTTTTTATAACAAATCGATATATCAGTATTCGAACCGGCAGATGAGAGCAGTCACTGATTAACCCGCACAGATCTTAGAAGTAGTAGAGTAGACTGTCGTTGGTAGCTATAGTTAATCCTCGCTATCTATGCATGCGCGCCTACGCGATAAACACACGTGACTGACGATGAGTCATACACGTTTAGTGATAGCCCGCGTGACATGGTTTAGTGTAGTCTAGTGATGCGTGTACGTCGTACTGTACTGTACTGTACACACTGTAGGCGTGTATACTGTGTGATAAGTACTGGTTCATATACATACATATATAAATAAATTAAAACACTGCATTTAAATTGATATATTATACTTAATAAACTTAATAAACTCAATACATTATATATAGCGTGAATATATTGTACATATACATATACACTATATATATATAGTGTATATATATATATATATATATATATATATATATATACTACATTTTATAGTTTACAATTTACTACTTTGTACATTGTATAATATAACCCGTGTAAGCCCACTTTATTATCAGTAGTCGGGTTAGTATAATAGTATATTAGTATATATACTAATATATTAAGATAACTTCGTTAGTATATATACTATATAGTATTAGCAAAGATTTTCCAAAGTTGTGTATATTTGTGTAACCTAATAATTCGATATGACCATCTAGCGGTATTAGTCAGATAATAAGAATTACCTATATGTATCGTAATTTCTTAATTTCTTAATTAAAATATCACATGTTATAATATTTCATATACTCTTTCGCCATCTAGTGTACATGGTCAGATTCATTTTTAATTTACATTTCTAAAGGTACTAGAGATAGATAGGTAGTGCAATATCTTTCCTTTGGTATTAGTATATATATATATATATACATATATATATATATATATATATATATATAAATAGCATAACATGTAGCATAATAATGTTAACACAGAACATTAGACAGGCATATTAAATAGACTCATATATCCACACACACACACACTCACACACACACTCACACAATCATACACAGTGACGATGAGACATATGATATTGTTACATAAGAAGTCCGCTTAACAAAGAGCTGACGAATACTGCGGTAATATAGAAAAAACATACATATATATATAAATAAATATATACATATATATATACATATATATATATATACATATATATATATATATATATATATATATATATATATATATATATATATATATATATAGGTAAGTATACTTATAAGGAAGTAGCATTACTAATAGTACACTCATACACATACACATACACATACGTTCATCGTACCGTATAATCGTGATGCTCGTGCTATGTGATCGCGTGAAGTGATGCGTGAGATAATTAATAGGGAACTAATGATAGGGTGCGATTAATATTGCCCTAATAGGGTGCGGCGTAGGGGTATACCCCTATAGGGTATTTAGCTGTGATCAGATCGTTACGGACAATGAGGATATATAACTATATCGTTATATGAAATATGTTACATCCATATTAGTATAATAGTAACAACAGTAGTAGTAGTAGTAGTAGTAGTAGTAGTAGTAGTAGTAGTAGTAGTAGTAGTAGTAGTAGTAGTAGTAGTAGTAGTAGTAGTAGTAGTAGTAGTAGTAGTAGTAGTAGTAGTAGTAGTAGTAGTAGTAGTAGTAGTAGTAGTAGTAGTAGTAGTAGTAGTAGTAGTAGTAGTAGTAGTAGTAGTAGTAGTAGTAGTAGTAGTAGTAGTAGTAGTAGTAGTAGTAGTAGTAGTAGTAGTAGTAGTAGTAGTAGTAGTAGTAGTAGTAGTAGTAGTAGTAGTAGTAGTAGTAGTAGTAGTAGTAGTAGTAGTAGTAGTAGTAGTAGTAGTAGTAGTAGTAGTAGTAGTAGTAGTAGTAGTAGTAGTAGTAGTAGTAGTAGTAGTAGTAGTAGTAGTAGTAGTAGTAGTAGTAGTAGTAGTAGTAGTAGTAGTAGTAGTAGTAGTAGTAGTAGTAGTAGTAGTAGTAGTAGTAGTAGTAGTAGTAGTAGTAGTAGTAGTAGTAGTAGTAGTAGTAGTAGTAGTAGTAGTAGTAGTAGTAGTAGTAGTAGTAGTAGTAGTAGTAGTAGTAGTAGTAGTAGTAGTAGTAGTAGTAGTAGTAGTAGTAGTAGTAGTAGTAGTAGTAGTAGTAGTAGTAGTAGTAGTAGTAGTAGTAGTAGTAGTAGTAGTAGTAGTAGTAGTAGTAGTAGTAGTAGTAGTAGTAGTAGTAGTAGTAGTAGTAGTAGTAGTAGTAGTAGTAGTAGTAGTAGTAGTAGTAGTAGTAGTAGTAGCTTTAGATTATATTTAGTTATATAGATTTATTGTAATACTATCGATACCTCTCTATGTTATAAAGTGCAGTTAACATAATGCATAAATACCTAACGAAGAATATATAATATTTTGATCAAGTAGATATTGCTATTTATTTGTCGATTTAGTTAATAATATTTTAAAATAGAAGAATACATAAATAAATGAATACTATATGGAACGAATTTATTTAATTTCTATATATAGAATACGATATGCTGGTATAGAATTACTGATATTATGAATATATCAAGTGGGAGTTCAATTTTAATTTAATGAACTCGTTTAAAGGGTATCCTTTAATTTAATTATTATTCATATACAAAATAGCTCTCTTTAGTTGGATATCTTAGTATATACATTACAAACTATGCCAATATACATTATACTTATTATTAAGTGAGTGTTATTTTTATTTTGGTGGAGTCCTCTTATCCTATAGGGTATACCCAGGTACTTATATGACATTTTCACTTATATATATACAACTATAGTTGTATATAGGGGAGCTTGAACGATGTTGTATGTAGGGGGACCAACCAATCAAAATAAATTCTGTTGTAAAAGTAGGGGGGACCAATACATAGGAGGTACCCCTAGATTTTAAAATGGGGTGACATATACCATCCTATTTCAGCGCCCCTATATATACGTTATATTGATATTTATAATATAGGCCTAATGTCCCTTCGAATCCGCTCTAGAGATCTCACGAGATCTCACGAGATCTCATGATATAAGGAATCTATGATTTTAACGAGAGAAGATCAGTTATTTATTCATAATTATAAGATCACGTCTAAATATTATTTTAAGACCTATTTTATTGTTCTGTCCATGTATCGAACCCACGTCCTACTGCTTGTGAGTCTGATGCATTGTAAGGCTTATAATTATAGCCAACTAAGCCACACAGAAAGTTATGGGAAACTCCCCGATTACAGACCCCTAAATGATTATTTGTAATAACTTATTCAATATTAAATATATTTATATATAGTTTTGTAATTAGGGTGTGGCTATTTTAAATTTGTGATATTATTATATTTACAAGAATAAACAGGGGGTCGGTAATCGGATACATATGCCTATTACCGACCCCCTTCTCATATTACCGACCCCCTAAAATAATCGTGGTATAAATAATTGTAGTATTATAATATCCAATAAAACGAGTAGATAATATCTACTAGATATACATAAATATAATTAATTATAACATGCAGGCAATTTATTTTTTATTGAATTTATTTTTTAATAGTATTATTAAATTTAAATTTAAACTTTATAGTAATTATATTAAAATAGTGTATATTATTATTTAATATTTATTTATTAAGCAGTATGTATATAATCAACTGGAATCATGAATCCTTAATCTATATCAATGATACATAAACAATTTACGACAAATTTTAAAGTAAAATACGGATCTATTTTTATTGGATATTGTAAATCACATGGGGTCGGTATTAGGGTCATTTAGGGGTCGGTAATAGGAAAATCATATGGGTTGCTATAATCAAGATATATTGGTTAATATTTATTGAAATTAAATTATTTTTCTAATAGTTATAAACATTTTATTGATCTACAATATAAACAAAATTAAGTGTTCTTGTAATTAATAATGTATTTACAATGATTTAAAAAAAGTTATTATTCAAATATTTAAAAATAGAATATTACATTTGATCAAATAACAATTGTAGGATTAAATATTTTTTTAAACAAAATACTTATTCATATTTATCATTAAATTACTAACAGTTCATGTATATATAATTGTTTGATATATCTTATAGTTACTTAGATACGAGAGGGGGTCGGTATTAGGAGGGTGTCGGTAATCGGAGACTTTCCCCTAATTATAATTATTCTGAATGCTAATATGACTTAACTTTCAGAATTGTGTATCACCTAAGATAGATATAAATTTAAAGCTTATGATATATTGTTGCATATAATAATCATCAATAGGTGAAATAGATAGATGGACTGATATATGTATAGGTCTATATATAAATAAAAATCAAGTAAATAAATAGAAAATGCTTTTAAAAGTTCGGATTTAATAATATGAAGCAACACATATTAAGACGATATAATAAAACATTGATAAATTGACAATATAAATCCATCCTATATACTATATATATATAATAATAATAACAATAATAAAGTTTATTTATACACTTAAATAATAGTAACAACAATTCTCTAAAGTGTAATAAAATACTATTAACAAAAAAAAAGTATAATACAAAAAATATTGTCAATATTTTGCGGAATATAGAGGTAGCGTGTTCCATACAGAGGTAGCAGAAATCCTGAAGGATCTCTTTATGATTTGTAATCAACATCGAACCTCTTCAATTTGCATGGGATAGCACCTCGAGTTTCCAGTTCTTTTCCCTGTTAATAACGTTGATAAATAGGAAGGTACTCCAGAAATAATTACTTTTTAAATTAAACTTACAAATCAGTAAGTAATCCTGGAAGATACCCCTAGCCATCTTAATTTATGTAAATAATAACTAGTCGAAAATCTATTAATATATATATATATATATATATATATATATATATATATATACTATATACGTATGCGCATATAAAAGAGATTCTGTAAAAGATTTATAGCTCGATGGAGCTTTATATATAAAATATAGTTTAACATACCACATATACTGTATATACATATACTATTTCATTATTATTCTTCATATACATATACATTGTTGCGATATATAGAATTAAATACTTTATTATAAGCTTATATATAAATATATATTAGTTAAGTTTCAATCTATTCGAATAGTTATAATTTTTATTATCGCTAAATAACAATTAATCCATAATCAAATACGTTTTTTTATTTAATCATATGAGAAGGTTATTACTTTAAATACCGGCCTGAGGCTATTTAAATAAACGATACATATTCTTAAAATAATTTTTATAATAGTAATACGCATATATATGTAAATGTACAGGTAGGTATGTACCTATATAATATATAATATATATATATAGTTTATTAGGTAAACAACAAAATAAATAAACAAAAATATAGAAGAAAAAATAGATATGAATTAATACCCAAATCGACATGGTACACAAATTAACATTATGTTTACATATAATAATACATTTATGCATGCCGAACAAACGAATATTATATGTAATACGTATTGTGTTACAAACCTATTCATTCTAATATAGCCACTGTTAATGATACATTAACAGTGGTAAACATAACTCTAGAGTATTACATAATGCGTATAATATATAGAGAAGTATACAACTCCTCCTTGCGGTTTACTTACGTACTAACTATAATAAACATATCCAATATATGGGCGTAACCACGACGACCGAACATTGCATGTGATCACGTGTAGTTAGTATAACTAGGCGCGCTGCAACAGGGGTGACGGAGTGATATGCCCCCCATTTTTAAATCAAGGGGAACTTCCTATGTATTGAATTGAATTGTGTATTTAAACACTAATATAGCGGGTGCCCTCTCTGGTGTATAACAATAACGAAAAATAATAAAAACAAACGAATAGAAAATACAAAATAACAAAAATTAAAATTAAATAAACCTAGATATAAAGATTAAATAAAGCGTATACAAAAATAAATTAAGAAGTGTTTAAATTATGTTTTAGTTTCTTTCTGAAACAATATAAGGATTGGACCTTCCAAGTAAGTCATACGGTAGGACGTTTCATGTGCGAGGAACAGCGGAGGAGATTGCGCGATTACTCAGTTAAATAAAGTATTGCTCTCCAACAGAATTGCATCAGATGTTCGAATCTGCTTCAGTATGCAACGACGTTTCAGTTGATAGTTAATTATTTATGTAGATAGTCAGGCTTACCTAGGAATATAGATGTATGAGCTAAACAGAGTAAACCATGTTTGCATCGCTTTCTAAATAATAGCCATTTAAGATTATGTTGGTGTTCATCTGTTTTCAAATGTTCACTACGATTGATATTATAATGAATTCTGGATATACTAGGGCATTAATAAGTAGTTTAGTAATACGCTTAGGGCAATATTTTCTAATCCTACGTAGATGAAAGTTAGCAGATTTTTATATAAAACTAATTTGAACATCAAAAGATAATGTGCTATCGAAGATAACTACAATATTACGAACTGAAGTAGAAGGATTTATAACCCATACATCAATGATTACCGGTGACAAATTAGAATATACCCTATATACAGGTTTTCGAGGTATTTACTAGTAGATCATTTCTAAGAAGCCAATTAACGATTTCAGATGCACATTCCTGAAGTTCAAAGTTAGAGTTAAGCGAGTTAACAGGAATTTTAATAATTAGCTGTATATCATCAGCATATATATGGTAGGTAATATTAGGAAATTTACTAATAATATTAGATAGAGGACGCAAGTAAATGGAAAATAATAAAGGTCCGAGCACTGATCCTTAGCCTTAGGAACTCCACATAGT
This sequence comes from Osedax fenrisi, assembly GCA_964019155.1. Lineage (NCBI taxonomy): Eukaryota > Metazoa > Annelida > Polychaeta > Sabellida > Siboglinidae > Osedax > Osedax fenrisi. The sequence goes on from OZ025241.1 coordinate 14,696,427, forward strand.
ATATCAAATAGGAGGCGAAATATAACCATTCACTTTTACTGAGGAAGTTCGATCATTAAGAAATGAAGTTAACCAGCTGAGAGAAGAACCTTCAGTATTGTATCGCCCCCCCCCCCACTTTTACAACAACATTTATTTTGATTGGTTGGTCCCTCCTACATACAAAATAGTTCCAGCGCCCCTAGTTATAACATATATATATATATATATATATTTTATACTTTACTATACATCCTAATACTTACAAGACGTCATTCAATTGCTTTATAGGTGTAGAAGTATTGGTATGTTGGAAAATTCCATATTCAAGGTATTCATGGAATATATTATTGAGTAGATACCGAGGGAGACAATGATTTCGTTTAGAAAGATACTATGAATAGGATCAAGAGTAGAGGCATTTCATAGTTACTCCGATGAAAGTACCTGTCGGATATGGAAGGAACACCGAATACATAAAATGAGTGAGATATCGTGGTGGGATGATTAAATAGGGATATGAATGAATGAATGAATTCAGTTTATAGATAATGTCTAAGGAGAATTAGTGAAAGAGATTAGCTTTTTTAATTCGATATCCCCTAACTGTAATATCATGGTGAGCATATGGTGAGCGTATTTGTCAGTACGTGGATGTAATCATCGAAAGTTAAAGAAAGTGTTTCTCTTGGAAAGTTGCAGAAGATTTTCTTTTTATTATACCGTAGAAGTTTTGAGCATATTATGACTATTTTCTTTTGACTAGATGGTCATGATTAATAGGCAAACATATGAAGGGATTTTATTTTAAGATATCACGTATATAGTTCGACTTTCACAATTTGTATAGCGTGATGATGGAGCCTGGTTTAATTGTTATCAATTTCTTTTCAAGTATGTAAAGTTTACGTTTTTGTATAAGTACTGTAAGGATATACCCTATATATATATATATATATGGTATACCAAAGGTGTCGAATCTAATAATATATATGTTAATAATGATTGGAGCATGAATAAAGGAAATTTGATGGAACGGTAAATAGTTTAATAGCGGAGTAAGTTGGGAAGTAAGTTATTGATGAAATAGTAGGGTAATGATTGTTTTACGGAAATAATGAATGATTTTGTGATGGGTAGGTTTTGGGAACGAACGTGTAAATAAGATAATACGATGAACATAAATACGATGGCCGACACAGAGAGAAAACATCTAGTTGGATGACTGGTGGGAACTTAAGAGAATGAGGGAATAATAATATTATAATGCAGACAGAGCGCTAAGATGCATTATAGTCATCCAGGAGTGTTAATAAACATATGTATTATACAGTAACGAATTGTTACTAATGATACACATCTGAAATAAGTTGATCATTCACCGGAAGTACCACAAACGGAACACAGTATACGGGCTATGTATACGGGTTATAAATAATAACAATACTATTTATGTATTGAACCATGCATACAAATATCGGATACAAATGGACCTCTCGAGAAGTCATTGACTTGTGTTATAAATAACTGTGAGGGGTCCAAAACATTACAAGATAAATATGTACATTTTTTGCTGTGTTTTTATTTGTCATTTATTAAGTTCTTGATCAACACAAGAGGACAAGCAAACCTACCTGTGGTCGAACCCGCGAACTCTGACTTTCCGACAAGTCGCTGTTCCACTGAACCATATGCCTATAACACATTCAAATATAAAATAACGATATTAGATTAACGACGCCGTCATAACACGTGTTCAAAACTTACTGTTGTGAGCCTATATCTATAGCCTATAGGCTTAGTCATATATGACAGAAAGGGTATTATTAGTATAGGTATTATTGGTAGATAGGTGAACACATTATTTATTATATTATATAACTTTAATAAGTCACGCTATACAATTCCACACAACCGTTAGATAACAACATAGCATATATATGTGATATGTATATTGAATATTCGACGTGATTATTAAATCTCTATTATGTATATACTTACACCATAGTACAAACTATCTATACACATGGCGAGTAGCTACGTGGGTATGTGAGTGTACGACTTTGTGAATATCTGTTTTTATCCCTATGTTCAAATACCTTTATCAATAGGTTTACCTATAGATTATACTAATAACTATATATGACCTACTATTTATGTGTTTTTAAGATAAGATAAGATAAGATTCATAGATAAGATAAGATTCACATTTGATGTACATTCTTAATAGTATTAATGTTATGCATTATAATATTATAATACATATATAATAATAATAATAATAATAATAATAATAATAATAATAATAATAATAATAATAATAATAATAATAATAATAATAATAATAATAATAATAATAATAATAATAATAATAATAATAATAATAATAATAATAATAATAATAATAATAATAATAATAATAATAATAATAATAATAATAATAATAATAATAATAATATGAGTTTATGCATTAGCCTGGATAAACGAAAAAGCAGATATTATCAAGTCGTTTACCCAATGTTATTGTGGGGAGAAAAATCAGATATAAAATTAAAATAATATTAAATAATATATTTGTTTATAAAATTTCTATCCAGGATATCAGTAAAAAAATAGTCTTACCAAAAATGTACCTCGAATACTTTTACCATTTTGTAATGAAAGTCGATAAAGGTGTATCAACTTTGAGGATTTGGGGTTTCTATATCCAATGCCTTAAGGAACATACTTTAGGCAAACATTACCCCTCACAATAATTGCATCCTCGTCCCCGACACGAACCATTACCGGCCACACAAAGAATCAATACAAAGTATTCGAGAATATCTTATATTAAATATTAAAAATAAAAATTAGACTTTATGAATATATAAATATATATATATATATATATATATATATATATATATATATGATAAACAGTGTCGATGTAATAAATGGTTATAACCTTATATAAATACATTATACGGAGATAAGTTAAATATAAGACTAACGAGTTAATATCGTGGAGGTATTTACTTTGTAATATGATTATTCAATTATGTTTATTTCTCAATATCACGTTTGAGAATGTTATGTTTTTATGCATCACTTATGTCATTCTAAACCGTAACAGTTTGCATAATATCTCGTAATATTGACGGAATGTAAGTTTAAATTGATTAGAAGTTATCGATTACGATAGGTATACAATGAATATATGTATACGGAATACGTATAGGTATATGTAGATATAGGTATTTGATGAATTGAGGGAGCGATATTATTTTAAATTTTAAACATTTATTTTCGAATATTAAACGTGAATGTTATCGGAAAGATGTCAATATTCTAATAACGATATTGATATAATATCGGTATGTGTATGTATGTGTATGTTTGTGTGTGTATGTATGTGTATGTTTGTGTGTGTATGTATGTGTATCTGTGTGTTTATGTGTGTGTATATGTGTGTATGTGTGTGTATGTGTATGTATATTTGTTAACAATTAATTCTTTGTTTGAAAATGATTTTATATGTACATATTAAAAATAAATATATATATATATATGTATACATGTATATTGTATGTGTACGTTATACATGTGTGCACTGAACATTGTGCAGTAGTATCTAGAACTAACAAAGATATCCATCGCGGCTCAGGCATGCTGCATACTTCAAAGTCTAATTATAACCTATTCGTAATTGTACATGAATGCGTGTTAGCATTAATTAATAATTAATAATCAATAATTCTTATAACATTACATATGCAATAAATAGTAGTTACACCCATATAAAGTCATCAATGCGAATAAAAAACCATTAAGTATTCTGAATATATTACTAACTAATAATAATAATAATAACAATACTATTAATAATAATAATAATTATAATAATGATAATAATAAATGAAAAATAGCATACATATCTATGCATGACTATAATTATGAAAACACTAATATGAATATGTATGTAATTTATAATTTACACATATAAGATGTAATCTCGATTTAAATATAATACAAATACTAATTTTACTCAAGGGGCCTAATTCATAATTTCCATTTATAAAATAAAATATTGTTGCTAACGAATAAATAATTTATATAATCATTTATCTGTCATTTCATGTAAAATCGTACATAAATTGTTTATATTAATAAGTATAAATGATGTTTTACCATCTTTATAAAATAAGATATGATCGATATATATATATTCTATATATTAATTCAATATTCAGTAAATACATATTCATTCGTTAATTCATTAATATATAAATGGTTGTAGCATTATTATTATAACGATGACACAATTATATAACAATATTAAAAATATTTTTGGGAGTTTTAAATTTAAAAAAAGTGGATTTTCATAATTATCATATTATGAAATCACTTAATTAAGTGGTATCTAACCCAAGTAAAAAACCATATGCAAGAGTAATACATTATTTAAATGATATATATATATATAGGTATATAATAAATATAATCATAATCTTATATATATATATATATATATATATATTTATTGAACAACGATATTAAAACAATGAATGCAAATAGATAATACAAATGGACCAATAGTCCCTACTCGTGTATACATGTAGAATGCATGATTACGATAACTACAGTATCACAGGCAAATACAAAACAAATACATAATAATACATACAAATAAATATAAATACAAGATAAAAACAAACGATATCTGGTACATAACCAAAGAAATATCGTTTTACAGATGTTGATTGTTATACTAGGATATAGACTAAATTTAGTCTTAAGGCTTTTATACATAATAATAAAGTCATATATATATGTATATGTATATATATATGTATATATATATATATATATATATATATATATATATTACTATTCGTTGTAAAGTTAATTAATTAAAAATGTAGTATATAAAGTTGTGTATAATATACATATTTATATATTATTTGAGTAGATATATTAATGTTTTTTTTGAGTACATAATAATGTATAGTCAATTAACCTATATTACGCAGTATATTACGCATTATCTATATATATAGAATATATATATAGAAAGCTAAATATTTCTATTAACTAACATTTCATATATATATATATATATATATATATATATATTTATATATCTATATTTATTTATATATCTATTCAAAGATTTATCTCGTTAGACAACCTGCAATACAACTGGAACGTATCGGAACCTATTGTTTGTTGTTATTACATTATGTATTTATTTAAGATTTATTTTATTATTATAAATAGTATGTCTGTATTATCTACTTTTATATTTTTATTTCCATACATTCCTGAAATCATTTATGATTTATTCAAATATATATATATATATTACTATAAATTACAGTTTTGAATTAATACGAATGTGTGTAAAAATAAGGAAGTATACTTCAGGAAGTATCATATATGATGTAAGTACTATGTAGTGTAACTGTATACTGCATGGAGAGAAAAGTAATAGATACAGAAAATTGTAATGGAAATATTATTAAATAATAATATTCATTTATATATATTATATATTTTTGTTACTAATTTCTATATATTTTGTTCCACCTATCCACGTATGTGCACATGCAAGCACATGTATTGCATACATTTTCAATATCATGCATTCTATCCAAATTAATATATTACTTAGCTACACATATTAACTATGGTTACATATAGAAATGTTATAAATTTATATGAATGAATGAATGAAATCAGTTTATATGTAAATGTAATGCGATATAATCATAGAAGTGATGTGTATCATTCTATAGTTACATTGCCATTATTACTATACCTTCAATGTTATTGTCAATGTGCAATAGTAGATTGATATATATGGTATAGGTTATAACGTAGGCCCACGTCGCAGGGTTGCCTACTTTATACACGGACTTATACATTATATATAACTACATAATACTATATATAATATATAATAAACCTAATCGTTGATTAGTATTAGAAAATCTTGGAAGCGAACATAATCATACATTTATATCTACATACATACATACATACCTACACATACATACTGATGATTAGTTGTATACTATTTACACGCCTTACATATAGGTTTCCAGTACTAACTATAAATAGCAGTTTGATTATCTTCTACGTAGAAACATGCCCGATAACCCATTATGACGTCATGTTGTCATAACATTATCGCGATACTATACTCATCTTCACATGTATATATCTATAGGTATTAGGGGCGCTGCAACAGAGGGGACGGGGAGATATTTCTTCCCCACTTTAAAATCTAGGGGGACCTCCTATGTATGGTCCACACCCCACTTTTACCACATCATTTATTTTGATTGGTTGGTCCCCCTACATACAATATCGTTCAGGCGCCCTTAATAGGTATATATTCACAGGAATGTCATAAAACTTAATATTATCAGCATAGAAGATTACGTAACATTTATCTTATTCTTATTCTCTATTTATATCACAAATGGAATTATAATGGAATATAATCTTATTATAGTATTATATTATACTTTTCTTCATTTATCTCGAAATTATTGTTTCGGTGTAGCCGGTGAAGTCATTTAGAGTAAGTCGAACGGAATACACGAGCATGTATTACCTCTAACCCTAAGAAGCTAACCCTAAGACGCTAACCCTAAGAAGCTAACCCTAATACGCTAACCCTAATACTCTAACCCTAAGAAGCTAACCATAAGACGATAACCCTAATACGCAAACCCTAAGACTCTAACCCTAGATGCTAACCCTAAGACGGGGTTCACACTACATATTCACAAATCAGCATACACACATTATAAACTAATTGTGAAATAAGTGTGTCGGAGAACTGTCAATCACTAACAACTTACACACTACGTAATAGTTGCTTTGTAAATAGAAAATGTACGAACGAAATATTGCTACATAGTTGCAGATGAAAATGTGGGGCTATAACCTCGAATTCATGTTGTAGTATAAGTATTCTATAGAATACGTATATAATACTATATATATAGTTATTTTATTATTCGTTGTATTTAATTTGATTAATTAACTATTATATAATTATTTAACAAAATATTGTATGTTGATATTTCAAAACTATTCTCTATCGAATCCTATTTTTAAATTGAAAATATGTTACTATTTTTTTCAAGATTAATAATGGAATATATTTAAAAATAGGCATACAATATTATTAACAAAAGGAGACTGTGATGACGACATAAATATTCTATAATTCAATACAATTACGTAATGTTCCTGTAATTATTCCGGCTATAATAGTATACGATTATCTAATAGTAAGAATACTCGCATTATTAGACATTATTTAAAGAATATACATAAATGAGTTTAAAGATAAATTGAAATTCACAAATGAATGTACATTATGTTATGAATTAAAGTTTATAATATATTATCTTTGTCTATGCAAAATGTTAAATATATTTTCATCGACTAAGCCTGTGTTAAAAGGGTACAGTCTCCGGAGACTGAGAAGACTGGGGAGAAGGAGGGGGAGACTGGTGAGGTTATAACCTATAGGAAGAGGATGAATATGAGGAGGATGGTGATGAGGAGGAGTAGAAGTAGGACTTAAGATACAGAGAATACTATGAATATGGATGAGGTGTATTCAATAATAAATAATAGGAGGATATGGAGGAAGACCCATGGCTATATCATATATGCATACAATAATACAGTTATTATATATAAAATGAATCGGAAAGTAAATGCTTTTCAAACAAAGGTGCTTACTACGTAGAATATATGCAGAAATGATATAAAGTATACATGTCATTATGGTTTATAACTATAATGAGAATACCAATACTATAGGGTATTTTAAAATAGGCATTGAAGGTTTATAAGAACTTAAATAAATATATAGTATATTGTTATATATATGTAATATATACACATAAATGTATTAAAAGATAACACCTATATATAGCACTAATGCATTAATAGAATAGATTAGTTTATATATTAAAAATTCCGGAGATCTCTCCGAATACAATGCAGCTCTTTTAATCGGAATCCCGAACAATAGCGGTCCTGTTTATCGTGGAGATATTGAACTCGGCCGTTGTCGGTGAATCACCGAACCGTGACGCACGCCGGTCGTCGGCCACCTTCCCTCCGTTTCGGTGGCCGGCGAAGATTTCCCGACGATCGCGGTCGATTTCCGGTCGTCGAAAAGTTAATCGATCGATATCGAACGCGCCCCAATACCGCCACCACCACCACCACCACCGCAACCACTACAGCTACAACCGCCACCACCACCGCCACCGCCACGGTGTTCAGCGGACCGTGACGCTATATACAGTTTATATACAGTTGCGATACCCAGCCACCGGTTCATTACTCACCAAACCGTCAACCCTACCCCGTACACCTAAGCAAGCGCACGATAGCGCGCACGGAAGTACACCTACACATCGGAACGCACCGCTAAAAGCGCACACAAGAGCGCGTACGAACGCAGCGTCACTAGTACGCTCGATATAGGATACCTGGTCCACACACACACACAGTCGAATACACACACAGCAACACACATCCATACACACACATACCGGTAAGTACGTGTACACATATGTGACATGCGCACATTGTCTGTACCCCTAGATAACGATTTGTGTTTATGAATTAAATCACTATTCATGTTATTATATGCTAGAGTATATATATATATATATATATATATAATTAATTATACACTATTATTGATTAATATCATATATATATATATATAACATCTATGACTTTTTATAATATTTAATAAATGCCTCTATACTCTGTATTGATCGAAATAAAATGTACATTTTACGTAAACATATTACAAAACATAAATGCATATATTATTAATATACACACACACACACACACACACACACACACACACACACACACACACACACACACACACACACATACATATATATATATATATATATATCAAATTATATCCAGGAAGATATATTATACTGTATATATTTAATAAGAGTACATAGTTTTTATTATTTATATTACAATAGTTGACAAACATTTATTAATATATATATATATATATATTTATATATATATATATATATATATATATATATATATATTAATATATATACATAAGCACATGTATATTTGTACATTAGTGACTACATCAGATAACAAATTCAGTAAATGATATAAAATAACCGTGTAATACATACCTGTAATTACACCCTTATGTGTGTGTTGTAAATTATGTTTTTACATCCCACCTACACCGATGTATGATACAGATATATATATATATATATATATATATATATTTATATATATATATATACATACATGTATACACATATTTGCTATCTTATATTAATCTGTACGTATCCCCTTGTAGCGTCGCGCGCGTATACGTTCGCGAGTACTGATGTATGTCATTATAAACGCAGGTATTACCATCAATTACGATCATACCTATGTGCGTACGTATGTACGTGGATGTCTACGTATGCTGGTGTGTACGCATGTGTTGGTCTATAGTGAACCGTCGGGCCGAGATGTCTGCCCGCCTAAATCACTTTATCATGTAATTATAAACCGGCCATTGTCGTGTGTGTACCGAAGAGAGATATTCGCTATTATACACATTGTACACTAGCGGCTTATAAACATATCATTATGTATCTGTACGACGTATCTGTATGTACACACCACTGTACATACACACTATTATAATGATATGTTTACGCGTATCATTACGTAATGCACGACTGTTACGTCACAACTTCCGAATGATAATATTAATTCATATTATTCATATTACATCATTAGTTATTATCTGTATCGTTACGGTTGTAGCCAAAATATTGTTACTTACTACCCTGAGAAACCCCCTAACATACGTATATGTATAATCGGGGTGTAACGTTTATACATGTACAAACTTTGTAATGTATAAACCAACATATGTGCCATTATTATTATATATATATATATATATATATATATATATATATATATATATATGTTTGGGTGTGTCTTTCTGTGTCTTTGTGTATGTTAATATGTGTGGGTCGAGATATACAAATAGTCTCTTATGTATGTTATAATGTATAGAAGATAGAATCATCTCGACATGTATTCATCGGTTGACAGTTTAGCCGACTGCATCAATACCAGTCACCGGCGATGGTCAGCTCCATTGGTCACTTCTATTATGGCCTGGACAGCATCGATTTCTCTAGCCTATGACGTATGCTCATAATAGATGTATTATCGCCCCCTTAAAGATAACGATAAATAACGATTCTGTTAATACCACACATATATATTATATATTATTATACATCTATGTTATATGCTATATCATGTGTTATATTACTATAGTTTTATCTATTTTAGAGCATGAGAATAAGGTTAAAAATTATATTAATATTATTAATCACACACCATGGTGTAAACTGCAGTTTAACCTTGTTTAAAGTCCAAAATCATCATTTTCAAATTAAACATTATTATAGGATTATATTTTCACTGTCGTTTTCCTTTAAGTGCACCTTATTTATTGATAGTATATAGATAATGGTACATATATATTGTTTATTTAGTTGCAACTAAAGCATGCTTTGCCCTCATTAGTATATACACAAAATTAGTATATACACCTGTATATAGTGTGTATATATAGTGTGTATATATAACATCATATACGTATCATATACGTATCAATAACATATAGCTACGTGTGGTTTCCGTTCATACTTAAATTTATCGTAAATGAGTTGTAACGTAGACTCTTGTTGCATTGGAATTTAAACGTCAGAGATAAGTCTTTGACCGTAGTGTATAAGGGAGTGCATACACTCCTGCGATTCTACAGTATAGATAAGCTATATTCGGTACTATCATATCCGTATAGCGACACGTGTATATCTTATACAAGTAATTACGTTAATATGGGAAGGGGAAGCTTCTAGTAGTTGTTGCTTTAAGTGAAGTAACGACTTCAATGTGTCAGCTGTTCACACAAGTATACACGAATATACACATCACATTGCCAGTGAATACTAATGTCTTATAAGCATTACGCTATAGCTTTATAACGGAACGCCGTAACTCTGCTGCATACACTAGTGATGTAACCAATATAAGTTATAGGTATATATATATATGTCGAATAGATGTCTTATTTAGATACACATGTGTTGAACATATGTCTTATTTAGATACATATATGTTGAACATATGTCTTATTTAGATACACATATGTTGAACATATGTCTTATTTAGATACATATATGTTGAATATATGTCTTATTTAGATACATATATATTGAAGATGTGTCTTATTTAGATAGATATATGTTGAAGATATATCTTATTTAGATAGATAAATGTATACCATATGTCTTATTTAGATACATATATGTTGAAGATATGTCTTATTTAGATAGATATATGTTGAACATATATCTTAGTTAGATCCGTATATGCAGGTATACACACATATACACACATACATATATATATATATATATATATATATATATATATATATAATATATATATATATATATATATATATATGTAATAATGAGTGGTCGAAATAGGAGATCGTCAAAATGATAGAGGATCGTTGTATTTAAATTTCTCTTTATTTATCAATCAAAACAAAAACCTACTAATGCTGTTAAACATATATACAACATTACATTATAGAATATTACAATATTTAACTTTGTACAAACCTCCACGTGCTAAAGTATAATCAATAATGAAATAATATTATTAAATCTAATATAATTCAGAATATATTATTGTTACGCGACAGTTCATTGGTCCAACCAATTCTATTTAAATAAACTAAATAACACAAATGAAAAAACAAAAATAAATATACACGAAATCAACATTTATACTTTTATAATTATTCCATATCACAAAACAAAAATATATCTAACTACAAATATATAATAAACTAAATAACATTAACTAAAAGAACATAAAAATCAATATATACGAAATCAACATTTATAATTATTACATAATACACATCAAAATAACTAATTACAAATATATAATATAAACTTAAAAACAACTACATTAAAAATATATAAGACTGCTATATATATATATATATATATATATATATATATATATATATATGATTAATATGAAGATATGCTATTATTTCCTTAATTACTAGTTACTATAGTATCTATAGATAACCTTCATATCAATTTATTCAAATCAGATATTCTTAATAACTTTTCTAGCTCCTTTTTTTCTCCAAATGTCATGGATTCACCTTATTATACCATATAATTCTGTCACATATCTTGGAGTAACAAAAACTGCTAATTTCATATCATCAAACTTGTACTTATAGTAAATATATACATACTGACTAGTATACGTATCTATGTTTATACTATCTCGTATCAAATATATAACCCCTATATTATATTATTTCCAAACATTTCACATTGAAATCATTAATAATTAACATCGTATCATACGTGTCTCAATTCGTACTTTTACAATTCAATCTCAATCTGCATCACTAATCTAATAATCCACTTCAACTTATCCCAAACTGATTTCCTATACATTAGTTCACTACGACTACTTTCACTGACTCCTGTACATCTAAATACTCATCACAACCCTATTATTTAACATTTAACCTTATATCCTAACTATGTCCCTTAAACTATAGTTCACTACGAATACACCTATATAACTATTATAGATTACAATATATAAATAATACTATAGTAGTACTATAGTATTATCTATATATTGTTATCGATATTGTTATCAGAAGTGTTGCGTATACAATATTATCTATTTCATTATCTACTAATATACGTATACGAATACAACTATAGAACTATTATAGATAACACTATAGAGACATAGAAATCGTAGTAAATGTGTGCGCGGTTTCGACTAGGCACCGGCCGGATTACGCAATCACTTGATTACGCAATACTTATGTAACAGCACGCTGGATCGTTTGTCTTCAGAGCGGTACTGCACACCGCAGTGTATAGCACGCGCGCGCACACTACACACTGTGCGCGAGGGTGTGCGAGAGATCGCGGTACATTCAACCGATTACGTCAGAGGGCCTCCATTGTGCGCCGCGCGCACGCCCGATTACGCAATAGTTGCCTATTTCGCGGGGGAACCGATTTCGATTTAAGATCCGATTAACGTGTGTGTGTGTGTGAGCGCCGCGGGCTTAGAAAGTACAACCGTATGTGACCGTAACGTAAACACTGACTACGTCCGGTTTGGCCTCATGAGGTTACCTCACAGTGTACGGGCCTATAGGTATAATATACCTGTATGATATGCATACAGTTATAACTGTATGCAACACCGACATAACACTCTGAACCATCGGACATCGTTTAGCGACGATTAAAATCGTACGCTAGTTAATCAGTAAACGTAACGCTGGATGGCGATACAGGTGGTCATAGATGTATAGTTTACCTAGATTAGTAGTCACGTGGTTTTCTTCAACGGGCACGGTGCCTCGATTTAGGTAAATTAAGATGGCCGACCATCATTTATAAAGTATTAATAAATAAATATAAACAATATAAATAAATATAACTGTTTATTTAGATATAATTGAAACGCACGTCATAAGCGTATATATAATTAATATTATTTGTTTGAATATTTATTATTAATTGCGTATGTCCGCCATATGTAAGTCACCTAAATCCAGGCACCGTGTCTGTTGAATAATGTTACGTTGGCGATACATATAGCTATGCCTATCTAGGTCAACTACAAATCTATTGAGGCGGTAGAGAGTTTTAATTTCGCGCGTGGTTTTACGAGATTGTAACTGAAGAGTCACGTGATGAACGACAAAGATATCACATCACATCACGTGACTAATCATATACATTAGTAATGGTAGGCCTACTTAAATTACAGCCTACTTCGTACGTGACCTATTGTAATCGGGGTCACGTGTGACTTTTACAATAGATGCACTGTAGGGATCACCTCGAATCAACGTCAAACCAAACCCGAAAACACCGAGTATCGATCTTTGGTTCAACTCGGTTAAGTTCGCCTCGGTTAAGTTCACTTAATATACGTGTACGTATACTCTAATCAAGCATATGCTATTGTAGTAGTGTATAACCGTACCCACCTAACCTCATAATAGAAGCATAATAGCACAATGTAAACATTGAGGCTATTATTTATACTGCTATTATAAGGCTATTACGATGCTATTACTGTTAGCTGGGTATACAGTGTATTACATATATACAGCTATTGCAAAACAAAGTATATTTCTCCCTATATACAGGTATACCTACCGTAATTAATAATAACGCTTGCAGTATACTATAGTATCGCCATCGATATAGATTTATATTTTAGATGGTTTTTATACAACGATATGGTAATTGTGCTATTAAATTACATGCAATATAAGTTATATTTTTACATCTTTATTAATATTATATCATTTTAAAACAAAGTGTCATATTGATTTATTATATATTAGTAATGAAAACTTACTTTTTAATATGTAAATAATGATTTAAAAGCATTTTTTTACATTTTAAGAATGTATATTTTTATACGAATATCCATTATAAATAACTCGATTGTCCGAAATAACAATTTATGTAGGTGGCGCTGTTCATAGTTTGTGTACAATATCGAATTACACGATTACACGTAAGTGTTATATCTTTCCTTAGTATTTACACTACACATTCACCTACACCTATATATGGATGTACACTGTGCAGTCGTACCTGTAATGGAATCCATTCACTTGGAAGCATGTTGCATACTCATACTCCAAGGGTTGTCAATTATTAATTTCGGCGATCGATGTATCGAAGTACTATTGGAAATTGGGGAATTTATTGGTCGTCTGATTCGTCTGGGGAATACTATTTCGACCAATCATCTTAGGCGAATATAGATATCGAAATTCTCGTCTGCCACTCCTAAATAATTATAGTCCTTGGTAATCTATTTATGGTAAAGTTGAAGGAGTCAATTTGCATCATCTATTTATATTGTATATATTGTATATATATATATATATATATATATATATATATTTATATCTATATCGTGATTCAGGAATGTGGCGCCATTGCACGTCTTATTGAAATATGATTAATTTTTGTTTAGTAGTTTTAATTTTATAACATACTTTTAGATATTTTTATTTTACACATATTTATAATAATTTACTATTTTTATTAACAATTTCTCAATATTACAATTTTTTAAAGTTACATATTTTACTAATATATATTTTAATACATTTTAATATTATAAAATTATTTTATTAACTTATTTTATTATTTACTTAATGTAATGGATTGAAATATTATGATAATAAGTTATGTTCTTGAACAGTGTTTTATTATTCTTATTAAACTTTTATATATATAAGTATCTTCTATTTTATTGTTTCATTTACTAATTATATTACAACGAATGCTAACACATGAATCATTACTATAGTATTACTTTTACTAATATTTTAATCTGTACATGAACATATTGGAGGTATCGACCAAATAAAGCCTAACATTTCACTGATCCTCTATAGACGCATACGTACGACGTAGACATATATGATATACATAGTATGTCGTATGTCTATAAACTGATTTCATTCATTCAATAAATAAATATGACTATATATATATTCAATTATCATTAATAACAATATATATATATATATATTATATATTAGTCTATATAAATATTAAAATAATAATCATGTGGTACACTACAAGGGGTTTCACACTAACTCGAACGCAATTATTAACTCTAATTAGAGATTAAAGTTTAACTTTATTAGATCGAAATATTAGTGTTAACCATGAAACCTCTAATTATTAGAGTTAATAATTGCGTTCGAGTTCGAGGTGTGAAACCTCTTTTACACATATAATATGTACACTATATATAGTATATATAGTACTATATTTTGTACTATAGTACTAAAGTACTTACTATAGTAAGTGTATAAGGATACGCCAATAAGAAACTTGTAAAACATTTTTAAATAATATATTATTGAAAATATGTTACAATATTCTTATTATCGTACATAAACGGTGACACTCCAGCCGATATTACGTCATAACCCGTACGACTCATCACCACGTGATTAATTAGTCATCGCTTCCGGAACCGCTGCATTGATTAAGTGCTCTTTCTCTCTCAGTAGGCATATACGGCGAAGTGTTATATTGGTCATCTTCTAGCGTGATAATAGGTGGCGTTACTGACCACCACTACGTCTACCATCACCGCACGCTGACCGGTAGGGCATTGCTACGTGTTAAATGCGTCACCACCACCGCGGTTAACAATACATCTCGCTAAATCTCACCGCCTCTCGCGCGGTATTAAACGGGATACGCCGTCATCTATTACTATGGTATACAACAGAGGCTTACCTATAGGTGGTAGTGGTAGTGGTAGTGTATATTAATGCGCTGATCATCAATTGTGTGTATAATATACTATAATATACGCTATTATATACCTATACGCAGGTGTATATTCACGTACACGTTTACCTATACGTACATATATGAAGATAATGTATATATTAGAAGGACTTTAGGGCGTCTTTGTTAAAATGTATCTCTAATTTAGTACACCTATCTTATGGCGCACTGGTATATGTTTTCATATATTTGTATACCATATTTAGTCAATATATTAACTATTATTACATTATACTTGTTATATAACTTTATAATATGGGAATTATTTTAATTATTAATATATATATATTTAACAAATAATTAACAAATAATGTATATATATATATAAGTAGTTTTAATATACATAATATAATGTATATATTATACTATTATATCTAGTACTCGATAATATAAGTATATTATAGTATTGGATATGAACAGGTATACTATATATAATACTATCACGTAATAACCTATCAATAACCGATACTATATCATTATTACATAACAACACACGTGATACACTTACGTAACGTGGGTATTGTTTACATTAGAACGGTCACTTCACAACTATCCCTAGCGGCTAATTGCGACATTAAATGTACATATATTTACATATCTCTTCCCATATTAAAATTAATATATATATATATATATATATATATATATACATTATTATACGTGTATTTATACTTATCATATTTCATATATGATTGCATCACTCAACCATGCATTATATTTAACTATGGGATATATATGTAATAATGAGTGGCCGAAATAAGTGTTGGCAATATTACAACACTCACAATGATAGAGGACCGTTGTATTTAAATTACATTTTATGTTTAACCAAACAAAAACCATACACTAATGCTTTTTAAACATTTATACAACATTACAATATGAATATTACAATATTTAACTTTGTACAAACCCCATATGCCAAGGTATAATCAATAATGAAATAATATTATTAAATCTAATATAATTCAGATTATATTATTGATACGTGACAGTTCATTGGTCCAACCAATTATATTTAAATAAACTAAATAACACTAAATAAAAAAACACAAAAATCAATATAGACGAAATCAACATTTATATTTATATAATTATTCCATAACACAAAACAAAAATACAACTAACTAAAGATATATAATAAACTAAATAACATTAACTAAAAAAACACAAAAATCAATATATACGAAATCAACATTTATAATTATTACATTATATACACCAACAAAATAAATAATTAAAAATATATAATATACACCTATAGGTGTAGTTGTTTTTATAAAAACAACTACATTAAACATATAGAAGACGTTAGTTTTCTACATATACATGACTTTGTTTTTACTTCAAACTCACATTCAAGATTCATATATTCTACCTATAAATATAAATATATCTATAGATTACAATGAATTTTAATTCTAACATTATTTCAAGAAGTTATAGAAAATGAAAATATGAAGATAACATATATAAACACTCATGTCCAGTGTAATGGGGGGGGGGATATTAATCAATAACACTGTGTAGTATGCACTATTCTTGTATACTATTACCGAGCTATATGCATACATAGTATTAGATATGCGATATGACGTAATACCTATCATCGTTGTGTTACGAAACAGCCCCCATAGTCACGTGATCGTGTATGTACACATACCGTACGCATTAGTACTGAGCGTATACGTAAAACAATAACCCTACAAACCTATAACCCTATAACCCTATAACCCTATAACCCTATAGCCCTATAACCCTATAACCCTATAACCCTATAGCCCTATAACCCTATAACCCTATAACCATATAACCCTATATCACTATAACCCTATAACCCTATAACCCTATAACCATATAACCCTATATCACTATAGCCCTATAGCCCTATATCACTATAGCCCTATAACCCTATAGACCTATAACCATATAGCCCTATAGCCCTATATCCCTATATCCCTATATCACTATAACCCTATAACCCTATAGCCTTATAGCCCTATAGCCTTATAGCCCTATAGCCCTATACAAATATCACTATCGTTATCTGCTATATCATATATACATATGTATTATCGACCATCGATAGACAGGTGCATATACTCTCCTATACAGACATGTAGACATTATATATCTACACACACAATATATATATATATAGATATAGATATGAATATTACTAAAATGCAATAATAATTGTAATCTCCTAATATAATTTAATAACTATACCACCTTCATATACATAAACTCACGTACACACATAAACGTATAGGTAAATATATAAATATAAATAATTAATAAATGATACTATTAGGGGGGCGTAACAGACGAGATGGGGGTGTCGCGTACGAAATAAAGGGGCGTTTATAAGTAGATAACTTCAATAAGCGGAGACCAGATAGTTTCGCTGGTCGGAGCGTTCACTATTCACGCTCGCGTGTGCGGGCAACCCGATACCGCACGCACACCATTCGATAGGGGCGTGTCGACCAATTACACCGCCGCTGACCACTACTGACCGCACTACTAAGCGACGCCGGCTATTGTCTTCGGACAATTAGACCACACCGGGCACCGCAACATAACCTCATCATATACGAGGCGGGGCGTGACAATACCGCTCTGGTATTGTCACTCGGTCTAATTCCACGTAATATCTGACCCCTACACTGACCACCGTAGCGTATAGTCATGACATAATAGTTATGTAACAATAGCACTGCGCATGCTTATGGTAGTATGCTAATCACCGCCTGTCGTCAACACCTAGCTACTACCGTAGGTAGAGTTAGACCCATGGGGCTTGACCCATCATTATACTCTGACTTAAACCCACAAGCAGACACACATATTGACCCATAGTCATATGTACGTTCATACGTTACTCAATAACTCAGGCACATACTATTTATAATATATTGTTATATTTAGTGTAAATATATATATATATATATATATATATATATATATATATATATGTGTGAGTGTGTGTGTGTGTGTTTGTATGTGAAGGGTAAGTTATCAATTAAGATTAATTATGTATACTGATATATGTACACTGTATACATAATCAGTACTAAACATATAATATATATATATATCATGAAGTGGTATCTATATTTTAGATATAAATATATATATATATATATATATATATGAAAGTATATTTAGTTATACTGAATAATAGTATATCTAAGCAAGAAAATGTTCTAAAATATGACTCTGTTAATAAATGAGAATATAAATAACACTAGAGTAATAGACCGAATAACACAAATCGATTACATAATATTACATAATATTACATAATATTACATAATATTACACGTATTCAATAACGTGTCTACGTGCAACATTGCAGAGAGACCCATAATGCAATACGATTATATTAATCGATATATAACCTTAAGTCGTCAGTGTCATAAGGTATGACGCATTCCTATTAATACGGTATAATATTTATAGTACTATATATATATATAAATATATATTAATATAGTACTATTAGAGGTACTATATTAACACAACCGTAACAGAGCGTACATGGTGGATCACACATTATACCCTATGGGGTAAGGTAGTAGGTACAATATACTGTACCTACTGTACCATGCTAACCGCTGTTATACAGCTATACCTCTACATATACCTCTAGGTGTAACCGGCCATATCGTGTACTGTAACCTCCTTACACACATGTAGCCTGGCTGTGTATAGGTTTTAGGGTGTAGGCCTCTTTCCCATATCCTATAGGGTGTAGGCCTCTTACCCCTACCCTATAGGGTGTAGGCCTCTTACCCATATCATATAGGTTATAGGTATTATACCTTACCCTATAGGGTGTGTCCGACGGACACTGTCCGTACCATATGTTACTGGTACCTGTATCGATATTGGTATGCGTGATAGTTGTAGCAGTAGTGGTAGCAGTAGTAGTAGCAGTAATGGTAACAGTAATGGTAGCGATAGTAGTAACAGTAGTGGTAGAAGTAGAGGTAGAAGTAGTGGTAGTATACTACTATAATAGTGGTAATAGTAGTGGTATCAGTAGTGGTAGCAGTAATGGTAACAGTAATGGTAGCGATAGTAGTAACAGTAGTGGTAGAAGTAGAGGTAGAAGTAGTGGTAGTATACTACTATAGTAGTAGTAATAGTAGTGGTATCAGTAGTGGTAGCAGTAATGGTATGTTCGATAGCGTTGTTATAAGTATACTATAGTAGTTGTTACTAGTATACTATAGTAGTTATAGTAGAATTAGTAGCAGCATAGTAGTGACAGCATAGTATTATAATCGAATTCCAGATAATCATACTAACATTACGACTACCGGATATGATACAACCGGATGTGATAATATCGATGCCGTGATTTCATGTCACAAGTTTGACGACCTATTGTTCTACGCGATTGTTTATGTGCAAATAACAGTTTTTACGGTTATTTCTCCCATTGTCCCCTCATTGTTATCGGTGCTTCGGTTATGTGCGGATGTTTGGAATCGCACACACGCTGTTTCCGATTGATATCCACCTGCAGGAGAAGCCACCGGTATAGCTCTATACGACGCTGAACTTTGAACCCTCGTATTTGTGTGTGAGTGTAAACCTACGTACATTGTACGTCGTACACGCGTCCGTATAAGCGCATGCGTTAAGTGAGATATTCGTGCACATACGCAAATGAATCATATGTATGATATATATATATATATATATATATATATATATATATATGTATATATATATAAGATAATACATATTTGATATTAAAAAGTATACGTTTCATTATTTATTAATACACATACATATTTGTATATTATTCATACTATTGCATATATAGTATTTACATATATATATATATATATATATATATATATATATAATTGCATGTGTGGCTCAGTGGCTAAGGCGTCAGACATACAAGCAGTAGGACACGGGTTCGAGCCTCGTCCGGACCATTAATTAATTTTATAAAACGGGTCTTAAAATATTATTTAGAAGTGATCTTATATAATTGTGTATAAATAAATGATCGGCTCTCGTTAAAACCATGGATGCCTTAACATGAGAGTGGCTTTGAAGGGACATTAGAGCCATATATGGTTATAAGTGAAAACTTCATCTAAATTCCTGGATGGGATGAAAGGACTCTACCAAATAAAAATAACAAAATATATATATATATAATTTATATTAATATAAATATATTTATATATATAATATTATTATTATTAGAATAGACAGATATGTGCTAGATATTCTATGAATTCTATATATATATATATATATATATATATATATATAGAATTCAACTACAGTTACTGGCAGTGAATTGATTTGAAAATAGTTTATTGAGTACAAACAATGCATAAATATAACTTATAAATATATTTTGTATTCTATACTTAAAATACATGGCTATTCTACTCTACATACTCTACTCGATACTGTACGATATCGTTCAACCCCGTTAAAAGATACATTCCTTAACCCCGCGATCCATTATCATTAGCACGTAAAAACACTCTCAGATCTTCTGTGTATATCCTGTGTTTTATCGAACAATAAACGTCGCGTTTCGTACGCGTTTCTTATTCCACGTAATTCGTGTGGTTTGTTTACTCGTTGCTATGCCACGAGTACCGGTAACTCCACCTCGCGTAGTGAAATAAGAGCAAAGTAAAGTGCTTTTTAATAGTGGGTTCAAGTCGGGTTTACATTCCCCAGTAGCAGGTCACGTCATATACTTGCTCCATCACTAAAACACTGGCACAAAGCGTATTATTATCACACAATATATGCTATTCGAATTCATCTGAAGTATACGTAATTAATCTCTATATAATCTACATACAGATATACATTTACATATATGTATTTATATATATATATATACATAAAAGTACATATGTATATATATATATATATATATGTATTATGGTATATATATAACAACAATAATATTATTGTTATCATATCATAATAATGTATTTATTGCATATGAAATAAATATTAAAAGTTCTGACGAATCTTGGAGAGGAATGGACTAAACATTTGTTTATAAATCACTTTTGCCATCAGCGCTCGCAACCACTAAGTAACTAGGGTTAGCAAATGGTATATCGACAACCACTACTAACGTAACCCCCACTAGACCTGCTCTTAACCCCTAGAATGTAACGTGACTCACGGTTTAGCTAAACTATTATATAACATCGCGCATAACCAGCGCTGATAACATCACCTTTGGTATCATGTACGCCGTATAGTGAACGCCACACACGCACTCACCACACACACACACACATGCACACAAACAATAGATTAGCCACCGTTCACGATGCTCGAATAATAAATGGTGAAAAAATCGATCCTACGGCAAAAATGCTATTGAAATCGTTGCATACCATTCGGATGAATCACGCCGTATAATTAATCAACCGTGTTAGGTGAGTCATTGTGTTGATGACTCATCTCCACCTAACTATCGATTGCAAATAGTAAGGACATCGTGTCCATATCCTCGGGTGACATACGGCGACTTCAAAGTCGCTTGTTTTACGAGTGATACTAACGCTCCACGTGTAGTATACGTAGGATACTATAGTATAATGTAGTATATTATAGTATAATGTAGTATATTATAGTATAATGTAGTATATTATAGTATAATGTAGTATATTATAGTATAATGTAGTATATTATAGTATAATGTAGTATATTATAGTATAATGTAGTATATTATAGTATAATGTAGTATATTATAACCTATGATATATAGCACAATCTAAAACACCTATAACACCTATGATCGTATTATTTACATATTATATATATAAATATACTACTACTACTACTATTACTACTACTACTACTACTTCTACTACTACTACTACTACTACTACTACTACTACTACTACTACTACTACTACTACTACTACTACTACTACTACTACTACTACTACTACTACTACTACTACTACTACTACTACTACTACTACTACTACTACTACTACTACTACTACTACTACTACTACTACTACTACTACTACTACTACTACTACTACTACTACTACTACTACTACTACTACTACTACTACTACTACTACTACTACTACTACTACTACTACTACTACTACTACTACTACTACTACTACTACTACTACTACTATTGCCGTTATCTATTTCAAACTTACTCTATATAGATAAGTACTGCAATATACACAGTAGAAGCCACTCCAATAGCCACTCCAATAGCCACTCCAGTAGGCACTCCAGTAGGCGTATTGTAGTACCACAATCGAGGTCATACATTGCCTATTCTGTTTAATAATCATCGACGGACCTCCCACTGTTACGGCTACAGCTGCATAGGGTTACTGCATCGACTAGGGGTGAATAACACGGGCACGGGTTTATATCTAGAACTGACCTATAGCCACGGGTCAGCCTCCACAACCTTTAGTTCATCGTAGTTACATCTTTACGATATGTTAGGATATGATGATGATGATGATGATGATGACATATGGTTTATTAGGCACCGTTACAAAGTGATGACACTCCTCGTAAGTACACGTAAAATAGATACAAGGATATGTACGGGTATAATAGATACAACTCTTATGTTTGTAGTTAAAGATATCTAGCATCACCACGAACCGCGATTTCCAATGTCCGTAGAGGATAGACCCGACTATGATTGCAACTCGGAGATGTAGAACACCACCTCTATTGTTATAATAAGGGGTCGGCAGGTATACCTTATTACTATATAGTATATAGTATGTAGTAGGTATATAGTATATACCTTATTACTAGGTGTTACGTACTATATAAGATAGACCACGCCCATTACGTATACAACCTTTGCCTATACGGGTTTCAATATATATATATATATATATATATATATATATATATATATTATCAGACATTAGTTTGATATAAAATAGCATCGGGGCATTAACATGTATCCTACTTGTCACGTGGTCTATATTTATATTTAATTACGGTGTTTACCCGGCACGGGTTGTACACGTAAACACAGACGAACGCACTCACGTACGCGCAGACACACGCACACCGGAGCGCGCGTACGACGCAGGTAGATTTAAACATCGTTAGGACGGGACATATCGCTTTCCGACGATAAACGCGTATCGTGTAGGGAAGTGGACCAAAGTTTTCCATCCCGTGTGATCAATCTCGGTGGTCAAGAGCCGGCCGGTACGTCATGTAGTTGACCGGTGATACCCGGGCGTTGATGATGTAATCATACTCTGTCAACGTACTAGACACTCCCGCCCTCGCACACTTGTGATACACATTACGTCATACATTCTCAGCGGTCTTGTAATTGTAGGGGAAAGTAAGCGAATACGGACACTCTCGGTATCTCAGAAATCATAAATCTTACAGAAAAATTTGTAATGAATAAAATATTCATAATTTTATAAATAGTCTAAAAAAGTATTTTTTATTTTTTAATTATTCAAAATAGTGCTGTTATATCCGATAAACTGATTTTTGTATTTCGTTTTTAAATTTATGAAAAAACCTTCTCAATAATATATCGAAATAAAATAGAATACTATATTATTAAAATATAAAGCATTCTAAACATTATATACATAATTGCTTAATTAATTTATAAGCAATTATATAGAGGTCATATACAAACCTAATACGGAAACTCTAGATGTCTTAATTCGGACACCCTATAACCAATAGGCGAGCAGCGTGTGAACTATTTTGATTTCATAAATATCGCGTGGGTTATAATATTAATACCACCAATAAAGCTAAATCTAAAAAAAAAATTATTTAGTTATTTAAATTGTATTATTAATTAAAAAAAGAATACAAATAAATAAATTATTAACTAATTAGATTAGGATAAATTATTCATACAATTAATTATAAATAATGTAATTGTGATTTGTCTGATTGATTCATCAATAATATATAGTTTATCTAGTGGTATATAGGGTATCCGTATTATAACACAGGGTGTCCATATTCAGAAAAGGGTACCTAATACGGACACCCCCGTTATCTATGGAATTAAAAGATTAAAATTTAAAAATCACAATAATATCTATAATCATATAATATTAACATATTGTAATTTTTTAATAAAAATAATTGAGACCATTATAAAATATTAAGACCATTTATTGTTAAAGTGTCCGTATATATATATATATACCTATATTATATATACCTATATGTTATTCTCCCCTACATCTTATTCTTTATTAATATATAATATATGATATATACATTATATTATTACCATAATAGGTTTAAATACCAGAGTAATAGTAGAAGCGAATTGTATCGAACACAATACCAATAAATCACAATACCAAGTAGTAAAGTGTAAATATATATTTATTAGATACAAATATGTTATTAAATTAAAAAATGTGACAAAATAAAATATAATAATATATGATATATATATATATATATATATATATATATATATATATATTATATACGTGTATGATTGTGAGTATGTTTATTATATGAAATAATACATAATACAAGCGCGCAGGTTGGCTACATTATCATATCATATGCATTAGCACCGTGCGGCGCTTTGTTGATCACAGGCGCTGTCTAGTAGTGCATCGCACACCGTATAGTTACTAGTTACTTATACGTACACACACATGCGCACACACATGCGCACACACATGCGCACACACACATAAGCGCGATACATAACGTATTATATATCAGCGGTGTTAACATGCGCGTGACATCGGCGTGACAAATACTATTGTTACGCTCTTCCTTTATTACGTAACGCATTGTAGAGTTGTATATATATATATATATATATATATATATATATATATATATATATATATATGAATATATTTAATGTATATTACGCGCTTATATATGCATTTCAATATTGACATTATAATAACTTCGTGTTGATTACACAGACAAAGAACACGCAGAGGATTACGTCATCAGCTGATCAGCTGCCCCATCCTCCCAGCCCTCCTCATCCTCCTCATCCCACTCACCAACGCAACCGGTAATGAAGACACTACTGGCCTGTGTGGCGCTCCTCTTGTTGATCACCGTTGCGTCATCGAAGAGCGTTCCTAATGGTTAGTCGGTCGTGAATCGTGACGTCATCGAGAGAGTGACGCAATAGTGACGTAATAGTTGCTATTGGGAGGTATTTGGTATCCATTACTTATGTCATCACATGTGTTAGTCGCTAAATATTCATAAATAAAGTAATCTATATATATGTATACATTTATATATATATATATATATATATATATATATATATATATATATATTAATGTAAGCTTATGTAAGATACAAATATATTGTTAAAAACAATTAAAATCGTATGATATCCATTAATAGTTGATATCGTTAACTTTTAAACTCAATACATTTATTATTATTAATAATATTATTAGATTAATAAATATACATACCTACATAACCATCATGTTTACGTTAACCCAATTAACGCGTGTACAATATATGTTATATATATATTGTTATATGTTTATTAATATATATATATATATATATATATATATATATATATATAACCTAGAGTCGCGTAAAGGTACTATACCAAACATTAATAATACTTATTAATTGATTATAATGATCAATCTACGGATGTGTAACGTTGATATATTACCTGTCGCCACGTTAGAAACACGTTATAAACACTATGGTTGTATTCGCTTGCGCTAACACTAAACACTGTTCTTATCTTCGCTCTAGACCTCGTGTGTTCGATAAAGATGAAACACTTAACATCGGCTAATTATTCATAATAGCATTCATTCTTGAATATATATATATATATATATATACACAACTCTACGATAATATATCATCATACATTGTTAACACTTACATTAAGTTATTAACAACTATAACCTTATCTAAATTAAATATACACGAATATATATATATATATATATATATGATGATCACGTATACTATAGATGTAAAAACTGATTGCCGGATTAATTATAAATTGTTAACATTCGTGGATAACGAATCGTAGGTGTCGCTAGGTGTCGCTAGGTGTCGCTGCCAGTTCACTAAATAACCGCTATAACATATCATCGTGCTCGCGCATGTTAATAACGTCTTACCCCGTGATGTTACCCCGCCTCGTGGGGTATCCGTCGACGAAGGGCCATTACGTGTGTGCACGAACGAAGCGATAATATCGCCAGATATCGCGAAATCGCGCGCGAAGGACGCGCACGAACGAGCGCGTCTACGTACGCATCGTTATCTACGCGCACGTTACCATGCGCTTACGTGCGCTCGACGGCGGGGTTGTACACGCTTTTTACGGCTAATCGTCGACAGCGTGGTATTTCTGGCCGCCGCTTTTTTCTGATTTCAATAACGTCTGCGAATTGACCACGCCCCTTTTGAAGCACCCATCAATCACTTATCGGTGTGTGTGTGCGCGTATCGAATACCTAGCGGCAACGCGGTGTCGGGTCGTTAATGTAAGGCACACTTTCATACGTAATGTGATGTAACTTACCACGTTAACCGAGTTGTTTTGTTTTATTATATATATATATATATGTAAAATTAAAATTTAATTATAATTTACTAGTTATAAAAATGAATACTAGTATATATATATTGAACTGCCTGTGTGTCTCAGTTGGCTAAGGCGTCAGACACACAAGCAGTACACTCCTATAGGACCCGTGATCGAGCCTCGTCCGCCGGTCCATTACAATAGATCTTTAGATAATATAGATAACAATACCTATTGTTTCACAGGACTGTGCAGTAAGTTGGACATCGTTTTCGTATTGGATTCTTCCGGAAGTGTGAATAAAAATAATTGGCAAAAAGTTCGCAATCCTGTAAAACTATTACTCGTGATATTAACGTATTAATATTTAACATACATTTAAAGATAATATTTATATATATAAATAATATCGTTAATATTAAAATATAAAACAATATTATATGATATAAATAACAATATATATATATATATATATATATAAGAACCAATATATATAGTTTTCGATCGCGAATCTTATGCGGAGCTCGATATTTAACTCGTAATTCGACGTGCAGGTTTTACAATTTGTGGTCGAGATCTCCGGCAAACTGAACATCGGTCCACTAGACGCCCGTATCGGAATCGTTGTGTTCGGCAACAAAGCTAAAACCGGATTCAACTTGGGCGCCTACGACACGAAGAAAAGTCTACAGGAAGCCGTGCTCGGTTAGTGGACAACGCAATAAGTGCACTAAATGGTATACAATATATAGGAAGTATATATATACTATAGTATACACATTTTTGTATACACAATACTTTCCATATAAATGAAAAGTTAACCGTGATTATTGATTTGTACATACATTATTGATGTATTAATACAATTGTTATAAAGTGTATTGAATAAAGTTTACAAGTACACCCTATCGATTTAGGTATCTAAATGTATATTATCATTATCAACATTATCATTATTAGTAACATTACCATTAGCAATATCGTTGTACCTTGTATAATGTTACCTATACCCCTATGACTAATACATTCCATATAATAAATACGTACGATATCATTAATGTTATCTCTATAGTGATCGCTATATCACCATTATTAGCGTTATTACCATTACAACCTATAAAGTATCGTTATTAATAGTATACATATTAGGTACATATACCTATTACCATTATCTGCGAATTGCTCACGAGTGCGTTACACATAATACGATATCGAGGTGAGCGATGTTAGAGAAGCATTCCTCGTAGAAGTCGTCTTGTACGAGAGAGAGAGATATAGAGAGAGAGAGAGAGACGGATCTTGAGGGCGGCGGCAATACTTGATTAACTTCCTAATAAAGAATGTGACATGCGCACGGTCCGCCATACATAGTCGGCACGAACGGAGCGGAGTATCGTACGCGCGAGCCGGAACAATGGCCGCATTCCTGACATGCGTGCACGTGCACCTGTATACATGTGCGAGTGTGCGGCACACTATACCGCTATTAATGAAGCAACTACGCACATTGTGCGCTATAATAGTGGATCACATAAGCATATTTTATTTAAGTATTTAAAATTAATTATACATATATATATATATATATATACAAATAAATATATTAATTATAGCGAATAGAAATATAGTTACCCGGTCGCGATAGCCCCATCGTACCCCTCACCTCGTAACTACAGTGTTACGTCACTTCCGTCGCACTATGACCTAACCCTAACCACACCCCACCCCGCGCGTAGAACTCGAGTTCCTCGACGAGGAGACTAACACTTCCGGTGCCCTGTACAAGATGATGTCGATGTTCTCCGTGGATCTGGGGGGTCGTAGTAGGGCCCCTAATATAGCCGTCATCGTTACTGATGGGGTTTCCACGATCGACACCGAAAAGACGCTTCCGTACGCCACCGAAGCAAAGGTTAGCCCCATGTTACGTAATAAATAGTCGGGGTAGAGTGGTCAAGTCGTCACCCTATATGTTGGTGTTTACTAGGGGTTCGGTTATGGCGTAATATATATATAGGCTATATATATATAACCTATATATATATTCCTATAGTATATTCCTGGTCATAAATACTCATTTTATACCCATATACACATATACCGTGTAGATATACAACTATACAGTTATTAAGGGTCTATAAAAGTAGGGTGTACTGCCCGCGAACGCGCGCGTTATATTCGCTTCCTAATTAGGCATTGTTCTAGATCATTCTAGACCTACGGGTAATAAAGCGCAACTAGCATAACTATGATGTAATAAAGTGTGACGTCACGAATAAGTTACGCGAATACTCTTATGTTATATAGCGCCTAGTAAATGCGTGTATAGCTTCGTAAGGAATACTAACGCATACTTTGTGTGTAGCCCACACAGTGAACCATATAGGCCGAATTATATAGGCTATATCCGTATTAACCGAATAACTCCGGCTATAGATGGGGCTATAGATACCTAACAAATATATGAATTAATATATGATTACTATAGGTTTAACCGCAAATACACGGAGGGATTAAGGCGATTACTAATATATATATATATATATATATATATATATATTACAAAATGTTATGTAATATTTATTTACTTCACTTTTGAGATGAAATTATACATGTTCACTCTAATTACTCTAATTATGATATCATTAATACAAAATTCGTCTGTAATCTATCGATAATCTTAATAACGCTATAGTACAAACTATAGGATACTTACGTTATGTTATCATGTCGTATGATAAGGCAACATACATACTAATGACACTACTAGAAATAGACACGGGTTCATAGTTCACTTCAACGGTAATATATGAATAGTACAGCGATAAGATGGTATCGAACTCTATCGGTAATAATTAGTATGATTAATACGAATATTCAAAAACTATATTCGATTGTTTGTGAATACTTCGAGTGAAACTATCATCGGAATGTAATCCCATACACAGAGTGTTCAGCTTAAGCTCCGCCCATAATATAATTACAATATAAATCGTACTAAAAGCCCGACATATAATAGAGTTATCAACATTACACAATATAGCATATATCACTCAAGGATTTATCATACATATATATTTGTATATAAATTCTAATAAATATATATATATATATATATATATAAATATATATAAATATATATATATATAAATATATATATACATAAATACGTATATTTATACTTATAAGTACGTCACATCGATGGCTAGCGAGTGTTCGATCGCTACAGCTCGCCGATGATAATACCGATGATAATAATGATCGGAGAGTTGTAGAGAATAGAGGCGGCATTCCATGGTGTCCGATGAACCCTCGCCGGTCGATGATTGTTATCAGTGAGCGAGAAAGAGCGAGAGAGCGAGGGGGCGGAACAATGGGAAGCCACGCCCCCAGACACGTCTATCGCAGCGTGCAGCAGCGGTGCGCGTGCGTTGTAATCAATTAAGTAGTACAGCAGTAACTACACGATCACGAGAAGAATTCGCTTTTAATTAAGCTATTTATAAATTCATTTCCATAGATTAACTTTAAATTGAACTAAATATATATATATATGTGTGTGTAAAAGTAGTTAGAGAAGTATGTATTAATTATAAATGAGATATATAATGACGATGACATTGTGGTGTACACTTTACAATATATTGTGTTAAAATATCTACAAATATTCATCCTGATGATGATGATAGACATGGGTAACAATACTAGGGTATCACCCCCCCACCCCACCTCTATAAACTGGGTATTCTGATGATGACGGTAGGAGTGAGTAGCAATACTGGGGTATAACCTATTATAACACCCCACCTCTACAACACCCCGCTACCCCACCCCTAGACACTGGGTATTCTGATGATGATGGTAGGAATGGGTAACATACTATAGTATACTTACCCTATAGGGTATACCCTGTTATAACACCCGCACCCCACCCCTAGAAACTGGGTATTCTGATGATGATGGTATGAATGGTTAACAACACTGGGGTATAACCTCTTATAACACACTCACCCCACCCCTAGAAACTGGGTATTCTGATGATGACGGTAGGAGTGGGTAACATACTATAGTATACTTACCCTATAGGGTATACCCTGTTATAACACCCCCACCCCACCCCTAGAAACTTGGTATTCTGATGATGACGGTAGGAGTGGGTAACATACTATAGTATACTTACCCTATATGGTATACCCTGTTATAACACCCCTACCCCACCCCCAGAAACGTGGTATTCTGATGATGATGGTAGGAATGGGTAACATACTATAGTATACTTACCCTATAGGGTATACCCCGTTATAACACCCCCACCCCACCCCTAGAAACTGGGTATTCTGATGATGATGGTATGAATGGTTAACAACACTGGGGTATAACCTCTTATAACACCCCCACCCCACCCCTAGAAACTGGGTATTCTGATGATGACGGTAGGAGTGGGTAACATACTATAGTATAATTACCCTATAGGGTATACCCCGTTATAACATTCCCACCCCACCCCTAGAAACTGGGTATTCTGATGATGACTGTAGGAGTGGGTAACAATACGAACGACAAGGAACTGTACGGAATGGCTACGAACAGTTCGTACGTGTTCTCCGTGGATAACTTCAACGCTCTGACGGCTATAGAGGACACCATAGTTCTGTCGGTGTGCGACGTACCCGTGCGTTAGTACCACCACCCGCACCCCACTCTAGTAGTACCCTATAGGGTGATATCGAACTCACCCTCTCCTTATCGAGTAGTGGCCGCGCGTTACCCCGACATGCACCGCCCCCTACTCGATAGTGAATATGTTGTAATACCTTATAGGGATAAGGAGAGGATGAGTTTGATAACACCCCATAGGGTATATATATAAACTCACCCTCTCCTTATCGAGTAGCACGGCGTGCGTTACTCCGATAGGAACCGCCTGCCTACTCGAGTAGTTCTTGATTCCCCTCGCGAGTAAGTAACGTCGATACAGTTACTTAACGTAATGCCGCCACTACAGTTGTATACCTACTTAAGTAGATCTACCTGATTAGGTATACGATATCAATAATTATTGATTATAATCAATTAATTAATTATTATTAATTAATTGTTGTAAGTATCGATGTTGATTAATTAATTATTAAGTAAAATTAATTCGATGCGGTACCACTAAATTCATCATTTATTATTTATGTTGATAAAAGTAACAATTGAAATAAAATGAAAATGAATGAAGTTTTCTATGAAATAATTCGTTAGAATCTATTTCATATGAAACATTTATATTATACTATTCCATATGTAGATATAGCAACACGAGACTTGTTACATACTTGTTACACGTGACTATGACGCAACAGTTCACCCTGCATTACGTAACACTTTCAGCTTGCCGAGCTAACACAGACGTGGCCTTCATACTGGACGCTTCAGGTTCCGTGAAGGAGTCTAATTTCGAGATCATGAAGTCCTTCCTCAAGGATGTCGTCGACAAGATCAACGTAGAGAAGGACTTCATGTCCAATATAGGACTGATGACCTACAGTAACGAAGCGAAGGTTAGAAAAGTGAAGACACTCTAACTCTAACGAGATTTAACGATAGATAACGGTATATAACGAGATTTAACGATATATAACGCCAAATAACGAGATTTAACGGTAGATAACACCAGATAACGAGATTTAACGGTATATAACGGTAGATAACGGTAGATAACGCGATAGATAACGCCCGACGTCCTCGGTTGACAGGTACTGTTCCACCTACACGAACACAGTTCTCGGTACATACTGAAGCGCGAGATAGGCAAGGCGGTCTACACGCATGGTACGACGAACACCGCCGATGCCCTTCGCAAGCTGAGGACGCAGATGTTCAGGGAGGATAAGGGAGACAGACCTACCGAAGATGAGAACAGATACGCTAATATCGCGGTACTCTTGACCGATGGCAGTTCTAACGATTTCGACGAGGTTAGATAGCACATACATATATGCGCTATATATCTATATATGCGCTATTCATTTATATATATATATATATATATATATATATTGTAATTATTATTGTTATTTTAATTTGGTGGAGTTCTTTATCCTAATCAGGAATTTAGATGAAGTTTTTACACATTGGCTTATGGCTCCTTATAACCATACGGCTCTAATTTCTATTAGAAGTCGCTCTCGTGTTAATTCATCCATAGTTTAACTAGTGAGAATACTATATGACGCACGCACAATAGATAACCTAAATTATACATATATATATAATGCGCATTTTTGCTCTATATCATAGATATTTTTTACCGGGTAGTGATTATTAGTCTTCAATGTATAAAATGTAGAAATACTTTTAAATAGGATATATATATTGTCTAAGTTGAGTGTTAAAATAATTATGTTATTAATAATGTTAATATTTAATAATAAATAAATAATATATTATATATATGTATACATATTTATATTAAACCATATATACATGAATAATATATTTATACAATAATTTCCATTTAGTTTGCGAAATATTTTCGATATTTTTTCACTTAGATCTTATCTATCTCAATCGCTTCGAAGCGACATTATGTAATACATTATACACTATTATATAACGTGTGTTACTCACTATTATGCACTATCGACGAGTCTACCGATGCATTACAGCTATGTTCACGTATCATTGCGAGTAAAAGTAATCAATTCACCGTAGCGACAATATCGCCGATAGTCGCTAAATATAGAACTATAACTAGCCGAGACGGTTTTCCGACAGACATGCGCAACCGGTGGCTCCGTATAGTATGCGCAGAGTGTGCGCGGTATACGATACCCACCACCGGCTGAATAATCGATATTTAAATACGCATGCGCGAAACTTATGTAACTCGCGCGCCTGTAATCCGGGGTCACTCGAACCCACTTGCGGGCGGGGTCAACTAAATATAGCGCGACCGTGATTTAGACAAATAATAATTTTTCGGTAATAATTTATATTTAGTATATATATATATATATATTCGAGTGTATGTAATTTATGTTATCAATTTAAATCCTTGTAATTATTTACCAAACAATTGAAATCGATACCATATATGGCATTAGTATATATACCATATATATATAAATATGTTGTATTAGTTCTATTCAGAAGCGGGCACAGCTACTTGATACATTACAAGTGATATCATCTCTATTGAGGTACGCACACACACGCAAGGCCGCGGCGTCGCGAACAATGCCGCCATATACGTATAACAATGCATAACACGTGATAACAATGCGGTCACGTGATGAGCTAGCTATGTCCGTTATACAATACGCGCTCGTATGGCGGTCTCTAGTAGCGCACCGGCTGGTAAGTAGTATACCGCATAGGGTGCACAACCGGACCGAAACACTGTCGTGAGCTCGGTCTATAGGGTTCGATGGGGTTCGATAGGGTTATATAGGGTTCGATAGGATTCGATAGGGTTCGATAGGGTTCGATGGGGTTCGATAGGGCGACCGCGATGAAGTGACGATCGTATTGAGTTATCAATGCGTCATAAGTTATTGTTCTCCGGGGTGCGGCGGCGCTTTGGGGGAGTTTTATAACCTCTAATTGTATTATGTGGTGCGCGGCGGTGGTGCGATTCGCTCTCTCTCCGGGGTGCGGCGCCGGGTGTGCGGTGTTAGGAGAATCAGCGCGCTTAACAGCAGGTTACGGATTATACTTGAATTGTATAGCACTATATTGAACTTATTCATTGGTTTATAAATAGTAATCACGATTGATATATTGTTATTTAATATATATGTATATATATATATATATATATATATATATATATATATATATATATATATATATATATATATATATATATATATATATATATATATATATATATTAAATAACAATATATTGATATATTGTTATTTAATATATATGTATATATATATATATATATATATATATATACATATATATATATATATATATATACGTGTATGTGTGTGAGTGTGTGTAATACAATATGTGATATAATACGCTTATTTCAGCGGTAGCTATTTATGCTACTCAATTTTGAATATTCTATAAATGTAATGCTATTTAGAGATATTTCTTAATAAAATGTATTATTCAAAGTATTCCCGAGATAAATCACTAGGATACAATACACTTATTGTATATATTTATTGTACTAAATATATCTCTAGGTATTTAAATTTATAAGCATAAGGAACTTACGAATTGGATATACCAACTTACGAATATCATGCATAATATATTATGCATATTATATTATAACTATTCTATAGAGTAAACCTAATCGTGATATATAATCACAGACGATAAAAGAAGCGATTCTAGCCAGAGAAGCGGGCATCACGATCGTTGTCATAGCTCTCGGCGATTGGTTGAACCTGAACGAACTGAGGGAGATCGCCTCCGACCCGGATGCGGCGTACTTCTTCCACGTGGGCTTCAATCAGCTGCGTAGACTATCGTCCAGCGTGGCTCGTATCATCTGCGACAGTTAGTGGAGACCACGTGACCATCACGGTGGTGGTGACGTCATCAATATGCACTAGTGGCGCGCCTCTCTGTAGAGTCTATAGTAACACGTATACACTGCGATAGGTGTCGGTGTTAAAGATTACATCTATATATATCTAACAACAAGAGAATGTACGCAGTACAGTGTACGCGTTCACGTCTACATAGAAACCAAGTTGATATTTATAATTAAACATTATATTATTATATATATATATAATAGTATAATAAGCAGAGATTTGTCATATAAACATTCATTTGTAACTATATTAATAATAATAATACATCAAGATAAACACACACAATGGAAGTTTCACCTATTTATTATAATTTCATCAAATATCAATAATTACGAAAGTATCCGCGAACGTATGACTCATAATGCATTGTTATCACGTGATTATCACGAGGTTAGTGCGTGTGATAATTACACACGTTATATAATACTAATCGAATCGATACGATCCGAATGTATCACTAATACTCGAAGTAGCGATTAATAATACATATACCTAGTTATTTTCGGTAACCATACAATTACTAAATTACTCAATTATACGTGTATATATGTATATGTACTTATATGTACATATTTATTATATTGTTATGTATACATACACACATACATATATATATATTCTATAACTGCCTGTGTGGCTCAGTGGCTAAGGCGTCAGACACACAAGCAGTAGGACCATTAATTAATTTTATAAAATGGGTCTCAAAATATTATTTAGAAGTGAACTTATATAATTGTGTATAAATAAATGATCGGCTCTCGTTAAAACCATGGATGCCTTAACATGAGAGCGGCTTCGAAGGGACATTAGAGCCATATATGGTCATAAGTGAAAACTTCATCTAAGTTCCTGGATGGGATGAAAGGAATCCACCAAATAAAAATAACAATAACAATAACAATAACAATATAACGATATTTAACAACGACAGTAACCCACCACTAAACCATGCCGTCTACTCGCCATGTGTAGTGTGTATACAGATGTAAGTCGTATACCCAACACCACGTGTAACACCTTATCGACCACCTCGACCTTCGCACCGACCACGACCTTTACTCGCTAACCTTGATCCCGTCCATCAGCCGAAGTGGACTGCCACTACAACCCTTGCGGAAGTCACGGTCAGTGTGTAGAACATCTCGCCCATCACACCTGTAACTGTAATCAGGGGTATGCCGGCAAGAACTGTAATACCAGTTAGTATGGCCCACACTATAGTGTGTGTGAGTTATGTACGTGTGCGTGTGTGTGTGCTTACTCGTGAAGGTCATATGTATACATATATGTGAATATATATATATATATATATATATAGATAGATAGATAGATATATATAAATAGTTTATTGTTTAGCAACACGAATACAATTATAATAATAGTAGTGAATTTAAAATAAAGCGAAACAAACCGACACGAAACAATAAATAATAATAAATATATTATAAAATTGGTAACAAAATTGATTTAAACTTGAGTAAAAAAAATGTGTACTAAACATATCCCAAAATGAATATGAATATAGTGAAAGCGTTAAATACAACAAACTGAATGTGTGAAACAAAATTAGATATATATATATATATATATATATATATTAATACTTCATATATATATATACTTTATTTAAAATAAACTTGATAATAATTTGTAATAAAATATTTCATATTACGATGAATATTAATAAATAAAATCAATAAATTTAATGAAAATTGAAATAACGATTTTAATTTACATAATTTTAATAACGCAGCCATTAATGCACCATAAACCTATATAGCAATTTATCTATAAATATTTTCAATTCGCTATTCAGAACACTAATTAATGTTGCGATAAATAATAGTATAACTATATTATCATTCATATAATACATGAATATTAAACTTTACATACTTAAACATTAATGTATTCGTTTAGGGTATACGGGTATTTAACTCAACGCATATATACAAAGATAGAATGCTAAATAATGCGTGAGAGAGAGAGAGTATTAAATCTATAAATAGAAATATTTGAATGACACGTATGTACATGTGTCTATAGACATATTTCAATAACAAAGACTTAGGAAATAAGTAACAGATGACTACTATTAGTGGTCTTAATTAAGAAATTTCAATCGAGACGCATATCTAAGCATAGACACTGCTAGACGGGTGGTAAGGGGCGTTACCACAGTAGACTACCTATATAAAGGGGCGTGGATAGCTGTTTTTCATTATAGATGGGGCGTGTCTTAGTGTATATGTTAAGGACGTGATATTCGAGAGCTATCTAAATTGAGCCGCGTGAAATCTGTACGAATTGTCTGGCGCTTTTTTCGTCTCCTCAAACATAATACTGATTATTACTCGCATATCTCTAGTAGAAGTGCTATGTGTAATGGTATCATCAGTACTATGTGTAGTGGTATCATCAGTACTATGTGTAGTCGTATCACCAGTAGTATCGACGAACTCATTACCAGTAGTAATACTGCCGTATTCAGGCGGATGGTACTCTATAAATACTAGAGTACTCTTACTAATACACGCACTACTATATATAGTAGTACTAATAGTACTATAGTACAGTTAGATATAGTAGTATTGGTGGTAGTAGTACTGGTAAGTGTAGACCAACCGCTTATTAACCTCATAGTAACGATGGTATGTAGTAATGGGGTGTGATCGATGGACCCCATTTGCACCTAATGCATTAGCGTGGGGTGAGGTATGCTTTCTCTGCTAGCGACTCTAGGCATTATACTGAGTTCGACTGCAACCACAAGTGGTACTATTCGCCTCAAATAAAAGAGGCGCACTTATAATCGAATATCTGCTCTCACGGAATTCCACGCGATTCCACGCGATTCCACGAGATTTTAATACATTAAATAATAATAATGATAATAATATTAAGTAACTCTATGATGTAATAGTAAAACACACCCTCGGCACCCTCATCGCATATACACATGTACAGTGTACGACGTACACTTATAGCCACATGCACACACACACACACACATACATACGCGCACACACACACATGCACACACACACACACATACATACGCGCACACACACACACGCACACACGTGTAAGCGATAGTGTCGTGTATCTCTCAGTATTCACGTGACACTACATTAAAAACTATCTACATCGAGTACTTATATGTCTTCGAGTGTATGTGATGCAATCATGATATTATCAACGGTCGCCTAATAATTACATAACT
This sequence comes from Osedax fenrisi, assembly GCA_964019155.1. Classification (NCBI taxonomy): domain Eukaryota; kingdom Metazoa; phylum Annelida; class Polychaeta; order Sabellida; family Siboglinidae; genus Osedax; species Osedax fenrisi. Next base: position 14,736,258 of record OZ025241.1, read on the forward strand.
CGCAGATATATATTTGAATGATAATGTTTTTTTGTTTTCTGTTATTTGTATAGTTTATAATAGTAATATGATTTGTACTCCTGAAGGGATTCTAAATAATATGTGTTCTTGTTGTCGCTCGCTAATTATATATATATATATATATATATATATATAGTTAGAGTTAAATTATATACTAATACTATTGGTCACATATCTAAATATAGGCATAACCTAGACATGTTTATATCAGAGCGCATCGCCGCGTTAAACGGAACAGTCCACCAAGGACATACGCGTCCTCTCTCTCGACACCTTCCCCGCGGCGGCGCCACGCGTATTACGTAACATCTGTATTACGTAACATCATTACGTAACGTGACGTCACCACCATCACTCAGAATGCGACGAGGTCGACCTCTCGATAGCGTTGGACACTTCCGGAAGCGTAGGTCAAGACAACTTCTACCACATGCTCGCCTACACCAAGGACGTTCGTATACACATCTCTCATTGTAGTATTGCATCTTATCCCGTCGTATCTTAATATATATCATTCAGGTATAATACGTATATATTTAAAGTATACTATTACGTTATAATATATAATATATATATATATATACAGTGTATACACTGTATATTATACAGTATATAGAGTATACTGTAATATTCTAACTTTATTTAAGAAAACGTATACTACATTAAATTATATATAATCACATAGTTTGGTTATATCAAAGATTTTGCGAAGCAAAAAAATCATTTTCTTCGGGAAATCTTTAGTGATATCGTAAGTTTCAAAGATAAATCATGTCCTTATTTCAGATTATCATGTCCATGAATCTGAAACCCGTCACCGGCTCACGTAGAAGTCGGGTCGCCATGGAAACTTTCGCTAACCGGGCCAAAGTACACTTCCACTTGAACGAGTTTCAGGACAAGAGTGACGTAATCGATCAGTTCTCGTACGTGTACGAGGGCGGCTCCACTAATACCGCCGATGCCATAAGGGTTAGTCATGCGCACGAGTCGGGGTCATGCGTAGTAGTAGGGGTCATGCGTAGTAGTAGGGGTCATGCGCAGTAGTAGGGGTCATGACCTATATCCGCGTAACGTGCACGTTGCAAGTAGGAATGCGGAAGATAAGTATTGTAAGTTAAGGGGAAGGACGAGGAGGGGAGGAGAACAATCATCGTAAGTAATAGAAAGAGTAGTATGCGCATGACGAGGAATATGTGTAAGATGATGATATTGAGGAGGAGGAGGAGGAGGAGGAGGAGGAGGAGGAGGAGGAGGAGGAGGCTGAGAAGTAAATGATTATATAATTGCATTTAAATACACGAAATACTATTTGTATACACATACACGTATACATTTAATATATATATATATATATATATATACACTAAATATTCGCAGTATCCGGTATTACTCATGCGCATATGTATCGATCTCGTAAATTATCGCCGTTTCTCGCGAACGCGTGCACTAGAACGCGACAAAGTGATTAGAATAACGCCGCGGGGTGAATCTCGCAATTTAGTATCGAATTATATTTATATATTGATCTCATTGTAAGAAAGGTGCGACCCATTATAATGTAATGTAATACATTGTAATATATTCGTCATATATTCCGAGACACATAAACTATATCGATACATATAAACTATGTAACGTATCCTACAATAACACCGAATATCTAATAACTCGCTGAAACCCCCTATAGGGTATAACTAAAACACCCTCTTTGATATATCACCCGTACTACTATTATCGGTATTTGTTCACGCGCATGCGTATAACGATTGTTTAGTGTACACGCGCTAGCATGGTCTCCGGAGTGGGGTTGTGGAGTGGGGTTGTGGAGTGAGGTTGTGGAGTGGGCTTGTGGAGTGGGGTTGTGGAGTGGGGTTGTGGAGTGGGGTTGTGGAGTAGGGTTGTGGAGTGGGGTTGTGGAGTGGGGTTGTGGAGTGGGCTTGTGGAGTGGGGTTGTGGAGTGGGGTTGTGGAGTAGGGTTGTGGAGTGGGGTTGCCAAGTGGGGTGTATATGGTATATACTATACATCTATGAAGTCTATTAATAGTTTATCTCTATACGTTTTGGAAATATAGGTCATCGAATATATTCAAACTAAGTCACTTTCTGAGAATTATGTTTATTTGAAACAATTTTATATATATATATTCTCATAGTAGGAAATTGTAGTAATCGTACAATCTAAATACGATATAAACCTATTACAAGCTGGTCATAATAGTATGTTTTTAATATGCGATACATCGAGTAAGGAATGTCGAAGTATACTTTTATTAAAAATAATTTTTAATAAAAACTCCATAAAATATGTGATTAATTAAATCGCTAAACTATGTATGCGTGACAATGTAGGCATTCGCAAATGAATTTATTTATTAATATATAACAATTAATACCAAGTAATGTGTATATATTCTACTGGGGTGGTTAATGTGTATAAAGTAGCTAGAGTAGACACGTAGATATAGATACCTAAATATACGTACACTTGTTAACGTAAAAAGAATGCATAAAAAGAGCTACCGGATGCCTAGACGTCACCAAGACACAGCTGCCATGCCGTACCGCGGTGGTACGCACGGTAGATAGCCTAGCTCTGCGTACAATGGAACGCCTACGTGCAGCATTGTGTGCGTGCGGTGTGTGCTATGCTGCTTCGGTGTCAGCTCTCTCGACGGCTCCCGATAGGCTTCGAGTGTCGCGCGTTTTTATCCGGCGAGAAAACGCGCGATATGTCGAGATATCTCTACGGAGGGTCGCTACTACTTGTTCGGTACGGCGGTCACGTGATAACCACGTGCCTTCTAGTAATAGCACACGTGACGGTACGCTGAAGTCACGTGAGCGATGCGGGTCTAGTTGTACGTGGTCGGCATTAGAGTGTGATGTTTTAATAAATGAGTATACCCCTCCAATTACTCCTCCCCTTACTCCTCCCCTTTACTCCTCCCCGCAGGTGTATGGCATAACTATCGCATTGAATATATGTATAGAAACTAATCTAACTATAAAGGTGTTACTATATACATTGGAAGTGTATTCATTAACATACATTTGTAGACAATTATTATTTAAATACGAGATACGTATCTTATTAAATTTGATATTTATAAATAATATAGACAATAGTTACGAACACATTGATATTATTTGCTATACATGTTACATAACAAGGAGACATTATCTATGGACCTCTTATATAAATAATAATGTCTAATACTTGCTTACATAATACACTATCAATGTACTTAGGGTAATAACTCATGTAATGATATAATTGAAGCGGTACGACATATTGAAATTTACATACTTTTGATTAAAACTCTATTATTTTCCAAGAAATTCCACTGAATATTAAATATTTAAACATATATTATTAATCATATATTATAACAAAAATATACGTATAATAACGCTAGTTATAATAAATTACATAACATAGTAATACATAGCTATAACAATGCTCGTACCGCGATTAAGTAGAGCTAATAATTCTCCTATTGTTATAAAAAACCTACTAGATTACCTAAACGATTGTTTATAATAAATACGCTAATCAAAGCGCGCGTAACATTACATAATAGTCTCTTTATTACGTCACACAATGTTACGTAATACAATGACAGCGTAACGAAGTGTTATGATCTCACATGATCCGTGATGCACACATTCCTTATACTTTCATTGCATCGTGTCCTACAAGGACATATATGTCGTAATATTATACGTATATATATACGTTATATATAGTCATATATGGTCATAATAACATATGTTCCCTCTATACTCTAGTGTGTATTATTATTATTATATATATATATATATATATATATATATAAACTTTGTGATTTCAATATATTGATAAAACTATAGTTAATATCTTAAACTAATCAATTTAAATACGTGTAACACAACATAATACTTACATTGAAACATCTGTCTGAGCAGTGCTGCCTAATGTTGTGCTGATCAGCATGAATACTATTACTTAGGACCTATGTTGTAGGTCCTACGCATATATTATAATGTAAACTTATATACATTGAATATTACTGTTATATCGATTACATAGAATAAGACACATTTCATGTATTATACGTATGTATTACGTAATATTATCAAGACAATCATGCTGGATACAGAATACATATTAACACTTCACCTCCGGAACAGTTGTGCACGTCCACGATAATCCCCTCCCACGTAACCCAGCACCGAATAATCCACGCCCCCCCCCCCTTCGAACAGATGATGCGCGAGTCGATGTTCACCAGCCAAAACGGCGATAGATCCGGTTACCGGAACGTTGGCCTACTTATCACGGACGGACGTAGTCTGGACAAGGACGAGACCTTCACACAGGCCGTAGCCGCTCGCGAACAGGGTATCGATATGTTGACTGTTGGAGTCAAGGTCAGGAATGTTAGTATCACGAAGATAAATGTATACATTTATAATATATTTAATATATTTATAATACATTTTATGATATATCAGAATATATTTACGTACATTATTTCTCTCACAATATTGTCATGACTATTTGACTGCTTTTTGAAATCCTGTCGCTGTTGCAATGTTAACGATCTGATGTACACACGTAACGCCCGCCACACCGTTTCAGAACAAATACACACAAAAGGAGCTGAGGGGGATCACTAACGACCCTGACTCGTACAACCTCATCAACGTCGACAGCTTCTCCCAACTTTCCAACCACTCCCTGGATAAAATCGTGCAGGCCATCTGTAACAGTTCGTATGAGTCATTGTGATCGCGTCGTCCTATAACTATTATATAATATATCTATACGAGAAACTAATTCAGAATATAGTTTGTATATATATATATATGTATGTTTATTTTAAATATAATTACACATACTATAAAAATGCCGAACTATAATTCCAGACGATATCTATGTGTGTATGACGTAATGTGTACCCCGTGTGGTCACGTGATATTACGCAACTCGTCACGTGACGCAAAGTCACACGTGACTAAAAACCTATACATCCGCATACTCCCACCTCTGCCCACCTTTACACTGCCACCTCCACCCACTCTCACCTCCGCCCACTCTAACACCTCCGCCCACTCGCCCGCCCACTCACAGGTGTTAACGAATGTCAGACGAGTGCTAACCAGTGTAAGAACGGAGCCACGTGCCGGGACACCATCAACGGAGTCGAGTGCATGTGTACCCCGGGGTATACCGGCAAATACTGCGATAGACGTTAGTACCCGTAGTCCGTGTAGTAACGGTTCTCCCCGCTAGGGGATGTACCACCCGATAGTTTGTGGTTTCAAGTTCTTTAATAAAATCTATACTTTCATATAGATATATATATATATATATATATATATATATCTATTAGCTTCATAATAGTGAATATTTTACATTGTTTTCGCTCATATATTATTTGTAGAGGAGAGAACGGAGTAGTGGCCGATAATGTATATGCCTCAGCATATTTTGTTGTTGAATTTTCTATAAATCATATAGGTTTAGAATACTGTGATTTCACTTTTATATATTACTGAATATTATTAATATATAATATTATAATATACATTACAATGTTTCACGAATCGTACACACAGATTGCGACGGTAAATCTGACATCGTAATAGCTATCGACGCTTCGGGTTCCATCAGAGAGAAGCGTTTCTACCAGGTTCTCGAATTCCTCGCCGATCTCGTCGACGACCTGTCAATCACTAGCGGACAGACTCGAGTGGGCGTGTTACTATTCGGTAGCTCCGCCTACCAACACTTCAACCTCAATCGGTTCGGGTCACGCGCGTAGTTATGCAATATTACCGATTATTATGTAATGAAATAACTGTTCTATGTAAAGTGAAGTAATCACTTTAAAAACGTTTACGAAGATAAGAATTGTTATTGAATTCGGTAATTGTTATTATTTAACATACATTTACGCGAATTTTTAATGACCACGTCATTATATATATAATACCATTATAATATTAAATACTTATATGCATACATACGAAATAATGTAATATTCCTAAACGAATATCATAGATATAGATAGATAGATAACTGATGATTTTATAAATATAATGAATATTATGAATAAAGATGCTATAAATAATATAAAATCGGCGAGTATTTAAAGATCTAATAAAATAGTTTCATTAATTTCGAAGTGAAACCTTGATATATATCATCTATTATATTATATATTTACTTTGTACAAATATTTAAGAAAAACTTTAATATAAACTATACTTATATCTTCCAAATATAATCTTTATATTCTCTATATTTTTAATAAATATATCAATGATATAGCATATCAATCTTTTCTCGCAGTACCAAATATCACTAGTATCGTATACCTAGTATTACCTGTACATATAGGTGATATAAGTATATATATACTTATTATACTTATTACTTAATAGCTACCAAAGAAAGGAGGATGTCATGCAAGCTATTAGAATGGCTCCCTACAAAAGGGGAAAGACAAATATCGCCGCCGCTATAAGAATGATGCGTGACGAGATGTTTACGGTTAGAGAAGAATAGGAGTTTTTATACTATGACTCATCTTTAATAACTATCTAAACACTGCTATGATTATTATATAGTTATATGATCTATATATTATAAAATATATTGACATATTGACATACTTGTAGAACAATTTGATTGGTTGATAAGTTGTATAGTATATTATTTTGTTATTACAAATATGTTAATTTAATAAATTAAGTCATTCTTAAAAATATTTACAAACTATCACATATAAATTAATACTAAATTAGATTATAAAATATATAATTTAGATAAACATACATAGTAAAGTTTAGCCTCTCATCTCTTTAAACTCTCTCTTTAGTATAATATTTTCGAATAAATATCCTAGTTTATATATATATATATACTACCACTAATAATATAACTACTAACTACATATCTATTAAACCTCTATACCTCTCTCTACCATTTATAGAGAGCGAACGGAGACAGAGAAGGCGTCCCTAACTACGGAATCATAGTGACAGACGGACAAGCCACGCTAGAGCAGGACAGGACATTACCGGAAGCGATCAAGGCACGCGTGTCCGATATCGTGATAAGCGTGGTGGCTCTGGGCAGAGATAAGAAGACTCTAGAACTAACCGGAATAGCATCCAGCCCGGCGGATAAACATCTGTTTATAATCAAAAAGTTAGCGCCTCTAAGCCATGTTGTTCAGCTCGCTACTTTTAGATATAAGCATCGTAGAAGGCATACCGTAAAATACGAGTTAATTTGGTGATGAGTCATATTTTATAAATAGTATTATGAAACTTAGGTTGCGTGTCATCACCAGGGTGAGTTAAATTCGGTCTATACCTAATTTAAGGAAAAAGTCCGAATTTAGCTTATATTCGGCCTTTGAAAATCCTTGTATTCGACAAAATTCGGCCTTTTGACGAATTTAACTCACCCTGGTCATCATTGATGACACCCGACCTAAGTTTTATAATACTATTTATAGAAGGGTTATCACCTACATAATTATGTACACAACATTATCGGTTCTCACTGATACCGGGATAGCTTAACACGCGATTTCTATCGGAAATTCGAGCCACTTAGTGTTAAGTAAAATACACGAAATCCGAATTCGTGGCTAGTTTGAAATGAATCCATAAAATTAAAAATCATTTATATATATAAAAAATATATAAAAAAATATATCGTAAAAATATATGTATAATTAAGTAATTCAAACTACACCACTACTATAATATACATCGTTAAATACCTCAATTAAGCCGACATTACCTGGCATACTATCAATACGTACCACCTATAATATTACATTACACAATGATGATACAGCCGCCATAATGGGCGACGCCCATTATGGCGGCTGTATCATCATTGTGTAATGTAATATTAGACTATAGATACGCCCATTGGGCGTATCTAGGGCATCGATATAAACAAACTATCGTTATATCGACGATCGCGGGATAAAGGGGTGTGGCTAACATCGATACCACGCCCACAGTTATTCCCTGCTGCCGAGTATGCTGCAGAAACTGATCGAGGGAACGTGCGACAGCGTTGACGAGTGTGAGAATCGACCTTGCTCGAACTCTAGAGGTACCTGCGTTAACCTTCACGGAACATTCCAGTGCGACTGCGACTACGACTACTCCGGAAAGACCTGCGACAGAAGTTAGTGTCGGATAGAGAGAAATAGTATTTATCGAAACGCGAATATGACGATGATATTGTCATTTTGGCGCTAGAAAAATAATAATACACATAAGGGTGATTATCACGATAAGTTCTGCTACTATAGGCGTTACTATAACTACCTGATAAGTAAACCCTAAATCTGATAATAATAATAATAAATAATAGATAAAATAATATATTTAATTAGAAAATAAATATATAATATACATATAATATATAATACACTATCATAATTCATTACGCCTAATTAACCCCGTTTTAACATTAAGAACATTGTAAATGCCGTACATATTGTAACCATGCCAACATCGCACACAGGATGTCGCGTCAGTAAGGACATAGCCTTCGTGCTCGACGCCAGCGGTTCCGTGGAACAGAGTTTCGAGATGGCTCAACTGATAACTCGGCAACTAATCGACGGTCTAAACTTCGACTCGGGCCTCACCAGAACCGCAGTGGTCACCTACTCGGACAACCCGACCGTGCAGTACAGTCTCGAACAATACACCGACAAGCGGTCGACCCTGGACGCGATCGCCTTCCTGTTGGAGCGAGGTCGTACCAACACGGCTTCGGCTCTGTTGACCTTATCGGACACGGTGTTTCAAGGTCAACGAGGCGACCGGCACGGCGTCGACAACGTGGCGATAGTGATTACGGACGGAAACAGCAACGTCGACCACGAGTACACGATACGACGGGCGGACAGGTTGAAGAGCGAGGGCGTGGCCGTCTACGCTATAGGGGTGGGTAACCAGGTAGATCAGGGCGAGTTGTCCGGCATCGCCGACTCGGGTCGATCTCATTGGGTGGAGAGCGAACGCGATATCGCAGACGTCGTGGCTACCATTCTCGACGATCTTTGCGCTTAAACGTCGACGATGTTCGCGTTAAAGATTCGCGCCGACTTCTCGCGAATTCTCGACGATTTCGTGAGATAGCGCGATACTTTCTCGCTCGAGTGACCTGATCATAGCTGTACTTTATAGTGAGAACCGTATTTGAGGTGTGTTTACCTAGGTGACCTCTGAACCCTAACCCGTTCAATTCACTCGATTATCGCTCATTATATCGTATCTAAAATGGCGGCGATGACGATTCTTTCGGCGTCCTCCTCATCCTCGAATCTTTGATATCGTGTCACGTGATGTGTATGCCGTTTTCTATTGGTAGATACTCGCGCGCATAGCGTATTGTTTTGAGCGTTGACACCAACTGAAACCGGTATTTACATCGCCGGGCAACTATTACGATTGTTGTTTACGTAACTCTTTCCGATTGAAAAGTTTAAATTACCGCTTTTTATTTTATTTTATACATATGTATATATATATATATATTATACACATTTTCACCATTGTTATAGATAATACTACACAACTTTCGCTAATCATTCTGTTCAATTATTTCGTATTTTGTAACAATAATAACAACGGTCGACTGCGCATGTCTGCGCGTGTCGATAAAGAGCTCTCCTAGCTGCCATTTCTTTATAGAGCGGACAGGAAATACTAATTCAGCCGATTAGACAATACCTAGGAAATACGCCCGAAATATGTCCGTCGAATAGCTAATTCATGTAATCGATACTATCGTAATCGTACCCTTGATTATTAATTTGTACTATTATTATTATTATTGTTATTATTATTATTTTTATTATCATTATTATCATTTTTATTATTATTATAATAATAATTATTATTATTATGAACGTTATTATTAATTGTATTACACCAATTACGATATATTGTACTTATTTATGATTAAACTGGTTAATCTATTTTAATATATTAACCTATATATATTATATGATACATGATATATACAGTATATATTTATAAATAATATAAACTTATGCATTATAGTTTTATAACTTGAAAATAAAATATAAAAAACTCTAATACATGAATTTATTTATGATATACATAATCGTTATTATTGAATATATGCATAACAATATAAGAATAATAAAAATCGATTGCATACAATAATAAAAGTCTACAATTGATTTCAATAACTCGATAATATATTTACATAATTATTTATAATATATATAAGACAATAATAGTTGATTTTTAAAATAATAAATATATAGATGATTATTGAGTGATTCATATGAATACATATGTTAATGTAATATTAATTATGAAATATATATAATATATTTAACAAAATATGCATATTAATAAAATTTGTATAGTTTATTGAAATAATATTTGATAACACATGTGTATATATTGTAATATTGCAATATATATATATATATATATATATATATATATATATATATACTTAGCATATTTTGATTATATTTTTATGAATTGTATACAATATATTAAATTTAATTAATTAAATACATTCTTCAAACTACATAACACATTAAAATATATATATATATATATATATATATATATATATATATATATAATATATATTATAAATACTAAAGATACAAAAGTTTGCAATACATAAGTGTAACAATGGATTGCATAAACACAATATCACTAAATGTCGTACAATATACAAAATATACAAAATATACAAATTATACAATATTTAAGGATATTTATCTTCTTGAAAATATAGAAATGGTTGATAATGTAATATGTACTTTTATAATGGGGATACAGGTTGTAATACTATTAATGAGTATATTATATATATATATATATTATAAAAATAGTTGTATATATTAAAATTATAATGAATTAATATGTATTATAATCGATAACTCAATTTAATATAATATTATATAAAATTTAAATATATAAATATATTGAATAGGTTATATTATATGGGTTAGATATATACATGGTATATATTATAGATTTATAATATATTACAGTATATTACACTTGAATAATTATATACATATGATACGTTTATACACTGATCATACCAGTGATGCATAATCTTTGTTATGCGAGATGTCAATTCAGTAACGTATAATCACGCATGACACTCTACGCTATTGTGACATGTGACACCGTGACACGCCGACTGATAACAACGACCTAAATAGTTAATCACGCGTGTGTGTAATAAGTGCATTAGTTGTGTAGATCTATTAACATATGCTATGTGTGATAATGAATGTATACATATATGATAAAATATACATATATATACATATATATATATAACGTAATATCAATCCATTATGGATATCCAATATGATTGTAATTAATCGTATTTGAATTCGTATATATGTTAATATAATGTAATAATTGGCACCTCGTTGAAGTAATGTTCGTGATAGTGTACTTAATGATAAGGGTTGTAGACATTAAAGAGTCTTTCTCACAGATACATACACAATGAGCGATGTTACTAGAATTGTAATGGTTATTAATAATTGTAATCGCATTAACAATTAGTGATACTGTAAAGGGGTATACAATCGAACGGTGTTAACAACCTCTTTAAATCACGAGCAGAGATCGAGTTTACAGCTTACATTTGTTTTCTATATAGATATTTTTCTAAACTGTTATCGTATTTTTGATCATAATATTATAATATATATAATACATATTTACACTGAGAATCACTCGTGCGTATCGAATACAACGGCGTTAACACGGTTTACTGATTAGGCCACGCCCCTCCGTCCAGCACGGATAACTCTCGCCCGGTACGTGTACCGAGTACTGGTCGGGTTGCTGAAGGTCGGCGGGTCGGGCCGTGGTCATGTCCCTCCAGCGATGTCCTCCGCGAGTCCAGCGTTCCAGGGTTCCGTTTCCGTCGCACGTACGCCGATACACCCGAGGGTACAGGTAACGAAGGGGTAACCACTTCTCGGGGGGGTTGATCAGCTTTAGCTCGGTACGGCTGGTGGTTGCGGTTTAAGTAAGAACATGTATAGTCGATAGTACGAAGTATGTGTAATGATAATCGTATACATATATATATATATAAAGTCAACTCTCGGTAAGTCGGACTACTGATACGTCGGAATTGTCGATAAGTCGGACACATTTAGTTGGTTTGGTTGGATTTGTATCTAGTTCCATATTAAATTAATCGGATAAGTCGGATAAGTTGATTGGATAAGTCGGACTTTTCTATAAGTCGGACACATATTATAGTCATTTTTATGATTTTTATACTGGATAAGTCGGACTTTTTATAAATTATCAGAAATGTTTACTTTAAATAATGAATATTATAATTATAGTAAATAATATTATTGAATACAACATGTTATGTTGTTGATTGTTGCATAATTCCATATTTCGGTAACCATTTAACTCGCGCTACGCATTTCATGTCTCATTTGTATGATATTCTGAATCTCGGATAAGTCGAACATCTCGCTAAGTCGGACACTTTTCCCGGTCCCTTGCGAGTCCGACTTATCGGGAGTTGACTGTATATATATATATATATATATATATATATATATATATATATATATACAGTAAAACCTCTCTATAAGAAACCTCTTTATAAGAAAAACCTCTTTATAAGAAAATTGTTTACACATTTGGTTGGAATTCAACCTTTTCCACATTAAAAAACCTCTTTATAAGAAAATATTACAAGAAAAATATAATAAAAACCTCTTTATAAGAAACTTATCGTATAAAATATATTATTTTTTCTTACAAATATTTTATATTACATAAATAACTCGAAATGAATTAAAATTAATTAATAATTGTTATTGTATGTCCATAAATTTATTAAAATTAATTAATACATGTTATTATATCCTTAAATGTATTGATGATACAATTGATTATATTATACAATTAATTGTTAAATAATAGATTATTATAATATTCATTATATTATATTCATCAATGATGATTCATAATTTAAAATTGCTAATGTAAATCTAATAAAATGTCATTATGTATTAACTTAGTAATCATATTTCTAAACTTTTCTTTTGATTAATACTTTAACATAAATATAAATGAATAAATATACTATATATATATAATCTATAGGTTATATAGTGCGTTTTAATTATAAATTAATTCTTAAAATCATTGGAAAAGTAAAAACCTCTTTATAAGAAAACCTCTCTATAAGAAAAAAAGTACTGAACAAAAATAGTTTCTTATAGAGAGATTTTACTGTATATATACATATATATATATATGTCGTATACGTTGTATATGTATAATTTGTACGTCGTACAGTGTACATTGTACAGTGTACGTTAGTGAATTATACGAAAAATAATACGTAATTAAAAATAATATATATATAAACATGTATTCCGTTAATTGCGCCCTTAATTACTCGGTACAACGTAACGGTAATGATCGTTAATGTATACATTGTACACATTGTACACATTGTATACAATAGTGCATGTATGTAGGTGTCTATAGGTGGCGATACTAATAGTTGGGTCATCGGTTAATGGGTTATATATGTGTACTGTTATTGTGTATCATGGCACTAAATATCATGCTAATATGTTAGTAATATGAACAATATCCATATATAGGATATTCTGTATATATATATATATATATATATATATATATATATATATATATATATGTATTCAATTAATATAGTTTTATTAAAAAAAAAAATTATAATTATTAAATATTGGATGACTATAGTTGATTTATTTAAAATCTCCTCTTTTCGTACACTACATATACATGTCTATATATATAAATAGAATATAAGTAATACACCCACGAATGTCTCGAGTCAAGTTAATAACCATTAATATGTTGTATATACAAATACATATATGCATCATGCAGATTTAGGAGGAAACACTGCAATGTTTATATATATATATATATATATATATATATATATATACATATTACTATTGTAAACTAGAAAACTAACAGAAAACAAATTACAATTATTATAATAAATATTATTATTATTATCATAGATTCATTATTAATCGTATACTCATTAGCCAATCACAAACTGACCCGTCCATCTCGTACATGTATTCCTCGTAGCGGATGAGCTTGTATCTGGCCAACAGACATACGTGGGCGTTGTCCGGAGCCAGCAGCCACAGGTTGCCGAACGGACGCCGGTGTAGAGGGTAGAAATCCGTCCTCTTCACTTTAGCTGTCAATCAATCAATCGTGTAAGGTATATAGGTATACTATGTATACACAGTGTATAATAAATATAACATAATATATATATATATATATATATATTATACAATTATTTAGGTATGTTACAACGGGTCAGAGATTAATTCGCGATTTCGAGAAATTATCATTTGGGGTTCGAACCAATGCAATAAAAATGTGGAAATAATTTTACGATTTTTCATTATGCTTTAAAAAGTTAGTTTCGTTTTTTAGATTTTACATTTAATTTTAATTAGATTATTACCGATATATATATTAGCATAATATATTTTCTCAAATATATATCCTCATATTTAAATAAAATATATCAATTTTATTTTTTAATTTACGATTATTTTGATATTAATTATTATTAAAATATTATATTTATTTGTATATATTTGAATAGCAATATTGATATATTTCATATTACGATATAAACGTATTATATTACAATATATTTTATAATTAAAAATTCAAGGTAAATTGTAAATATAATTTCAAAATATGCTAAAATTGACGTACATATACTTACTATATTTTCATTATTAATGTGTAAAACTCGGGATAAAAACTATCAGAAGGTTCTGATGATAATATTGTTCTTTATTTTCTGACTTTTTTCAAAATAAACTTTTAAGATAATTGAAAATCTTCCTATAGTAGATTCTGTGTATTTTGAAAGTCCACCCATTACCTCTGACACTCACCTGTCTTGTTTTTATTTACCCATTACTTATATTGTTCTTTCTTTCGTGTATTGTTTGAAATCCAATTCCCCACTTGACCTTCTTCCTCTTAATATATTTCGAAAATTATCTTCCTATCTAATTGATATATTTACGGATATAATTTTTTTTAATTATCTTCATCCATTTTTCCACACTCGGTGAAGTATGCCTATATCACTCCGATATCAAAGAAACATAATCTTGATTCATCCAAATTATCCAATTATCGCATATTTTCGCAATTACCATCAATTTCAAATATATGAAACGCATAATTTAGTGTCAGCTTATTGATTATATTATATCGATCTCTATATTGGATTTCGTTTACCTTTTTGTAGAACAGAAACTACCCTAAACATTTTATTAATGATATTGTACTATCTATGGATTATATGGCTTCTTCTTATTTAGTTCTTCTTGATCTGTCTAGTGCCTTTGGAACATTAAATGATAGCATTATTTCTTACGGTATACGTGAAATAGGTATTCATGGATAAGTTCACAACTGGCAGTGATGGGCACCGATCCTTTTTTCCAGGATCAGCGATCCTGATCCCGATCCTCTATTTATTATCTTATTCGATTCTTTTCCCGATCCCGATCCTCCACTCGTTACCCGATCCTTTCCCGATCCCGATCACGATCCCGATTCCAATCCGGATCCCGATCCCGATCCCGATCCCGATATTATTTATATATTTCATTAATAAAATTGTATTTCATAATTCGAAACAATACATATGTACATATACTATGTATTATAAATTGTTAATAATTATAAATAATATGTATACATATCTATAGGTTATTAATATTATTATTAAGATATTGTATTATATTTCAATAATAAGTCCATTGAATTAAATGCATTTATTGAATGTATCATATGTTTATATGATATAGACTATATGATATAAATCCTATACATATATATATATATAGTTTAATATATATGATATAGGGTAAAGTCTCCGATTACCGACCAACTCTCGTATCTCAGTAACTATAAGAGGTATCAAAAAATTATATATACATGAAATGTTAGTAATTTAATGATACATATGAATAAGTATTTTGTTTAAAAAAATATTCAATCCTACAATTGTTATTTGTTAAAATGAAATATTCTGTTTTTATTTTTTAATTGTTTGAATAATATCTTTTTTTAAATAATTGTAAATACTTTATTAATTAAAAGAAAACTTAATACTGCACAAAATATTGTAGATAAAATGATAAAAATCCCGATCCCGATCATCTATATATTCGCTTATGCGATCCTTTTCCCGATCCCGATCCTCCATTAGTTATCCGATCCTTAGCCGATCCCGATACCGATACTCTCCTTCAAACCCGATCCCGATCCCGATCCGGATCGCCGATCAATGATCGCGATCCTGCCCAACACTGACAACTGGTTGATGACGTTTGTATCTAATAGAATATCTTCGTGTAATATTAAGTCATCTTTGTCAGCTCTATTTGATCACACTCATGTTGTTTTTTTATAGATCAGTACTGGGTCCGATTCTTTTTATTTCATATATTCTTCTCATTAATTTTATTGTTTTTAAAACCCATATATTCATTATAACCTCTTTACTGATGAATTTACAAATTTATACTTTGTTTCCACCTAGTTCTGATATTGACATAATTAAACTTTGTATTGCTAACTGTAATAATAACGAACTGCATTAATGATTTGATCTCATGGTTTTCCTGTAATTCTCTTTCATTAAATATTACTAAAACTGATAGCATTATACTTTCTAGATATATTTCTTCGATTACTATCACTAATCCATTCCTTATCTCACTTCCTATCTCAAACACCATCACTACCCATGATTTTACTATTAATAATGCATTAGATTATTCAGTACATATATCAAACATTGTCCGACCTGCTAATTATTTCCTATATAATATAGTCAAGGTTCGTGCTAAGCTAATATTTACTTTAACTAAATCATTATTACATTCATTAGTATTTAGTAGACTTATATATTGTAATTAGCTTTTTATTAATATTCCTCAACAATTAATTGCTGATGAAACTCTCTGTGACATTTGTCTCATCTATGTATGCAGACGCTGCTTTCACTGTTGCTGTTCCGAAGTACTGGAACATTCTTACAGATGACTTACTGGGCCATATCATCTTTTGTTACTTTCAAATGTCGACTATATTCGCAAATTTTATAATTATAATGTATTCATTTAACATTTATTATTATTCGTGTATTTATTTATGTATTTGTTTTATAAGTATATGTTTTATTATATCAACTTGACGCCTATAAACGTATATCATTTTCATTGAGTCAATACAAGTTTTATATCATTATATAATTATTATTATTTAATATATTGAGAATAATATGTTTTGTATACCAATATATATTTGAGAAAAAAATGCAAATTCATAGAAAAATAACAAAATTGTTGTGATTATGTTTTAAAATATAATGATTTTAAAAAGTAGATATATCTATGTCATATAGGCTATATATAGCCTATCCTCAGGATATATACCCTATAGGCTATAGGGTATAACTAACTGTATTACATATAATAAATACGTAAAAGCTTATTACATATAAAAAAATACATATTAAGTTATTAAATATATAACTTTAACACTGTAAAATATATATAGCAATGATTTTAGTTAAATTGTAATTTCGAAATTAACTTAGAATCAATATAGATTCTCAGAATATATCATTTCTAGAATATCGAATTTGTAGAATAACTTTTCTTTTAAATAACATTAATACCATTTAATATTATATCTACAGATACCATATAAAATATTAATTAGTATCATTATACTAATTGAATATTCATAATAAAATAAAGAATGAGTTACAATATACGACAATAATGAGACTACAATCAACTCTTTATTGTGAAAGAAACTACTTAGGATATATTATATTATACTACCTATATATTCTAGGATAACATTGAAAGAAAATACATCCATGGATAACATATGCACTATTAGATTTATGTGACAAGATAATGGCGTTAACATATCATTCAAATACGAGTGTAACAGAATAAATAAGAGTATGCAGAATGGCATGAAACACGCTAAATAAAAATTATGAAAACTATCAATCAAATATTACAATCCAAAACTTCAAACTATAAATTTCGTTAAATACATAGGTTAGATAATCTGTGCAGAAGATTCTATAACAGATCAGGCACGCATGAAACATGCAGTAGGATTGTAAGCTAATATAGAGAGTTAAATATATTATACAAGTTGTTACCGTACAATAACTTAGATGAATTATCGCAATAGCAATATCGATTTCCTCTATAGTAAAATAATGATATACACTTAATAATAATACTTACATAAACAACTTAAGTTACAACTTATATGTAATATATTATTTTACACCTTATAAACTCATGTATTTTACACCTTTAAAGGTGTAAATCATTCGTTTAAATTTCACACGTTTAGGGGTGTAATTTGTAATGTATTTTACACGTTTAGGGGTGTAAAATAAAATGTGTATTTTACACCCTACAAATACATTATTTTACACCTTACAAATTCATATATTTTACACCATTAAAGATGTAAATCATTCGTTTAACTTTTACACGTTTAGGGGTGTAATTTTCCATGTGTTTTACACGTTTAGGGGTGTAAAGTCAAAAAAGACATTGTTCACCTTTCAAATAATTCATTTTACACCTTTTTTCTGTATTATTTCTAACAGTATACGACTGCGAAACTTATATTCTTCCGGCTGACTTTGAAAACAGATTAAATACCTTTGTAATGAAGAATTTCTGTATACTATTTGGAATTACCTATAGAAATAGAGCGACTAAGAAAGAGGTCAGCTATTAGCTATCTATGCCAGTATAATGTGTCTAGATTCTCAACATCGTTAAATGAAGACATTTGGTATGGTGTAGTCATGTGACCAGAAAGGGTTAACCCAATTAAACCTAAACGTTAGAATGTAAACTTCAGCGAGGCCGGCCTAATAAGATGTGTTTTGGTAATATTATAGAATCCTCCAGAACGTCATTAGAGTAATACGATGAATGACTCACGAATGATATTGAGACGACTTGTTAAATAAGTCATGCAGACCACAGGTTGAAAGCTAAGAGGTAACTAGATCATTAATAAGTATTGGTGTGAGATATTTTAAGTTGCACATTATCTCTTATATAATAATAGTATAATATACTATTATAATATGCGTATTTTAATAAGATATATGAATTAAATGTATTAATATTAGTAAGTGTATCAGCTATTTGTCGATATATATATATTGATATAACTGGTTGCTATTTCATATAGATAGGTGTTCATCCACACAAAATGTCAGAAAATGTCTACATATCTGAATTGTATATATATATATATATATATATATTAATATGTGTGATGATTGATATACGCAGATTTCGATGTATATAAATAGTTATATTTTATTAAATAGTTAAGATATGTGTATTTTACTATATTTATTTATCATATATTTTACTATTGTATTGTATACTATATTTTATAAATCCTTGTTATATTTAATTTTATTTAATTTTTAATACATTTTTAATACCTATATTCCATCAACTTCTGAATTATTTTATTTTAATCTTATAATTAAATATATTCAATTTATTATCTGAATTATGATAGGTACCTAGGTACCTCATAATAATGTAGAATATGTTACTAATGTTACTAATGTTACTTATATATATTGACATAGGTAAAATACCTACTATAACGATGGTTATATTATCTAATCTACATATATTATATAATATTATATATATATATATATATATATATTATATTATGATATTTATCTGTTGACATATTATCTAATTAAAACTAGCTAATTTAATTTAATATGTAATTATCATCAACAATTAATTTATTTATAACATTTTTATAAACATTTTTAATGAATAAATATAAATATTGTATTATTATTTAAATATTAAATGTTTCATTATCGTTATCGTTATCAACTTCTATTCAATAATTATAGATGAATGTGCTGACAATAACCTGAAAAGACCAAGGTCTTGTTTTGAAGCCATTTGGATTACGAAGAAAGAAAACGAAAAAGAATACTAAATGAAAAAAATGGAATGACATTAAATTACTCCAATAAACTCTATATCGATAACGTTGTCGGTAATCGTAATATATTATGAAAGTATCATTAGCTCATCGGTACTAACTGGGGAACCTCTCTCTCGCCGAGTGTAACAGTTCCCACACGTGCGAGTGGTTTTCGTCGAAGAACCGAACCTCGACGTAAGGCCACCTCCATTTCTGTACCCGATGCGTGCTGTCCCTCCGAAATACGCGCATTATCGCCGTGTAGTTACTGGTGGCCGGAAGCGTGGTGTGGTAGTGCAAAGACGACGGAATTATTAGCGGCAGTCGTCTCAATTCTGTGTCGGCATTTATATTGATTATAATCATTATAATTATTATTATTTATTAGTATACTATATATATATATATATTTGTATCCGCTATTATTTTACGTAATATAATAGATGCATATTATTATTATTATAATTGTATACAATTATAATATATATATATATATATATATATATATATATATATTATTGCACACTTATAAAATAGTTAATCGATAAAAATAATTATTAATTACGGTAAACTATTAATATCCCTACATAATCAACATTTATTTATGGATGATTATGATATTATACATTATTCCTTAAAACACTCTGGTTAGAATAATGTAGAGTACAAGAGTAGATATATTTGAATAAAACTTAATCATAATAATGTACATTCATAAATAGGGATACATATTATTGCGTCATAAGTTATAATGCGATACGTTATGATTCATAATGGGCGTGTTTATACGTAGGGCGGGGCTAGGATATAGATACGCCTACCTCTGATGTGTATCCACAACTCTATTTTATCGTCGAAAGGCAGCAGTCGATGCATGAGATAGCTGCCCATCAGAGTGTGACGACTAATCACATAGGTGATGTTAGCGCAGTCGAGATTAGAGGTCAGCACAGAGGTCAAATTCATAATCGAATAGTAGTCCGACCCGTTCACCTTAATGATAATGATAGATTACTTAAACACTTAAATAATTTATAGTAGAAATAATTCACTAAAGTGCAATTTGATAATAATTATAACAAAACTAATTATAATAAAAGGTGTGTATTCAGTCTGAAAATAATTTGAACAATTAATTAATAAAGATAATATTATTATAAATTTGACAATGATATTTTTTATATACGAATATTTTACGATGTGTATATATAGTATATATGTATTTGTTATATACACAATATTAGTTATACGATTATTATGATAATTATTTATAAATAATCACTTATATAATTGGAAATATTAATTAATAATGTATGTAAATAATATAATAGAACTTCATATAATATTAATAATATATATGTATATATATTACAATAATAATAATCAGAGTTTAAGCATTAGCCTGGATGAATGAAAAAGCAGAGCTTATAAAATCGTTCACCCAATGTGATTGTGGGGGGGGGGGGAAATCAGGTATAAAATTAAAATAATATTAAATAAAATATTAGATTATAAAATAAAATTTCTATCTATAGATAGAAATTTTATCCTATAGGATATCAGTAAAAAAAATAGACATAACAAAATCTACCTAAAATACTTTATATCGATTTCCAATTAAAGTCGATGAAGGTGTATCAACTTGGAGGATTTGGGGTTTTTATATCCAATGCCTTAAGGAACTTACTTTCGTCAAGAGTAAGAGCACTGCAGTGCCATGGCAACAATTGCCCCCTCACAGCAATTGCATCCTCATCCCCGACACGAACCATTACCGGTAACATAAATAATCAATACAAAGTACTCTTGAATATCTTATATTTAATATTTAATATTTAAAATAAAAATGTGACTTCCTGAATAGAAAATAATACTGAATGTTAAATACAATTTAAATAAAATGTAATATGTAAGTAATTAAGTTATAAAAAATATGCACAATTAAAAACTAAATACAAAAATAAAAATTAAAATTAAATAAAATTACAAAAAACCCCACAATCATTCTCATCATGTATTTAAAATAAATAATTGAATAATATGTACCTACAAAATTATAATAAAACCAATAAAACACTAATATTAAAATTGTATAACAAATTATTAACTAAAAGCTACAAAAGCTATAAAACTATAAAATAAAATATATAAAATATATATTGATAATATAAGGTAGCAAATAAATTAATTAATATATCAAATAATACAATAATTCAAAATAGGATATCTAAAATATAAAAGTAAAATTAATAAAACGATATCATAAATGATTTAAAAATTGTTTTAAAATTATTCAATTTCGTAATGTTTCTTATTTTTTGTGGTAATCTGTACAACAGCATTGGACCAATATTCGATAAACAAAATGCTTTTCGGTTAATTCGTACTTTTATTCTATGAAAAAGATTTCCATTATAAGATTTAGCTTTATATAATAATTGTAAATTCTTAAGTAAAATATTATTCCTAGCTCGAAACATAAATTGTATACTATTCATTTTTACAATATCGTCAAATTTAAGAGAATTATAAATAGTATAAAAAGTTGTATACATAGAATGATTATTACAAATACATTTTATTGGTCTTTTTTGTCAAATGAAAATATTTTTTAAACTGGATTTGAAGGTATTCCCCCAAATATTTGAACAATAATTAAGATGTGATAAAAATAAAGCATTATATAATAAAAATCAAAGATTTCATATTTAATTTATTTTTAACTTTGTGTAAAATTGCAATTGTTCTAGAAAGTTAATTTGAAACATAATTGAGTTGCGATTTCAAATTCAATTTACAATCTATAATAATACCTAAGAATTTTATTTCACTTACATTTTTAACTTTATGTTATTAATATTCAAATTCAGATTAATATTTCTATTTTTTTTCTTATATTAAATAATAATACATTCGTCTTACTAATATTGAGTAACAATTTATTTACATTCAACCAATCGTATAGTTTATTAAATTGAATATTGTTTTTTAATTCTAAAATAGACGTATTTGAAAAAATTAAAGTTGTATCATCTGCAAATAAAACTGATTTAAAATTATCTGATATATTCGGAAGGTCATTAATATATAAAATAAATAATAACGGACCGAGTACAGATCCCTGTGGTACAACACATTTTATATAATTATAATATGAGTCAGTATTATTATATCTAACAAATTGAAGACGATCTGATAAATAAGATTTTATTAATTTTAGCGCTATACCTCTGATACCATACATATAAAGCTTATTGATTAAAATAGCATGATCGAGTATAGCAAAGGCGTTGCGTAAATCTATTGAAACAATAGCACAGTTCATTAAATTTTCTAAATTTGTAATAACTGATTATAATAAATCAGACAATGCATCAGATGTAGATAAATTCTTTCTGAAATCATATTGATTATCATTTAATATATTAAATGTATTTAAAATATTTGAAATTCTTTTTTAATTAGTTTCTCAAATATTTTTGAAATTTTGGCAGTAAGGATATAAGTCTATAATTCTCAGCTAATGATTAGTCTCCAGATTTAAAAAGTGGAATAACTTTAGTTTTTTTTAAATATTAGGGAAAATACCTTCAGCTATTGAATACGTGTTTTAATAAAGGACTAATTTCTAAAATAATTTCCTTATATTTCCTTAATGGTAAACATATACTAGATTTACTTTTCGAATTTCTACCTCATTCAACATTTCATAAATTGAGATTTGTGTAAACAATAATGAATTTTTATTATTACCTTGCATAGTTTTATAAATATCATTATCAAGAGATTTTACAGATATTTTTTAAGATAAGTTAATACCTATATTACTAAATAATGTGATAAATTCAGTAGAATTCGGAGAATTAGAATTATTATCTTTTTTACCTAAATTTTGAGTAATTAAATCATTAATAATTGACCATGTATACTTAATATTATTTTTATTATTATTTATTTTATTTGAATAATATAATATTTCAGATAAACGTAATAATGATATAGGTATATTTTTATATCTTTTATAATAATTTATTTTTGTAAGTGATTTATTTGTAATCATTTTTTTATACATTCTGTTTTTTTATTTATACATTTAATCAGACTATTGTATAACCATGGTTTATTATTTTTAATTTTTTTTAACTTTTATAATAGGACAATTTAAATTAAATAATTCTACTAAATCAATAATTAATTTATCATATAATAATTCTAAGTCCATATCAGAATAGATATATTTCTAATCAAAAGCATTAACACTATATTTAAATTTATGTATTGTATGATTATTTAATTTTCTGATATATTTATATGTATTATGTTTTGTATTACTTTTATTTGATATGTCATATATTACAAAAATTGGTAGATGATCACTGATATCACTAAATAAAATTCCATTACTTCCCTACTGGTGTATATGTTATATTACAATAAATGTTATCAATTAGTGAATTAATACTATTACCATATCTGGTCGGCCTAGTTTCTAGTGGAAAACAACCCATACTGAAAATGGTATCAATGAAATAATCATTATTACTATTTTTTATTAAAATATTAACATTAAAATCACCAACTAAAAATAAATCACCATTGACTGAAAAATCACTAAAATTATTATAAATAAAATCACTAAAACGTTTAATATCAGAATTATGATATTTATATATCCCACTAATTATAGTATGTTTATTATTTATAAGCATCGATATACTAACAATGTCTAAAAAATCTGGCATTGAATAAGTTAAATAAGTTATCTAATGTATTACAATTTAAATGTTCTTGTATATATATATATATATAGATACGCCTCCTCCTATATTTAGATTTTTTATAGATTTATTTTTTCGAATTACATGTGTACAATTATATTTGTCAATGTTATATAAGTCTTTATTGAAATCATGCAACCATATTTCAGTTATAACAATAATGTTAAATTTAAAAGTACAATAATCTAATATTAATATTATATCATCGAAATTATTTACTAAACTTCGTGAATTTATATGTATACTAGAAATATCTTCACAAAAATCAATATTTATAGAATTTAAATCAATGTATTTACAATAAATTTTATGATTATTCATAAATTCATGATACATAGGAATACTATATTTAGTATTATTATAGAAATAAACACTATTTTTATTATAAGCATTATATATAAATTCATTAGAAATTCGGAAGCACAATTAATATTGTTTGTCATTATAAAATTCAAGTAAAATATAATTAGTATATAAATAGTAAAAATATAAAAAAGTATATAGGTAAATGTAAAATATATGGATTAATAAATAAAAATTTAATATTATTAATATATTAATATTATATTATATATATATCATTAGTCATAGGTAATATATTTAGTCATAGGTAAAAAATAAAAATAATTTTTTTTTAAATATATAAATATAAATTATAAAAAAATATTGTCTATAATATTATCTAAATGTAATTGATTTATAATTTGTATTTTTTATTATAAATAGTTTCAATAACAATATTATTGTTATATATCCATGTATTAATAATTGTATTCTCCGATCTTAATTTACGTGTATTAAAGAATATATTATTAGTAGATTATTAGTAGCTTACTATTATCTAAGAATTCTTGAATACATGTGTTCGTATCTTTTAATTGATTTTTATTTTTTAATATAGATGATATGATTTTACTATTATTTAAACTTATTATAAATTTATTAGTTTAGTATTATCACATTTATATTTTAGTTTATTGATTTTAATTATATTCTCTTCTTCAATTGTTATATCTAGTTTCTCTATCAAGAAGTTTAAATAATTTGATTTTATAGAATAATTAATATTATCTTCAATATCAGTAGTTAACAATATATTATTATTAATTTGTTTATTATCAATTTTTGGAAATATTGAATCTATTTTTACAGCCTGGATAATACTATTGTTATTTTTTTTTTTCTAGATTGCTAAATTTTTAAATAATAATATTATTTTCGTCTTTCAAAGATTCAATATTCTTTGATTGATAACTATTTATATCAGATAATTTATTTATAACATTTTCTAGTGCAGTTATGTTATCATATAATGCTTGATTAGTAATAGGCATAATGTATATATATATATATATATATATATATATATATATATGTGTGTGTGTGTGTGTGTGTGTATGTATACGCATTTGTAAACATACTAAGTGCACATGTACCCGTGAATATCCAATGCATATATGCAGTGCACTACAGTAATCAAGTTAGTCGAGCAGTATTCTGTCTAATGTGATAAATGCAGTCATTCAATACCATGAGGCCATGTAGAGTTTACAGTGTACACTCGTTGTATTGTATGTGTGCAATAATAATAATAATAATAATAATAATAATAATAATAATAATAATAATAATAATAATAATAATAATAATAATAATAATAATAATAATAATAATAATAATAATAATAATAATAATAATAATAATAATAATAATAATAATAATAATAATAATAATAATAATAATAATAATAATAATAATAATAATAATAATAATAATAATAATAATAATAATAATAATA
Organism: Osedax fenrisi; assembly: GCA_964019155.1. Lineage (NCBI taxonomy): Eukaryota > Metazoa > Annelida > Polychaeta > Sabellida > Siboglinidae > Osedax > Osedax fenrisi. Next base: position 14,763,018 of record OZ025241.1, read on the forward strand.
ATAATAATAATAATAATAATAATAATAATAATAATAATAATAATAATAATAATAATAATAATAATAATAATAATAATAATAATAATAATAATAATAATAATAATAATAATAATAATAATAATAATAATAATAATAATAATAATAATAAGAATCTCGAATATTTAATGATGTATTTATTAGGATATCTTTACCTAGTTCTGAATTAGAGAAGGAAAAAGTGTTAAGACATGCAATTAAGGCAAATCTTATAAAATCAAATACCACACTTAAATGTGTTTTTAATAATTATTCATTTAAATATGAAATTCACGAATTAAAAAATAATAAAATAGATTGGCGCAATATAGTATCTGAAAAAGATTGTTCAAACTGGGCAGATTCTTTTAGTGATTATCAAAAATCTTTTACTTATTTAACTTATTTAAATGTAAGTGATATTAGTGCACTTTTGCTTTTAAATAGTAAAGGGTACACATTATTTAGACTAGACAGAAATATTCATGCAGGAGGTGTACTGATTTTGATTTTAGTAACACACAAAAAACAAGAATAATTTGTATTTATAGACCACCATCAACAGATATAGCTAATCACCAGGGAATATGTGATTTAATATCATATTTATGTTATATTCACTATCCTAGTATATTATTAGGAGACTTTAATTTACCCTTAATTAATTAGGATACAGTATCTTGTACAAACTACCCAATGAGTTATAATAAGTTTATTGAATGCATCACAGAAAATTCTCTTTTACAATATATAACTTTTCCAACTAGACTAAATAATATACTCGACTTACTTTTTACCAATGATTCACTTTTATTATCTAATATTTCCAAAGAACCCAAATTTGGTATAAATAAACATATTAGCGATCACTTTTCTTTTTCTTTCAATATTTTATCCATGTCCACACATTCCGTAAACCCAATACTACCAAATTTTAAAAAAGCAAATTTTATTTTAATGTATTCATTATTAAAAAATACACAATGTGAAAATATATTATCATATGGTAAAGATATCGATGAAACTATAAATATTGTTTACTCAACTATGTTAGATATATTTAGTAAAACTGTTCCAATGTCAAAATTGTCCACCAATGCACATAAATACCCCAAATATATACACTCTGTTCAATCAAAATGTTTTGAAATTTCAAAAATAGGAATAAGTCAACTATTCATAATAACAAATGGAGAGACTCACAATCACTTCTACATTATAATATTCAAAATTATGTCTTGCAGAGAGAGTACAAGGTTATTAATTCTAATAATAAATCTTTGTTCTATAAGTATGTTAATTCGAGATTATCATTTCACAATGGAATATCTCCATTAATTAAAGATGATAATTCATATGAGTCACTTGATTATGATAACGCTGTAGGATTATACTATTGAATGATCAATTCACATCAGTATTTACAAATGATAATGGTATAATTCCAGAGCATACACTAAAAACAGAAAATACTATACATGATATTATATTCACTAGAGAAATGGTTAGAAAATGCTTATGTAAACTTTCTAAATCACGTACAATTCCGCCAGATGAAATACCATCTTATATTTTACAAAAATTCTCATATAACTTAGTATTACCATTATCTATAATGTTTAACAAATCTATTGAAAATGGTTCATGTCCTATACAATGGAAACATAGTTTTATAACACCGATTTTTAAGAAAGGTGATCCCTCTAGAAGAGAAAATTATAGACCAATTTCTATAACTAGTATTATATCAAGAGTATTTGAACGATTAATTACAAAACACATTAAATTATTTCTACTGAAAAACTCACTTTTATCAAAACATCAATTTGGTTTTATGAGTGGTAAGTCAGTAGAGTTACAATTATTGGTGTGCCTAAATAAATGGACCTCTGCCATAAATGATAACAAATATATTGATATTGTTTATTTTGATTTAAAAAAAGCGTTTGATAAAGTATCGCATATAAAACTATTAATAAAATTAAAAGATATAGGTATAGCTGGTAATATATTAAAATTGATCGAATGTTTCCTAACCAATAGGAAACAATCTGTAAAAATAAATCACTCGTATTCCAAATTCAAAAATGTACTATCAGGTGTGCCCCAAGGTTCAGTTATTGGACCTTTTCATAATTTTTATTAATGATATAACTAATATATTCTCTGATAAAATTAAAATAGATTTATTTGCAGATGACACTAAAATACATCTACAATCTAATAACCTATCGGATAGAAAACTGATGCAATTAGCAATTAACTCATTTCTATCATGGAGCAAAAACTGGCAACTTGATATAGCACCAAATAAAACCAATCTAATGTCATTAAATAGCATTCTAGTACCAACATATTATATAGAAAACAAACTTATTAATAACTGTATTTCAAATAAAGATCTAGGTATAATATTTGATAATTGTTTATATTTTGATAAGCATGTAATAGAGTGTTGTAGATGTGCTCTAATGACTATTAATAATTTATTTAGATGCTTTATAACTAGCGATGTTACAATGCTTTTAAAGGCTTATATTACATATGCTCGGCCAAAATTAGAATTTGCCACAACTGTTTGGAATCCTGGTCTTAAAGCAAGACGTTACAATAGACTAACCGACAAGCTCGAAAGTGTTCAAAGATTATTCACAAGGAGAATATTTGGTACTTGTGGACTAAAATATACTAATTATAATGAACGACTAAATTACCTTGGACTAAAATCTCTCGAACTACGGCGTATTCACAATGACCTGATTATGACATTCAAGCTAGTTAATAATCTATGCAAGGTTGAATACTCTGTAATATTACTATATTTTACCAAGAAAAATTCTAGAACACGTGGCCATGACTTAAAACTCCTGGCTTGTAAGTCACGAACAAATGTAGATATGAACTATCTAAATAACCGTATAATAAATATATGGAATAATCTTTGAACTGTTTCAAATCTCGTATAAATAAAATTAATTTTAATAGATACTTATCTATTATGCGATCTATTACTTAATTTATTGTCATTTTTATTATTATCTTATATATATGCTTATATACATGCTATAGCATGTAACCGTTCCATGTAATTCGTAAATTCAATATATTTATGTAAGATATAGCATGTTAATATTATCTAATTCTATCTTAATCTTATGTATTGCGAACGTTTGATATTTAATTTATATATATTAATTTAATTAACTTACTTATTTCCTATTGTTAGTTTAAATGTTTACTGTATACTTTAATATTTATATTTATGAATTATCATGAATAAAATTCAATTCAATTCAATTCAATTCAATAATATTAATAATAATAATAATAATAATAATAATAATAATAATAATAATAATAATAATAATAATAATAATAATTAGATTGACCTACGGAGAAATCTATTGAAAAATAGAGTGGCCTCTGTATGGAATAATCTAGATGATAATATAGTCAATGCAAAAACATTGTCAATCTTCAAATCTAAAATTAAAATTATTATTAAGTAATATACATATTAAATACGTAAAATACATATCTGTATTTAATCTGTGTATTATATTGTTTATTTTATTCTATGTTTATTAATTATTTCCCGGTACATATAATTCGTCATACTATATTATGACTTATTATTATTATATTTTTATTTTACGTTTTGTTATCGTTTTGCGTTTTATTTTGTATTATTTATTTATTGTTTACTAGTCTTATATATATAAATATATATATATATATATATATATATATATATATATATATATATGATGATGATGATATACGTTTTATTAGGCACTAAAATAGGGTCATGTAAAAATAGACCCTTTCGCTCGTGCGGGAGAAAATAATAATAATATAATAATAATACAATAACAATTTAATAATATACTGAATATGATACGAAACAAATATAATAAGTTAGTTGATTTAATGATTAGCTCTAATGATAAGAGGTATAGAGAAAAGAAGAATTAAGATTTATACATCTTTTGTGGGACCTAATAGAAATACATATAGGAGGGAGGGAATTCCATAGGGATGGACTAGAATTTTTAAAAGCTCTAGAATTTAAGGAGGTTTTACTATAGTTCTGGGAGATAAGTAGAGGAGCATTTTGGTAACGAAGAGAAGGTAATATTGTACGTTTTTTAATTAGATAAGGAGATATAGCTGAGGTGAAAGAAAATATTGATATATGGATTATAGATAGTATACGTAATTTACACCTGAGGGAGAAGGGTAGCCACATACGAAATGATTGATGTGATGTTGTAGTATATAAATTAACAACGTCCTCTAAAATTACCATATCTTTTTAACCAATTATATCAACATTAAATATATATTCATCTCAAAAAATCCCCTCTTCCCCTCGACATAAATAATTTCACTTATATATATTCTTAATAAATCTAACTTCGTTACCAACATCCTATTGTAAGTGTATTAGTTTAATTTACCATAATTCTTGATAAATATTTTAATGTGTCTGCCACTATTAATTGTGACATTTTTATTAGACACGTGATGTACTATTATTCGTTTGGACATATATGTCATATACTATAGTATAAAACAATTTCTTTTGTCGACTAATTCATTTTATATTTATTTAGTATATCTATTTATTATATCTTCATTCTTATATCCTATTTTATTAATTTGAAATTAATTATATATATAATTCAATATATTATTTTGTTTGCTGTGGAATCAATCCTTATATAGTTATATAATTATATATTTACGGTATTTATAGAAAAAGCCAAAATACTGACATAATAGACTACTGATTAATAACCTTTAAAGTGTACATTATACCGTGTACACTGTGACAGGTGAAAGGTAGGCGCTGGAACGATTTGGCATGTCAAAATAAATTATGTGGTAAAAATGGAGGGGGGTCCAATACATAGGAGTTCCCCCTAGATTTTAGAGTGGGGGGGTACATATCCCCCGTCCCCCTGTTGCAGCGCCCCTAGTGACAGGTTACCTGTCACAACATATTTACTACATTAAGCCATTGTTATTCTTTAAATCTCATCACAAGGTGATAATAAATGTTTGATTGTTTTTAACCCGGACATTATATACTATTATCAACGAAACGTATTAAATTACAAATATCCATGCGTCCTATATTTAGTCTACAGCATAAGTCTATTTAGTATAGGGGTATATACTATACGGGAATGTATACATACTATAGTATATGTATAGAGTTTATATATATATAATTACGATAGAAGCATGATCAATAAAACGAATCTTACATAATCGTATATATTATTATAATGATAACATAATCTAACACATATATAATATAGATATATACATATTCATACTCATTAGTATGGATATTAAGTGCTGATCTAGTAAAGGCTGTTAATATAAGTATAATATAGTACTATAATATAATATATATATATACTATATATAAAAAGTTAAATTAATATTCCCACATATCCTATATACTCCAATTAACATATTCATTTTAAAAAATATAAATCTATAAATATCCATGGAAATATATGCACTTATTACCCACTTTAATCAAATCCATTCTTTTAAATCTTCGTTTACCTAAAAATCGCTAAATTCCTCTCTTTTCAATCTAATTACAAACACGATACAATCGTCGCTTATTTCTATCCATCAAAAATACACATGGTTTCTACTAATGGTGTTATCTTAAAAATGCCCATCCGAAAATGTGAATTCACATTCTATTAATAGACCTACAGTCATTATGCATCTTCTGAAAGTCTACTTATATTTAACAATCATCGTAAATACTATAGTATATATATATATCGAAAATATATAACACTAAATCCACATATTACATTACTATAATTAATAACCTCTCATCTATACCATGTACATCGTTTTCTCTATAACGTAAACTGATGTATCTTTCATAATAAATAAATTGTTATTCTTAGGTAATATATACCTATATATATACCAATCTATACCTACCTAATATTCATAAGAATAAATTATGCTATGAATTCGCTGACTAATTAGCCGCTTAATTCCCTAATATCTCTATTACTTTCTTGCTTTATTACTTTACTTCTTCCAACTATATACTGTATATACATACACATAATGGTATGCATACCATTCATTAGTTATATATCTGCCTTATTTATACCTTCTAGATATATCTGATATTAGTATCTAGCTTACATCCTCCTCTTCTTCATGCCATATTAATATTATTTTTTTTTAAATGTATTAATAACACTGGGCTGCAATGGAACAATTTTTTTTCTCAATTGAAATGTTTTAACTAATTTAAAATTAGTTTTTTATTCTTATTACGAATTTAAAATGAGTTTTCCAAAGTTAGGTCAATTTTTTTTATTTACCTTTTAAATATATCCAACTTCATAATAATATAATTAAAAAATATATAAACTAATTAATTAAAATTTTAATTTTTATATAATTTATTTTTAAATAGTTATATAATGTTATTTCAACACTTTATTACAATTTATATGCCAATGCAGGTACTAATCAAAGTATTTTTATTCCACAATTTTATAATTTATCAGAAATTGTAATCTTTTTTTTCGTTAAAATTGATACTATGGAAAAAGTATTTTTCGATTGCCATTTCAAAATTATTTTGAATATAACCATAACTTTACCATACAAATTATTGTTAATATAAAAAAAAGTATTTTATATATATAAATAATATTATAAACAAATTTTATAATAAAATTTTAAAATTTAATAAATTATAATTTCATTATAATAATACTTTATTTAATTATACGAAATATATTTATAATATTATAATATATATATATATATATATATATATATATAAGTTTTATAATATTTCAATTTATTAATTGAAATGAATACAATTTTAATAATGTATTGATTAAATAAACGGGGTTATAATTGATTTTCTCTTGTGAATTGCAGGTTCATCCCGCATCAAACACCAACAGTAATCCGATAACATACTCACAGTAATTCTACTTTGGTATCTTTACATTAGAGAAATATATTGATGAAAATATTCCCCTTATTCCTTGTTAAAATCTCCGTAGTTAAGTAATCAAGATGTGAATTAAAAAAATGCATATTTATCGACATCATTGATCCTAAATGTCGATAGTTTACCATCAATTCATACACAACTATTTCATATTCAGCACTGCGATAGTTGCCTTTGAAGTATATTATAATTGATTTCAATGAAATACAAGCTATTAATTCATAAGGATTCTTACACAATTAAAATCCATATCCCGAATTAATCCTATTATCTGGAGACCATTAAGAATTTTCGCATCACTTATGTGTGGGATTTAATACATACCAATTGGAATGCATTGCTTTATTTAACTAATGCTTTAATTAAATTCTTCATTACACCAAATTTAATATATAGATATTAACAAGTTGTTCTTGCATCATATTGTGTTGATCAGGTACCATCTTTTTACGAACTGGCCAATCACGTTGAATATAATGACGGTCTGCTCGAATATCTCAGAGGCAAAGAAAACTATAAACAATATATACAAATTTATATAAATATTACTAAAAATGTAATATTGTTACTTATTTTCAAAAAATAATACCTCTTTTTTCAAGATTTAAAAAATGTTAAATAACAACATTTTAAAAAAGAGCCAATTTTTAAAAACTTTTACATATTTGAAATCAGTATTAATAATTAGTCTAGATTCCGTTAAAATATTTCAATTGAGAAAAATGATGTAATTTATCCCCTTTCATACATTACATATATAATATTGCCTATCTGATATAATTTTAATTGCCTCTTAGAATTATGTTATGGACAACTATTACATTCAATAAATATGATATTATTACACAATTTTCTGACGTTAACTACACTATGCTGATTATATACAATTGTATTCTATCTTACCTACATCATCTGCTCATAACTCTCAACTCATTGAATATGCATAATACATTAAAATTCGGATAATTTCCAATACCCTTATTTAAAATACATCAACTATATCTCTATTTAATAAACATACACATTAATTTCCCTTTTTTTAATAGCCATATTATTTGTCCCATCCCATCAATTTTAAACTTAAGTGTATAATCATACTACGAACTTTACATCTCGACGCATATTACTAACATTTCTAAATATTCATATTTTGTTATGATATCACGTATTCAAACAAATAAAAATCGCTCTAGAAATCGCTTTATATCTTTATCGTGTGGATTATAGTTCATCCTTTTGAACGCATCCATGATTCACCACTTACTATTTATAAATATATATATATATATATAAATATATATATATAAACTGCATGTGTGGCTCAGTGGCTAATACGTCAGACACACAAGCAGTAGGATGCATGTTCAAGCCCTGTCCGAACTATTAAAATAGGTCTTAAAATAATATTTAGAAGTGATCTTATGTAATTGTGTATAGATAAATGATCGGCTCTCGTTAAAATCATGGATACTTTAACACGAGATCGGCTTCGAAGGGACATATGGTTATAAGTGAAAACTTAATCTAAGTTCCTGCATGGGATGAAAGGACTCCACCAAAATAAAAATAACAATACTAATAACAATAACACTATATTTAGAATAACTTGTTCAAGTATTCGTTTAATATTAAATACATGTATTAGTCACAATTCCTCTATAGGTTATAGCTGTAATGCTATATAGATATATAGCTGTATGGTTATAACCATTCCACTTTCATAAACACTTTATATACATTCTCGTCTGCCTGTAGGGTGACGAGATTATAATACATAAATCTCATAACACCCATTTTTATATTCCATCTTACTTTTCATTGTCACTCCCCATACGCTGTCTTACGCTTTTACTTCGTAAGACTCAGACTTCACCTTTGTTTAATATCCCAATCTTCCCTAATATTCAAGCCCACTCTTATGGAATTCCCTTCCATTGTCTATTCGTTCTATGAACGCTTACCCTTACTTTACTAATAAACTTAAATCGTCTACCTAAAGTATTATTTTGTTATATCTTTATTCCATTATTTTCTTTTTATTATTTATATATGTATTCTAATAGTATTCGGTTATATGTTATTGTTATTGTTGTTATGTTTAATTAATTTTATTTATCATTCATTTGTTCATACATGAAAGTTGTATCACTTTACTTTTGTGATTAATAAATTGATATCAGCATCATCATATTATATATATATATATATATCATACAATTTCTAGGAATGGTAGCGAATGGATATAATGGTGGTCGGATTGCATTCCATGAGGATAGTTACATTATTCATAATAAGATAATTAAATGCACGTTTACGGTATTTATATGTACATACATACATACATTTTACATTTTTAGGTTTTCGGACTGCGAACTGTACTTATAAAGCTATCGGCCGTCCTTATATATTTTATATTAATGTTTCAGATTAAATGAGTTTTCAGTGATTTCTTGAAGTTTGGAGTTTATGGTGTATTACGGATGTATGTAGGGAGAGTGTTCCAGGAGTATGGGATGGGTATTGCCCAAGCTATGTAGACATATATTACAATAGTATCTAGATATTAATAAGATAACATGAAACGTCTCATTGGGTATTTAAATTAGATATAACGCCACCGAGAACAAATATAAAGTCAACTCGAGTTGATAAATCAGGATCCTGATTTATCTCATCATAAGTGTCAATATTTTATTTGATCTATGTAAATACAGTTAATAATAATTAGATATATAAGAATCCCGTTATCTCAGAAACATTATATCTGTCCTGTTCCGGATGCTAACACTCTTACTTAAGTCATCTGTACCTGTTACCCGTTACCTGGTTGGTTGTATGTATCATACTATCATGGTAGTAAGTATTACATACTATAGTATTATCAATTGTTATTGATTATCAAATTTCAAATCATAAATAATACAAATTTATTATTTTGATTATCTTTATATGATCATTAAAAATTACACTTTGCGGAATATATGTAATAAATTCATTAATCGAGATTACAAAATAATTCAAAATCAATAATACATTTGAAATAATATTAATTTCGGTAAATAAATAACGAATTCGCAAATAATAAACCATAGTACGCCGTAATATTAGTGTTATTAGTCACGTGGTAATATCGCTGTACATACCGTTATAACATATCACGTGACAAAATAATAGATATCTATACTATGTATATTAATACACTGTAATACACTGTAAAATAACACTATTATTATCTATCATCATCATCATCACTGATTCACCTCCTATATATATATATATATATATATATATATATATATATATATATAAATATAGTTAAATAGCTGTAATTGCATGCCCGATATACCGGACCTTATATGGTAAGAACTAATTGATTACGTAGCATAATGCATCACGTGGTATGTGTGTACACAAGTCACGTGACAGAATCCCACGTATAATGGAACAATACACGTGTGTGTGTGTACATGATTCTAATAGTTATCATCTTACTACTTTTCATTTTAGATTAATCTATATATTTGCATATAGTTTAAGTTTAATATAAAATTAAAACAAATCGAGCCTATTTAAATATACCAGTAGACCAATTGGTCCGTTATTTTGGAAACGCCAGATTCGAAAAATGTATCATTAGTAGATAATAGTGATGTAAATGATGCTCCAATCTAAAGCATCGATGCAGTCTCAGTCTCAGTTACATAAAGTCTCAACTCGGCTCGGGCTCATTTCGCTAGAGTCTCGGTTCGGCTCAGGCTCGTTTTTTTCCGAAAATGAAAGTCTCGTCTCGGCATCAAAAGTTCGGCATCATTTACAGCACTAGTAACATTAATATGTAAAATAATAAAAAATTTAAAAATTAATTTTGCCAAACATCTAATAATGTTAACAACACGGTAATTTAAAAATATATTTATATTGTCAAAATATTATAAAATATTGTTAACATCATTCCAGGCATTTCTGGCATTTTTATTTTATTTTTTTTAAAACGAAATTTGTTTGATATTTATATATATATATATATATATAATGTATTGATTAATACTATAACATATACACACACACACATATATATATATATATATATATATATAAATATATATATATCTATTTATTATATTTATCACACATAATATTATTAATATCACACCGGGCCCGGTATGTATTACATAATGGGTTATATTTAGTAATGTCGATATTAGTAGACGCGATAAATGCGATAAACACATGTATATTTGTAAATATCAATAACATGCAATACACATAACATAAATAACACACACATATATATATATATATACGCGTATACATTATCATAAAATATACACTAACATATACACACACATACACACACATACACACACATACACACATATATATATATTCGTAAATCATAAACACTATCTCTTACACGATATCATATTTTGAGAATTTGAAATATATTTAGCATATTGTAGATACAAATAAATAAATGATCGTATTTTACCTACGAGCATTCCATACTGAACTACAATTTACATTGTGCATACTTCACATATAATATACATTGTACATGCATATATGTACGATGTATACATACATACGAATTGTTACATCGCACTGCAATGCTTTGTAATTATAGAACTGGAGAGCATATATTTCCTAACAGTTTTAGTTATAAATACATACTTATTTACAGTATAAACTAAGTATAAATAACTATAATTAGCATAAATCTATAACCATTCCTAGGTACCATGGTTACCCAACTCGTACCGCTAAGGGTGATCACAAAATAAAAAAAATAATGATAATTTTTTTGTCATAGAGATTTGAATTCTAAGAACAATTAAATTCTCGGATTTTATTTTTTATTTATTACTATGCATACATTTGTCAGAAATAAATATTTCCCATTTTACCCATTTTACCCCGTGAGTCTATGCTTGTGTAGATCTATTGTTATTATTTTATTTTTAACTTTTATATTTCTTATTTTAAATTGTTCATCTGTATATCAATATATTACTAATTATTATATAATCAATATGAACAATATTGATATATTCGATTTCCGTAATATCCTATAGTCTAAAGCCATACTCAAACGGTTAAATGGTATCAAATGACCATATAAATGGTATCAAAAACATACAAGTGTCTTTCTGACCCAATTGAGCGAGATGGACGGACTCATATTACACTAATTGAACGGCAGATAATTCATTCATATAAATCCGAAATTTAAAAAAGATTTTTAAAAATAAACATTATACTTTATATTTCTATATATTTTACTTATACATATTATGTGAATTTAAAGGAAATGTTGTTAATTTAAAATAAAATTATACTATTATATATAATAAATATATTGTCTATACATTTAATTAAATATATAAATTCGATAATATTATCTATTTGAATATTTATTTTAAATTAAAATATTTGGAATACATACAATTTATAACCAACAATAGTGTAAATAGTAATTTTTTTTTATAAAAATGTTACCATCGATTGGAAATGTAAGCAATATATATTTATGAATAATATTATTAGTTTTTATATTATATTCATATTGTATTTATATATGTTTTAAATTTTAAAAATATTTTAATTGGAAAAAACAAGTATTTTTGCTTTTCTAGGAAAATCCTCGCAATTTCTAGGAATTTTTCCTTAAAAATAAAATGTTGTAATATTTTATTATATATTTATATGATACACAATTTTCCAATGTTTCATCAATATATATTCATTATTTGTGTTTTAATTCTAATATTTATATATTTTGTAAAAAAAACAATGAAAATCGTATCTTTTTCAATACAAATTATACTTAATCTTAAAAGCGCGGGCGACATATCAAAAATTGTCTAAATTTGGTCAACTTTTTTTGTAACTTACTTTTGTATTATTCTCTATAAGATATTTACTAGAGCGTTTTATATACTTACAATTTTCACAAAATTCGGTTCCTATGATCACCCTTACCGCCCGCACCCCATCTAAAGGTCATCACCCCGCGCCAGCTAACCTTGAAGTAGTTCTCTGAAGGCGGGTGTCCGAGTTGTTGCCCCGTGGGGTAGTCGATGACGCAACAGTTACAGACCAGTGTCAGGTTGAGGGGTGTATGATGACCGCGGCGAGAGCTCGCGATAGAGGAGAACACGTGGAACAGCACGAACAGCAACGCCACCAACACCAGTATAGCTACCAGGGACTCCTTCTTCGACATCTTCAGACTGTGGGGTGATGGTACGGTGTAGTTGATGGGGTAGTAGTGGGGGTATACCCTATACACTATAGTGTAGGGGTTGATAAGTGGGTAGGAGTCAACATCGGTACCGCTATCAGGGACTCATTCTTCAACATCATCAGATTGCAGGGCATGTATAAGGGTGTAATAGGGATGCCTGATGATAGAGTATACTTAACTATATGTAAATGGGTGGAAGCGGGTAGTACTGATGTGTATGTATACATAACTATAATTTAATCTCATATGTATATATATATATATATATATTATTATTATTTTGGTGGAGTCTTTTCATACATTTACAGATACTTAAATGAAGTTTTCACTTATAGGAAAATGATAACTTATTAATGAAGCCGATTTCGTGGTAAGGTATTTTAACATGATACGATAATTATAATATTTAAGATAACTTCTAAATATTATTATAATTCCTATTTGATTAGACAGGACGTCGTCCTGAGAACCAAAGTTCAACTGTATACAGTATACAGTATACAGTAAGCATATATGCTTGTTAACTCATTATACAACTGAGCTAATAAGTATACCTAGTATAGTTATATATATATATATATATATGTATATATATATATATATATATTAACTGCCTGTGTGGCTCAGTGGCTAAGGCGTCAGACACACAATCAGTAGGACACGGTTCGACCCTCGTCCGGACCATTAATTAATTTTATAAAATGGGTCTTAAAATATTATTTAGAAGTGATCTTATATAATTGTGTATAAATAAATGATCGGCTCTCGTTAAAACCATGGATGCCTTAACATGAGAGCGGCTTCGAAGGGACATTAGAGCCATATATGGTTATAAGTGAAAACTTCATCTAAGTTCCTGGATGGGATGAAAGGACTCCACCAAATAAAAATAACAATAACAATAACAATATATTTATCTACATTTTATACTCATAATTACTATATATTTGAGTTATTTTATGTTACTATAGCACTATATTTATTAACACTTATCGGTTTTTTTATATAATATTTAATATACTTAAATAATATATACAAATATTATAATTGAATATTTAACCACCTCATGTGATTTTATTAAAAATTAAGTTTATAGATCAATAACTTGTTCAATTTGAATAAATAGTTATGTGTATAACATAATTTTATATATTCTAAAAATATATAATAATTATAAAGAATAAAGATAATACAAATAGAATATTGTGAAGAAACAACAAATTAAATTTAATATCCTCATGTATACTTGACAATATATATTTTAATTTATAAAATATACTTTTGTATAAATTGAAAATGGTAAAGTTTACATTTAAAAATTATTATATAAATTTGAAGATATTATTATAACAAATGTATAAGCATATTACTATGAACATAATAACGTGTATAGTGAAATGAAGGGTTAATGGGATTAGTCACTATAGTGAGTCACTATAGTTAACATCTTCTATAGAATATATAACATTTATGATAGTGAATGTACATCATATATATATATGTATACATATTTATGCATCATATGATGCACTATAGTGCATCGTATGCTTCAATAACTTCAAAGATTACGAATATTGTCAACATTTTGTCATTATATATATAGGAATATTTGATTCAATGGATTTATTGATAGATATTTTATAATTATGTGAAGTTCATTCTAAAATTAACATAAATTGTATATAACAAATCTTAAAACAACGATATAAATATATATATATATATATATATATATATATATATAAATAACTAAGTACTTATAAAAATATATGTACTTTATTTTTATATATAGCATAATAGATAGTAATACAATATTATATTAAGTTACTTTATAGATTTCTTAGATGAAAATAATTATTCTAAGAAAATCTTATATAAAGTTTATCAATATATGTTATTGAATACTGTACATACAATAGGAAATAATAAATGAATATATATATATATATATATATATATATATATATATGTATATACAGATCATATATATATATAATCTGTATATGCATATCCATGGATAAGGCGTCAGACACACAAGCAGTTGGAAACGAAATTCAAGCCTTGTCCGGATAATTAAAATATGTCCTAGATATTATTTAGAAGAATTATCAGCTCTTGTTAAAACCACGGATTCCTTAACATGAGAGCGGCTTAGAAGGGACATTAGAGCCATATGTGGTTATAAGTGAAAGCTTCATCTAAGTTCCTGGATGTGATGAAAGGACTCCACCAAAATAACAATAACAATAAAAAGTATAAATGTATCAAATATATTAATAAATTGATGAAAGGACTCCACCAAATAAAATAACAATAAAAAGTATAAATGTATCAAATATATTAATAAATTATGCAATATATAAGTATAAACAAATATAATTTGATTTATTATTTGTATTATTAATATAAAATAACATCATTTGTACATAATAAATATTACTAACTTCAATTATATATATATATATATATATATATATATATATATATAATAACTATATATCTATAACAACTAAATGTAGATTGTTGGGTCGGCAACATCTCTAATTAGTTATGTACGTCATGTGATATCAAAATTAATGGGATACGATAGGAAGCCCTGCAATTCGGCCGTTTACATGTAATTAGATAGATTGTTTTTATACTATTCAAACTAGTGACATTCATTGCATATATTACCGATTTTAATAATGTTTACATATTTATATTAAGATAGGTATACGTATCCATGTTGTATTTGTGATAACCCAGCAAACAGTAAGAGCAGCATAATAGCAGCATAACAGCAAATTCTAGAGCCTCAAATGTTTACATTATGCTGCTATTATGCTGATATTATGCTGCTCTTACTGTTTGCTGGGAAACGTGGTGTTCACGTGTGAAAGTTGATGAATTAATCAGAAATATAGAGAGATATCTATTAAACTATATAGTTTAAACATATTCAATTTCTAAATATTATCGTATTGCACGTTATTCGTTCGTACTTCTATAATTATAGATATTATTAATACGACATGTGTATAGAACGCGTGTGTAATGCTTATTCGTAATCGGTTTTATAAATCACTTGATAATATTATATTATAATAGTAGTATTAAAAGAGAAAATCGACAAGGAAAATCGATAAAATAATAAGAAATATAGATATATTAAAATATATTGTATATATAGGCATTCAGAATTCAACTTGTTTCTGTGATTTTTGTTATATAACTTTACATAATTTATTTTTAACTTGACTTATTGATAAATATTTGTTATTCTTTACATCTTATTTATTTATATATACATTTTTTTACTCATGAGAATCTAACTTAAGTTAATTTAAGATAATTAAGATAATTATCTAGAATATGATGATTGGGGAAGTTCTCGCAAAAACAAATACAATTGTTTATTAACTTCTCCATTATGTCATGCTTTACAACATGAAATAATAAATCTTATTTATTTATTTATTATTTATATAGAGGAACGCATACCACTACAGACAGGCAACGAACACCGACACATTATCGTGTCTCGGTAATTATACATTTTATAGGAAAAAGTTATATTCGAAATTAAATATAAGTCTAATAAAGAAATGTATTTTAATTTTGGAAATATATATATATATATATATATATATATATCTACTATAACATTAACAACGCGAGGACACGGTTAACACAACAGGTCTACCTGAATAAATGCAATACTTAATATATCCAGTATACTATAGAACGAGCTCGCAAGCTTGACGATAATAAACTAAACTTATATTTATATTGATATCGATAGTAAGAGAGAGAGGTGGAGTGTAACGTGGCGTACACATAATCTAAGTAATGATAATAATAATAGTCAGATTGCTTATTCGCGATGACATGAGAGTGAACTCAACTAGATATAGAAGTTCATTTATGCATATATGTATACTATAATTTATCACGTTTATTTACTCAAATTCTTATAAATACAATAATAATTTATATATATATATATATCACTTCCTGTTTACATATATTTTATTATAAGACGTATATTTTTATCTCTTATAAAATCAAGTAATATCATTATTCAGATAAGTAATACATATTTATAATTCATATATTATTTAAACTTAATTTATTAACTTTACATTAATATATTTATTTTATTGATATATATTTATTTACACCTTATTTGATTGCTTTTTCTATAGTTATTAATTTTGTATTGACATTTTTCTATATAATATTTCATGCATCAGTGATTTTCTGTTTGTTTTTCTTAAATTGCTTTATACTTTTTTATGTACATTTTAGTTTTATATACATTTATTATATATCTTCTATTGAATTTAATTTCATATATATTTATTATATGTATTATAGAAATAATAAATAATTTGTTGAATTTATTTATTATAGTATTATATATAGATGCAAATAATTTAATTTAAAATAATTTTATATATCTTCTATTGAATTGAATTTTCATATATATATTTATTGTATGTAATATAGAAACAATTTAAATGATTTGTAGAATTTATTTATGTTAGTATTATATATAGATGTAAATAATTTAATTTCATATATATATGTATCTATTAGGTATTATATATTAATAATAAACATTATATATAATTTATTTATTTTGGTATTACATATTGATGTATAGGTTATATATAAATAAATATAAATGGTTATCATTAGTCACATACATATTCTAATACAGTTTTTCTTGAGTTTTTTCACTATATAAATATATTTATTTATATTATATATAAATTTCATTCACTATTGATATTAAAGACTTAATTGATTTGCTGTGTATTTCATTTTACTTTGATAATGATTTAAATAAATACATTTTTTTTGTGTTCATTAAAGTTTATATTTTAAATTTGATTACATAACAATATTATTTCCAATATATGATTTTACATTCTATACAATTTTCTTGAATAGATTTATTTCTATTTTATATTTTGTACATCATACATTTCATATATGTGCCTATTTATATTATTTATTTAATTTGTTGCATATATATTTATATGTTTATATGTAGATGTAAATTTCATTATATTTCATTATCTTTTTAGGATAAGTATTGTATTGATTAATTTTATAATTATATATATTTATATATTTTCAGTGACATTATGACGCAAAAACAAGATATTAATGAATTAAAAAACTCTATTCAAGAACTGCGTACAGTTGTATCTGAATTAGTAAATAAAGTTGATGAACTAACTGCAGTTGTAAATAATAAAGATAAAACAATTATTGAGTTAGAACAAAAAATTAATAACCTTGAACAATTTTCAAAACAAAATAATATTATTATATCTGATCCTAAATTGAATTTTGATTTAACTCAACGTAATCTAGCACCATCTTTCATCACATTTGCAAAGGAAAAATTAGATATAATTATACAACCGTATGACATTGTTAAGATACATAAATTAAAAAACAACAAGAATAAACATAATAAAATTTTAGTCAAACTACACCATAACTCTACTAAATTTGAAATTATTAAAAATTCTAAAAAATTAAAAGGCACTGATACATATATAAATGAACATCTAACACAATTTAATTCTGATAATTTCTACAAAGCTCGACAACTTCGAAAAGATAAAGTGATATTACATTGTTGGACTATAAATGGAATAACTTTTATTATAAAAAACGAAGATTCGTCTCCAGTAAAAATAACAGATATAAATAAATTCTCTGATATATAAATATTTTATTTTGTATTTATTTGTCGTACTACTACTTTTACTATTTGTACTATATGAACTTGAATGAAATCTATCCGCAATTTAATGTTGATCAAATTAACAATTTTAGTTCCAATAATGATATTTTTAATAATAATAATTTCTCAAATTGTAATTTTAATTTTCTCAATGAATCCAATTATTACACCTCAAATGAATGGAAGTTGAATTCTTATAAAAATATTTTATTTAATTTTAATATTATTAACATCAATATTAGGAGTTTAAAAAAAAATTTTGATAAATTAATTATGTTTTTGAATACGTTTGATGATCATTTTGATATAGTTTCAATTACTGAAACATGGTTGAGTGATAATAATATTTTCATTTTTAATATTCCTGGTTATAACCATATATGTTCAAATCGTAAACATAAAAATGGAGGTGGTGTTTTAATCTATATACGTGAACATTATCAATTTAATATTCTATCTACCATATCAAATAACTATTATGACAACATATCAATTGAAATTATTTATTACATAAAAATGGAGGTGGTGTTTTAATCTATATACGTGAACATTATCAATTTAATATTCTATCTACCATATCAAATAACTATTATGACAACATATCAATTGAAATTATTTTTGAAAAATCAAAAAACATTATTTTCAGTACAATATATTTTCCTCCTACTTTAGAAAAAATAGCTCACTCTACATTTATTGATTTCTTGATAAATAATTTGCAGCGACATGTTAGTAATGATAAAAAAATGATTATCTGTGGTGACTTTAATATTGATCTAGTGCATATAAATACAAATAAAGTGGCTAATACCTTTTTTGATACGATGATTTCACTAGGTTGTTCCCATCTAATTAATCGTCCAACTAGAATCGACACTAAACATAATTCTTCATCTATAATTGATAATATATTTACAAATTTTAATCTTAATATGAAAAGATTTTCAGGAATAATTATTTCAGATATATCTGACCATTTTCCAATTGTTTTAAATTTACAATTGTCTACCAAACCTCAAGATAAAGTTAAATCTACTAAAATCAAACAAAATCAAATTAATGATAGCACCATGTTTAATCTGTTTGAAATTTAAAAAAAAACAAACTGGGAATTCATAAAAACTAACGATACAGAAAAATCTTGGAATTTATTCTTGGAATACTTTATCTTAAATTTTGATAGATACTGTCCAAAAATTAATAAAGCCTCCCACAAAAATAAACTCATTCCATGGAATACTCGAGATCTTAAAAAGGCTTGTAGAAAAAAACAGATATTATATAAAAAATATAAAATATCTAAATCTGGAAATGACTTATTTATTTACAAAATTTTTAAAAATAATACAACATCTTTAGTTCGAGAAGCTAAGAAAAAGTATTATTCAAATCTGTTAAAAAATTGCTCTGATACAAAAAATACATGGAATGTACTAAATAATTTACTTAATGTTAAAAACAAATTCAAACAACTACCTGACAATTGTAATGTAAATAATGTGAATATTGTTGATTCTAAACAAATTGCTAATGAATTTAATTCTTTTTTTAGAGACATTGGTTCTAATTTAGATAATAATATAAATAATTGTAATGATGATGACTTTAAATTCTTTTTACCTGAACCTAATATACATAGTTTTTTTTTAACACCAGTAAGTTCAGATGAAATTATTAAATTATTAAATGAATTCAAACCAAAAAAATAAAGAGATCATTATGGCATATCCATGCAGTTACTTAAATTTATTTTTCCTGTATTGGTTTATCCATTTGTTTTTCTTGTAAATTTATCTTTTGAATCAGGCGTTGTACCGGATTTCTTAAAATTATCAAATATTATCCCTTTACACAAAACTGGTGATGATACATTTTTTAATAACTATCGTCCAATTTCTCTCACCTGTCAATTCGCAAAGATTTTAGAAAAAATATTTTATTCTCGCTTTTATAGTTTTTTATCATCTTTTAATATATTATCTCCTTCTCAATTTGGTTTTAGGAAAGGATACAGTACATCACATGCAATATTTAACCTCCAGTCACAAATCAGTACCTGTTTTAATAATAACAATGTTGGCGCTATAATCTTTATTGATTTAAAAAAAGCATTTGACACAGTTAATCACAGAATATTACTTTTTAAATTAAAAAATATTGGAGTACGAGGCATTGCACTTAACTGGATAATGAGATATTTAACAAATAGATATCAACAGTGTATATATAATGATGTAATTTCAGATAAACTAAAAGTCATAACGGGTGTACCCCAAGGCACCATCCTAGGACCCATTTTATTTTTAATTTATATTAATGATATTACAAAATCATCTTATTTATGTAAGTTTACCATGTTCGCAGATGATACTACTTTATATTTTGAAAATATATCAGCCGAATTACTTAATTATATTTGTCAAACTGAATTAAAAAATATTAATAAATGGTTAATATATAATAGGTTATCATTAAATTTAAATAAAACTTGCTTTATGTCTATTAATTCAAGAACTATTATAAATATAAATTTAAATAACAGAAATATTGAAAGAGTTACATTTTATAAATTTTTAGGCGTAATTATAGACGATATATTAAACTGGAAACAACATATCTTGTTTTTAAAATCAAAACTAAAAAAAATCATATGGATTACCAACATTATTTCCAAATTTATAAATAAAAAAGCATTACTTCATATATATAATTCCATATTCTTGCCTCATATAAAGTATTGTAACATATTTTGGGGAAATACATATAAATCTAATGTATCATGCATATATATTCTTCAAAAGCGAATGATAAGAATTATATGTAAAAAACATTGTTTACATCATACTAATGGACTATTTATTGATAATTCTTTATTAAAAATAAATGAAATTACATATATAAGTACATGTGAATTTATGTTTAAAATTTTCAATGATCTTCATCCTGTTATAACAAATGCATTTTTTTCTGTAACTTCATCATCTCACAACACTAGGAGCATAAATAATTTCTCAATTATTAATTTCAAAAAAGAACTATGAAGAAGAACATTAATATACATTGGACCAATTACCTGGAATAAGCTTGATAATATTTTAAAAAATATTTCAAATTATAAATTATTCAGGAAACGTATGTATACACATTTGTTATCTTCTTACTCAGTATACTTATAATCCAAATCTCATTTTTCTAATTTTATATCTTTTATCATGTCTTTTATCTAATATTGTATTATATACTAAGATCCACATTTTATTATTATTTTAATTTATTGACGTTTATGTAAAAATTAAAAAAAAATTAATACTTTTGAGTGTTTTACTTTACAATATTTTATTTCCCCGACATTAATAATATTATTTTACTGAATTTTTGCATTTTATATTTGAATTTAATTTCATGTTTTCTTTCTTTTTAATTGACGTTTATATAAAAATAATAAAATTAAAAAAAACTGTTAGGTATTTCTTTTTTCTTTAGTATTTTCTTTAGTATTATTTTATTTCCCTCTGACTAATAATATTATTTGACTTTATTTTTAATTACATAAACATTTTGTATTGAATCTTTTTTCTTGTATACTTGATTATACTTCTTTGTTTTATTTCTCTTTATTGACACTTATATAAAAATTAGTAATTAAACTAACATTTCAGTTTGAACAAATATTTTACATTCTTTACATTATTATAAAGTATTACAAAAAAATTCCTAAAACTTATTTACTGAAAAAAAAAAAAAAAAAAAAAAATAATGTTACATATATGTATACAGTTCTTACCATCTTTCTAGATATTCTTTTTGTTATGTTTTATTCAGTTTTATTCAGTTTTACTTCATTTTACTTCATTTTTTTCTTCTTTTATACTAATACATCTATATTTTTGTTTAGTGTATTATTTTATAGTACTTATTATTTATTTTAGTTATTTATTTATAAATAATTAAATGATGATTACATAATTTTATGGCAAGTTCAAACAATTTATATTATTTTTCTATTTTATTCATTGTATTGTATCTATGTAAACAGGAAGTCATCTAATATTTTATAATATTTTATTTATTTAGTTTTTTTTTGAACTTGCTTTAAAATTAAGGGTAATTGTCTCGATAAGCTTTAGCTTCTACAAAAACCCTGGTGCAAACCTAAATCTGATAATAATAATATATATATATATATATATATATAATAACACCGTATTTCACCGAGGTTACCAACCGTATTATTATTAATATTATTATTATTATTATTATTATTATATAATTACATAATTATATCGAGTGGTTCAGCGTATACCTGGCACTATTCGCGTGGGTGGGTGTAGCGGTGTTTTACATACAACGTAGGTGTTCAATTAACATGATTGCGGTATACTACACTAAGCAGCATACGATACTAAGCCTTGCATTCTTTACACGTAAACGTGTTCTATGTGGGCGATATAAAGAAACCTTTCTTTAATTCGATAGGGCGAACACACGAGATAACGAATAATAATGAACAATCACGCACGCAGATAATATAGACGTGTCACGTGTTTGATGTAGTATAGCGTATCCACATGTCACGTGTTTGTACACGTGTATCCAGGGGTTACGTCATTATGATTTCATATTGTATGGGGTCGATGGCTCAGCGGGATAACTAAAAGCTAGTAATCCAGAGGTCCCGGGTTCGACTCCAGGCAGTTCTTGTTTTTCTCTTGTATTTATCAAGAACTTAATAAACGATAAATCAAAACACAAGAAAAAAAATGTTACTATTTGTATTGTATTGTCCGGGGCCTCTCACAGTTATTTATAACATGTATAAGTCTATGAATTCTTGAGGGGTCCTTTTGTATCAGCTATTTGTATTGTATTCAATATATATATATATATATATATGAGATTCAATAAATAAATATTATTATTATTATTATTATATTAAGTTTCCGGCACTTTAGGATTATCGTGTAATCTTCTCATTTCATTATTATACCCACATATATGTGCATGTTTACTAATTCGCTGCCTACTAAACAACTCATTTGTTATTAATAACTTGTACATTTTAAATTAATAATTCTACTATAATTATCACGTGACAATACAATTCACTTTCGCTCGATTGAGAAATATCGTGCATGCTACAAATCGTATACGTTATATATATATATATATATATATATATATATATATAACCATATTGTAAATATAATTTATGCATTTTAATTACAATCATATATAATTAATTATATATCATAAAATAATTATAATTATTTTATCACTATATTTCATGAAATAATTCTATTGAAGAATACATCTCATGAGATGCATGGAATAATGATAGGTAACTAGTATAACTTTAATAATTGATTCAATTTTTACAAATAGAAAACAATTACTATTTCGGTTTATATCAAAATAAAAGTGACAACTATTCTGTTTCATTTAATGTAAATATTTATGTATTAATAAAAATACCCAAGTAAAAAGATTTTGGAATTAAATAATTTTGATTTTAATAATGCTAATATAAAATTAATTAAATATCATCTCTCTAGATTTAATTTGACATATTTAATAATCTATTAAATGATTATAATATCGATCACAAATTAGAATATTTTAATAATACATTATTTATATCATATGTTCCTAATACAATAAAGCACGTACTTCCGAAGAATATATTGAAATTTAAGAAGCAAATAACACAATTATTTCGAAAAACTAAAAATAAATTGCAATATAAATATAAGTGGAGCCAAAATGTAAAAAATGCAAACAAAATGTAGCCAAAGAATTAGAATCCTTAAATTTCCAGAGATATCTCGAGATTTAATGTTTTCAAAAAATAAATAAAGTTGTATAAATTTATGAAAAAAAGGCAATATTTAAAATCCCGAGTATCTCCTCTAATTTATATTTCAAATAATACTATTTTATTTTCAGATCTCAACATGGCAAATAAATTAAATTCATATTTTAGTACAATTCAACAAAATGATAATGAAAATGTACTCGAATTTTATAATTTAACTAAACAAAAAATTGATAATATTGATTTAAATCCTATAATAATTAAAATATTTTTAAATAGACTATAAATTATAAATATTTTCGGAACTGGTGATAACAAATCTTCTATGTTAAAATTATTATCTAATGAGTTATGTAGGCATTTATATTTTATTTTTAATTCAACTTTATTATCGGGTAATATACCCTAAATTTGGAACAAATCTATAATCGTAGAAATTTAAAAAAAAGGTGAAACGTAAGATTCAAATATCTTTAGCCTATTCCAATAACACTTAAAAACACATAAAAACTTAAACATTTTGTTAATTGTAATTCTGTTGATTTTCCACTTATAAAACCATATTGCTTTTTTGTTAATAAATTATTTATTGCGGTAACTGTGAAACGTTTTAATTTATTTTAGTTGTTAATGTAGTATTATTCTTTGTTTATTTCTATATAGAATACATATAGTATATAACATTTTATATAACGTATGTTATCGTTAAAAAATACCTATACTTTATACTTTCGATTATATATTTCGATTGTGTATTTACTTAAATAAATCATCAAATAATCATTCAATTTATTCAAGTTATTAAGTTATTAACTCAAGAACTTAAGAACTAAACCCATATATTTTAATATATCAAACAATATATTTTATCGTCTATTTTCTATTATGTTAGTTAATTTTTTACGGCAAATGAAAATCTTTTATCTAAACGAAAGTTATATATTATTAGTTATATATATTTAATAAATTATAAATTTAATAAATTTAAAATATAAATGAATACCATAAGTCACTCATTATAAATATAATTATAATTATAACTGTTATTTTTACACAGTATTCATATACAATATTGTACACATTATGATATAGGTTTTATGTTATAACGTACCATATATATTTCAAACTTATATCAATATGAGTCTGCATAGTATATGTAATATATAAATATATATATGTGTAAATAATATTTACACATACTAAATATATTTGCTAAATATATGTGTGTATATATTCTTTAATAACCTATATGTATTGATCTCGGTAAGTAGAAATGCTATATAGTATACAATATGATGGAGTATGTTGTTATATGATAAATATAGAGTATACAATATATATATATATATATATATATATATATATATATATATATATGTGTGTGTGTGTATATGTGTATATACATTATCGCTATATAATATATAGTATGTTAGTGAAATATATGATGAGTTCATCTAATAATCCGCTAAGAATATATATATATATATATATATATATATATATATATATATTATATACATATAATTATATATAATTATATATGATTATATATATATATATAATTATATATATATATATGTATATATATATATATATATATGATTATATACATATATATGATTACACATGATTACATAATCGTACAATTGCATGTTACATAACCACAAGTTACGTAACACACCGAACATCGCGGAACATCACAGCCTCTCTCTATTGACCTGCCGTCCTCTCACGCACATACTCGTGGGCGCGCGTGTATTAGCGCTTACGTGTAAACGCGTGTAGGCGCGCGTGCGTAGTGTTCTCTTACAGACTATACTCTATAGAGTATACGTATATAATATACGCTATATTATATACGTGTATATATATATATATATATATATATTATATAATATATACATTATATAATATACGCTATACACTACAAGCGAACATATTCTACCATGTTATTCACAAGGTCAATCTATCTACACTGTTCACTCACTTCGTACACGCCTCACACATCGAATAGTCTACTATAGCTGCCAGTGTGGTATACTGCAGTATACCATGTCACCGGGAGATACTACTAATACTTCACGTATTCACAATCCACGAATGATTATCCTCCACTGTTCGAGGCGGATATATTGCATTACTCCGCGGTTGTAGTCCAACTCACTTCTATAGGATATTTAACAGTATATAAACTTGCGGTGTAGCTCAGTCGGTTAAGGCGTCAGTCACACGGGTAGTAGGCTAAGGGTTCGAACCCCATCCGCGGACAATTAAAATAGATGTTAATATTTAGAAGTTATTTTATATAATTGTGTATATAGAAAGATCTGATCTCGTTATAACCATGGATGCATTAATATGGGAGCGGCTTCGAAGGGATATTAGAACCATATATGGTTATAAGTGAAAAATTCATCTAAGTTCCTGGATGGGATCAAATG
Organism: Osedax fenrisi; assembly: GCA_964019155.1. Classification (NCBI taxonomy): domain Eukaryota; kingdom Metazoa; phylum Annelida; class Polychaeta; order Sabellida; family Siboglinidae; genus Osedax; species Osedax fenrisi. Next base: position 14,790,300 of record OZ025241.1, read on the forward strand.
ACTACACCAACATAAAAAAAATAATGATGGAAAATCTAGTCATTTAAAAATCATTCTTAAATGTAACTTTAAATACTATCGGGTCCTGAAAACTAAAGTTTTATATAGTACTAATATATTATTTATTTATCACAACATTTCTTAAGCATTCGTCTTTAATCTATCATATATTATCGAAATATAATAACCAATAGTAATTACTATTTAAATGTTCAAATGTATTAGATATTAGACATATTTATCCGTTATTTACATTTAGAAAGGTATACCTTTACGAGCCTATAGTCTTTTTTTTCATACTTGTGAATTATTTCTGGCTACCCAGCAAACAGTAAGAGCAGCATAATAGCAGCATAACAGCAGCATAATATCATTACAAATTAATAGCAGCATAATAGCAGCATAATAGACATTTAATAGCAGCATAATAGCACACTGTAAACATTTGAGGCTCTAGCATTTGCTGTTATGCTGCTATTATGCTGCTCTTACTGTTTGCTGGGTAGTTATTATAAAGGTGTATTCTAATATAGTCGATTCATTTATAAAATCCAATTATTCGTTGAATACAAGATTAATTCTTAGTGCGAACTATTTCCCGATGTTCTAATATATTAGCTTCTTGCGATAAATATTTCATAGAGTATACAATCTATTATAATTATAAATAATTACTTATAAATCGTAATCTTCACTTTGTGATTTTATTTTATATATTCTATATCTTAAATAAAATATATTTCCTTTCATGTTATCTACTTAAATATTAGTATTTCTAGTGAACCTATTACCCCTATTAACACTCTTCCGTCGTAGCAATTGGATGTATACGCTATTCTAGATATGCAATCTAGGCGTTCATTATTATTTACGAATGAATACACCGCATTATAATAATTCCTAAGATTATCAGGAGCATTATATCTACATTTAATTATATTTTTATTTATAAGATTATAAACTTTTTATCTTTTTGTTATCTTTTTTGATTTTTAGTTTTTTTCTTTTCATATTAATTCCTTCATTAATTAATATTTTGTAATTATCAGTGATACAAATTTATATTTAGGAATTATATTATCGATATTCTTCACTTAATGAAATATACATAATAGACATATAGCATATATGATAGACAATTTCTCTTCTGATATATTAATTATTTATGTCTTATAAATATTTGTCTTATATCAGCCTACCGCATATCTCCTGCCTTAATAATATTCATGTGTTTAAATTTAATATATACTATATATATATTTATTTATATATATATATATAAATATTTATTTATATATATATAGTCTGGGGTCGATGGCTCAGTGGGACAACCAAAAGCTAGTAAGCCAGAGGTCCCGGGTTCGACTCCAGGCAGTTCTTGATTTTCTCTTGTGTTTATAAAGAACTTAATAAGCGATAAATCAAAATACAAGAAACAAAATGTTACTATTTGTATTGTATTGTATTGTATTGTCCGGGGCCTCTCACAGTTATTTATAACATGTACAAGTCTATGACTTCTTGAGGGGTCCATTTGTATCCGCTTTTGTACTTTATTCAATATATATATAAGAAATTTCAATATAATAAATAAATATTATTATTATTATTATATATAAAGCTATCAATTATAATAACTTTTATAATCATATACATAATGTCTCTAAATATTAAAATTATAAAAGTATCACTAATAGAATACTTATTCAACAAATTCATAATACAGAATTACTATAAAAATGTATCATTGATGAAGGTTACGTGTAACTTGAAAGTAGGCCATAGTTTAATATGACATAACCATATTTAATACTAAAGTAGTTATAACTATGTTGATGGAATAGTTTATTCTTGTAATATAAATACAATTAACCTTAATTATAGGCCAACCATCATCTTTGCATCTTCACTAGTGCAAGTAAAGTGCACTAAAACAAGCTTGTTCCAGATATTATATACGGTTAACATTGTATATGCACGTGTATAAGAACTTGCACTGTTCAGGGTAAAGTGAGTTTGTTAAAACCGTTTGTTTAAACTCCTTCGATGTGTTCATTGATATATTCACGTATATTCACCAATACATGTTATCCACTGTTCCATTGCTTTCTTATATCAATTCAACTTGTAAAAGATATATACGGTAATTATTATTTAAAAATGACTCTGAGATTATTCTGAATAATAATCACCGCGATGACGCCACACTTGCACATATTCGCCGATAACTGCGTTTTTTACAGATCGAACGTGATATATTTGCGAATAATCATAAATGTGGCGGGTTTTTCGATATACTCAATGTTACCGCATTACCTTTAACTTTGAACCCTACTATTACCATGGTAGTGGCATGTTGGATTGCATTAGCTTGTAGCGTATCTACGTATAGCCTATATAATATAGGTATATGTGATATTATATCCCTATACAGTATATAATATCACATATAAATATATACCTATAGGTATATGATATAATCTATAATATATATATATATATATATATATATATTCTACTCTAACATCTGCCTATAATTCTAATAATTATCGCTTTTATTCTTACGTCGTAGTATAGGGGCTTCTTAATTAGCACATATTTAACTGCACTTACTTCACCAGTGTCCTGGTTTATACTATAGTAATGTAAATACAATAGTGATGTACATGGTTCTCAATGTTAATCATCGACGCAGTCTCAGTCCGATTACCCCAAAAGTCTCGGCTCGGGATCGTTTTGTTAGAGTCTCGGCTCGGCTCGGGCTCGTTTTTTCCCGCGAAAATGAAACTCTCGGCTTAGCATCGATAACCGAAAGTCTGGGCTCGGCGTCATTATCATCACCGGTGTACACGCACGATATATTATATAATACTTACGTTATACACCGTACTACATGTACATCGATTCTATATCGATTATACACGCGAATCTATCACGTAAAATCTCGTACATTCTTGTACACATTCTCGAGACATATATTCTGTACAGTATATATTTACTAATTGCGGTACTAGATATTTATATAATATAAGCGCGTATATGCGTGTTCATTAATGTGTATACGTATTAATATATATATATATATATATATATATATATATATATATATATGCTTATATTGAGGAAACAGTATATAGTATAGTATATAATAATATGTTAGATAGTGACATTTTACAAACTATTATGCTAATCAAGCAATACAAAGGTGATAACTGATTTAAATAACGTAAACAGTATTGATCCTACAGTTAAAATGATAGAATACCTATATATATATATATAATATAATAATACTCGATATATTTATTTTATTTATTTATTAAATTAACGTAATTACGAATATTAAAAATTTAAAAATAATATTATTTTTAATTTATAGTATTCATAATTATAGTAATTCTTAAAATACATGATAATTATATACATTACTGATTATTTAATATTTACATATATAATATTTATTATGTTGACGGAATTGAACATAAATTAGAATATTGAAATTATAATACGGATACACTTAATAAAATATATATGTTATTAATGTAGAATTAAACGCTGGGTTAAAATATGCATATATATATATATATATATATATATATATATACGTATGCCAGTCACGGGATCATGTGAAAAGCGTCCGATCGCATAGTTTCGTTTGGATGGGTTTATTTTTGATATTTTCACGTTTTTTATAATAATCTATAGCTATGGCTAAAAAAACCTATAAAAAACGCTATAGTTATACATGCATATATATACGATCTGATGCGAGTTCGCGCGATCCCCATTCACGTGTCACGTTTAATATTTAACTTATATATACGATTACATAACCTTATTTATAAATATATAATATATCAATATATATATATTACCCTGTTTCGTAACAAATATAATTTAAGTAAAAGGTGCGAACATCCGCCGTGACGTCATTACACGTCGCGTCTTTAAGAGGTGTTACCGAAACTATCGATCTATTCTATTGGTTTTGAGTTACACATTCACACATACACACACACACGTATACACATACGCACATCTGTACGCGCATACCTGTACTGATGACACACGTACTGACGCACACACCCATACATACACATACCTATACAATAAGGCGCCCACATACGCTTCTACTACGCGCATATCACTAGCGCGAAGCTACTACAGCAACGTGTACGCATACGTACACACATACGCACACACATACGCACACACATACGCACACACATAAGCACACACATACGCATACACGCGCTACTCTATACGGACATACAAGTAACCTCTGACATAGTTTCGGCGTTTTCGCCAGGCGATGGTGAACCGCTGCGTACATGGCTACTACTAACGGTATAATGATGTCGGAGATCGCCGCCGCCACGCCAGTAGCAGCACCAGTCGTCGACGTTGTCTCACCACCGGTAGTCGCGCTATCGATCCGTCGCCGGTCGCGCGGTGGCAGCACTATCGTCGAGGTTACGTAACGATCTCTATGTCACGTGTGAGCGCGTGGTGGGGGGTCCTGATGATGTCGTCTACTATTACGCAATGAGAGAGAGAGAGACACACACACACAGTCGTCGCCTGGCGGTGTTGACGACGTTTAGTTCGTTTATTTACCGCTAGGTTGGGTGACCGCTCGCTGATGTGTCAGCTTCCGTACGATTTCGTTATAGCGCTCCCGTTGTAATTATAATGCTTCGTATAAAGAACTAGTGTCATGTCCTGGCATGTCCTTCCTAGTGTTTCGGATATATATCACTATTAAAACACACATACATTATATAGTACATGTGTGTATGCTTGTTTGTGTTTATGTGCATGCATGTAGGGGAAAGTAACCGAATACGGACACTCTCGGTATCTCAAAAACCATAAATCCTACAAACAAATGTTTAATGAATAAATTATTCATAATTATATAAATAGTCTAAACAAGTATTTTTTATTTTTTAATTATTCAAAATATTGTTGATATATCCAATAAACTGATTATTTTATTACGTTTTTAAATTTAAGAAAATAAATTGCAATTAAAAACCTTCTCAAGAATATATAAATTATATCGATAAAATAAAACACTATATTATTAAAAAATAAAGCATTCTAAAAATTATATATATAATTTCTATATTTTATCAAATATTCATTAAGTTATAAGAATATATCTAGAGGTCATATAAGTCCCTAATAAGGAGACTCTAGATGTCTCAATACGGACACCCTATAACCAATCAGCGCGAAGCGTATGAAATATTCTGATTTTCATAAAATCGCGTGCGTTATAATAGTAATACCACTAATAAAGATCAATCTAAATTTTTATTATCTAGATACTTTAATCGTATTATTATTTAAAAAATAATAAACATAAATAAATTAATTATTAATTAAATTATATTAAATTATTCATAAAATTAATTAGAAATTGGAATAAATTATTCTAATTTAATTATAAATAATGTAATTGTAATTTGTTTGATTGATTCATCAATAATATATAGTTTATCTAGTGGTATATAGGATATCCGTATTATAACACAGGGTGTCCGTATTCTGACATGGGTAACGAATACGGACACCCCCGTTATCTATGGAATTAAAAGATTAAATAAAATTTTAAAATCACAATAATATCTATATTCATATAATATTAACATATTGTAATTTTAGAATAAAAATGATGTGTCATTAAATGTTAAGAAAATGTATTGTTTTCGTATATACTAGTAGGTAATAGTAATTCATATTATATAGTTAATAAAAAAAACTTAATTATAACACTAATTACTAATTAGTAATTAGTATGTAAATTGGTAAATATTATTTAAATAATATATGTTAGAAAATAATTAATAATAATAATAATATAAATTAATATAATATGATGAAATTTGATTAAATAATAATGTGTAAAAGGATTACAGTGATTTATATTCGATCTCGTTTATTATATATAGTACAAATATAATTATATATATATATATATATATATATATATGTGTGTGTATGTATTTGTGTGTGTGCGTATGTATATATTATACAATTATATTGATTTTATAGAATTTTATAGAATTTATAGAATTTTATTAATAATAATTCTTATTTATAAGATATATATTTTATATTATATAATATTGCACAATAGATATCGCTGTTGTAATATCCAATGTGTTTATTTTAACTATACAATATACAAATTTTAATATATATATTGAATACATACATTAAGGATATCCATAGTGTTTATTTGACCTATAAAATATACAAAATTGGAACATACATTTAATACATAAAATAATCATAACCAAAGTGTTTAGTTGACCTATAATATATACAACATTGGAACATTGTTATATATTTTACGTTGACGGGCAACGTGTTTGGTTGCTTGATAATTGTGTAAGAAACATAAATAGATATTATAAATAATGTTAGGTATGTTCATATCTAAAGGTTATGTATCATTATAATTCTGTTAGTAATACAACAATTAAAATATAATGCGATTTTATTTTACAAATAAATAACTGATATTTTTTATTCAAATATTTAAATCATTGAAATACATTATAGGAATACATTGAAATATATGATGACATTTTAGAATAAAAACTATCTAATCCGGAATACAAAAATTGATAACTAGTTACATCCGATTAAACCCGCTAAGCGATAAAGAATAGATTAAAGAATATACTTCATATCCTTGCTATAGCAAGGATACATATATGTTATACTTTATAATATTTGTATTATATATAACTATAGATAAAATTAATTATATATTTTTTAAATAATAATTAATTTAAACTATATATTATGAATAGAATATATTATAGACATTTTTTGTTTTAGTTCATTTTTTTAATATCACCTATTTAGACGTGTAAGTACTATTATTGTATCTATTTACGTGTAAATGTCTATTTATATAGAATAATTTCGCGCGTGTACATACAATTATATAAATATTATATAAAGAAAAGTATCTTAGATAGTTACAACACGCACGCACTGCAGCGAATGACATTGAACCATGTATAAGTTCTATATATATATATATATATATATATATATATATGAGAATGGTTTTAAATATCCATGGACTATACAATAAAATATATAACAAAATCAAGAATGAAATACTTTATGGGGCACTAGAAAGATTATACTGGTCTGCATTTGAATTTTGTTTGTTTGTTATCAAGAGTTTCTTAACTGATATACATGAGAATGGTTTTAAATATCCACTGGACAAATAAAATCAAGAATGAAATACTTTATGGGCATTAGAAAGATTACACTGGTCTGCATTTTTGTTTGTTTGTTATCAAGGGTTTCATAACTAATATAAACTACTTTTTGACACTGAATTCAAATATGAAAACCGTTTTTTTTCAATCAGCTTTAGTATTTTTATATTCAACTTTTAACTTTTAATTATTTTAACAAATATGAGAAATATTTCAAATAAATTATCAAGAAAAATATATTTAGGTTATATGTTATAAATCCCTCCTAAAATATAAGATACACTTATTTATATATAATAGCATCTACAATACATAAAACATTATCATGTATTGTTATAATATTAGTATTAAGTATTGTTAAATAGTCCAAATCTATTTAAATATTTTTGAAATATATTTCCTATTAAAACTATAATTAAATATATTTTTAATATTATTTCTCTCGTATATATTCTAATATATTACATATAATTTATTTTTTCTATTACACTGGTCTGCATTTGCATTTTTGTTGTTTGTTATCGAGGTTTTCTTAACTAATTATAAACTACTTTTTGACACTGAATTCAAATATGAAAACCATTTTGCTCAATCAGCTCTAGTTTTTTTTGTATTCAACTTTTAATTTTGTTAACAAATATCAGAAATATTTCAAATAAATTATCGAGAAAAATATATTTAGGTGATATATATAATTTATTAATATGAATATAAAATAACAATAATAAGTATTAATATTAGAGAATTTTATTTATATACTATATAAATGACAGTTTGATAACTTTTCTCTTGTGTTTTGCATTAATATCGTCTCTTTTTAAATACCAACAGTAGTCCGAAAGCATATTTACACCCCATTTTGATATCTATCTTTCATTATAGTAATATCCTGGAGAAATCACTTTCCTTAAGGACATTTGTTCTTCGCTAAAATCACCACAACTGCTTGGAATATAATCAATATGGAATTGATTAAAATGTATAATGGAGGAATAAAGATATAGTAATCTATTGGGATTAATAAGATAATTCTGTATTATCTTGTTTGAACCAGGATGTAAATTATCACGTTCTGGCCATATATTTCTTTAATAATGTTCTCGGTCTTCTCTACTATCCCATTTGCAGAGAAAACACGGGTATTTGATATACCCAGATTTCATACCCAGAAGTATGGCGACGATCTACAAATATATATTAAAATAATAAAAAAATTTAAATAATTATAATTATTATAGTAAATATTATAATATATTACCTTAAATTCTCCGAAAATCATCCAATTGTGAATATTATAATGTAATGAATTAATAAGTACAATCATATTATTGTAATTTTCTGACATAGTAATTGAATAACAGACAGGAATTGAAGAGACTCTATTACCATTGTAAAAAACTAAAAACTGCCTTAAGACTTTTATTTGAGGAATCGATAAATAATCTCCAGTCTGAATCTGCATACGCAATACCCATACCTTCTACCAATACAATAATATTGTTACAATATACAAGTTCTCCATTGGTAGTAAATACTACTTAAACGCAATGTCACGACTTCGATACCAAGATTATATTGTTTCTTTTGATAACATCTGACGTTCTGCTAATCTAGACCCAAGTAATTAAGTAGATTCTTGTATCTTGTTAAGTCATTTAGATCATGTTGATAAAATGGTTTTAGATAATATATATCTTTTATTTTCATGCGGAATGTATTCCTATAATAAAACATCATTAATGTTATTTTCATCATCTGATTCTGATGACGAATCAAGATTTTCTGGTGGTATTGGTATCGGAATATCATCATTATGAGGTACATACCGTATAGCTGAAGGTATATCAGGATATATAACACATATTATTCTTCATATGTATTCCTACATATAGAATTATATAACTATATATGTATGTATACATATGTATTTTATATATTAACCATTAATATTTACCATGCACAAATAATAACCCGATACATGATTCTGACCTTCTCTCCATATTATTGGTATTCCGAAATTTAAAGATTTTAATTTATTATTTTTCGAAAGATGTAAGTTAACGTTTTACAACAAATATGCGTGCAAATGGTTTGTCTTGGTCTCCTAAATACATTCTGAAATAATCCTTGTAGGTTTTTTTTATAAATGGCATTTTATTTGACTTCTGATTCAACAATGTTACCTTCCACAAATATAACAAAACTTATCCGGATTGTTAATACAAGTTCTTCTATTCATGGTAAATGTAGTTTAAAATACGTTATACTCATTTAAAGTTTTATGAAGTAATGATATTATTAAATTATTTAAAATAATGATTTTTATATTTATATATGTAAATTTCATTATATATCAGAAAATTATTGAAAATTAATATACAATATATTTCCGCATATTTAATAATTAAATATTAATTAACTTATTAAGGGAATACCCCTAATCAACTCCCGTACCATTGGTACATTACTTAAATATTACTAACACATTTATATAATAAAATAACTAAATATATAGGTATGAACGGATTAAAATACTGTATAATTTATATGAAATCCTATAATTTCTTTAGGAAATTTCTGATATTTCCAAAAAATAAAAAGTTGAATAAAAAAAAACTAGAGCTGATTGAGAAAAACAGTTTTCAGATTTTCAAAAAGTAGCTTATAATCAGTTAATAAACCCTTGATAACAAAAATGATGCAGACCAGTGTTATCGAACAAGATCAGAAGAAAAAGACTAACGTTTGCCAGTGTCATATAATAATTCGTCCCCATCTTAAAAATCGTCCCCGATTGTCACGTGACAACAACATCGATGATATTTCACTAAATACACATACGAATCGCTTCAAATTTAAACCACATATAACTAGTATGTATATACACATATGTGGAAAAAAAATCAACGACTATTTATGCTTTAAAATAAAGTAATACTCAAATATATAAAGTAGAATTGAGATGACTTTAAATATACCAGATTAAACGATAATAAATTAATATTTTAAAATTCTGAATCGACAGAAGTTATTATTTTTCAATTTTAAGTTTAATACTATAAAATCGTATTATAAAATGGTCTCTATATACCATTTTAATTATAAAACATTATACGCATTTTCAGTTAATTATTGAAATAGTTGTAATTTTAATTTAATGCGGGTGTTGAGCTCGAGACACCCGATTAAGTTATAAATAGAGTATAGGTAACGCCCTTTGGTAAAGGTTTATATTCACGAATATAAATGCGTACAAACATTAACATTGGGTTTACATAAAATAACAAAACGCCTTGGTTTTGCGTCATTCCGAATTTATGTGAAGTGGCAATCAACTACATTATCTATAGACTAACGTTATCATTCATATTTTATAGTTTTATAACTTTCATATGAAAATATATAAAAAGTGAACTAAAACTTAACATATATGTTTGAACAAAATATTGAAATATTGAACAAAATATACAAAATATTGCATTTAAAATACGTATTAAATATTACATACATGTATGGAAACTTATCATTTGTGTAAAATCGGTAACGCCTTATTTCATAATAATATAGGTTCTGTTACCTGGTAAGGGTCATATTTAATACGTATTTTAAATGCAATATTTTAGATTGTAAATTAATGTTGTCATGACGGATACATATTATAATATATTTATGAATAACCTATTATTACACATACGCAGACTAGTAATTATTATACATATATATATACACGTTGGCGAATTTAATAATATATAAATAATCAATATAAACTAATCAAACTAGATCGCCATTGATTAATTACTAGATGTAATTCTATCATACACAAACACACATATAATTACTTAGATTATTATCTATTACGCGCCTGCGCATAGAGATATACATCGACGCATGCGCGTATCGTATTATATAACTAGAGTGGGCATGCGCACTCGGCGATATCGATATGCGCACGCGCAGATAATTACGAGATTAACTACCGGTCAGAGAGAGAGAGATGTCACGTGTTAATTATCGACGAGCTATTGTTTTCTAGATAATACACACACATTGTTAATATTGGATGTAACGATAACTGATAGATAACAATAAGAATTTCTCTATATAGCTATAGCTGTATGAATAATACTATTATTTATTTATTAAACATAAAATAGAAAATTAATACAAATATCGGATACAAATTAGCCCCTAAAAATGTCGTAGAAATGTACATGTTATACACGAGTGTTATGGAACAAGGACACTACAATACTACTTGTAACATTTATATGCATGTATATATTGATTTATCGTTTATAAAGTTCTAGATAAACAAAAGAGACAAACAGAATACCTGTGACACGCGTGACCTCTCGACATCAAGCTAGTGAATGTTTTACTGATCCATATACCCACACACAAATATTGCTATAGTACCTATAAATTGTTCGGCATGAATGAATGAATGAATTTTTATTTATACACAAAAATAACGTTCTCTATTGTGTAAACAAAATATAAAATAACAAAATACACAAAAAAAATATAAATCAGTTTTTTAGAAAATAATAATATACATTTTTACGAATTAATAACAATACATTTTATTTAAAATAAGAATAATTGACATTATAACTTAGTCTTACAGGTAGCGCATTCCATAGGTCGGCTGCAGCTACACTGAAAGATCGTTTTCCATATCTCTTTAGCTTATAATTCTTCTTTTGTATCGAGTAGACGAGTTTCTTAAATTCCTCTTGTAAACTTTAAATTGTAGGAAGTCAATCAAATAACTTTAACGAAGACGATTCTTAGACCATAACTAAGATGATTCTTCAGTACCTTAAAAATTAGTTTTAAATAGCTGAAGGTAGATCTCTGATTCATATTTAACCATTTAGAATTACTAATTGACTGATTCATGGTTATATAATTGTACACGATGTAAAACTCTTATCGATGATCTATTGATTATATCTAAGGATTTAGTAGAAGTAGCAGAAATGCCATAATATAGAGAACAACAATAATTTATACGTGACATAACTAATGATTCTATTAACATTTTAGAAATTCTAAAAGGTAAGAATTTCCTTATTTATCGCATTTTATATAATTGATAATTAGTTTATTTACACACATTAGCTATCTGATCTTAGAAATGTAGGTTATCATCAAAAATAAAACCAAGGTTTTTAACATTATTGCGAGGAACAATTGTGATAGAATCAATGATGGCAGAAGGAAAAACTGATGATGTTCTAGATATATTAAGAAGTTAAGTTTTATTCATATTCAACATTAAGCTATTTTGTAAAAACCAATTTGTAACCATATTAATACAATCAATCAGAGCTACATTATCAGATGAATTGGCTATTACTGGAAGCTCAATATACAATTGAATATCATCAGCAAAAATTTGATATTTTACAGATGGAAAATTAGATATAATATTTTTAAGAGGAACGATATACAGAGACAGTCCTAATACAGAACCTCGAGGCACTCCATAATACATTTTACAAGTAGATGAATAATGGTTATCAATTTTTATTGAAAATGTTTTTTCATATAGGTACGATTTAACCCAAGCTTGAGTAATACCTACAATACCAATATCTATAAGACGTTTAATTAAAATAGAATGATCAATAGTATAAAATGCCGCAGATAGATCTAATAAAATAAGCTGTATATTAGAATTATTATCAAGCTTATTAAGAAAATCATCAAGAATAGAAAGAAGAGGTGTTTCAGGACTATGACACTTCCTATATGCACTGTGTCTAGTGTCAAATAATGAATTTGCATTTAGATAATTGATTAATTGCTTTGAAACTATTCTTTCCAATATTATACTTATAAAAGGTAATTTGGATATTGGTCTATAATTAGATAAACACTCAATATCCAATCTTGGTTTTTTAGAATAAGTTTTATTATAGCATGTTTTAAAGATGAAGGTAAAATACCTGAATGGAGAGAAATATTAATAATATTTAAAATAAATGGAGTTAGTATAAAAGCAAGCTTATGAAAAATAGATAGAGGCAATGTATCGATAGGAGCTCCTATCTTCTAGAAGACGATTTAGAAGCCAACATAAGATCTAACACTTCAGAGAAAGAAGTAAAAGAAAAAGAGTCAAAATATACACCACACCCAAGTAAAATATCATAACATAAAAGACACATTATTTATTATAAGCTTAATTTTAGAAATAATATTTGAAACCTTATCCTGAAAAAAAATTGAAAAATTATAAAATAATATTAAATTAGGTAGAGTAGGATATATAACCGACTCTGTTTTAGTTAAAGAGTTTATAAAAGAATAAATATTTCTAGTATTATTTTCAAAGGAACTAAAAGTATTATAATAATAATTTTGTTTAGCAATTGAATAGATGATCTATAAAAATACCTATAATTAACAAATATAGTATATGTTTCATTAGAAGATTTAATTTTATATAAGTTTTCAATTTTTCGTAAATGTCTTTTTATTTTATGCAATTCACTATTAAACCATGGACAATTATCATGTATTAATACAATAATACAATTGTAACAAAAAATCTCGTAATAGGTGAATAGATATCTAATAAATTTAGAATAGAACTATTGAAGTAATCAAGATTTAGATTACAATTTGAAAGTTAATTGATAATATTCAATGTTTTAATGTTTATATAATTAATGAAAGCGCGTTTACTTTTTGTATTAAATAATTTCAATCGGAAGGTAATAGTGAAATGATCAGTTAATAATGTTGATTTAATTGGTATACCATATATAATATCTGAATCTGAATTTGTTAAAACTAAGTCTAACGTATTTCCTAAGTAACGGCATGCATAATCCAAGGCGTTTTATTATTAAATGTAAACCCAATGTTAATTATTGTACCATGTCGATTGGGTTTCAATTCATATCTATTTTGTCTTCCATATTGTTGTTTATTTCTTTTTTTTGTTTACCTAATAAACTAAATATTATTATTATAATAGTTTACATGTCTCGTTGACATTTCTATGTAAGTATACTTAGTATACTTTGTATATATATATATATATATATATACAGTATTGGCCACCCATTTAATATAATCTACATTTTCACTCGCATTACCTATTTATATACTATATAGGTAAGGTAAGGTGATTATTTATGTATACACTCGTTATAGTTTAAAATCTCACAAGTGTTGAGAATATATAAAAATAAATAAATAAATATATAAATTAATTAATCAATTAATTAAATATTTAACAACAAAATTCGCAACTTCCTCTTGAATTCAGTGTGACTCCTTGTGCGTCGTAATGACTTGGGAAGATAATTCCACATGGAAGGAGCAGCCCAGCCGAACAATATTTTCCCAATTCTCATTAGATGTATTTTCGGCACTGAAAATAAATTTGAATATTGCAGACGAGTGTTCCTCATTAGCTCTTCATTTAGGAGTTTATTTAAATATACAGGCTTTCTCAAAATAATAGTTTTATGAGTTATGCTTAATATTTTAAATTTACACATATTGTTCATAAGGAACCAATTTAAATCGGCGATTTTTTTTTGTAATACTTATTTGGTCACACCTCTTAATATAAAAAATTAATCTTATAGATGATTTAATGACTCTATTTAATCCATAAAATAAATTTAGTTTGGAATTAATTAATATTTTAATCTAGATAAAATAAGAGATTTCACTAACGCAATTGTTGATGCCGTATTCAAGTACTTTCTAATTTTTCTAATATTAAATTGATTAAAATTAGCGGATCTACGTTGCGAAGTGGCGAATTGAGTAAATCCTAATTTTGAATCTAATATTACTCCAATAGATTTAACACAATAACTTGGAATGATAACTGTAGAATCCAAGGTAATAGTAGGACAAATAAAAGGTTTAAGGGTAGGTACTAGTAAGTAGTTTAGTTTTAGAAGAGTTAGGAAAAAGGTTATTTAGAATAAGCCACTTTCTTACATTTCGAGCACACAAGGTTAACTCATTAGGCACATTATTGCTACAAGTAGGACATTTTCAGTACAACTGAATATCATCAGCATATATTACATAGTTTATATTAGTACATTGTTTAATAACTTTAGAAAGAGGAAGAATATACATCATAAATAATAACGGGCCCAATATAGACCCTTAAGGACAATTGCAGAACACCATATCTTAGAAATTCATTTAGAAATTCATTTGGTGAATAAATACCTTTAATATATATAGAGTATGTTCTATCAGATAGATATGAAATTAACCAATTTAGTATAGCACCATTAAAACCGATTGATCTTAGTCTAGATATAAGAATATTATTATCTAAACTGCCGAAAACAGCAGATAGATCAAGAAAAAGTAACTGTGAATGTTCAGAATCATCTAAGTAGCCTATTATATCATTAGTTAACTTTATTAAAGTCGTCTCAGTACTATGTCCTGGTCGATATATGCATTCTGAAAATCATCATAAAGATCATTAATCATTAGATATATCTATATAGAGTATACTCTCTGATTTGTTTACTAATTATTTTACTTAGCATAGGTAGTTTCGATATAGGTCTATAATTTGAGAGGTTAGAACAATCTAAGTTAGACTTATTCAATAATGGAGTAACTAATGCATGTATAAATATAGTAGGAAAATTAGAAGTATATAAAGAAAAATTAACAATATAACAATAATGCGGCGCTATGATATAAGTAAGTTTTTTGACGAGGATGACATAATCAAATCATATATTTCCGAATCTGAAACCATGTCAAAATCTGAGAAACTATAATTCCTTGACAAATTAGAATCAGGAATAAAGTCGGGAACAAATGGATCGAGATTAATACTAATATTAGATTTAGAAATTGTAATAGTATCACATATCATGGTAATCTTATCCATAAAATGTTTTATAAAAGTTGAAAATATTTTGTTATCAGGTATATTAGGTAAACTTATATTATTCTTCCTACCAGTGAGATTGTTAATAAGTGAATAAAACTTACGAGAGTTAATTGAGCAACACTCAATTGTATTTTTTATATATTTTATGTTAAACTCCTTTATGGAATTTATATATTCAGAACGAACCTTTCGAAATAATTCATAAGATATATTAGATCTTCCTTAAGGAAATTTAACAAAATATCTCTCATAGTATCTAGTTCTACGTTTTAGGTTAGCTAAAGTTTTATTATACTAAGGAGCCCTATGCGTATTAGATATCTTTGGAGTGTTTATTCAATAATAAATATAGTATACCATTCAATTGCATGATATCAATTCCAGGTAAGAAAAGATTATTAAAATCAGATACAAATATATTAGTTTCAATAGAATCAATTATTCGGTAAGAACAAACATTTTATATGATATGTGACTTATGAATGTCGATATTAAACGCAATTGAAAAATGATCAGATATAAGTGATGAGCTAATAGTATTTGAGATAATATTTGTTTTATAGTTAGTTATAACATAATCAAGTGTGTTACCCTTTATATGAATAGGAAATGTGATATGTTTCAATAAGGATCTAGTAGTATACATAAATCCGAATGGGGCGAAACTAAATAATTAAAATGAAAATTTAAGTCACTAACTATGATCGTATTAATTGGATCCGAATTTAAAACTATATCAGAGAATTCGTCAAAAAATAAAGAGTAGTCATTTTTATTTGGTGGTCTATAAATTATAATAATATTAAATTTAGTGTAGGGTGATAATACACGAGACTTTTAGGAAATACAATCAGTCATGGCTTCACAATTATATAGTCTAGATAATTATAAGAGTTAATATTAAAGTCATTATTATTAACTAATATACCAATACCTCCGCCAGGTTTGTCATTATTTCTAGATCTATGTATAAAAGTAAAATATGAAGGAAATTATGAAATCATTGAAGTATCCGACGAATGCAACCACGTTTCTGTAAAGAAGCATAGAGAAGATTTTAGATCAAATATCAAATCCATAATAAGTTCAAAATTAGAATTAAGTGCTTTACAATTTAGTAATATGCAAGTTACATATGAATTATCACTTCATTTATTGTCTAGCTTAGATAGTCATTGAAGATTAACATAATCAGTTTCAGTTTCTTTTCTGCTACTTATAAATAATGATAGTAATTTTTCCCACTCAATTATTTCATCAGCAGTAGGGATATACGCATATGATTTCCAATCAGTTATAGATGTATCATTAAACATCTTTAATTTACGAATCTCATATACATTTGTTCTATAATTAAAAATAGACTTATAACCAGGTAGTAGCTCACTTTTAAACACGTGGTAGAAGAGTCTACCCTTCTTTACAACTTCCCATTCAAGATAGTGTCTAATGAATAATGTATCATATAAAGGAAACTTTGCTAGTAAAGAACCACATTTGAGTAATGCATCACTAGCACATGGAGAACTTAATATGATATTACAGAAATTCGAGCTAAAGGACAGTTGTTTAATAGTATTAGGATCAACATCGACAGATATAATAATTTCTTAATAAACTCAATATTTCTCAATAATTAATATGGATGGGATCAAATTAACTGTTTTAGATTGTGATTTTTGCTCATTATATATACTAGAATTAGATGTAGGCCCATTATTATTAATTCGAAGAATATCAGAGTAAGTAGGAGTATATAAATAGCTCTTGCAATTTACAATTAAATATTACTGGCCATCACACTAATGTATGCACTATATTACGTTCATCAATACTCGATACTATCTGTATGTATTACTCTATTATGAATATCATTATACCAGGCTACTTAAAATGGCCACAAATACATTATGAAAATATAAGATAAAGATTAAAAACGTAATAAAAAAAATCAGTGTATTTGATATATCAGCAATATTTTGAATGACTAAAAAATAAAAAATACTTTTTTAGACTATTTATATAATTATAAATATTTTATTCATTACATATTTTTTTGTAGGTTTTATGGTTTCTGAGATAGCGAAAGCGTCCGTATTCGGGCACTGTCCGTATTCGGTTACTTTCCCATAATTCAATCATTTTTTAAACTCACTTATTCTCTATAGTTTAATATTATTTATAAATAATATACACATATAATTCATATATATTAATGATATAATATTATTATAAGTATTTAATGATAACTTTTATAATAAATATAATAATTAAGATTTAATCCAATGTTCTTACAACATAGCAACTACAATCTTTATTTTGGAGAACTTGGTATTGGATTATTTAAATATGTCCCGTTATTGGGCTGTATTTGTGTAGTTTGAAATCGTCTTATCAGACGTTTTAAATCAGTAGCATTTTTTAGTACAAAGTAAGACAAATATTAAAAATCATATACATAATTATGTATGTGCTATTAATATACTACAGTATCTTTAATATCTGCCCATTTTCATCGTATATTAAGTTTATAATATCACACGAACTATAAATATATATCATTATTGATGAAGGGCTATATATATATATATATATATATATATATATATATATATTATTATAGTTATTATTATTTTATGTTGGTGGAATTGAATTTTTCATTTGCAAATTATTATTTATTTTAATATTTATTTTAATAATATATTTACACATGTATTTGTTAGTTTGTAATCTGATAGGTAAAACCTATGATGATTATAACACTATATATATAGTAAATTTGTATGTATATATTTATGTAGTCACAGATTTTGCGAAGACAAATATGTACGGATATTATACACATAATAACAACACCGTTATTTTCACGTTACTGTATTCGCTAATTTATAGACAATCTTAAATATAAACAAATCAATTAAATTTAGTTTCCACCACGGCAATATTCATAGGATATATATAATATAACTATTACATAACAATGATTATAATAATACAAATTAATTAAATATTATCATCGAATATATTTTATATATATATATATATATTAAAGTAGCGTTATAGATAGATATATAGATATATAGTTTATTGAGTATTAAATACACACAAAATGACATGAAATAATAAGTATAAATGACAACAAAGAATGGTGGTTTACACATGCTATATATGATAAACGCTGTGCTTTGTTCTATTACATAACACATACGTTTATACTATAGAAATGGTGTAACAATAGAGCTTCTATTACGTACCACACACGCACACGGGTGGGGGGGTCAGGGGTTAGGGGTGGGGTCAGGGGAGATCTCCGTACACCGTGTTGTAGTACGGATACAGACCGAAATCTCTAGCCGCGGTTTCCCTCGCTACACCTGTAGATACGACGTATAGGTTAGTGCGTATGTGTGTGTGTGTGGGTGTGGGTGTAGGTGTGGGTGTGGGTGTGGGTGTGGGTGTGGGTGTGGGTGTGGGTGTGGGTGTGGGTGTGGGTGTGGGTGTGGGTGTGGGTGTGGGTGTGGGTGTGGGTGTGGGTGTGGGTGTGGGTGTGGGTGTGGGTGTGGGTGTGGGTGTGGGTGTGGGTGTGGGTGTGGGTGTGAGTGTGGGTGTGAGTGTGGGTGTGGGTGTGGGTGTGGGTGTGGGTGGGTATATATGTGGATGTAACGTTAGCTTTGAGGAGAAGGCAGATTAATAGATACGTGTCATCAATGAAATAAGCTCGTCAACTTATAGTACTCTTAATTTAAATATTAATGCCCTATATATATTCTAAGTTAAAATATATTTCCATATATTTATTCAATTTTATAAAGAAACAATTAAGTTATGACATTTTTTAAAGTTTAAATTATTTAAAAGAGTAGAAATATGTTATCGATTATTGAATTAAATCTATACATAATTTAATGAGAATACAACATTATTATAATTAATGTGACCTATATTAATTAATTTATTATATATGCACATATGAAATCATATATATATATATATATATATATATCGATATATATGGATCCCTATATTTAATATTACATCCAGGGTGTATATGTATCAAAGTTAGATAAAACGCAAATAAACGAGTATAATTATTCCAAAACTGGATATTACACGCGCGTATTAACTTGTTTGTTGTTTGGGGCATTGCAGCGACGTCTCGGCGCATATCTTATTGTGTTCGTCCCAGATAAGACCCCGAGGACAGGACATCAGATGCATTATGGGTCTCTGAACCCGAGAGTCTATTATACAGGCGACGAACTTGTCGCAACGGTACGGGTGGCGGTAGAAACCGGTTGTTTTGCATTTTATCAAAGACGCTGGAGGTGATGCGTTATAATTGTTTACTAGATTTAGTTATTAATAGCATAGGTATATAGGTATATATATATATATAGATATATAGGTATGATGATATAATGATATAATGTTTATTAAGCATTAACATAGGGAAATGTAGACCCTATGCTCGTGCGGGAAGAAAATAATAATATACAAATAATACGATAATAATTAGATAATAATAATACATTGAATATAAAAGGTATGTAATATTACATATATACGATAGCTAAGCGATATTAAATATTAATCTATAAATACCTTGGTTATCTAATGGATGTAATAAGTCACTAGTAATGACTGTAGCATTTAAAACGGGGTAAAGGAAATACATTACAAATATACTAAATAATTATACATTTATGAACAAAAGGCAGACTTTAAAGTCTGGAGATTGTATTCCTCTAATTGATATATTATATACATCGAAGGACATCACGTTATATAAAATATCTTTATATTTATATTTATATATTTATATATATTATAATACAATTATATATTATAAATGGGAGACGATCAAAAAGGACGAGTTGAGGGTTAGAGGTTACATTTTAAATACAAGTTAATAGTATATATGTATATATTTTATTGGTATTTGTAGGTTATTTGGTTTAATTGGTTTAATTTTATCCTGCTTGTTTTTTTTAACTGCATTCCATCCTAAAATGAGCTTATATAAATTTATTTCACATTTAAAATGTAACCTTTGCTACTAAACTCGTCCTTTTTTATCGTAACCCTTATAAATGACTTATAATTATGATTCTGTAATAAAACGTTACCATATTTGTATTTTACTATGTAACGTCTATTGAAAATAATTTAGTTTATTCTTATAAATATATTACATTCGGGCAATTATTATACACTATATAAAGTGTATCATACACTATATATAGTAAAATATATAATAAAATAATTTATATCATAAAATAATTTTAATAAAATTAAATTTTGAATATATATATATTTATATATTGACCTATTTCTTTGGGAAAATCCGGTACAATCATTTCTTGTTTATTCTCCAATCTAAAATATTAAAAGTTTACTTTATATATAATGATAATAATACTAACGTATATAAATATTGTTATTTTTTTTATTTGGTAGAGTCCTTTTATCCCATCCAGGAACTTAGATGAAGTTGTTCACTTATAACCATATATGGCTCTAATGTCCCTTCAAAGTCGCTCTCATGTTAAGGCATCCATGGTTTTAACGAGAGCCGATCATTTATTTATACACAATTATATAAGATCACTTCTAAATAATATTTTAAGACCCATTATATAAAATTAATTAATGGGTCGGACGAGGCTCGAACCCGTGTCCTACTGTTTGTGTTTCTATATATATATATATATGATTTTATTTTAATAATGTCACTAATTAGTTAATGTTATTATATTAAAATTATTAGTGTCATGCGCGTAAACATAAGCATACTTTTAAAAAAAATAATAATTATAATATTTTAATATTGTTCTAATTAGATATAATGTATTTAAGTAAATTATCATACTTTCCTACTATACTATAATTGATAGTTCCGAAAATATATTTAAATTGAAGAAGACCATTAAAATCGTATTTCTGAAATACATAGAATCTATATATATATATATATATATATATATATATATAGTATAATAATATCAACTTGCAACATAAATATAAATTAGTATGAAAACAATAATTGATAATCTGTAAGAGGATTAATGCAATACATTTATAAAATAGACAGATATTAAATTCTGGAAGTTTCTATTAGGAAAAATTAAAAATTTAACAAAATTGTCTTCCTTAATTGATATTTCATATAATATTATTTTAATATCTTGATAAAGACAATGTATTGTACAATATAATGTAATTACATTCATATTTAAATCGACTAATCGACTAATCGAATAGATCTATTCAACAACACTATAATGGACATTCTATAATATAAACAAACACAAATAATATTAAAGTGAATCATGATATAATTATAGTTTTTTAAACCGGTTCTAAAATAATCATACTTTTGGAAATAATGGTAATCATATTCTATGTGAAAAGTTTTCTTTTTGTAATATATTCTCTAATGTTTTATATCTGACTCTATTATTACTAGTTTTTATTTGTATTTATTATTGTGTACTATACTAAAATTTGGAAAAAATCTATATAAAAGTGATACAAATAAGTATACTTATTTTTAATTATAATTAAAATAACAAAACCTATATATATAGGAATATATTCCAATTTTAATAACATATATGTTATTTAGATATATTTATATATATATTATATACATAAATTATAATGTATAGAATATTAAATCGTATTTAATCTAAAGTATTCATATTTATTAAATATATAAAATCTAATAATGTATTAATAACAAATAAATATTGTTTATAAATGGAATATAATCAGAATTACAATTAGAAAAACATTTATAATGTTGATATACTGAATATAATGATAATAATTCATCAATATAATATATATTAATTTTTATAATTATCTGACATTGTTTCTCATAAAAAAATGTGTAGGTACATATTTTAAATTAAAATAAACAAAATAGGTGATATATAAAATATTTTTTTAAATACCTTTATTTGATGAGATTTTTATTTATAAAATATGATATATAAACCAATTATATAAATGAATTAATTACATAAATAATACTAATAATAATAATATATTATTTCATAGATAAAAACCTTTTTGTTTTATGAATTTCTGACTTCGAATTTATACCTTTATTAAAATAATAATGTTGTATATTTGAAACTTAAGTTTGGGAAGGTATAAGGGTAGTAATATTAGTATATAATAAAGCACAACAAACAAATTAAATCTATATTATATGATTAATTAATAAGCTAATACCAATGTATATATTTCGTAATTATTGATCGGTTATAAAATAATGTAGTCATATTTAACAAGTATACATCATATTTTAATATATATTTATACATTTATATAACACCAGATAGCAATGCTGAAATTGAAATCGACAACAACGTGGTTCCCAAAGTTTCCAAGTTCAAATTTATGGGTAGTCTTGTTCCAGACTGCTCCTCAGATGTTCAACACCGAATATCAATGGCATCACAAGCTTTCGGTCGACTGAGAACGATATGGTCATCAAAAGACGTGTCAATACATCTTAAGACTAGACTTTACGGGGCACTCATTCTGCCGATTGCCACATACGGTTCAGAATCATGGACTACAAGATGAAAAGAAATAGATGTTCTACTAGTGTTTGAAATGAAATGCCGTAGAGCTATACTCCGTATTACTAGGTCTGACAGACTCAGAAACACCATGATACGAAAGAAACTAAACATAAGCGAGACGATAGAAGACATCGTTCTT
This sequence comes from Osedax fenrisi, assembly GCA_964019155.1. Taxonomy (NCBI): domain Eukaryota; kingdom Metazoa; phylum Annelida; class Polychaeta; order Sabellida; family Siboglinidae; genus Osedax; species Osedax fenrisi. The sequence goes on from OZ025241.1 coordinate 14,814,189, forward strand.
AAAAGAAGACTTCGCTGGTTTGGTCATGTTGTCAGGAATACGTCAACACTAAATTCCAGCTACAAGCTAGATTTCAAAAAAAAAGAGACCAAGAGGACGCCCGCCAAAAAGATGGTCTGATGGCATAAGGGAACAGTGCGGTGAGCCACTCTTAAATATAGAGAGACGAGCCAAACGACGAGATGCCTTCGGAAACTATGTATTCATGTGGAAAGCAAAGGGACGATAATCCTACGCATTTAAGTCAAGTAAGTAAGTCAAGTTATATAATTATATCTTAATAGTTATTAAATATATAATAATATGCATAACTTGTTTATACTATCACTCAATAATCAATGACATATAATAATTACATTTCAGTATATAATATATATTCACATACATATATGTATACATACATACATACATACATACATACATACATACATAAATAGGTACATACATTTCTACTTCTCATTGTATTGTATTCATCATTTTATGTGTACATATCATATACAATACATTATATTCAATTGATTCACATAACTATTTTAAAATGATATTTATATGCAGAGTTATAATGTTTCAATTATTAAAAATATTTAAATATTTTGTTTTAATATAATTATATTTACGATATAATTATTTTAATGTTAAACAGTAATGTTAATTATACGATCTTTGTGATATTACTAATATATTTATAACCTTTTATTGGTTAACATTTTTTTAAATTATCTGTAGTCTAGATGCTGTTAACTTATTATAGACTAGTTTTGTGCACTGATTTTAAATATGTATTAAGTTTTTTCAGATCATATCAAGTTTTTTTTATTATTTAACTTTGAAAATTTATGAAAAAATTACAAAAATAGGAAAAATTAAGAAAATTAATAGAACTGTAATGAATTTATTTCTTTAGTATTTGGTACATTATAATATATAATGATACAATATTATAATGTACATAGTTGATATTATATTAATTATTAATTCACAATTATTTCAATGGTTTTCTATCTATGTTTAGACTCTAATAGTATTCAGCTAGGGTGTTAATAGTTACGTTTCCTTGTTATCTATCTTCCTTTGTAAACATTTCCTGATGAAAGCGATCTCATTACTCTTCACCATTGTCATTACAGTTATCATCAAAGTAGTCTAGATGTGCACTGATAAAATAAATCTTTATGAAAATATGAGCACCAATATCTAACAAATATAGAAGAAATGTACACACATTGTAGATAAATATTAACATTTACATATTATGTATTGCTATGCTTTCGGAGAATTTTTTTAATAATTGACTGTAATGCCAACCAAGCTCTTAATTCGATGTCTATCATACACAACTCTAAATTAGTGTTGCTCACGAACTCCCTAATTAGTGGTCATTCAAAAAGTCGGCCTTTAATTTAGCATCACTGATGTGTAGATTTGTCTTTTGTAAATGAGCAAAAGCTTCATTAATGCAATATTAACGTGTATTGAAGGTATTATGATGTCAGCTGTATTACAAATCGGCTGTTAATAGGGGCGCTGGACCAATTTTGTATGTAGGGGGACCAACCAATCAAAATAAATATTCTAAAAGTGAGGGGGGGGGGACCAATACATAAGAGGTCCCCCTAGATTTTAAAATGGGGGGGGGGCATATCCTCCCGGTCACCCCCATGTTGCAGCTACCCTAGTTGTGACTTAACATTGCATTAAGGCTGTCGAGTCTCTCTAACTGACACATCACGTTATGCATAATGATCAACACTGGTACGAATATTTCACAAACAGAGAAAGAATGCGTATTTTGTATCTCTACCGAGTATGATAATTGTGTGTTAACGAATCAAGTAGAATAGACGTGTTGATTTAGCTTTCAAGCATGTGTAGCTAATATCCCATGAGAATAAATACGACATTATTACCATTATAGCTTTTAAACATATATTTGATGAATCTATTAATATCCTTCTTTTAATATGGTTAATACGATATTCCAATTAATTCAATTATTCCATTTACATTATGACATTATATCAATGAACATTTATTGTTAAAGCATTGGTGAAGTCACTTTCACGACGACGGTACAAGCCACATGTAGATTATGGAGATAATATATTTGAGTTATTTATTATATAGGCAAGTCTTGTTGGAATATTTAAATTGTAATATCAGTACTATGTGGTAATTATCATAATACAGATAGAATATTTGAATATTTTAATGTATTAATGTATTTATGTTTAATAATATTATTTTACTGAATTTTTGCATTTTATATTTGAATTTACTTTCATGTTTTCTTTCTTTTTAATTGACGTTTATATAAAAATAATAAAATTAAAAAAAACTGTTAGGTATTTCTTTTTTCTTTAGTATTTTCTTTAGTATTTTTTATTTCCCTCTGACTAATAATATTATTTGACTTTATTTTTAATTACATAAACATTTTGTATTGAATCTTTTTTCTTGTATACTTGATTATACTTCTTTGTTTTATTTCTCTTTATTGACACTTATATAAAAATTAGTAATTAAACTAACATTTCAGTTTGAACAAATATTTTACATTCTTTACATTATTATAAAGTATTACAAAAAAATTCCTAAAACTTATTTACTGAAAAAAAAAAAAAAAAAAAAAAAATGTTACATACAGTTCTTACCATCTTTCTAGATATTCTTTTTGTTATGTTTTATTCAGTTTTATTCAGTTTTAATTCATTTTACTTCATTTTTTTCTTCTTTTATACTAATACATCTATATTTTTGTTTAGTGTATTATTTTATAGTACTTATTATTTATTTTAGTTATTTATTTATAAATAATTAAATGATGATTACATAGTTTTATGGCAAGTTCAAACAATTTATATTATTTTTCTATTTTATTCATTGTATTGTATCTATGTAAACAGGAAGTCATCTAATATTTTATAATATTTTATTTATTTAGTTTTTTTTTGAACTTGCTTTAAAATTAAGGGTAATTGTCTCGATAAGCTTTAGCTTCTACAAAAACCCTGGTGCAAACCTAAATCTGATAATAATAATAATAATGTTTATATATAAAATATAGTATATAGAATGCACAATATTATTTATATAGTACATTAAATATAATATATAAATATATATATATATATATATATATATATATATATATATGTAATATATATATATGTAATATATATATATGTAATATATATATGTAATATTGTGTATGATATACACTGTAAGCCTATCAACCTTTATCGTAGTCCGTCGGTTCAGCTACGTCGTGCTCGTCCGGAGAATAGAGGTCACGGTCGTCGTGACCGTAGTCGTAGAGGTCAATGTCATCGTGACCGTGATCGTAGAGGTCATCGAGGTCATCGATCTCGTAATGGTCGTGTTTCACGTAATGCGGGTAATAGGAAGGTACCCGCGGGGAACTTAACCGAATAGTTGATGGCCACTTAATGTTATATATATATATATATATGTTTCTATATATCGATAACTCTTAATTATGATTATACTCTGCTTATAAGATGAAATCATCATAACATATATATATATATATATATATATATATTGATATAAACTTTATATATGTACGATGTGTATACATTATATATTACATATAACTAAATTATACATGATATACTCAATGTATAGAGTACTATGTTAATAATAGTAACTCTACATTATGTATAAACGGTACGTATATACACACACATACACATACACATACGTATATATATATATATATATATATATATATTTATACATACACTAATATATATGTAGTTCTAATAAATATTATATATTATGTAATAAACTTTTCACTTTCAATTTTAGTATAATTTGAAATATCATCTTGGTCTATTTCTTTTCCTTGTCTTGCGTTAATATTATGAATACCTGTACCTTTTTTCTATGTATTGGAATGTTTATATATATATAATTACATAATTTAATAAGATTATAATTAAACATTTAAATAAGATAATTAATTATACATTATTTATATTTGCATTATCTTATAAGTATAATTATATAGAAAATATATAATTTTGAATATATATAATTACATTTAATTTATAAGATGATTCTAAATACTTAACAAACATATACCCGAAATTATCAACATCTCATTCCTGGTAAGTATACAAGTTTATTATAAGAACTAGAGCGTATACGATCTAGTTCTTATTTTAAAACAATTTATAAAATTATAAATAAATAACGGGTACCTTTAAAATTATAATGTTTACAATCATGAGCTAATTAACTATGCTAGATAGCTTATATTATAATAACAATAGTGAATATTGCCAACTCTTCAAATTACATATTCATTTTTGGAATAAAATGAAATAAACCATTATCTATATATTCCAGATAATTAGATAATCTCTACAATTTGAATGTGATGTATTTTTATTCTAGCTCATATGTAATCGAAAGTATAATATATACAAATATTGTCTATCGATTACATATTTTATTGAAATAAAAATATTAGTAACAAATATTAAAATAAAAAACGTATTACATTTACCGTTAAAATAATTCATGAAACAATCGAAAATTGAAATAAAATATATTGTTTAGTTAATAGTTGATGAATTATTTACATAGTATGTATGGTTAACTAGAAAACACAGTTATTAATATTCTCAGGCACATTGAATATCAAATTTAAATACTTCTTTGGCCCTTGTATATTATATTACAATTCAATATTACTGGAGAAGATCTATATGATGTATATCTAATTTAAAAAAAAACTAATATATTAAAATTCAGTATTTATCGAGATATTAGAAATATGCTAAGCATATCAATTATCGTCCACTACTCCCTTCTCTCTCTCCTATCTTCCTACTCAATAGGGTGGGTTATTAAATAAATGCCATAATATTTCGTCGTCTACTACACGATAATTCAAACAGACAGAAAGTTGTATTCAATTGCAAACTTATTATTTATTTGTCTTTAATTTTTTATAATGATATGTTTGTTTATATTTTATTATTATAATAGTTTCTATTATAAATTATAATTTAATATAAATCATAATATTATTGTTAATATGTATGTATATAAATAAACAATCAATACTCAATACTCGACAATTATATTAGTACATGATATTTAATAACACAGTATTTACCTTATCTGTAGAACGACTATCAGTATTATTCTTATCTATATCCGTATGCATCGATGGCAATCCATAACTTGTTTCCTTCATTGTATAATCGTTATCTAGATAGATTTATTTAATCGATTATTTCATCTAATAATATATACCATATATGTATATATGGTATATGTTATATAGGTTAGTATGTTTTTTCAAATAGCGAATGTCATATACTATTTTATGTAAGGGTATACATTATAAGCTTATAGATAAACTTATTAATTTATATGGTTTAACATATATTTCATTATGAATATAGTTTTAAATAGCATATATAAATGCTGATTAAATTTTAATTAAGCTGTCTTACCTGTTCCAGACTTTGCATAAACATTAACTATATGTTGGAAACTTGATTTTCCTAACACCTCTTCCTGATTGGTCGATAATTCATCTTTGTGTTGGTCGTCTTTAATAAATTTAAATATATTGTTTGTTTCTGCGATTCGTTTATTTGAATATTTGTCACTTTCTTCTTTATTAGGTGGGTAATATGGTTGTTGCAATCTTCTCACTTGGAATCCGATACCGTGAAAATCTGCTAACTTAGTAATCAAGATATATGTTACAATTAACTAAATTTAAATATATTTGTAAAATATGTTATCATATTATATATATATATATATATATATATAATATAACCATAATATATTTAAAAATAATATTGCATATATTATTTTGTGATTATATATAAATTTGTGTATATTTTTTTATTTCATCATATAATTAATATTTATATATTGTTATTGTCATTGTTATTGTTATTTTTATTTGGTGGAGTTCTTTTTCCCATCCAGGAACTTAGATGAAGTTTTCACTTATAACCATATATGGCTCTAATGTCCCTTCGAAGCCGCTCGCATGTTAAGGCAACCATGGTTTTAACGAGAGCCGATCATTTATTTATACACAATTATATAAGATCACTTCTAAATAATATTTTAAGACCCATTTTATAAAATTAATGAATGGTCCGGACGAGGGTCGAACCCGTGTCCTACTGCTTGTGTGTCTGACGCCTTAGCCATGGCTGTGCACTGAGCCACACAGGCAGTTATATATATATATATATATATATATTATATACTATTGAAATATAATATATTTTTACATATAATGTATATGTTAAATCATAAATTTTATTACGTATTAACCATGGTTATTTCAATACATTTAATAATATTACAATATAGCTTTACATATAGTATGTTATTCTGTGTTTGCTAATTACTAAATATTATATATATATATATATATATTAAGTACAATTTATATATATATATATATATATATATTTAAATAATGTATAAGTGACTACATTATAACGATATTTCATCCGGTTGAGAACCTGTTTCATCGAAGCACCATTGCAGAAGGGTGAATTACAAAAGCACCACTCCAACTCTTTATTGTTCCAGGTTAAATGTTTACACCCTAAACAATAGAAAGTTCAAGTTTGTATGACGTGTTGTGTATTATATCCCGATTGTGTAATGGTATTATTAAAATAGACACTAAAATAGTGAATATTTATTTGTGCTCTGCATATGTATATATTATATATGATATTTACATGTATAGGCATTGGAACCTTTTAGTTTATTTATATATATATATATATATATATATATATATATATGTAAATGTGTGTGTATATGTGTAAGCAAGGTACACATAGATATGTATGTTCGTATATATATATATATATATATATATATATATATACATATATATATATATACACTGTGTATTATATTATATACAAATATAAATTATTATTATTATTCTATATAGATGATATATATATCATAATGGTATACGTGAATACATAAACAACTGCACATACTATGATGCATATCGTATAGTCTATTGAATGTATGATTAACATACATTATAAGCTACTATGTTAGTTGTAACAAACCTACGAAGTTGACTTTATTTTTAAATGCAGGAACATCGACGAAGTTATCAAAACATCCGCGGTATGTCGCTGTTGTGTTATAGTGTGATATCACGTGATATACACGAATAGTAATAATAATAGTAGTTATAATAGTACTATAGTAATATATTACAGTAGTATATACTACCGTAGTATACTACTGATATATTCAATATGTTAATATTAAAAGGGTATTTACGTTAATACTCAATTTTATTATCAACATAATCTATAAAATAATGTATCAATCATTGCATGTACCAAGTATCTCTCAATAGCCGTATAACTAACTAAAAGTGATATACTAAATGCTCTAGTACTCTTTCGAGTCGACTACTGATTCTTCCCGATGAATCTACTTCCCGCTAAATCTACTGCTCCACTAGATCGCATTATCTGTCCCAGCAAACAGCAAGAGCAGCATAATAGCAGCATAACAGCAGCATAATAGCAGTATAATATCATTACAAATTAATAGTAGCATAATAGACATTTAATAGCAGCATAATAGCACAATGTAAACATTTGAGGCTCTAGCATTTGCTGTTATGCTGCTATTATGCTGCTCTTACTGTTTGCTGGGGTTGTTCGATACGTATTACTCACTGTATAACAGCTTGTACCCCTCCGTTACAACTTCTCATCGATCATCACATGTGTGACCACTAGGGGCGCTGCAACAGGGGGGACGGGGGGGGGGGTATGTCCCCCACCCACTTTAAAATATAAATTAACTCCTATGTATTGTTCCCCTACTTTTACCACAACATTTATTTTGATTGGTTATTCCCCCCTACATACACACCATCGTTCCAGGTGGTCACCCTTCCACCCCTGGTGTAAGCTGTGTATTCTCGCCATGATCCATAAAACCGTAACTATATGTCTTATCAACGTTATACTTATAGTAACGATATTAATTTATAATAATCACATACAAATGTATAATATTAATACATTAGTATATATTGTATTAGTATATATATTTATTTAAATATGAATATAAATATATGAATATATGTCTAAATATATATATATATATATATATATATATATATATATATATGTATATATATATGAATACACGTATAATTAGACGTGATTACGTAATCACACAAACCGTGATCCTCTGCCACCCTAATGAAACAGTTGGTGTTGCAGGTCGTGTTGGAGACGTCGTAGTTACTGTTGTCCACCTGTGCGGTATCAATACGGTATACGGTAACGAGTAGTATGTCCTTGTATCGTTATGCCACGAGTATACGGTGTTTATATTCATCGTAGGTGTTAGCGGTACTTTATGAGTATTACTATTAGATTACCCAATCACGTTCGTATTTACTTTATTAATATTATTTAGATATTTTATAATTTACAATTTAATCGTTCGAATACTTTCATAAGTTTTATAAACTAAGCTAAGATGTTAACGTATTATTAGTCATAAGTTATGACTCAACATATTATTATTTATATTAGTGTATGTTATTATTATTAATAGTAATTCATTGATTTTGAAAATATAATCTAAACTACAAAGTTTAAATATGAGTAATATATAAAACAAGTATTGAAACATACGAATAATTAAAAAAAGTTAAAGAAATAACTAATCTAAATCTCCGTATGATATGCACGAGAAGTTTTAGTTTATTCAGGAAGTTATAATCTCCCCGGTTTATCTTAAAAATAACCGAAAAATAATTGAAAATGGAAAATATTATATATAAATATGTTATGTGATACAAATATCTATAATTATTGATTTATATGGTAGTGAATACACACACATATATATATATATATATAGATATATATATATATATATATATATATATATATATATATATATATGTGTGTGTGTGTGTGTGTGTGTAAACATGAACATAAATAGGGTAAAGTAACCTAATACTGACACTTTAACAATAAATGGTCTTAACATTTTATGACTCGATATTTGTATTCACAAATTATATTAATATTATATTATTATAGATATTATTGTGATTTTAATTTTTTTTTTTTTTATCAAATAGATAACTGGGGTGTCCGTATTCGGTACCCATGTCCTTCGGTACCCTGTGTTATAATACGGATATTCTATAGGATATATATATACCACTAGATAAAGTATATATTATTGATGAACCAATCAGATAAATTACAATGATATTATTTATAATTTATGTTATGAATAATTTAATATAATTTAATTAGTAATTAATTTATTTATGTTTATTATTTTTTAAATTAATAATACAACTTAAGTATCTAAATATTAACATTTTTAGATTTATCTTCATTGGTGGTATTAATATTATAAAGCACGCGATTTTTAGGAAAATCAAAAAAATCAATTGCTGCGCGCTGATTGGTTATAGGGTGACCGTATTAAGAAATCTAGAGTGTCCGTATTAGGGATTTATATCACCTAAATATATGCTTATATCTTAATTAATATTTGATACATAATATAGAAATTATGTATATAATGTTTAGTATACTTTCGTTTTTAATAATATAGTGTCATATTTTATATCGACAAATTTGTATATTCTTGAGAATGTTGTAAGTTGAATTTTGTGTCATAAATTTAAAAACGTAATAAAAAAATCAGTTTATTGGATATATTAGTAATATTTTTAATGATTACAAAATTAAAAATACTTTTAACATTTTTGTGTAGGATTTATGGTTTCTGAGATACCGAGAGTGTCCGTATTCGGTTACTTTCCCCTACGTATAAACAATGTATACTTTGGGGGTACATATTCTACATAAACACGTACACATTAATATACACACATACATATATATATATATATACATATATAAATATATATATATATATATATATATATATACAGAATGATTGCTACATACCGTGTCGTCACATTGGTGCATGTAACTGGTGCATTCGAAACAGCGTATTCTCCCTGTCAACGGAGGGTTACGTAACTATTACGTAATGGTGGGGGGCGTGGCGGGGGGCGTGGCGGGGGGAGGAGTTACGCAATGCGGTAATAATAGGAAATGCGTGTATGCTAATTAATAATAATTATTATTATTATGATTATCGTCATATTTTTCAACATATATTTATAATATAAGTAATTATTTAATATAAATACGTAGTCTTATTCGATGTAATTGGCGTTATTAGTTTTAATAGTGAAAACGTGTATTAGTATAATAATAAAATAGTAATTAGTATTATAATTAATAGTTAAAAAGTATGCAATTAAGTATTTAATGATACTAATCGGTGTGTGTGTACTGACCGTGATGACTGTAGGTGGCGATACCGGTAGCGTGTAACAACAACACCACTGACCATAATAACGACGACACCACACTGGTCAGAGGCCACATTGTTAGGTAAAGAATGACCGGCCACCACTCACACCACCACTACGACCGTCGTGTCCAGGTGTTACGTCGTGCCGGGGCTCAAGGAATGCTAGGAATGTATGGTATGTGATCGGTCGAGCGAGGACAGTTATTTGACCACAGTTATCTGAACACTATACTCGGCTTATCTCGGCGTGTATCTTAGGTATTTAACTTACTACATTATTGTTAATATGTGTGTATATTGTAATGTAATGTACTCATTGCATTTTATATATATAAGTGGATTTTATGTGTAATAATATGTGTATAATAATAGAAATGTATTGTATTTAATATTATATATATAATATATTGTAATGGGTATATTATGTAAGTGGAAACTAATACAGCATCACTAGTTTACTATAGTGTATATAGATATAGGCACTATACATATTGCTATACATAACAATGATGGTTAATTAGAACGGGAAATTAAATCACATATTACTCCTTGGTATTATCTTTTTAGTGTATTGTCAAATGTACAAGAATCGGTATAGCGACTGCACACAGTTACATATTTGGTAATCACAACTAAAGATAATGTCACGCATCGATTTCAGTACCTTTCTACCCCGAGCAATTCTCGTCGAGAATGCTTACTTAACCACAGAGCATATTGTACAGTGTACAATGTACAATGTACAATGTACACTCATGCGCCGCACCACCATACACATACACTCACGCAGTGCAGTGCGTCGTACGCATACCACGTATCATGTCAAGCGTATTATATCTTTAACTTTTCTCTTTACGTTAGCCTTTACAATCGATTTACATATACGTATAAACATAAATAGAAACAGTTTTTTAATTGAAAAAAATAACTTTATTAAACATAAGTTATATTAAATTATAATTTAATAAAAATAAAAAATATCATTACTCGATCAATCTTTAGCATTTGATGTTATCAATCCTACACTAATACAAGTGACTACTAAACTACTAAAGTATATATTAATCAAATTGAGTGTCATTACATTAATTGTGTAATTTCTAACAAGTAGATATTTATTACTCAATATCCACACCTATATACTCTAGTATTCCCTATACATGTTTATACCCATAGAGAACGAAGTCACTCCGTTCTCTATGTTTATACCCTACCATATATAAACCAACGACACACACATATACACTATATCAATTTAATACGATATAAATTAATGTATTCAATTGAATTCAAACTCATAGTTATTAAATCTCATAAATTAACGATTTAATTACTGACTATATAACTAATACTTAATAAAAACTACTTGATAAATGTATATTCCAAGATAATATATTTTGAAAATATATCATAAGTTCCTTCTGTTATCAAATACACTGGTATTTTGTATTAACATATTAAAATTAACACTATAACGTAATACATACAATAATAACATTATATATAACAATAAACTTATGGTCTCATTTCGATTCTAGGAGCAATATGCATATTAGAGTCCCTTAAAAATACGGACCCTCAAATATCATCAATAATATAATAATGTATAATAATATTTACAAAATAAAACATGTATATATTAAATATAGTATTACATTATATTTAACACCTATTAACATACATATATTAAATATAGCATTATAATCTTCAATACTTTCTAACCTGACTCTTACTAAAGTTTGCTTATTTACTAACGGAACATCAGATTATAAGACAATATAAGGCATCTCCTGTAGAATCTATACTTTTTAAAACAAAATTTACAATGTAGATTCTACACAAACTTTTTTGTTAATTGGATGGTTTAAGCCAGTCAGGTAATTACCTTTAAATCCAGAGCTTCACTACAATTATCATACTGAGTTTTACTGTAATATATTTTATATATATTATATCTTCTAACCATATATATAAACAAAAGATTACTAAGAATATCCTCTAACCCAACTAGTTAAAAACCTGAAAATTCTCCTACATCACCATGTCAATACAGTGTTACTTCTTTGTGAAATAAACTTCTTAAACTTATTTAATCACGTTAAAGTAATCAGTTGACACACCACATGCCATGTTTACTATATGTACCCTACATGATCATGTTATAGGGTTTAACCCGATGAGGTTACATTGTACATATTTATGTCTAATTGAGTGAGAATTACGATATATGAAGGTTACGAAGTAGGGTTATTGTTTATTTAAGTTCACTTTAAATATCGTATAGTTTCCAACAAGTATATACGTTAATACATCGTGAATCTGTTAGGTGTATGTATAGGTATGCCTATCAGACATATACCCATATAGAATTCTTCTTTCGTTCCCGTATTATAACATATAATTCAGATATACATGTATCTAAATCAGGTTAGTTAGTCAGAAATAAATATAAATATAATATTTTTAGTTTACCAGTGGCATTATGTAGGATATATATATATATAGGAGGATATAACTTATCATATAAGTATATATTATTATATGTGTTCGTATATGTATATATGGGTAACGTATATGTAATATTGAATAACTGCGGATAAAGTTGGTGTGTGCTGGGAAATACTTAACATATATCACGTGATACTAAAGGAAACTCTATCATAATTCCATCGACTTTAAAAAAGTTTTTGATAGAGTAAGACATGATGGTAAATGGCATGCCATGACGATACTAGATATAAAAACCGAACTAATCAACATCATAAAATAACTATGTACTTCTACAACAAGCTCTATTCTATTGAATAGCCACATCGGTATTCCCTTTCCAACGACAGTAGGTGTATGACGGGACGCCTGTTATCTCCAGTAGTATTCAATATATGTCTAGACTAATAATGTAGGACACTCTAGAAAATAACCAGTCAATAATAAGAGTAAGATCAATTTCCACCCTAATATTCGCTGATGATATTGTTCTTCTAAATTGCTCAGAATTGAATTGCAAGCGTTTTAAATGCATCAACAGACAATTAAGAAAAAAATTCTTCATCATATGGTATGGAAATAATTAACGGGAAAAGTAAGATAGATATAGATGGTGATGGATGAGGGCCAAATATCACCTTATTTCGAGAGATGATCAAGAATGTTAAAACCTTAAAATATCTTGACGAGATGCTTACTGAAAACGGAATGAGCAAGAAATATATTTTAATTATATTAGCCACATCAACTTCAACAATGGTGAGATTGGAGAAATCTATAGAAATTGAATTCAATCTCAAGCACAAGATCTGCAAATCGTTAGTACTATACATTTTACTCTATGACTGTTAAACCAGGACCTTGTCGGAAGAGTCTAAAAAGAAGATACGTGCATTCGAATATAAAGCAAATAGAATATTCTTATATATCACATACACACAAAGGAAATCTAATATCTACGTATCCACCGAAATAAGAAGGACAATAAGAAATTATGAGCCTCTCTTAGAAATGGTGAAAAGTAGACAAATTAATTTATTTGGGCATATATCAAGACAGTACTCGTTAGCTAAGTTGATGTATTGTAAGGTTCAGTTGAAGGTAGTAGAAAGAGAGGCTTTCCAAAGAGAAACTGGATTAATGACATCTCAACTGGTATAATCTCCCAAATATATATATATATATATATATATAATTTATTTATTAATTTCTTTTTTTATTTTTAGTTATTTGGTTTATAAATTACAGATATAAATAATATAATTTACGTTTTAAATTAATTAATATTAGATACAGGTTAATCATGAAATAATAGTGTTGATGATTTCTGAAGATTTATTGTCTACAATCTAACTTGATTTAGTCATCTAAAAAATAATAATCAATATAATAAAGTATCGTAATAAAATATTAAATAAATTCACTATTTATAAAATAATAATTCTATTAGCCATAATAATAATAAGGCTATTAGTTTTTGATCAGAAATTTAAAAAATTATAAAAAACAATATGAATATCTTCTCTTTCTATATAATTATAAACGCGTATATAATACAGATACTTCGAGAAATAGAATATAAATAAATACAATCGTAATTATATAAATTAAAGAATACTTAATACATACTATGTACAATATGTTAATATGCGCGTAACATGAACGCCACGTAATATCTATACCCCCGGTAATCGTTACGTCATAGGTCGTGTTTAGCTGTGCCAATAGGACTGGGTATACCCAATACCATATAGGATGTATGATACGATGACGTCACCACCGCCGCTAGATGTCGTTACGGTGCCTGGACAGAGAATTACGTCATCAGACCGGTTCCGTTCAACAGTTGGCCCGGCAGACTGGGAATTGTGGCAAAGTCGAAGTAGCTGTAGGCGAACGTCTGCGTCATAAAGGTCACCGGGATAATCGTCAACACCTTCAGCACTGAACCCGACAGAGCCTGTAGTTTGGGGGTCGAGATCACGGGTTATATACGGGGGTCAATTGATCGGGGTCAACCATACCGGAAGTCTAACTAATCGTAATCGTCAGTTGAACTATGGATTTGTCGTATATTTAATGTTTGTTGTTATTATTAATTTAATAATCTGTATATTATCCCGTATACGAATATGATATAAGTGCAGTGTCCGTTTATTATTGTTTGTGTAATTATATATATATATATATATATATATATATATATATATATATATATATATATATATATATATATACAGACAATGTGGCTATAACATAAATCCTTTGGTAG
The DNA here is from genome assembly GCA_964019155.1 of Osedax fenrisi. Lineage (NCBI taxonomy): Eukaryota > Metazoa > Annelida > Polychaeta > Sabellida > Siboglinidae > Osedax > Osedax fenrisi. The sequence continues at coordinate 14,829,370 of OZ025241.1, forward strand.
ATCGCGGGTTTATGCAATACAGTTATATTCTGTAGCGTAATCACCGATGTTACGTATATATACCCTATAGTGATAACTCGTTGCGGCGGGTAGATTACGTAATACGATGACGTCATGGTTACGAGTGATGACGTCATAGTTACGCCGCACGATGACTAACCATGTCTTTAATGGAGAGTTGCGCGAACTCGAACCCTAGGGCGTTCGGAGGGTTGGCCACGGGGAACATGAACGCCAGCGACGTGGTCACTCCGACGGGAAGCATCAGGTAAAGTGGACTATAGCCCAGTTCGGTGGCCTAGATGTAAGACAACAGTTGGTTACGGTCTGTTACGCACGACTTAGCGATACCGTCGTGGTAGATAACAGCTTAAAAAACGTTTATTTACATCGAGGAGCGATGCGCGTAACACGACTAGTTTCGAGATAAGTACTGATATACCCGTTATAACGTTTTTACTTATAACCATCGACGTATGATTTAGCGTATATAACGAACATATTATTATGGTAAAAACAAGTGATGCTATTAATATAGAAGAAGGTAATTCCGTTTTGAAATTTAATAATGTATTATATTTGTAACATAGTTCTAAGAAATTATTCATGATCCAATATTATTACCGAATATATAAATATAGATTAAATATTATATAATATATATATGCATATAGATATGTATTTATGTAATATATATAGCTATATAGCTATATATCTATAGCTATATATATATATAATATATAATATATAATATATATATATTATATATATATATATATATATATATCTAGTTTAAAATAAACGTATTATATCTTATTTATAATATCGATATAATGATATTATTTCAATATTAATTAATAATACTTTAATATAATTGCATAATAAAAGCGTGTATTTATGTTTAAACATATCAGTATACAGTGTAGTATACTATTCACATTATGAACGTAACGAACACGTATAACTAGTTACTAGGATTATGCGTACTAGTAACAGTATTACCATTGTAATCTATATAATTATCTAAACTAGTTTAAACTAAACGTACCGTATTATAATGACTAATAAGTTGACTTAAATAATAGTCGGTGTTTAGCGATTACTCAATTTGAAAACGGCGAGGTGATGGGAAATATCGAATACTATATATGGCCAGTGTGTTCGTATACTATAGTAATGGGCGGTTATATCGTATACTACAGTACTATAGTAGTGGTCAGTGCTATAGTATACCACACTACTACAGTCAGAGTTGACCACTATACTGACCATAGTGGCAACAATAGGCATTAGCATAGTACAGGCGGCAACGTTACTATAGTATACTACAGTACTATAGTAGTGGTCAGTGCTATAGTATACCACACTACTACTACAGAGTTGACCACTATACTGACCATAGTGGCAACAATAGGCATCAGCATAGTGCAGGCGGCAACGTTACTCGTGAACTCGGTCAGCATTCCTATGACGAAACAGATCAGATAGATCATCAGAGTCTCGGGAAGCTGGCCCAAGATGATCAGCTTGCTTCCTATGGCGTACGCCAGACCGGTTTTCTATTGTTACGAGAGAGATGTGTTATGTGTTATGGTTATATAATGCACGCACATATATATATATATACTATATATAGAATATCATAAAAGTAATATAAAAATATAATATAAATAAATAAAATTATAAAAATATAACATCATATTTTTATAAATGTAAACTTATATTTCTTAAGGTTATTCACAGTAGTGAGAAATAGGTATAGATGTCTTAGTATGTCTTAGTAAGATTCGCACAGCTCTTTAATAACTAAACAGCATTAACATATACATTCTATATATTATGTATATATATATATAATAATATTTAGTATTATTTAAGTAATTATGTAATCGACTGTATATCGCGCATATTATTTTAATTATATTTACAAATATAGCACGAGTCGACTTTAGCCGGCTATAATCGGCTATAGTCGTATACGACCGAGAAGCGCGTCACCAGTAGCATACTCGTGCGCGCGTACGTGCGCATACAGTGGGTGGGGTGTACTAACCACCGAGGCAGCCCCTATAGCGAACCCTCCCCCCATCAAGAACACCACTCCCCACGGAACCCTCCGCTGGATCTCAGCCCAGTTCAGAATAGTTACGATATTACCGTCTGCGTGATAGTGACAATGATGATAATTATTGTCATTATAATAATTATTAGAAGGATTTGTTTGTTACTGTTTCATTTTCTAGTTAATAATACTAGTATGCTTTTCCTCTATGCTATAATCATACTATGTTATACTGAAATGATCTATATTATGGTATATATATATATTAATATATTAATATATAATATATAATATTATATTATTATAAACATTTAGAATATTATTATATATAGACGTTACATTATAATATCTAATGTATATTAACGTAATTTATAATACACGAATATCGGATGTAATAACTTTTAAGTTGTCCCGGGAAGTGCATAGGAATGATGAACAGGAGAAACACGATCAGGGTAGGCGGTACAGCTGTACCCACGTATCTATTAATAGATGTATTACGTCATGTATTACGTCATTATATAGTACGTTAGTTGTGCGGTAATTATACGTATATATATATATATATATATATATACTTAGTCCTATATGTATGACGGTATTAACTCATAATTTAGAAATTAAATTAACATTTATATTAAACAATGTATCAGATAATATCATAGTATTACTATTCAAATATATCTATATAATATGAATACACAATAAGTTAACAATAAGTTATGATTTGCTATGTAAAGGTGCTTGTATACGACCCGGTGAATACTGTTCGTATAACGTAACATATAAATGTGTGAAAACACACAACAATAGAATATGTTCTATTATTATGGTACGTACGAAAAATAAATAAATAAAGAGAACAAAATGTACTTTAAATAATAAATCACTATTCTATAGCATAATTCTATAATATATTATATTCTATTCTATAACTTCAAACAAACCCTTGTTTGAAGAACACCTCCCAGCCCGGCATGAAGCCCGGAGATCGGAGGAACCACGACATCACCAGAGTTATGAATAGTATTATCACCACCTTCTCGCTGAACCTGTTGTAAGTATTGTTATATGTAGGGGTGCTGCAACAGGGGGACGAGGGGGTATGTCCACCCCACTAAAATATAGGGGGACCTCCTATGTATTGGTCCCCGCCCCCACTTTTACCACAACATTTATTTTGATTGATTGATCCCCCTACATACAATATCGTTCCAGAACCCCTAGTTATATGTAGTCGCATTGTTCTGTTTATGTAGGCCTTACTCCAATTCAACAACTTAATATCGTATTAACTTATAACCAAATGTCTATGTTAGCTCTTTTTATCTGCTACCATGATAAGGCATCCGTGACTGGACATATGTTAGTCACAATTATTTAAGATAACTTCTAAATATTGTATGTTAAGGCTTAGTATATTGGTCCGAACAGGAATTGAACCGCTCCCTACTGCATGTGTGTTAGCCAAATGAAATACCCAACTACTATATAGTTGATAAATATGCTATCGATATATTATTATGGAGTATGCATACACGTGCTACTAGAAATATTACCTCGTGCACCCTAGTTGAGTTTTCTCAATGCGCATGGCATTCATAATACGGTCCTCTTGTTCTTCGTTCCTGCTTTTATCTATTCCTAACGTCTTTCTACAGAAAAGTGTATTAATATATATATATATATATATATATATATATATATTTATACATAACATAATAAATGGATAATAAATCAGTCTATTTCATTAATTTACATTATATATAAATGTTAACATACACAAATGTATACTTGAGTAATTGTAATAATACGATAAATAATACTATTTACATTCTTCCATTGAAATATGGTGCATATTATATTTTCAATGATTATTAAATTATTCAAATTCTTTTTTTTCTATATATATATATATATATATATATATATATATATATATATATATATATATCTTTTATATATATATAAATAGGATTACCAAATCTGAATTACACATCGCATGCACGTATATTACATACACTGTTAAAAATAATAGCGTTCAAAACCCTTTACTTTATAAAATATCAATAAGTAAAGGGTTTCGTTTCAGTTTATTTACCAAACCCTTTACTTGTATTTCGTATATAACTAAAGGGTTTGTCGAAACCCTTTAGTACTTTAAATATGCACACGTAAAGGGTTTCTATTTATCCATACAAAATAAATGCATTCAAAACCCTTTACTTTATAAAATATCAATACGTAAAGGGTTTCGTTTACCAAACCCTTTAGTCGTATTTGATATGAAACTAAAGGGTTTGTCGAAACCCTTTAATACCTAAATTTGCATATATAAAGGGTTTATATTTATGAGTTAATATAATAGCTTTCAAAACCCTTTACTTTATAAAATATAAATAACTAAAGGGTTTCGCTAAACAAAACCCTTTAATCGTATTTCGTAGATACTAAAGGGTTTCACGAAATTCATAGTAGTGATTCGAATAATTATTATATACACAATTATTATGCCAACATTATTAATTATTCTAAGTAAAACTATATTATTTTATAAAATGTTCTCTATTTTAAAATATTTATTTAATTATACCCTAATAAAAATTAGTAATCAATTGTTATTTTTATTTTATATTTAAGGTAATATTCGTCATTATATAAATAAAATGTTATTTTAAAATTGAAATTTTAATAAATAATCAATATTTCTATTCAAATTTTATAATTACCTAACTCGAATTAGGTAAACCAGACCTTTGTATTACATTGGAAATATATTAAAGTATATTAATTAAGATGATACGATTGGAAATCATGTTTAATTAAATACTCAATATTGGATATATAACAATTATACGTTTATTAAATATTATGTATAACATAACATTTAAAACATTATAATATTTAATTAATTAATTATTTAATTAATTATAATAATACAAATTAAAATACAACTGATAATCAATTCAATAATATTTTATGAAATTCTATCATTTATTAGATATTTTCACGAAACCCTTTAGTATAAAAATAGCTTAACTAAAGGGTTTCAAACCCTTTAGTGGATATTCGTACGAAACCCTTTAGTATAATAAATGCGTAACTAAAGGGTTTATAATTTATTCTACCAAACCCTTTAGTTCGAAAAACGGCATCACTAAAGGTTTCCAAACCCTTTAGTAGATAGTCGACCTAAACCCTTTAGTTCGAAAATAGACTCCACTAAAGGTTACCAAACCCTTTGGTTAAACGGACTTAAAACAGACCTACTAAAGGGTTTAATTCACGCAAACTAAAGGGTTTTTTTAACAGTGTAACAAACCTGACTCCCATGTAGAAAAATTGAAACCACACCCACAGGATGATGATGTTCATGGCGGATATGGGTATGCCGTACAGTAACCACGAGGTAAAGTTCAAAGGTGACTCGTGGAATCCCTTGCTGATGAACCACCTACGGTACGTGGAAATACAACTATAATTTGAAGATCTATATATAGCTCGTGACCTACATAACTGTGATTATGTTTAATATGTACTAGACGTGTTATGCGCCTAAATGTATATAATTAAAATAATCGGAATACGTTTATATTTATTTATAAGTTTGTTAATAATATTAATTAATTTAAATTTATGAGACACTCGATATTGTTAAAAAATTAAATATTATTTCTAGAAGCGCGATAATAAAAAGAGTACTAGATATTTATTTAACAATCGCCGTTAAACTAATTAGTATTACCACTATTACTATGAGCTTGTCATTAATTAAATAAATCGCTTTATTGTGTAATATTAATTAGTATTATTAATAGTTAGTAGGAACCATTAAGTAAACTAGAAAATTAGTTTAAAAATAGATATAAAAAAATAATTAATGTATATCGAGATATAACAAATGAATATTAAATATAATAATGTATAATATCGGTAATGTAAGTGGTGTATATGATGTCGGTTATGTCGGGCATGTCGGTAATGCTGGAAATTTCAGCCATGTCGTGGATGTCGTGGATGTAGGGCATGTCGAGTATGTCGAGGATGTCGTGGATGTCGTTAGATACGCGTACTAACTCGTCGACGAAGTGTTTCAGTATGAGATTAGGGCTAGTTCCGGTCAGCGTGGACAGACCGCCAATGTTAGCAGCGTTCACCACGCTCAGGGTTAGGGCTATCTCTGCCACACGGGCGTCTTTCTCTTCCTGGGTCCTGGGCAGGGCGGGGCGGTCGTGTTACAAGGTGTTATATCGCATTGTTAATGGTGAATAATCGTGAATTTACTTATATATTTTTATAAATTCCGATATATATATATATTTAATTGTATTTATGCTCAAAAATTCCCGATTATTGATTTGTGTATCGGTATTTCCTTATTTAAAGATGAATTATTGTATATGTAGATGTTATATCAATGTAGATGATTGAGGAAGAAAATTACATTAAATGAAAAAAGAAAATTATAAAAATGACTTCACTCAATGAATGAATTCTATTCCATTCTATCATATAAATATATTATCTAATTGTTATCGGAAAATTTGATCACATAAATATAGTGTTCTTTTATTAGTATCGTATTCTTATTATCTTCCCGCACGAGCGAAGGTGCCTACAATGTAAGCCCTACACGTCCCTATGTTAGTGATTAAGGGATTTATCCTAATTAATAAACCGTTTATCATCATCAACATCGATGCTGATCATCGATATGATCATATATATATATATATATATATATATATATATATATATATATATATATACACTCATCTTGAATACCTTTTACGTTTAACATCGCCTTCGTTGTTTTCGATATCGAACGTCTTCATTTTGCCGACATCCTCCACACTCTCGAGCTCCTCCCCTTTCTTCTCCACCGACTCCTCGGTACCGCTTACGCCCCCCGACGGACTAAGCTGACAGGTGACGGCGCTCAAGATCGGTAGCATCATAGCAACCGCGGCCGTATTCACTATGCACATTGAGATCAGCGCCGTTGTCAGCTGAAAGCCGAGCATTAACCTGCGGGCGTCACGCATGAGTGGATATTACATCTCGTCGTGTAGTTGTATGAATGTTAGCGTTATTATATAGTTATATATATACAATAATCATATATATATATATATATATATACATGTATTTTAAATTAATTAAATCGTACTCATCTGGTATTATAAACAAAACAATTAATATTATTATTATTATGATTACGAATAAGCGAGTGTAATTTATGAATTCCAGACACCACTTAACGACCTAACGAGGTAATCTACGAACAGTAGCCCTGTATACGGTTATAACGACAATAACGATGTCGTTATGCGGGGGACGGGCAGTTCTATTTTAAACCGGGTGTTTTTAGCGCGAAAAAAGTGACACGATTCCGATTATAACTCGGTGTCGAGTTAATAAAAATCTGCTATTTATTATTAAAATTAGCGCGAGTAACGATAGATAAAGATAAATAATTAAAACATATTTTATATATATATATATTAATCTAATTATCGATTAATACATGATAACATTATACATATATAAATAAACTTATATATATATATATGTAATGTTATACATGAATTTTGTTATATTAATAATAATATTATTAGACAATTTTAATTATATGTTGTATAATTAAGTAAAATTGTGATTTTAAATAGGTAATATAGTTTACTATTATCATGTTAACTTCTAAGTAAGTATACTTACTTTAACTTTACTATACTATTTATAAATAGAATATAATAATATAAGAAGAATATTATAATTCAAAATAGGCTAATTTGTTATTTATAAATTTATATTTATAAATATTTACCTGATTTAACAGAAAATATCATTAATAAATGTAATAAAGTATCTTTTTGAATAATATTTTATTTAATAGGATGTAAATAAATCATATTTATAAAAAAAATATAAATAGATTTTATTATATATATATAATATACATATATAGTTTATATGTTAATAATATAAAATATATTAAACTTATTTAATTAACATATATCATAGATAATTCACCGCTAATATTACACTGATGTTTAAAGAATTAATTATTAGGTAATATCAACATTTTTTAGTACCAAAAGTTGTTATGTTTCTATTAATAATGAATATTAATAATTACCATCCCACTCACGTAAATTATAATCACTAACGAGCGGGTATCAATATCGTTTTTATGATCTTTGCATTGTGTACTTACGGGCTTACACTAATCGTAATAAGCAACGTATTAGAACAATAGCCGTGATCCGGTTCACTAATTAGTTATGGTTAACCATCTAATTAGAGATAGATAATACAGTTGTGCACCAGAGTTATACCCTTATACCCTTATACCCTTATACCCTTATACCCTAATACCATTATACCCTTATACCCGTGTACCCTAATACCCTTATACCCTTATAACCTATAAGTTCAAGTTAGAGTTTTACAACATATATCAAATATTTTCCATATTTTTCAAAATTAAATAATATCACTACAAAATCGATTCTAAATATTATCACTATTGTCGTGGTAGTATAATAGTAGTATGTTATCGTTTAATAACATCAGTATCTAATAACAAAAGTATGAGGCTATTAAGCACTGACCATGCGTACATACATGTGCAATACACATTGAACTCCATCCAAACACAACAATGTAGTGTATTAGTGTAAGGCTTTATCGGCTTACGAATGCAGATATTTAGACACACACATGTATGTTGTATATATACATCATAATAATGATATTTTAAGTACATTTAATGTGTACAAATATAAATATAAGTTATCATATATGAAACGTTAAGCATTCTATTTCTCTTAATCGAACTAACGTTCATAATATAGTATAGTATATAGTATAGTTCATACTATATTATATATATATATATACTATAGTTTATACTATGAACTATAGTTCACACTATAGTATTCACTGAACTCGTGTCAGTATTACCCCACGTGGTATCGGTATCTATTGTTATCTATTGTTATCGGTGTACTACAGTATACTATAGACTAGTGTGTACTACAGTATACTAACCACCGGATGTTGGGTCCGACGAATATGATCACGTGTACGGCTATCCTCCTGTGCAGACCGGTGGTCTCGATGGCCTGAGCCACTATCAGACCGCCTAGAATCACGGTGTTCGTGTTCTGTGTACGATAGGGGAGATAGGGGTGTTACGTAGAGGTGGGTATATCTAATATATATGTATATATATATATATATAAGTTAGTAAAGTAGGTAAACCAATTATTTAAAAACAATCGTATATTGTAAAATCTCACAAGTCTTGATAATAAATAATCAGTTAAATTAAATCTGTAACTAATAAAGTCGTAACTTCTTTTCTAATACGTCACGACACGTATATATATATATATATATATATATATATATATATTATATATACACATATGTACGACGTACATATGTATGTACGTGTTACATACAATGTATATGTAATATTACATATTAGTATATAAATATTAGTATATACTAATAAATATATATAACAATTTTACGATTACCTATATATAACCTATAGGTTATATATGTAATATTATGCTAAATAAATAGTATCACGACTACTATACTTAACACTTCAGTTAGTACTAGATTTACAGCTATCGCATAGCTATCACATAACTCTATAGAGATCTAAAACCCTATACCTATCCTATACGTATATATACAGCCCTATATGGCTCGTGTTACGTCACTTTGATGAATCATCAATTTAATAGTAAATCAAATTAAACGTGACGAATTTAACGTTGTCTACTTCACACGGTAGACACTGTCTACTAGACTCGATAACTAGGCCAAAGTTTGACGTAATTTAACTCAACTATTACTGCTGACCTATCATTTAGCTCTTATTTATTATATGCCGTAGTGAATTTGTGTACACGATTAATAATAAATAATACTAATATAACGATTAATTATAACAAAGTTTGCTTTTTATTTATATATATTATATATTATATATATATATATATATATATATATATATATATATTAAATATTCAACATACATATTACAACACACTACATTATTAGTTTAGTTATTTAGTTATATAAACGCACAATACACCCGAGTTAGCGATAGCTATCCTGTGGTAAATCTATCCTGGGTCACCACGTGACTAACTTTGATATAATGAGACGCCACCTCTCCGGTCTTCGAGATACCGAACAAAGGAAGCATAACAATAGGCAACAGGGCGGTGATCGTGAGCGGTACTACTTGGGTACACCAGTAGACTATCATCACCAGCATTATGTAACCGCAATATACGGCCTGCGTGGGGTGGGGTAGGGGTTACGTCATGGATACATGGGGAAGGGGGTTGTTACATAATGTACAGGGGGTTTGTTATTTCATGTACAGGGGGAATTGTTACATAATGTACATGGGGATTATTGTTATGTCATGAATACATGGGGGGTTGTTACGATATGGAGAAATCTAATCAATTTGTTTAGAAATATATTTTAATATCTCGTAACTTAAACGATTAGTAGAATTATAACTATATGTACTATTGCCAAATATATTGGAAATTAGGGTTTTATTTCTTTGCTGGTGATAATGTGTTAATAAAAATGCTATATTAATCAACAGATTTAGGAATAGTTATAGTTTTTATCAAAGCAATACTTCATATATAAACAATTAACATTAATTAGGAATATATATATAAATATTTAATTATTAATATCTCTTTACTCTAGTACGGTATCATATATATATATATATATATATATATATATATATAGTACTATATAGTACTATGTATATACTACCTACATGTATACTATAGGTATAGTATAGGTATACTATAATGGTGCTAACCTCGTTCTGCCATATGAACACCATCGGCAGTAAGACTACCGGAGTTAGCACTGCTATCAGCTGTCTGTAGTAGTCCTTTACGAAGTCTATACCCGAACCCATGTTGAACCTGTTAAAGTGATGTGTCAGCAACGTAATTACAATACATGTATTTAACTTAAGTTAATTAACTTCAATAGACGTATACGATAATTAATAAACGACTCATATTTATAAAAATATATCGATATTTTCATTTTAATATTTTCATTTTTATCAAATATCGACACTAGTTTATTATAATGTATATTATTATATACTATTTTATTATATATATATATATATATATATATATATATAGTATACATAGTTTTATATATTTAATAATATAAAGTAATCGCAATGAAGCGTTACTTTAGTGAATTTATAAAAGCGTGGTCCGTATTACCGGTCTGTATTCTACTCGAGACGACGTCGATGCAATGATGATGACACCACCATCGTACGCGCGTGTGATATTTAAATACTCGGCTCGTCACGTGATACTTTATAAAGATTATCACGTGGTCGCACATTATTACATAATCACCGAGCTTAATTAACCCATTAGTGAACCGCTATTAATACCGCGATATCCAGTACGAATATGTATATTATTAATGTGTATATAATATAGTCCACGGCCGAATGACTTTAAATACTACAAAATATTTGGTAATATTACTTAACATTATTAAATTAAAATTAAAATATCGTATACATGCGTAGCAACATTTATATATTATGTATAAATATAAAGTGAATAATTCCAGAGTATAATATATTTACCAAGCCGGTCTGTATATATATATATAAATATACAGTAAAAACCGATTATATCAGCTGAAACTTATAACGACAATTCGGATATAGCGACATTTATTGAAATAGTTTGTGAATTGACATTTATTTAATAGTATGTCATCGACTAAAACGACAATTTATCGATGGATATTTGAAATTGCATTCGCTTATAAAGTATATTATAACATATTTTTTAATATTTAATAATACTATTATAATATTTATAATAATATGTATCAAAAGTGCGTGTTAATTAATAGCTTACTTATAATTAATAGCTACACTAAAGTGCACGTTTAAAAATAAACCTTTATTATATGGTTATAATGTTTTTTTGAAGTATCCTCAGATATTAAAGGGTTTCATAATTTTATTAAATCACGAATTCTAATGAAATCACGAAAGGTTTAATAACTTTTATAAAACAATTAAATCTAATAAAGGAACTTTTCATGGTATTATAGTAAATTTATTAATTTTTATTTATTTAAAAATAAATATTTATACTAAAATACATTTTTATAAAAATAATAATACTGGGTAAAATATAATAATTATTATATTTTTTAAATATACCTATAGGTATAAGTTAAATAAAAAGTAATATATAATTATGTATATGTATAATGTTTAACTCTTTTCATTTTAATTATTTTTAATTATTTTTACCTTACCTTACCTTACCAGGTCGAGCTTGCTCGGCATTTCATAACACGTAATTTTCATGCATTTCTATCATTCATTGCAGTCGGAAGTTCTTCTATCTTAAGCATTGTGTCTTCTTTTAACTGATCTATTTATTATTTCCTGGGCCTGCCACGGGATCTCTTACTATTTGTTGGGTTCCATAGTAGTAGATCACTAGCCAGTTCATCCTTACTCCTCCAAAAATGTCCTGCGAAACTTAGTCGTTGTTTTCTAATGGTGTCAGATATTTTCGGGATGTTCTTATATAGTTCTTCGTTAGTCAGGTGTAGATTCCAATGCTTATTTTTAATAGCTCTTATCATCCTCGTATATGTTCCATCAATTTTTCTCTCCATAGCTACTGTCATTGTCCAGGTTACGGATCCGTAGACTAGAACAGTTTCTACAGCAGCTCTGAAGAAGTTTATTTTTAGGTTTTCTCTAATATTTGATTTCCATATTATATTTAGGTTGTTTAATGCAGCCGATGCCTTCGCAATTCGTATATTTATATCATGTTCTGTATATCCTATATAACTTCCAAGGTATTTGAAATCATCTACTTTTTTAATATATTCTCAGTTTAAACTCTTAATAATCGACGTTGTTTTCTCATTTTGGTTAAAACTCATGTATTCCGTCTTTCCTGAATTTATTTTTAGACCAATTTCGTTTGCTTTCTCTTCTATTAAAAGTAATAGAGTATTTGCCTCTGATAGGTCGTTTGTTGTTAGAGCAATATCGTCCGCGTAATCTGTATATGTGATACTTACTGCTGGATATCTAATGTTCTTCCTTTTCGAAATGGTGAAACCTAGTTCTTTATTGCAATCCAGGGAATTCTTTAGAATATAGTTAAGGCATATTATGAATAAGAAAGGAGCAAGTGTACCACCTTGTAGTACATCGGTTGTAATTTCAAAGAAAGGTGTGTCACCGGCTGGTGATCTAACCATGGACCGAGTGTTTTTGTATAGAATAATTATTGCATTTACTGTTTCTGAAGGAAGAATATATTTAATTAGAACTATTTTCATCATTTCGCGGTTTATGGTGTTGAAAGCCTTAGAGAAGTCTATGAAGAGTAGTGTGAGAGGTAGATTTTATCTTTTACACCTTCGAGTATATGGCGAATTGTTAGAATGTGTCCAGTTGTAGATCGGTTTTTTCGAAATCCATTTTGATTTTTCCTTAGTATGGGATCAATTTCTGTTCTAATTCTGTTTAGTAACATCAGGTTGTAAATTGTTGCTGCTATAGGAGTTAATGTGATACCTCAGTAATTGTTGGTGACAGATAGATCACCTTTTTTGGGAAGGGAAGTAAACAGCCTTGAGTCCATCTTTCAATTGGTTCTTGCCAATATACCTTATTGCATGAATCAAGTAAGAACTCTTTCCATACTTCCACAGGTATTTCGTCTAATCCAATTTTTCGAATACTTTTAGTCGCTTTTATGAGTTCTTCAGATGTAAAATTGCCAGTTTTAATATCAAGTTGATCGTATTCTGTAGGATGGTCTTCTGTACTGGTTTAGTTGCTTATTGGACAGCCCAGTACATTATTTTAGCTATAGAAATTTATTAATATTTATAATGTTATAATAATAAATTAAAATATTATGAATAATATACATATATCAAGATAGTATTAATACAATAATAATATATAAAAATATTATATGTATATATAAAATATTGTTTATCATTTTCTTTAGAGTCCTTTTACATATATGAATGAATGAATGAATGAATAATATCTATTTTACTTGTATAATATAAATAAATAATTAATACACTTGGCATATGTATACAATATAATATAGTTATATAATGATTAAAAAAGGAATCCTTTAATAGAAATATGCTTTCGAGAAAGGATTCCACACACAAATGTATAAGTATTAAAGAACAAAAACAACAAAATATGATAATAACATAACTATAATAATATATAATGAAATTAAATTACATAGTGAATCAAATAGTTTCAATCTCACGTGCGGCAAACATATACTCACAACATGCACACATGGCATTCCCGAATGGCCTTTATCGGCTACATGTCTTGGTATAATAGTCCAATAGAATTTTGTTGGTTTATAATATAGTTCTATCTTAGAAAACCGTAATATGGACTAATTAACGATTATGTGTGCATGCTATAAATAGCGTTAAATACACGTAAGACAAGAGTACTATAAGAAACAAGACGTAAAATATTTAAAATAAATATAGGTATAATCGAGCAATAAAAAATAATAATAAATTTGAGTAATATAATAATAGCATAATAAATAAATAATATTTTAAATATCAGATTAAGGCGTTCACTTGTTAAAGCTGGCTCCTGTCTCCGATATCTGTTTCTTAAATGAAGTAACCTAGATAATGAATGAATAAAATTAGATGAATCAATATTTACTTATATAGAATTTGTGTAACTTATTTTTAAAAATACTATAAGTAATTGAATATTTGATAATTAAATCAAATTCATTCCAAAGAATACAACCAGAAATAGATAAACATTTAATCTGTGTATTGAGTTTACTCATTTTAATATGGAATAATTTATCATTTCTGAAATTTTATCTTGAATATTTTTTGACATATTTTATTAAAATATTAGTTAACTTATTATGAAATGCTGTATACATATAATTAACATATATACTTTTTTCAAGTCATTGAATTTTAGGATATAATTTTTTATAAATATAATCAATATTTTTAAAACGATTTATCATATAAATAATTTGCAGGGCATTGTTCTGTAAAACATTAATATAATTAGTATTTGATTTATACGCTTGACCCCATATTTGAATACAATAAGATAAAGAGGACATGAATACAAACTTATATACAACCAATAAGGCAGACGCATTTAGATTATTTTTCAATTTATGAAATACCTACATTATTTTAGTCCTCTTGAATGTATATGTCTTTTACAATTTAGTTTGGAATCAACATACACACCCACAAACTTTACATAATCTACTTGATCTATTACATGTTTTCCAATACATATATCTAATTTATTATTATTAAAATTATTAAAAATCAAATGATTTGTTTTTTTATATTAAGATATAATTTATTATTAATAAACCAATTATTTATCTTAATCCATTTTAAAATTAATTACATTTTCTAATTATACTATATTATCTGCTTTAAATATAAAACTGATATCGTCTGCAAATATAATAGGAGATAAATACTTATCAATATAAGTAACATCATATATATATATAAATTTTAAACAACAGGGTCCCAGATCAGAACCCAGAGGAACTCCCATTTTATAGGTAATAATGATGATATACTATTATTTAAAAAAATGTAACATAAACGTAACTCCATCTCATTTTTAAAGATAAATGTTGAAATTTAAATATATATGTTGATATAACAATATATATGTTGACATAACAATATAAATGTTGACATAATAATATAAATGTTGACATAACAATATAAATGTTGACATAACAATATAAATGTTGCATAACAATAGTACAATAACAATAGTACAATCATGTATGTTACTATACATATATTATATACAAACTAAAACAATATGAAAAGTTGTCATTGAAAACTATTACAATAAATTCATCACAATGATTGTTTACTTCATTTTATATTTTCTCAAGATGAATGACGATATAGTTTCCGTATATAATACAAATACTCAATACTTTTAGTGTAATACAAAAGAATGTATTATATTCCGTGAAATGGTACGAGTTATTTATTATAATTCGAATCTGATTTATTCAATTTCTGGAAATAATACGCGTCAGGATATAATGCAGGAACTACTTTATTTAAATGCGCGTTCTAATTAAAGGTATTGAAACATTTATTATACATTTAAATTATGAAAGAGGTATAGACACGATTTATTAATATTAAAATGATAATAAATGTATACCTTTATATATATATATATATATTACCAGGTATTTTTAATCAATATGAATATTAATATTAAATTGCATAATATATATATATATATATATATATATATAAATATATATATATATATATATATATGTTTGTAGTATAATAATATACATTTAATCTTCTAATGATTCACTAAATCAAAGTTTAAATATTTACTATATATAAATATTGTCACTACCTTTCGTTGATTTTTCATTATAGAGTTATCTATTCATGAAATAGACATTAAATAAATTAATAAATGTATCTCTAAATATGTTGAAAATTCACTGCTTGTACATGCAATAATGAATAACTTATATTTACAATAAGAATATCATACGAACATGCATACATTAACTTGTTCATATATTTATTTGCCGTTTATGTTATTATTAAGGGTATCTCAGATGCATAGGTACTACTACTATGAATATCTAGTTTCTCTAAATGGGATACGAGCGTTTTGGAAAAAACAATAAAAAAATAAATTACAAAAAAAAGTATTTGAAATATGTAATATTTGAGATGTTAATATACTCACATTAAAATATTAGAACTCAAAACGTTTAATCAAATTTAAAAATAAAGGTTTTATAACACGACCTATTTTTGAGAATAAATAATCATAAGAAATAACTTTTAAAAATATTACAAAATAAACTGTAAAATAGTTATTTTATAGAATTATTATTTTTTGTATTTAATCTAATATTTTGATTACTATAACTATCATAATTATATATATATATATATATATATATATATATATATATATATATATATATATATATATATCATATTGTGGATTACTATAATATACATATCAATTTGTGATTACTATAAAATATATATATATATATATATATAATATACATATCATATTGTGGATTATTATCATAACTATGTATAATATACGTATACATACATTATATACATATACATTTTGTATATAAAATATACAAACACATATACTATATTCTTTTTATTCATATAATCTCTATATTTTAATAACAAATATATATCATTTTCAAACTTTATTTACACAGAATAATTATTTTAGTATAATTTTATTCTTAAAAAATTCAGTAACTATGTAAATAATGCTCAAATATTGATGAAATGTTCAGAATATATTAGTTGTGTTTATTTACTGAATAGATGATCATACAATTATTTGTATTAAATCATATATACAATATAATTTAAAAATAAATAAAAAGTAAACTACATTTTTACCATTATTAGATGAGTTATATTTCCAAAAATATATAATATTTTCTCATTATGCTATATCTAAATATACAGAGCAGTCCTCCCTTCAATTTAACATGATTGTAATATCTTAAGAATTTTAAAACTTATTGACAATTAAAAAAATATAAAAATTCCTAACTTTTTACATTGAATTTAAAAAAAAATTTAAAACAAGCGTTAAATTTGCTTCCTATAGTATCATTAGCCAATGTAAATATATATGAAATTTTAAAAAGATCTCATCTACTAACTTTTTAATTCACTATTTAAAAATAGTCACTTATTTGTTTTAAGTCTACGTTACTATGTGGCTATTAATAATAACGACCGTTTAACATACAAATGATGGCCGTAATTGATACCCGTATTTACTTAAACATCAATCATACTTGATAACCACGGTACATCCCATCAATGGTCATCAATAACGCTGGTATTTGTGAACATCACTGATGACCAGTGAATACCCTGTTGATGATTGTTAATACCGCTACTTACTGGCTTACTACTTGATTGACAGCTGTTTGATTGACAGCTGTTTGACACCCCAGCAAACAGTAAGAGCAGCATAATAGCAGCATAACAGCATATGCTAGAGCCTCAAATGTTTACATTGTGCTATTATGCTGCTCTTAAATGTATTATGCTGCTATTATGCTGCTATTAATTTGTCACGCTATTATGCTGCTGTTATGCTGCTATTATGCTGCCATTATGCTGCTATTATGCTGCTATTAATTTTAAAAGTATATTATGCTGCTATTATGCTGTTCTTACTGTTTGCTGGGACGTATTAGTAGTCAGTTATTAATAGCAATAAATACCAGGTAAATATGCTGTAAACATATGTTAATCCGTAACTTAATTACGTTGACAAGTGAACTGTCTTATATTAGAGCTGTATCGATACTCAGCTGTTAATACGTTTTATCTAGACTTGTATTCCATATTATTAATCCTAGTAATTAAATGATTATATATTCAAGTAAAATATAATGCATCGAATATTTTTGTTATCGCTTCTCAAAAATTGTAAATATATAGATTAAGGTATCTATTTTACGTTTGATACGTATATCACATTTGTATATATATACCCTATATGGTATTACTGAATTTCCCATGTATTGGTCGATTTAGTAAGTATATATATATATATATATATATATATATATATATATATATATGTAACTGCCTGTGTGGCTCAGTGGCTAAGGCGTCAGACACACAAGCAGTAGGACACGGGTTCGAGCCTCGTCCGGACCATTAATTAATTTTATAAAATGGGTCTTAAAATATTATTTAGAAGTGATCTTATATAATTGTGTATAAATAAATGATCGGCTCTCGTTAAAACCATGGATGCCTTAACATGAGAGCGGCTTCGAAGGGACATTAGAGCCATATATGGTTATAAGTGAAAACTTCATCTAAGTTCCTGGATGGGATGAAAGGACTCCACCAAATAACAATAACAATAACAATAACAATAACAATATATATATATAGGGGAAAGTCCCCGATTACCGACCCCCCTCCTAATACCTACCCCCTCTCGTATCTCAGTAACTATAAGAGATATCAAAAAATAATATATACACGAACTGTTAGTAATTTAATGATAAATATGAATAAGTATTTTGTTTTAAAAAATATTTAATCCTACAATTGTTATTTGATAAAATATAATATTCTGTTTTTACTTTTTAAATATTTGAATAATAACTTTTTTTAAATCATTGCAAATACTTTATTATTTATAAGAAAACTTAATATTGAGCATAATATTGTAAAACAATAAAATGTTTATAACTATTATAAAAATAATTTAATTTAAATAACTATTAACCAATATAACTTAATTAAGGCAACCCATATGATTTTCCTATTACCGACCCCATGTGATTTATAATATCCAATACAAATAGATCCGTATTTTACTTTAAAATATGTCGTAAGTTGTTTGTGTATCATTGATATAGATTTAGGATTCATTATTCCAGTTGATTATATACATACTGATTAATAAATAAATATTAAATAATAATATACACTATTTTAATATAATTACTATAAAGTTTAAATTTAAATTTTAATTACTATTAAAACATAAATTCAATAAAAAATAAATAGCGTGAATGTTATAATTAATTATATTTATGTATAGCTACTATTTTTATTGGATATTATAATACTACAATTATTTATAACACGATTATTTTAGGGGTCGGTTATAGGAGAAGGGGGTCGGTATCAGGTACATGTATCCGAATACCGACCCCCCTGTTTATTCTTGTAAATATAATTATATCAAAAATTTAAAATAGCCACATTATTCATTGCCAGAATATTACCCTAATTACAAAATGTCAAATAAATATATTTAATATTGAATAAGATATTACAAATAATCATTTAGTGGTCGGTAATCGGGGACTTTCCCATATATATATATATATATATATATATATATATATATATATATATATATTGTATATATACATTATTGCAATAATATGATGATTGTAATAGTAACAGACATCAACATATAACTAAAATAATGTAATAAATATATGATCATCGAAACAAATACCTATTACCTCATTTCGTGATATACATTAAGCGTTACGTAATGCGTTATTATTATCACGATGACGTAATACGCTTATACACGTGTAACTATTTATGTTTTAGTTATTGTGTATTTAATCTAAAACATTTATAAATTATATAGGGTTTTAAAATACTATCTCATAAAATTAATAAAGTAATTACTGTTTTAAGTGATAAATAGTAGTTTACCAAAACCTCCTCACGCTTATAGTAACAATGTGGGTCATTAGACAGTTATGTCATTAAAAGCGGGTTTCGCTGTATATAATGTGGTTACGTAACGTTTCGAAAATGATAATTACCTTACTAATTATAAATACATTAATTAGTATATTAAATAATGAATATCTTAAAAAATTAATGAAATAATAATGAAATATATAAAAATAAATCGCCTTCTTTAATTGTAATATTAATAGACTCGATAGGAATGTAAAATGAATAGATATAATTAATAAACAAAGAAAAACATAAACATTCCATAATCCGATATATATTTAGATGTCCCGTTCCTAAATTTCATAGTGTTTCTATGTATAGATTAGTATCTGATATTCTATTTATAGATTTTATATACACGATATTACTTCTTCATAAATTTATAAATAAGCTAAAAACTAGCTAATAGAAGCTTATAATGTTGCGATATAGATAACAACTAATACAAATGAAATAAGAAATAAATTAAATTAAATAAATTATAACCATATAACCAATAATACACTTTATACACTCTATACTCATAATACAACTCGCATAACACTGCAGTGTGCATTATACACCTACTTGGTTTATTATTGTATTAAATGTATAATATGTATAAGGTATACTATGTGTATATAGTATAGGATATAACAACGAAATAGTGAAATATATATATATATATATATATATATATATATACATATATATATATATATTAGCATACCCAATATACCTATTCTTATCTAATCCCTGAATTACTTTTTAATATTGTTACCTATAGGTGATGTATTCTGTTTTTGTATATTTTCGCAAATTCATTATTTTACCCGATATTTGTATATTTTAAGTGGATACCGCAGTGTTTAGATATGACAAATTCTAAAAAATCATTATGAAAAGTTGTATTATATAATATTACTCAACTAAGTGTTTAGTAGGGTAAAGTAACCGAATACGGACAGAGCCCGAATACGGACACTCTCGGTATCTAAGAAACCTACAAAAAAATGTGTAATGAATAAAATCTTCATAATTATATACATAGTCTAAAAAAGTATTATTTATTTTTTAATTATTCAAAATATTTTTGATATATCCAATAAACTGATTTTTTTATTACGTTTTTAAATTTATGAAAATAAATTTCAACTTAAAACCTTCTCAAGAATATATAAATGTATCAATATAAAATATAATACTATATTATTAAAAAATAAAGCATTCTAAATTTATATATATAATTTCTATATTTGTTATCAAATATTCGTTAAGTTATAAACATATATCTATAGGTCATATAAGTCCCTAATACATACACTATAGATATCTTACTACGGACACCCTGTAACCAATCAGCGCTCAGTGTATGAACTATTATTATTCTCATAACAATCGCGTGCTTTATAATAATAATACCAACAATAAAGCTACATCTAAAGTTGGTATTATGTATATACTTAAATGTATTATTAATTAGAATAATAATAAAAATAAATAAATGATTAACTAATTAAATTAAAATAAATTGTTCATAAAATTAATTATAAATAATGTAATTACAATTTGTCTGATTGATTTATCAATAATATATAGTTTATCTAGTTGTATATAGGGGTCCGTATTATAACACAGGGTGTCCGTATTCGGACATGGGTACTGAATACGGACACCCCTGTTATCTATGGAATTAAAAGATTAAATAAAATTTTCAAATCTCAATAATATCTATAATCATATAATATTAATATATTGTAATTTTTGAATAAAAATAATGATTCATAAAATGTTAAGACTATTTATTGTTAAAGTGTCCGTATTATGTGTTCACTTTCCCCTATATGTAAATTAGCGATATATCGCTAAATGTTATAGAATTTATCTAGAAATGATATGAAAAATAATATGTTATGACACATCACTATATAATTCAACTTACTTAGTGAATATAATATCATAACGGTATTATACATGTATTTATAATATTTTATAACTTATATATTATATATATATAATAATCATTTCTGATTTAAAAAATGTTATATATATTTTAAAAGTTATCTTTTATTACAAAAGTATACAATAATTTGTATTTGTAAAACTTTGATTTCATTTTACTCGGAATAATTACGTTGCATGCACCATAGGTAATGTATATTTACTTGTAACAACGTTAATACTTAGTAACACTTTTAAAGTTATATTAACTAATTTATATATATATATATAAAACTTATGTATACATAAATATAATGAATAAAATATTATATAAATATAATGAAAATAGTTGATACAAATAATATTTATAGAAATAATTATACAAAATTAATTATATTTGATGTATATTTTGTATATTAAATATATTACATTTATTAAATCTAACATATACGCTTTGTAATTTTATAGAGAAATATATTATGTATACAAGTAATACAACAAGTAATGTAATTCATTAAATATGTTTATCTAACATTAATATTGAATGGAAGTATATACTTCCTATTTATTAACATACCACTGCGTGAAATGGATTTCACTGCGATATGCTCCGAAGGAACATTATAATTCACGACACATTATACGGTGCGGGTTCGTGAATATTTATTTTAATGTTGTTAATATTTAAATAATACGTTTATATACATGTTATACATGTTTTTCAAATCCTAAACATATGGATTGTGTAACTGTAAAGTATTCTTACATACATATAATGAATACATTATTATATAAATATAATTTAAATAGTTGATAAAAATAATATTTATATAAATAATACTAATTACTAATAATAAGTAATATCTCACATTACCGAGATTAACACTTCACTTAACCCTTTAACCGCCGGAGGCGCGGAAAAGCGGAGTGGGCATTAACGATCAACCTAACCTAGCGCGTGCCCTATAGGCCCTATATATAGCATACGTGGGTACTAAGTAGGTGTACCAGGATAGAATGCTATAACTTGTGTATTTGTATTATAACACTGATTTAAATACAAATCTCTAACTTAATTTACCGATAGAAATATTTCATTTGGATAATTTATATATTATATAAAATTATGATTTTTTATATTTTTATATATTTTTTTAAACTATATTAATTAAATTTATATATTAATTATAAATGGTCTGTAAAATATTATTATTAGGATAATATAAACTAAGGGTGTGTTTACACGGTAAAAAGTGTGCCCGAAGTGTGCCCGAAAAACGGCACACTTTTGGGCATACTTTAATTGGACACACTTTTGTGTTTACACGGCATATAAAAAGGGCATACTTTTTTTGGATACTCTATTTACCCATATGTTTAGTATTACAATAACAATGAGGATAACTTAAAATAAATACATTCAACAAAATTTAAAATTTAATATCAAATACAATTTATATTTATAAATATGGATCGAGATGAGATGATTATGCACATTAATTTCTTGCAAACACACCTAATATCAATGCACAATTATGACATTATATTACAACATTATTTATAATTCATTTCTACCTGTATAGAACATTTGCACAATACATTTTTGTTAACAAAAGTTATGATCAAAAATGTTCAAACAAAATTGGTAAAAATTGTACATGGTGTAGATAGGAATTGTGCAAGTTTTATTAAAATTTATTTATAATACATATTAGTCCATAACTCATTAAATAATGAATATTTGTAAATGAAATTAACAGATTATTTTAATATACTTATGTACTACTTCATTTATTTATTATTAAAAATAAAATAATATTAAACACATTTCAATACTTTATTTTAACCATCAAGTTCATATATATAAAATTTATTTTAACATAAGTACTAACCTATATATATATATATATATATATATATATATATATAAATAAAATAAAATATATATGCAATACAATATTACAATTCATATGGAAAATATTCAATAATAGAATCTTTTTTTCTTTCTCTTTTCTTTAGTCATCTTGATATTGAAGATGTATCACTTATAATCCAGCTATAAAACAATAATAAATTAATGACAGATACATGTAAATTTAATTTAAAATTAAATATACTAAACTTGTATCAATTCTGCTTTATCACTTTTCTTTAGTTGTCAAGATACACCAATGATATCTTTGCTATAAAACATTCAAAAATTAATTATTTTATGAATAAAACTAATATAAATATATCATATATTATATGTAATCAAATACATTATAAAAATTAATATTTATTTAATTAACCACGTAAAATATTAAAATTGTAATATTTATAAGTAATAACATAAGTTTATTATATCATATAAATTGAAATCATGAAAAGTAGAATTTAAAAAACCACGATAACATTTTAAATTGTAACATTTAACACCATAAGTTTATTATATCATGTAAATTAGTACATATAAATTATAATATAACTAACTATTTATTAAATATATAAATATATTATAAAATAATTATATAAGCTGGTATAAAGCTATATATATTAAATAATTTAATAAATATTTTTGTAAATTATAAATATTTCATAATATATATAATATATATATATATAAAACGGTTTAAACTGGAGTTTAAATATAATTATAGGGATTTATGTATTATATAAAAATATAATATATGTTATGTTAAAAAATTAAATTAATAAATATACTTTATGTTGTATTTGTATATTTCTTTCTTTAAAGAAATATATAAATTTTAATATTTATTCATTATATTCCTACCTATATCCCAAAATTTATTTAAACTAATTTACAATGTAAAAACTAGTTTTATAATAGTATTATAATAATTATTGTGTAATGTATTGTAGTTTCTATAGGTATTTAATTAACAACGATCGAAATAATCGTTAACGCACGATTATAAAACTACTACTTTTTGTTGTAATTTTCTCTACTTCATCAAAATATTGAAATAAAATATTGTAACAACTATTATAATTAGATTAATTACAAACTAGGATTGTTATCAACAATTAGTATTATTATTATTATTATTATTAATATTAATTCAAATCAGTTAAATAAATGATGTATATATTCGTAATATTCGTAATATATTTGTAATATTTTATTATTATAATAATTATACGCGAATCACTTCACAAATGCGTGATAGAATATTATATATAAATTATAGTTCATATATAATTATTACTTCACTGGTTAGGTTTCAATATTAATAGTTTGATAAATTATAGTTAATATATAATTATTAAATCAATCACGAAGCTTTATAATTAATACAAAATAATACTAACTATTTTAAATTCGCCGTTTAATGTTAATCCATTTATATTTCGGCGAATTTGTTCGCTATTTCTTTGCCATCATTTTGTGTCATGACGAGATCTGATATAGTAGCTATTTTAGCTTTTTATTATCAAATAACCCTATATTCATCTATATTCAGATCCCGCCATGTTTCTACTAACAAATTTATTCTGTTAATTTTAAATGTTTACTAAATATTATAGTATAATCATTGGTGAATGTACTTATTTATTATAAAATAGGCATACTTTTGGTTTTACACGGTAAATATCTGTGCCTTTATCTGTGCCCTTTATCAGAGTGTTTGGGCACACTCTGTGCCCATCTGGAAAGGTGGGCACAGATTTGGACACACTTTCGATATCTGTGCCGTTTTTCGGGCACACTTTTTACCGTGTAAACACACCCTAAGTTATTAAATTATCATACAATAATGTTTAACATATTGAATGCGATTACATACAAATATCAGATAATATTATATATATATATATATATATATATAATAAATATAACTAAAAATAACATGAGATAGTAATTTTTCTTTTTGATATTTATTTGAAATTTTAAAATTTTGATTCATAATTAAATAATAATATTTAATTAATAATTTTATTAATAAATATTATTAATTTTTTTTTAATAAGAAAATTATATCCACATTCTATTATAAATATATATGTATCTACAATATAGTGTACATATATAGAAATATATTGTTAATTAATAATTCTGCATACATTATATAGAGTTATATAAAATATAATGCTTTTTTAAAAAGAAATAAATTAAAATAAAAGGTCAACTATATATATATATATATATTTATTGATTTATAATTTATATAAGCAATATATAGTTTAAATATATAATTTAAAGTTTAAGTGTAATGTTATATATATATAAATATATATATTATATATGTATTATATGTTACATATATGTATATTTGTATATCGGAGAAGTTCTTTCATCCCATCTATAGATCCTACTGGAACTTATAAGCAATTTATACTTATAACCAAGTGACCATAATGTCGCTATCATAGAAGCCGCTATAATATATGATAACATTATATACGTTAATTCATTATAAATATATATATATATATATGTGTAATTTAAGTTAGCCAATCAGATTATATTTATTTGTGGGTATATTTATAGATGAAAATCTCAACTGGAAAAAAAACAGATAAATAATATTAAATCCAAACTTAATTGATGTATCTCTTTAATAAATAGATTAAAATTGAATCTAAATTGAATAAAGAATCTCTTCTGAATATATATCTATATATATATATATATTACTCTTTATTCCATAGTCATTTGAACTATTTCGCAGAACTATGGGGTAATATGTATTTGAGTAATATTCAATGTATTATTATATTATATAATGTTAAAGATAGTTATTCTATAGAATAGATGTCTAAGGGCAATTTAATATATAAATAATAGAACAAACATTGACCATATTTATATATATAAAGGTATTCTCAAATTTAATGATATTATTTATTTAAATATTTATAAATACATGTATAAAACTTGGTATAATAATAACATACTCCATATATTAATATATTAATAATTATTAAGTTATTTGATTTAAAAAATACAACTTATTCTCTAAGGTCAACTAATGAATTCGCTATTCCCAATATATCACGTTATTATGGTAAATTCTGTATTGATTATAAAAGTCCTTTAATATGGAAGTCACCATATATTAATATAAACAAACACTAACCTTTTAAAAAGTTTAAAATTGTTCTAAAAAAAATTATTAGTAACTATTTAATTAATTATTTATTTATTAATTTTATATATATATATATTTTTAACAAATTATGAACATTCGGTAGTTGGAATAGTTTTATAATTATATTATTTTTATAATATTTATATCTTTTAAAAATGTTATTAATATTTATTTTTAAATTTATTGTTTATTATTATTCTTATTATTTTATTACAATTGTATTACGAGTTAATTACCATATTTATTATCTACATTTTATTATCATTTTATTTATACTATAGTATGATAAATTGATAAATTGATAAATCTAAAATGATAAATAAATATAATATAAATAATATAGTATACTATAGTATTCTTTTGTATTACTATTTATTATTATTATTAATTTTTATTATTCCTTTATTATTTATATTATATTTATTTATCATTTTAGAAAGTGGAAATATTACTCTGTTTTTGTATTTTGATTGTATCGTGTATTATACACCGAGAAGTAAGTGTACTGGTATCACATAGTGGCATGGTTGTGGGGGGATCATCTTAAGGTATTCATGGCATTAGCACATCAATACTGAAACTTGGTAGCCTATTATTCGTTCGTTGTGGTCGACTTATCAACTATGTGTTATTTGTTCATCTTTATTTGTGTTACACATCTTGTTTTATTGTTATTTGTATCTATTATTATAACTTTATTTTTACTTATATATTTCATATTTATTCGTATTATAACTATTTTAATATTTAAAATTTTACTTTATATTTGAAATTTCTAATTTTATTTTACTCGAGTAACAATAGATCTATTGTTACTTTTATTAATGTTTGTTTTTTCCATTTCTTTTGCTGACAGGTAGTTCTCAATAGTTTCAGTGAACTTCTATTTATACATGCGTTCACACTCGTTTATTACGAGGAACCAATCGGATTATTATTATTATAATTAACTATAGTTAATTTTAATATATGTTAAAGTATATATAAAACATATATGTTTTTGAACATTATGTTATACATGTTATACATACTATACATAGTGTTTATAATCATTATGTATAGTCAATGACTATAGTCAATGTTAACTTGATAGAGGGCAATATTTAGTAATAAATTAAACATAATTTTAAATTGTATTATTTTAATTATAAATTTAATTAATATTATACTTATTTTACGTATCTTGAGTAATTTATGTTGATGTTGAAAATGCGATAATAATTGTCAATAAAAGTAAGTTTAAGATATAAGTATACTTAAATTATAATTTATTTATATATTTCAGAATATTAACTTTTAATATACAATATATTATATAAATGTGTGTATGTGTCATTAGTATTTTGAGTTTTAGTTATTTTCACTTTTGTACTTCCCGAGTGAGCATATGCAAGTATATTTATTTATATTGTTATTTTCATAGTTGTGGTTAGGTTGGGTTAAGTTTTAATTTGTGTAGGTTTTTTTAGCTGCATTACTTCTCGAGTGAGCCTATAAAAGTATATTTTCACAGTTGTGGTTAGGTTGGGTTAAATTGTAATATGTGTAGGTTTTTTTAGCAGCATTACTTCCCGAGTGAGCCTATAAAAGTATATTTCCACAGTTGTGGTTAGGTTGAGTTAAGTTTTAATTTTTGTAGGTTTTTTTTAGCTGCATTACTTCCCGAGTGAGCCTATAAAAGCATATTTATTTATATTGTTATTTTCACAGTTGTGGTTAGGTTGGGTAAAGTTTTAATTTGTGTAGGTTTTTTTAGCTACATTACTTCCCAAGTTAGCCTATACAAGTTTATTTTCACTGTTGTGGTTAGGTTGGGTTAAGTTTTAATATTGGTAGGTTTTTTTAGCTGCATTACATTCCGAGTGAGCCTATAAAAGCATATTTATATTGTTATTTTCACAGTTGTGGTTAGGTTGGGTTAAGTTTTAATTTGTGTAGGTTTTTTTAGCTGCATTACTTCTCGAGTGAGCCTATAAAAGTATATTTTCACAGTTGTGGTTAGGTTGGGTTAAATTTTAATATGTGTAGGTTTTTTTAGCAGCATTACTTCCCGAGTGAGCCTATAAAAGTATATTTCCACAGTTGTGGTTAGGTTGGGTTAAGTTTTAATTTTTGTAGGTTTTTTTTAGCTGCATTACTTCCCGAGTGAGCCTATAAAAGCATATTTATTTATATTGTTATTTTCACAGTTGTGGTTAGGTTGGGTAAAGTTTTAATTTGTGTAGGTTTTTTTAGCTGCATTACTTCTCGAGTGAGCCTATAAAAGTATATTTTCACAGTTGTGGTTAGGTTGGGTTAAATTTTAATATGTGTAGGTTTTTTTAGCAGCATTACTTCCCGAGTGAGCCTATAAAAGTATATTTCCACAGTTGTGGTTAGGTTGGGTTAAGTTATAATTTTTGTAGGTTTTTTTTAGCTGCATTACTTCCCGAGTATAAAAGCATATTTATTTATATTGTTATTAATGTAAAATACATCATTTATATTTATTTTAAAAGATTATTATAGCAATATAGAAATAAATTTAAATCCTATACTTTATTAATGAAATAATAAAATTATTTTACTTATAAAATTAATATGTATATTATTACCAATATATATATATATATATATATATATATATATATATATATATATATATATATATATATTATATATATATATATATATATATACAGAATAAATTATAATTTTCCTGCAATTAAATATTAGCAATATTTCTTTTAAATTAAAACTCTTATATATCAATTGAAACATAATATGTATCTAATTATTAACAAATAAATAATTTGACTTATTAAAATAATACAAAAAATGTGGGTTGCATGATTGTGTATCTAATTGGTAAAGGAGTAATTATTGAAATACAAACTTAAGAAAATGAATGATTTCGAAAAACCTTTTAGTTTCCCGTGAAATAGGATTACAATTTTTTGTAAACGAAACACTTTAATTTTTATATTTTATGAAGTAATGAAAATCTATTATTTTTAATAGAGTCTGAATAATTTATAACTTTCTATCTAATTATTTTATTATATTTTTATTATTTTGAATATATGTATCTTATTTTAATTTAATTTTATTTACTATATTATGAATGATATCATGAAGAATTCTTTTTAATATATATATATATATATATATATATTTATACTTATTTTAAGAATATTTAGAATAAAATATTATTATAAAAATATAAACTATTGAAATATATATTTATACTAACGGTAAATTTATTTTATATGTTATGTATCTATGTTGGAGTGGCTTATGTGTATGTAGATAATGTGTGAATGTTGCAAGGGATATACTCGTAGTGTAAGTAAGTATTCTCAAGGTTATTATGCTTTGCACCAATAGGATTGATAAAGGTTCCTATTTGTGCAAAGAATAAAAATAAAATCCTTTACTTTCCGGTAACTTGCGGAAATATATTAACTTTAATGGGGGTATCCGATATCTGGCGCACCAATATATGTCTGCAGTAATTTAAATTATCGAGGATAGATTATTATAATCAACTTTAAGGATATATCCTTATAAGGAAATTTATAAATGAAACACTACAGCTACATTTTAATAATTTTAATATCTCTGATTTTTATAAATATATTATTCCAATAGAAAACTAAATAATTCTATTTTACTTATAATTTAATTATTTATATATATTTTTGTATTACTTTAAATTAAATTGTATTAAATTTTGTATTAAAATTAAATTATATTAATTTATTTTAATTGTACGTATACTATATATAGTAATAGTTATATATGAGGAGAAAAGTGTATTTACTATAGTAAATACACTTTTCTCCTCATATATAACTATTATAATAGTTATTTATGAAAGTATAATAAGTATAATACGCGACAAACATCGCGATTCTTTATCATGCCTACATTATGATATTATCAGTATTGCCTAAATTATATTATATATATATATTGATGGTATTGTATAGTATATTGGTAACCTACAGGTTAATTAATTAATAATATTAAAATTGTTATATAAGTTTACTGATTTAAATAGACTAATTACCGGACTGGGTCGCGTAATTAACCCAGCAGTTTCGCAATACGTAACAGTTACATAACGAACACCGGGCCTAAGGTCAAAGTTCAGGCGGTGCACGCGTATAAATATACACGAGAGCGCGCATGTTTTACAACACGGCGCCAACATCCGAAATTAAAAACAACAATTGATTTTAATCGTCGCGGCTAGGACTAATAATTCAGCCGCATAATGGCCCGGGGCGCTAATCTATTAATAGACTGGTATTGTGGGCGATGCGCGCACCGAATTCAATAAGCGGCGGTCGGGTACGCAGCAGATAACAATAGTCGATAAAGCCGTGACTTATGACGCTAATTCCAATCACGCGTGTTGTACACAATATGTTATCGACGACGCAGCTATAAATACTCTATGAGTCATTAATGACTCATAATTATAACGATTATAACGATTACGGCGTTATAACGACAACTAATGATCGTATAATCTATCAGCCTATCCACATCCAAGTTCGGGTACATATCTAACGAGCTTTCTTAATTACGCAATTCATAATGACAATAGATATAATAACAATGGGTATGACCTAGGCCGATATTACAGAGTGGGCTTTGGTATTACCATTCATTTATTTTCAGATAAAAAAATATAAATATTTATATTTATTTATCCGGTAGTTTAAATAAAGTACTCTATATTTAGTTTATGTTTACTATTATAAATGACGTTACTTATAATATTCCGATGATATTCTACTAAATATACATGATATATCTCCTACAGGGAACACGAATGAGGACCACCTATAATCTGAAGATATGCGATTTATTTTTATTTTATGATATATAAAATTTAAATATCAAATATATAATTAAGGATTAAATGAATAAGTCACATAATTAACAGTTTGTGTATTTACACAATATTAAGGAATACATTATTTTATTAAAATAATAGAAATTCATTTTTTGAATTTTCTTTGTAAAAGATAATAACAGAATTAATTAAAAATGTGTATGTAAATAATGTAATTTATATTTTTTAAATGATTAGTTACGTGGAACAACATTATATTCATATGGCTTATAATAATAATATAATATATTATATATAATAATATTTAATATATATATATATATATATATATATGTGTGTTATTAAATATATATTTTGTTTGTGTATTAGTACCGGCATATATACAAAAGATTTCGAACGTATATTTACAAGGTTATCCTCCCAAGCCCGAGCTTACTAGAAAAATAGTATAGCATGCTATTAAAAATAATTTAATAACATCACAATATAAAATTAAGTTAGTATTCAATAGATATTCTTTGAAAGTACATATATATATATATATATATATTTTTTTTTCGGACAATGGTTAGTTAATAACCAGAGCCAATTATCCCATTTATTAGCGAAAACATATTAATAAAAATATGACGAAGTAGGCAAGGGAGAGACCAGGTAATTAAGGATTTTATAATAATCCATTGCAGCAGTATTTGCGATAAATATTTAGACTGCCTGTCATGACACGAATACTGAGTAGCGTAATATCATGCTTCCTCAGGCCTAACGAATATAGGTCTTTAGACGTTAGGGATGAGGGTATACCACGCCAGTTCCAACAAGAGGCACTTAGTTTAGCCTGCTTTGCACCAGTAAGTTGTTTTGCGTAGGAGAGTATTTCAGGTTTGTTATAGTAGTCAGTTTTATGTCGGTAATTAGTATCGGTATCTATTGTATCAGTTGAGATTTGCGTATCTATAATATAAACAATGTCATTTCGGTAAGCCAGTAAGTCAGGTTAGCGTAAGACAAGTTGTGTTCGTATGTATGGTTCCAGTATAGTTGTAAATTTGTACTTATTAAGTAGAGTGATTAAAAGAGCGTTAACATAATTATGCCTGTGAATAATGTTATTATAATTAAATCTACAGGTCTGCATAATATGATTTAGGCAGTCATATTTATAATTACACCCTCGCCTTAAACAGTTTGTATTTAAACTTGGAAACATACGTGTACATCTGTAATGTGTATATAGTAGACCGTGCTTTAACTTTACCATATCTACAAAATCGCGACCAGAAAACATCTTTATAGGAGAAGTTATCCAATTATTAATAAAATGACTATGCGTGCCTAATTCTAAACCCTTTCCATCGACAGAATTAAATAAATATATTGAATGATATTTATTTATGGAGGTGTTATCAATAAACGTGTATTCATCGTATACTCGAGGTGTAGACCATTTTAGAATAACACTATCGGGAAGAGTTTGAATAATAGTGTCATCATTCCTTCTAATGGATGAAATCCTTTTTAGCCGCAGCACCGGTATTGCCAGAAAAAGACGAGTGATAGCTATCCCACCGACACTACTAGGTGCGTAGAATACACCGAGTGAAGTATCTGAAGGTAGTCGAAGCCAACGTCTGACGAACGCCCGAAACCTTCTGTCCATCGTTTTTAATGAATTTAAATAGACGTTAGAGAAAGTCAAGGTATGAAGTATACTTGGAATTAGATGATTTTTGAGCATAAACAATTTTTGTTGGGGTTTTAGAGTAGATTTAGATATTGCCAAGAGTTTCGATGTGAGGTCATCATTAATTTAATTATTTTTATTATCCAAAGCGCTTATGTTGATGCCAAGATATCTATAAGTGTCTTCTATATTTAGCGCTTTAATTGTAGAATTATCAATAGATATAAAACTATATGGGTTACATATCCATTGTTTTTTCTTTGGGTTAATAATTATATTCAATGTAGCGCATTTTGATTTGTTAACGTTTAACCCACATTGAGCTAATAATATATTATATATAATAATATTTAATATATATATATATATATATGTGTTATTAAATATATATTTTGTTTGTGTATTAGTACCGGCATATATACAAAAGATTTCGAACGTATATTTACAAGGTTATCCTCCCAAGCCCGAGCTTACTAGAAGAAAAATATTATAGCATGCTATTAAAAATAATTTAATAACATCACAATATAAAATTAAGTTAGTATTCAATAGATATTCTTTGAAAGTACATATATATATATATATATATATATATATATATGTGTGTGTGTGTGTGTGTGTTTGTAAACCAATTACACAATGGTTAGGGGGAAAGTAATACGGACACAAAATAAATGGTCTTAATATTTTATGACTCAATATTTTTATTCAAAAATTACTATATATTAATATTATATTATTATAGATATTATTGTGATTTTAAAATGTTATATAATCTTTTTATTAAATAGATAACGGGTGTCCGTATTCGGTACCCATGTCCGAATACATACACCATGTGTTGTAATACGGACATCCTATATACCATTATATAAACTATATATTATTGATTAACCAATCAGATAAATTACAATTTCATTATTTATAATTAATTTTATGAATATTTAATATAATTTAATGAGTAATTAATGTATTAATGTTTATTATTTTTTTAATTAATAATACAAGTTAAGTATCTAAATAATACCATTTTTAGAATTAGTTTCATTGGTGGTATTAATATTATAACGGACGCGATTTTTATGAAAATATGAATAGTTCATACGCTGCTTGCTGATTGGTTATAGGGTATCCGTATTAAAACATCTAGAGTGTCCGTATTAGGAACGTATATGACCTCTAGATATATGCTTATAACTTAATGAATATTTGATAACAAATATAGAAATTAAATATATAATTTTTAGAATGCTTTATTTATTAATAATATTGTGTTATATTTTATATCGATACATTTGTATATTCTTGAGAAGGTTTTAAGTTAACATTTTTTTTCATAAATTTAAAAACGTATTAACAAAATCAGTTTATTGGATATATCAGCACTATTTGAATAATTAAAAAATTAAAAATACTTATTTAGACTATATATATAATTATGAATATTTTATTCATTACATTTTTTTTTAAGATTTATGGTTTCTGAGATACCGAGAATGTCCATATTCGGGCACTGTCCGTGTTCGGTTACTCTCCTCTACATAATTTAATTGACAATAAAATTGATTGAAAATCTCGTATTTCTGAAACTTCGTATGATAAGTTGGCTGATACATTTAAGAAAATCAGAGTTCTTTTGTATATGTATCTAATTAGTGACTATTGAATTCTAATAATATACACATTATTTTTTTAAATTGTCGAAGTATTAGAAATATACTACCATATTTAGAATTGATTCTAAGTTATAATGTATACGATGTTATATACCTAGTTGAAACATTTTTAATGAATGTTGATACTTATGCTTTACTCCTTTTTAGTAATACAAACTAATGTTCGAAATTAACCCGAACTGAATCACTACGAACTGAAGATTGCATTATTTGAACCCGAACTGAAGCTCATATAATGGTCCCGGACCGAACTGAAGCTTCATTTAAAACGAACCCGAACTATTATTTAATTATAATCCTGGACCGAATATATATTGTCAATTTAAAAATTTAAAAACAAAATTGTATATCTTTATTAATTATATATTATCATTGATAAATACTGTATAAGGAGATATTATAAACCAATAGAAAAGATAATATAAATTATTATATGATTATTATATTATACTAATAATACATATATAATTATTTGTATTATATATTAGTATTATTTTACAACATTAGCAATATATGTTTTATTACGTTTACGTATTTAAGCTCTAAGCTCTATTTTAAATAAAAATGATAAATATTTATAATTTTTATTTAAAATAGAGCTTAGACAAATACTTTAAAGTTAAATTAAATAAACAGGTATTGGTTCTCGGGTGTAAATCCTGAATAATATTAGAAGTGATTTTATATAATTTTATATAAATAAATGACCAGCTCTCATTAAAACCATGGATGTCTTAACATGAGAACGGCTTCAAATGGACATTATAATGTCCATGTCTATATATCATATATGTATATAGAGCAAAATGGTTATAAGTTAAAACGGCATATGTTCCTATAAGTTCCTTGATGGGGTGAAAGAATAACAAATAGAATAAAAATAACAATATTATTAATAAGGCTTCAAAACTTCACTCTTATTTGTAGAGTTTTTAAGCAAGTTCGAACTCTTCCACTTATTTATGAAGCAGGTTCGAACTCTTGCATTATTTTACAAAATAACTTTGAACTATATATTTATTTTGAAGCTTTGATGCACCAATAGTTAGGGTTCATTTCGAACACTAATACTAACTATACAATTTATCCAAATAATAGGAAATCTCATTCAGGTGGTGTAGCGATCATGTGTAAAAAAAATTACATCCTTGTAGATTTTAATGAGTTTAATGATATCGAGAATTGCAATCATCATCTGAAATTAGATTAACTTGTTTATATTGACCATCATCAACTAATACTATTATGATTTAATACCTATTTATGATTTAATTTGTGATTATATATCTAAATTGTGTGAGTCCGTTAATTCGACTATTATTATATGAGATTTAATCTCCCTTATTTAATTGGAACACTATCTATTATCCTAATTATCCATCATGCTATTTAAAATTTGATAATACATTAATTAACTATTCATTATCACAACTTATCACTTTTCCAACACGATCTAATAATCTTCTTGATCTATTACTAACAAATAGTTCCATGTTAATATCAAATATCAATGCTCGTCCTGAATTTGGTAATGAAAAATACAGTTATCAAGATATCCTTTTCATTCTCTCTTCTATTTCATAAAACTTCAATAGACAATGGCTTAATTTTTCATAAATTAGATTTTTTTGGAATTCAACAATCACTATCTTCAATTAATTGGATTACTTTATTAAATGAATCACATGATATTAATACTTTTTTAATACTTTGTTTGATATATTCTATAAAACTTTAAATGCCATTTTAAATCATTATATTCCTAATTCCAAACCTAAAATATCATATACTTAAACTGGATCAAAAAGTTTTATATATATATATCTACTATCCTATGTGTATCTCAAACTCCCCACTAAGCCTTCTCTCTTATAATCCATATGAAGTTGTACCTCTTCATTATAATGTCAATCAATAATGCCTATATTCGTCAAATAAATGAGATCTAAGAAACACAGGACACCTTTATGTAATTCTATAACTCCACACAATATGCTATAATATAATCTAATTTGTTTAAGTATTCAATTCTTAAATATATATTTGATGAGACCTTATAACCTATTTATTATGTATTTATTATCATTATTTATCTTATATATATATATTTCTATATTTATTTATATACTACCTGTATGTTATTTTCTATATATTTTTAGGTACACATTTTCTATTTCCAAGCATATAAAAATTAAAATTATATTCTATCAATTCAATATATGTATAATTGTATACAAATTTATTTTTATTTTGGTGTAGTACTTTCATCCTATCTATGAATTTAGATTTATAATTGTCTACAAACGGCTCTAATATGCATTCGAAGATGATTATGTTATATATAAGAATATAAGATCACTTATATATCATATGTTAAGACCTATTGTAATGGTTCAGTCGTGGTTAGGATATGTGTCATACTGCATGTGAATCTGACGACCTAGAACATATATATATATATATATATATATATATATATATATATATATATATGTTGACTCCGGAAAACGGAGTATGATAGTTCGAGAAAGGTTATATATATATTTTTTGTTAATATATTGTATTGAAAGGAAAGGACTGGAATTGTGGAGGGTGTAGTTCGTGGATGGACGTGAATGGTGAATGTGGTGTGGTTAGTGGATGGGGTAGTGGGGAATGGGGGTGTTCGTGGATAGGGGTATATGGGGAATTGGTGTGTTCGTGGATGTATAGTGATGGATAATGAAGGATGGACGACGTCCATTGGACGTGTTGGTCGAATCGAGAACCCTCAAACTAAAACAAATATAGATATATATGAAACATCATAAATATAAATAGTCATGATTACATATGTATCTATCTATATCACGTGATGGGCGTAGTCGGCGTATATCTAATTAGCTAACTAGATAAAACTAGTTAATCTAATTATAAACTATAAACAAAGATTTTCCAAAGATTTTCCAAAGGAAAAATGTTCGCAAAATCTTTGCTATAAATATTATTTTATTTCTAAAAGAGAGAGAGAGCGTATATGCTATATATATACGCTCTCTTTTACAATTTACAGAACAGAAATTAAACAAAAATAAATAACCGAAAATAACAAATTAATACTTAATACTTATACAAATCAAATAACATTTAAATTCATTCAAACCAAGTCTACTAATTGCAATTTTCAAAACCGAAATCAAATTAAATAAAAAACAAATAACAAAATATATTAAATCAACATTTATCCAAATTTCATATCATTTAAATTCGTTCAAGCCAAGTCTACTAATTGCAATTTACAAAACCGAAATCAAATTATATAAAAACACAAATAACTAAATATACTAAATAAACATTTGTACTTATTGCATAACACATGTATACATACATAATTATATATATTGTATTATTGCATAGAATGTGTAGAATATTTCAATTTTAATATTTATCTTTCGAATTTACTGTAATAATTTTTTTATAATTAATAACTAACAATTAACACATATTTTAAAGTAATAGATAATTTTGTTTTTCTTTAATATTTTTTATTTCACTTTTAACATATGTTATATATAATATATTTAAAATTATTCATTTGAATATTAACATATATATTCAATATAGTATCATTATTATAGATTAATTTTTAAGATTAATATGTATTCAAATTTGTTAAATATGTCAATGCTTTTATCAACAAATTTATTTAATTAATATATTTTCTATTATTGATTATTTTTCTTTTACCATAACCATAGATTTATAATTTACATAGTGTAAACTATAAATCTATGACCATAACTGTAACCTTACAACTTTGTAGGTAACTTAACTTACCTAACTGACTAGTTTATCCACTGTTATTAACGCCAGTAAGTTTAACCTAAGATGTTTTCAGACTTGAGAGTATGAACTAATTATGAATCGTATGCATGAAACAATAAATAATGTGTAGTTAATTTCTATTATTACACTGATATTTGATATTTTTAATATAACCTATAGGTTATTAATTTATTTATTTATTTAAACTATAGTTAGTAATTTATTCATAGTAATTTAGTCAATCTTAGTTATAATGTATCTATTGATTTATCGATGTATCTATAGAAATGTACTGGGTAGGTAACTAGTGATATCATGCTAAGTAATTTCGTGGGGAGGGGTATCTTACGGATTGGTGATAATTAACACAAAGATCATAAAATAATTTATTAAATTAAATAAGAATACGCCCATTCAACATTCACCCTCTAGAATAACTACATAAATTAAATATCCATAGAATGAATACTTGATTCCCTATAGGGAGTATACTCTCTCTGACAATTTCTAAACCTATACTACAATTTATAAATAATCTTAAAACATTATATTTCCAAAAAAAAATACTCTAAACCATAAAAACATATAAACCTCACCCAAATCAAAGTCGACTTTCCCCAGTCCGATAATCTTCTGTACAACTTGTGAATCAATATATATTCAACATTGAAAGAAACAACTCCGACTACGTCACTACCACAAAAATAAAGTTAATTGGCAAATATCTCCCTTAACCCTACCCTTTCCAGTTATTAAAAATTGGAATAACTCTTCATAATTGCACATGTAAATTCGTCCAAACATATAGACTCAACTAATCATACTCAATATAACAATTTACTGTATTCTAATCATAATTTAAATAAATATATAGAAACTAATTGACCATCCCCGCCTTCTTTAATCACATCATACCTCTGTGAACTTAATTCAGTTACCCATCTAATGTGTCAATCCAATATCACTATATATAAAAATCACCTATAGATGATTTTAATGTTGCCATAATCAATCAACCAATTATTCTAAATCTCTACTCGATATACTTTCAGCATCCTATCATAAATTCATACTACTTACCCAACATATACAAATGATAATACCATCGCTCTCCTTATTATCCGTAATATCCTACATTATCCTTATTACCCTTTAAGGGATCCCGCACATTTAAAGTGATGCTAATTTATTTGTTTTCATATTTTATTTTATCCCATATTACTACTTATTGTATACTATAGTGTTTTGTATTATCTGTAAACAAATTAGACATGAATTCAGTCTAGAAATTGCATAAAAATTTGCTTTTTTACGATAAGATAATGCTATTATATACTATTCAATATTACATTATTATGCAGTCAAACTTCAAACGCTGTTTTCTCAGAATAATATTTTTCTCTATGTATGTGCATTTAAATATATAGAACATAAAAAATATTATAATTATAATATTATTGTTGTTGTTTTATATAGAATTTAATTATATGAATAGTAAAATTGAGAGATAATTAATAAAATGTATAGTAGTCATTGTATAAAATGATAATTTCTATAGAAATACTATACTTTTATTATTGCTAATTTTTAATTTAGATATATATAATATAATAAATAATAATATTAAAAATAAATTTGTATTTTTATATGCATGTATATGTTATGAATACAATAAAAAAAGTAGGTCAATTGAATGAATAGAATATCAGTTCTATTTTTGTTAGTATACATATGTTTTTCCTATCTATTTATACACGAAAGTGGCAAATTGAGTGTTATGTGCGGGATCCCATTATGTCATCCAACTTGATTTTTTCTTACTCTGTTGGCCCTTATATTACTGATCATCACATTATAGTGTTTACACTTTCATTTCCTAAACCGACCCATCCCAATATCATTCGTTTGTTCCTTAAAAACAAACCATTAATCAAACTCTCACGATTTCATCAGAAATCTCCTTTCCTTCCCAAATAACAATCCGATAAATTATGTACCTTTCATACAATTTCCTCCAATCATTATTACAAATCTATCCCAATAATCAACATATCCTGGTATACCCTTACACTAGTTAAACAAAATCATAAATTGCGTACACTTGAAAAGAAATTGATTCAACATCAAATCAGACTCTCGCGCTTTATCAACTGATAAAGGTCAAACGTAGACATGAATTCCTACATACAAAATCGCTGTAAATTACTGCCTCTCTCGAATCATGCTAACCAGATAAAATAAAACTTTCAATATATGCTCGAAACTCTAAGAACCTAATACAAATAAAATGTACCAGACTTTCCACTAGACACCCTATATTTAACTTTCGATGATTACTTCCATCTTTAATGTACTCTCAGCATTCTCCCACCAAATACATATTTATTAATCCTTGCCTTGCCAAATCATTTAAGGTATGTACATTTCCTTATATATCCTAAAACAGCAAATAGTTCATATCCTCTTGAAACTATTCCTCTTTACCTTCTACACGAAATCTATGACTCCCTCAGTATACCTAGTGATTATGTGTATAGTATATTCTGTGAATCAAGATAATCCGGCAGTTTTCCATCATCCTATATATATGAACTCATTAAAGCCCTCCTTAAGAAACCAAACATTTACCTTCAGATCCTCGAAAATTATCGCCCGGTATTAAACTTGTCGATATTTTCGAAACCCTTGTAACCAATCATCGCGAAACAACTAACTATCTATTTAATACCACACATAATCCCTCATATTTTCCAAAACGCATATCTTCCTTCCAACTCAACAATAACCGCCTAGTGAGAATATCCAGCGATATTCTTACTAATCTTGATAATAAAATCCTCGCACAACTTGACCTCTCCTCCGTATTCGATACTTTTGACCACTCAAAACTCAAATACCGCATTACCTTAATAGGCAGCACTGGTCCTTCACACAAACGGCTCAACTTAAATTCTCAACTCAATCTTATTTCATAACTAACCGAACTTCCTCAGTTTTAGTTCATTCAACCCGCTGATCTCCAAGTATTTTAATACACATTGTTCTCCAAGGGTCGGTAATTGGACCAATACTATTTA
Organism: Osedax fenrisi; assembly: GCA_964019155.1. Lineage (NCBI taxonomy): Eukaryota > Metazoa > Annelida > Polychaeta > Sabellida > Siboglinidae > Osedax > Osedax fenrisi. The sequence continues at coordinate 14,871,967 of OZ025241.1, forward strand.
ATATTTACATAATTCAACTTATCAACCTTATCTCGAATTCTCCAGTTAGCTTCCTATAAATACGTACGACATCCAACGTTATGTAAAATGTATAGCAAATAAAAAAAGTTTCACCTGACATCCTTTCCTCTACTATTTCTACCATCCATAACTGGCTCACAATAAACTACCTCGTCTTTAATAAAAATTAAAACTAAGGCTATTTTAACTCATTACTATCAACCCATTTCAACAATTTTGTATTATATTGGTGACAATACTTTTAGTTTTTATAGACAAATGTCACACAAAACAAATCTACTAAACTATCAAATACACTACCTATAATGTATTCATTATTAAATATCAACATCCGTGGCTACTATTATAACTTCAACATTCCTCTATTAGAATACTGCAATTTAATCCTTTATAATACACCCTCATCATATATTACTAAACTCAAAATTATCATGATGCATATTCACCATAACAATTTCTCCCTATCTTATATTTCTCCATTCCTAGCTAAACTCCATTGGCTATCATGTACACCATAGCATCCTATATAAAACTCTACTAATGACACTTAAATCAATCCTTCATGACTCTCATGACTACCTAGCATGCATACTTAAACTTAAATTATCAACTGGTACCACTACACGCTGCATCAATATGTTTCTACTTCAACTACCCCCTTACATTCAACTAAAACTCGCGCCTGGGCAATATCCGTCCCATACTCCTGGAATATTCAACCTACATCCTTACTATACCATCAACTTCAAACTATAGGAAACTACTGAAAACACATTTATTCAATTTATAACATTAAATTCAGTCATACATGGACTGCGTCCACTGAACGGCCGATTGCTTTATAATCACATGCATGTTTGCAGTTTGCAGTCCGAAAACCGAAAAATGTAAAATTTAAATGTATGTAAATTGTAAGTGTATCTATATATACAAATAAAAAAAAGTATACAAATACTAATAAAATTATATTTTATTTACAATATTTCATATAAATATAAAAATACAAAATTAATAATTAATATATATATATACATATATATAATGAACGAATAACACGTGGTAAACTTCGATTACTATGTGCACAGCACAAGTGATATGCCACTAGTACTATAGTTAATGGGACATAGTGGTAGAGTTACCAAAGGACATTGATCCGGGTATGGTACGTAAATCAAAGTATGACATAGCCACGTACTGAGTTATCAAGGTCACCGGCATAATCGTGACGAATTTCAGCATCGATCCGGCCTTGACCTTTCGTAGGGTTGTGATATTAGTACAATAGTCGACGGCGGTAATAATAATGCTAAAATATAATAATAATATTGTTCATTTTTTTTAGTAAATTAACCATTTACTTTAGATGGGGTTAATACATTAGTAAATATATACATCAGGTTAAAATATATAGTTAATTTACAGAAAAAAATATATATATATATAAAATTGTATTTATTTATAAATAACACATATTCTCACGTATTAAAATAGTTCTATACGGGCTGATACTATAGTAGACACTAGAGAGGTAATATATCACTGTTACTACCACTATCATAATCAACTACCACTACTAATATTACTACTACTACTACTACTACTACCCCACTACTACTACTACTACTACTACTACTACTACTACTACTACTACTACTACCACTACTAATACTACTACTACTACTACTACTACCCCACTACTACTACTACTACTACTACTACTACTACTACTACTACTACTACTACTACTAATACTACTACTACTACTACTACTACCCCACTACTACTACTACTACTACTACTACTACTACTACTACTACTACAACTAATACTACTACTACTACTACTACTACTACTACTACTACTACTACTACTACTACTACTACTACTGCTACTACTACTACTACTACTACCACTACCACTACTACTACTACTACTACTACTACTACTACTACTACTACTACTAATACTACTACTACTACTACTACTACTACTACTACTACTACTACTACTACTACTACTACTACTACTACTACTACTACTACTACTACTACTACTACCCCACTACTACTACTACTACTACTACTACTACTACTACTACTACAACTACTACTACTACTACTACTACTACTACTACCCCACTACTACTACCACTACTACTGCTACTACTAATACTACTACTACTACTACTACTACTACTACTACTACTACTACTACTACTACTACTACTACCCCACTACTACTACTACTACTACTACTACTACTAATACTACTACTACTACAACCGATAATTCACGCATGTTTCTAACCATATCCTTTATGCCAAGATTAGAGAATTCGAACCCTAAAGCATTAGGAGGATTAGACACCGGAAGCATGAAAGCCAGCGATGACGTCACACCGACCGGAAGCATCAAGTACAGTGGACTATAGCCCAGTTGTGTCGACTGGTGATTATGTAATAATGTTTTTATATATATATATATTTAGATAAAAACCTAACTAAATATATACATATACATGTACACATATATATATATATATATGTACAATAAAAACATGTATACCAGATTATATTGATACCCTAACAAATATGTATTACATTACAATACAACACGTCTATAGACATCTATGTGTGTATATACGTTTCGTGTAGTATACTATATATAGTAATGTATACGTACAAGCTATTTGCGCTTTAGATGTGTGCTATATTTATCCGAGGGAATGGTAGTTATATAACTACTATTATATATAATATATTACACAAACATAACAATAATATATTATTACCTAATATTATATAATGTATTAATAATAATTTATAAAGTATATCTAATAATATTAAATAACAAAAATTAGCTGTCTCTTTTAAAATGGATAACTATTATATATAACTATAAGATGATTATAATCAATAACACATTAACTATAACTATAATTCCTATATTTATAAGCTAGCATAGTTAACAATGACTTTATTTACTGATAAATAGGCTACAATATTAATCAGAAACACTAATGAATTCCATTTCACAATAATAATACATGTAAAACATTCATTAATATCCCTGTAATCTATATATATAGATCAATCTATAGATTATAGTCATCGTGGCGGTTTTAGCACTAGTTATAATCTTGCAATATGTCGATAACTCTACTGATTGTACTTTGAGGTATTGTTCACTATACTATAATAATAATAAAACACTCGTCATATAACTAAGCTTTTACGAAACTATGTTGTAATACAATATGTTATATTCGAGTGCATTCATCATATAGGCTCGACTTATTTAACTTTAACATTATTTACATTATTAAATATCAACAAATATGACACTATAGACTATTAAGTATTCTACAGGAGGTGTCAATAAACACAACATTCTTAATGTTATCATATATAACGTATACCATTATCGATATATAAAACCCCACCATAATGAATTATGTTATAAATCCCTCCTAAAATATAAGATACACTTATTTATATATAATTCATGCATCTATAGATATACAATACATGTATAAAATACATAACACATTATCATGTATTGTTATAATATTAGTATTAAGTATTGTTAAATAGTCCAAATCTATTTAAATATTTTTGAAATATATTTCCTATTAAAACTATAATTAAATATATTTTAAATTATATTTCTCTCGTATATATTCTAATATATTACATATAATTTATTTTTTCTATTATCATTATTATATGTATTATAAGTAATAGCATACAACGGTATAACATATTATTAAGACGTATGTTTTGAAATCTAAATTCATCGTATTATAACTATATTGTATATTGACAAATTAAATATCTCAATAAAATATTCAGATTTACGTTTGTTCACTCATGCATATCAATTAGTACTGCCCAGCAAAACAGTAATAGCAGCATAATAGCAGCATAACAGCATATGTAATAGCCTCAAATGTTTACATTGTGCTATTATACTGACATTACTGTTTGCTGGGTGTATACGTTAGAAAGCGACGTGTTCACGCATACTTGTACACGCATGCGTATACCCATACATACGAGAGTATGCACACTTCATTGACACCATGTACATTATGCCCAGATTTTTAATATGAGCCGAAACTTGTCATTTTTATGCTGAAAGGATAATTAAAATTTGTTAAAAAGATATCGAGCCGAGCTGAAACTATTTACATTGACAAACACAAGATTATTTTGATAGTTTCTATATTATGTTCATTATATATTCTATTATAGTATATATTAAGAATCCTATATATATATATATATATATATTTATTTTAAAGTTAACCTATAATGTTATTGAAACTCATGTTTTCATGGTAGATTCACCTACACTTATATGTAAACAGTATTTTGTATCAATTCAAAGTTGGCTAAGTCTTTTTTTAATTTAATTTACTCAACTCGAAATAAATCGAAATAAACCGAAATAAATAGACAACATTATATCAACAAATGTATGTATTTACTTTTAATCTCGTTTAGTATCGTATAGTTATATTTAATATGAATATTTATGCAGATGCTTTTAATTTATTAAAACAATACATTTAATTTGTTGTTGACAAGATTTACTTGATAATGGATAATGACATTTGGTTCTAAGAATTATTCGATTAATTTTGAGACTGGTTCTATATTCATATATTTATTCCTATTTAAATGAACCTTCTCTCCCTTACCGCTTAATTAAAGTACTCCTTTTAGATATAAGATTGCATTAATGCTTTTTATGATGAGAATGCATTATAGCTTTGGAAAATCGTACTAATTCTTAGATGTTAGTAATAAGACTGGGACTGCATCGGTTACACAACAAGTAATATACAACGTGAACACGCTTGCACACACACACGCGCGCATACACACACACGCATACAAACCATAGCTGCCACTATAGGCATAGCCATAGTGCAGACCGCCATGTTGGATGTTATCTCCGTCAGCACCCCTATCACGAAACACAACGCGTAGATCATCACTATCTCGGGTAACTCCCCCAGTACGGTTAGGGTGCCGCCCAGCTCGGCGGAGAGACCCGTCTTCTGGGAACGCGAGTGGTTAGGTTATGTAGTATACTTTAGGGAGAGGGAGATCGAGAGGAAGGGGAGATCGGATGGTAGATTTATATATAAAGAGAGAGGGGATGCGCTAGTGTATAAAGGAGTATACCTTACATCGATAATATTATATAGGAAATATGTATTACCAATTGATAATAAATTCATATATATATATATATATATATATATATATATATATAATATAGTTTATTAGGTAAACAAACACAAATAAATGAACAAAAATATGGAAGAAAAAATAGATTCGAATTGCAAAAATTAACATTGGGTTTACATGTAATAACAAAACACATTGGTTTATGCATGCTGAACAATATATATGTATATGCATATACATGTATATGTATAAACAAATATCTCTCTAATTTCATTCTTGATATTTAATACTATCGTTAATATAATCTAAGTTTATGAAACGCGATTTAATTCACACAATATATACACGTAAGTATTTCGGGTAATATGCAAGGTGAATACAAATAATGTACAGATGTATGCGTGATAACATACACACGTATTCAAACTAAACAAAAGCAATCGTAAATGAGTGTATAACGAATTCATACTATAGTATATTTCATACTATAGTACTATATATATTGTATATTTTACAAATATATTTGTTAAAACATTTTAAACTTTAAAAAATAAATACATGTACAAATAGAAATAAATTATTTTTTAGAATTGAATAGGTTTGTATATAATTATACCTATATGGTATATACGTAAACCTATATGGTTATACAATATATACAATGTATACAATGTACAGTGTACACATATACTTTCCCTTGAGGGGGAATATAGCTAACATCGATCTTAGAGAAACATTGTGAAGAGTGTGTTTAATTGAAATTAATTTCTATTAAGATATATTACGTAATAAAAGAGGTTTAGAAATATTAAGAGGCTTATCAAAAGTTGAGCAGAAAGATTTAATATCAACATTTTAACTTTTATTATAACAATTTTATTTTCTTCATCCTAGTTTACCATTTTATATTAATATACTAATTAGTATTTATATCTATTCTTATAACTTCTTATGAATGATAAGAATATTTTATATCAAATATATATATAAATATATAAATATATATAAAAAAACTTATTTAATAGAAATATCGCTCACTTAGGGGTGATAAAAAATATTTTTCAAAGCAAGATTTAACATTACAAATCTTTAACATGTATCCGAAAATGTAACCTATGTATGGGAAAGTGCCCGAATACGGACAGTGCCCGAATACGAACACCCACGTTATCTATGGAATTAAAATATTAAATAAAATTTTAAAATTAAACTAATATCTATAATCATAAAATAGTAATATATTGTAATTTTTGAATACAAATAATAAGTCATCAAATATTAAGACCATGTATTGCTAAATTGTCCTTATTAGGTTAATGTCCCCTACGTGGGAGTATTCATTGTTTGTATCCAAAATCGAATTATACGATTTCGCGTAAGTGTTATATCTGTCCTTAGAGAATGTATTTGTACTAGTTAAGATGTAATAAATACAATGTAGTCACGCGCGAATAGACATCGATGCCATACACCACTCGTTACACTCTACTAACCACGGAGGCGTGACCTATCGCGAACCCGCCTCCCATCAGCATAACCACGCCCCATGGGAACGTCCGATGTACCCGCTTCCAGTCCAGTATAGTTAACACGTTTCCATCTGTATATGACATCATAACTAACGGTTACGCCCACAATGGTATCACGTGACCTGCCTACCTTTAGATTGCGCCGGGTAATGCATAGGGATCAGGAACAACAGGATAACGATAGCCATCGGTGGGGTAGCGCTTCCTATGAACCTACAGTGTATAGGTATATATATATATATATATATATATATATACATATATATATATATATATGTATATATATATATACATATATAATAATAATGTTTATTTATTGAATCACACATATAATAATATCGGATACAAATAGACCCATCAAGAAGTCATAGACTTATACATGTTATAAATATCTGTAAGAGGCCCCGGACAATTCTATACAAATAGTAACATATTTTTTTCTTGTGTTTTGATTTATCGTTTATTAATGTCTTGATAAACACAAGAGAAAAACAAGAACTGCCTGGAGTCGAACCCGGGACCTCTGACTTACTAGATTTTGGTTATTCCACTGAGCCATATACCCCAGACTAATAATATATATATATATATATATATATATATATATATATATATATATATATATATATAATATGTGTGTTGTATGTACCATACGGTATGTGATAATATGTAATAATGATGAACCTTCAGTGATTAATATTAATCTCATACAATGATAGTAGAATCAAGTAAGTTCGTATCCTAAATTGTGTAAACCGAGGTGTTGATGTAACGTGCTTAACACCGTTTATTTGTCATGAGTTGAAAACTTACTTTAAAAATGCTATCGATACTTAATTAATACATGGCTTTAAAATATGTTAAGTATTTATAATACATTTATAATTAACCATAATATATTTATAAATTAAGAATCAACGGCATTGTTAAAATGAAAAGTGTTCAACTTAACTTACAAATTATAGGTAGGTATGAAGCACTTTAAATCAGCACATCAGTAAGTCAACATACTAGGTTGGTAGAATTGTATGATATATATGTATATATAACTTGAACGTGCACACTCTTCTAGGTATCGCAATGGGGTATATTATATACACCTCTAAATACAATCGCCGTCCGTAAACAACGAATAGCGCTAACCTGTGTTTGAAGAACGAGCTCCATCCAGGCATGAACCCTGGACTTCTAAAGAACCACAACATCACCAGAATAGCGAATAATGCTACCACTACTTTCTCACAAAACCTAGATCGGGTCTGAGTTATATTAACATATAAATACGTATAGTTATTTTAGTTGAACACTAAACTATGGTCAATTATGATATCTTATATATATAGTACTATACAATATTATCCATGTTTGGTATATATTTTAATATAGGTCGCATGAATTCTAGTTGTATTATAGGTGTATACACCATACAGTATATACGATACAGTACCTAATATCTCCGAGTTCTCGTTTCTCTCTTCGCATAGCCTCCATTACCCTATCATTCGCACCGTCTTCAGCGGTTTCCTTGGTTACGAACAGGTTCCTATAGGTAGATAGTAATGTACGCGTGAGTATGATGTGTAACGATAACGACATGTATGGAGGCTAAGGACATGCCGCGATAATAGATTATCACTAGGAGGAGTAACATACAAGGAAACAACGATAGTAAATGTATAGCCCTTATTCGTCTTATTCGAAACCCTCACGAAGCAAAAATAAACCGAATATCAGCATTTACATTTATTAGATTATAAACGACGAAATATTCTAACAAATTATTATTATCAGAATCTGAGATTTGGTTAGCATGACGTTAGTCAGGTGGACATGTTGAGAGGTGGAGAGTCAGTTGATGCATTGCGTAACTATAACTGTAGTCCATCCACATCTCTAACGTCAACTGCTACACAAGCACTAACTTGCTAGCAGTAAGAGCGTACTGTAAGGATGATAATAGACAATTTGTTTGTGTGTGGACACATTGCATCTTATAGCTATTGAAATTCTAAGAATATATGTATACTTCAATTTTTGTTTGAGTCATTTTTTACGACACGATATACCATTTCCTTTCTAACTCTTCCGCCTTGCCGTGGTAGAAAGGCTTGCGCTCATCAATGATTCCTTGAGCTATGGTAACGGGGATTAAAAATCTCTAGTAGCTTCAAGCATGTTACAAAGATCAGGGATGAGATGTCATACTAAATTGAAGTAACCGACATTAGGAGTTGTGACCAATGTTGGTATATCAGCAAAGACAACCCAATTATGACAAGTACAACAAACAGCTCCAGGGTTAAAGCCCCTGCTTACAACACCACCCAGCTTCCGACTGTAGATGTGGATCAAAATAAAATCAAAAATGACGGTATATCTCCAAACCCGAAAGGAAGGGATATACTTGACAACAAATACATGAGGGCTAAAAACAAACTATTAAAATGCAGAAAAATATTAAATATATCCGTTATGAACGTTAGAACAATTCATTTAAAATCAAAAAAGAAGAACTCGCAAATAACATGAAAATGAACAACATTAACATACTAGGCATAGTCGATCACAAGATCAATCATACAGATAACATTCGATACGAAAATATTGGTAATATAACTCTGATTACTAGCTCAGCATGGCGCAACTTAAATAATGCTTCCGTTGGAGTCATAGGAATTATGGTAGACAGATCTTCAGAAAATGTCATAACCGAAATTAAAAAATGGAACGAGCGTATATTGATTGTCAATTTTAATGGAAATCCAATGACAACACTAATAATACACTATTCTCCATGCGAAGGTAGAAATGATGCTGCAGAGCACTACTACCAACTTACACAAGCTACTGAAACTATCCCATAACACAACGTACTACTAACAGTTGAGATTTTAATGCCCACATTGGTAGCCATGATACTGACAATAAATTCACATTTCACCAATCTACAAATACCAATGGAAAACTCGCTATCGACTATGCAGATGAAGCAGATATGATAAAAACAAATACCCACTTTCAAAAAAGAAAGGGTAAGTTGTGGACCTTCCTCTCAGATACTGGAGGTATAAAAACCCAAGTCGATTATATAATAATACGGAAAAAATGGATGAACAGTGTGAATAACTGCGAAGCATACAATTCCTTCAGTAGTATTGGATCTGACCACCGGTTAATCACTGCAAAGATAAAACTAAGTTTAAGATCTAATAAAAACGAACAAAAAGAATGACATATGACTGGTCTGTTCTTAAAAATAAAAATACAAGTAAAGAATATTCCATTATGACTCGAAACAGAATTGAAATTTTAAACAAAAACAAAGAATGTGACGGGAGCGCAACATCTCTCTATGAAAACTTTGTTAAAGCTAATGATGAAACATCAAACCTACTAATTCCAAAGAAAGAAAAGCTGAAAATAAAGATCATATCTGAAGACACAATAATCATTGAAGCCAGAGATAAGGTTAACGTAGCTTTCAGTATTTACTCAAAAACGCCAACAGATAGTAACCAAGATACCCTTAGACATGCAAAACAGAAACTCCAATCTGAATATGAATCTGAAGAACTCGATAGAGATATTCAAGGTATTGAGCAGGCAAATAAGCTATCCAAACACGCAGCCAGTTGGAAATTAATTAATAAGATTACTGGTCGGAAACTCTCGAAAAGATGTATTATCAAAGCAAGAAATAAGGAAGACCGATTAACAATATGGTATGAAAACTTTAAGAAACTCCTAGGTGATAAACATGAAATTAATAATACTGAAATCAAAGTTATCTATCTTGAAACTCTTGATATATCCGTTGGTTATTTTACGAATAGCGAATACACTAAAGTAAAGAATAATCTTATCGATGGTAAAGCAACTGGTCCTGATGGCATACCCCCAGAAGTTTTTAAATATACTAACCTTGATGATATAATCCTCGAATTTGCAAATCAAATGCTAATACAAAGTAAAAAACCAGCTCAATGGTCTAAATGTGATATAGTTCCTATTCCAAAATCTGGCTACCTAGAAGAAGTTGGTAACTATAGAGGAATTGCATTATCAGCAGTCATCGCAAAAATAATTAACAAGATGCTATTAAATCGCATTCAACCGTATATTGAACCTCTATTAAGACCAAACCAAAATGGGTTCAGATCCGATAGATCTACAATGGCACATATCCTTGCACTGAGAAGGTTAATTGAAGGAATTAAGAGCCATGACCTAAAAGCAGTTATTATTTTTGTTGATTTCAAAAAAGCATTTGATAGTATTGATAGCGGGAAAATGATAACAATTTTAGCAGCATATGGTATACCATCTATCATAACCAATGCAATAGCACTATTCTATGAAAACACTGAAGTGAGAATTATAACACATGATGGCGAAACAGAATTCTTCAAAATGTCAAAGGGTGTGCTACAGGGAGACACTCTAGCACCCTTCTTATTTATCATAACTCTAGACTACATAATGCGTCAAGTATTTAGTGAAAATGATTAAAATCTCGGTTTCAAGTTAACAGAGAGAAGATGTAGTAGAGAACCAGCAGTCGTTATAACCGATCTAAGTTATGCTGACGATATAGCACTGATATCTCAAGAACTATACCAAGCTGTTACTAATAATAACTGTTACAGAGAAATGTCCAACGCGATCACAAGGATGAAAGTCAAAGGCGCGCCAGGGAAGGATAAGATTCACCCAAGGTTCATCAAAGCCATGGGCCCAATCGCAGCCAGCTTCATGTTGGGCATTTTCAATGATTCATGGAAAACAGGATCTTGCCCGGCTTCATGGAGGGAGGCTATAATTGTCCACATATTGAAAAAGGGTAAGCCGGCAAGTCAGATCGACTCCTTCCGCCCAGTATCGCTCACATCCTGCGTGGCAAAAACCATGGAGAGAATGGTGGCAAGCCGCCTCTCCTACATGGCAGAGTCCAATGAGTGGTGGTGCCAGGACCAGGCTGGTTTTCGGACCCTCAGATCATGCGAGGATCAAGTCCTCCGCCTCTCCCAAGCAGTCAGTGACGGTTGCCAGACTCGACCCTCTAAGCGCTGCGTCCTCGCACTACTGGACTACAGTAAGGCGTATGACACGGTATGGCGGAATCGCTTGTTTCAGCTGATGATGGAGAAAGGTGTATCGAGGACTATCGTCCGATGGATCAGAGGATTCCTCTGCGACAGAAAGGCAGCTGTTCGGATCGACGGCGTTATCGGCGCCAGCAGAAAGATGCAACAAGGAGTGCCCCAGGGAGCTGTACTATCACCCCTACTATTCCTCTTCTATATTAATGGTATTAGAGAAGAAGTCCCGAGCGGGGTGAGCGTCATGTATGCGGACGACATGGCGATCTGGAGTCAGGACCGCGATAAGACTGTTGCTGAGAGCAAGGTGCAAGAGGCGGTGCACAGGGTATCGGCGTGGAGTTATCTCCACAAGCTTAAATTGAACACGTCGAAGTGTGAAGTGTCGTTCTTCACTTCCGACACTCATGAAGAAAAGTGTATTCCGTCGATTACCCTAGATAACCAGCCCTTCATATTCAACAAGACTCCCAAGTTCCTCGGGGTCACCTTTGACCGCTCTCTATCCTTTCGGCCACATGTCGACTCTGTCAAGCTCAGAGTGATGTCCAGGATCCGGATCCTATCCTCCCTGTCATCCAAAGAGTGGGGATGGAGCAGAAGATGCATGACGCGGATATACACAGCACTGATTCACAGCACACTGCACTACTGCGGCGTGGCTTGGCAACCGTGGCTCGCGAAGTCGAACGTTGCCATTCTGGAACGAGTACAGAATCGGGCTCTACGTATACTAACAGGTCAACTGGCTGACACACCTCTCGAATGCTTACGCACGGAGGCCGAGCTAACTTCCTTCGAGACGCAGATCAGACGTAACTGCATTGTTGCCTGGGAAAGGTCAGCTAGGCTCCCCGCCGGCAACCCACGCCACAAACTGTTCACCTCGCCTATCGAGCATAAATGGAAAAGGTCGAGCTTCAGTACCCTAGATCAAGCAGAATGCGCGCGCATCGGCCTGGACCAATTGCCTAGAGAGAGGTTTGCTCCAAAAAAAGCGCCACCCTGGAACTGGGACAGAGATCCAACATGGACAGTAGATACGCGACTAAATGGCGGCAGCGATAAGTCCTGTGACCTGAGAACCCTGCTCACGGAGACATTGGACACCATTGCGGCAGCCGGAGAAGTGGAGATCACCATCTATACGGACGGATCGGCGGAAAGAGGATATACAAATGGAGGCAGTGCAGCAGTAGTAACATCAGGTCCAACCATTGACCCAGTCAAAATCACCTCCATCACACGCAAGGGAAGACGTCTCACGTCGTCCTATGAGACGGAAATGACAGCGATGCTACTGGCAGTTGGCTGGATCAAGAACCGCGAACTCCTCCGCGACCTGTCCACACTGCCCAGGAGCCCCAGAGACGCTCGATCACTGGCTCAAAGAGTGCCCGGCCACAGCTCGAAGACGAATCCGTGAGTTTGGGGGAGCGGCGCCCCTACTGTCAGCCCTGATTGAACAACCAGAGGCTGTAATAGCGTTTGCGCATGGACTCCCGACGGGAGTCTCCCGTCCATGTGAACGCTACGCCGCGAACAACAACAACAACAACAACTCTTACAGAGAGTTGAATTAGAAGCTGGAAAATTAGGTATAACGCTAAACACTAGAAAAATAAAAGTTATCGGATATAACCTTCAACAATCCCCATTTATTAAAATAATAAGTGGTGAAACAATAAATTAAGTGTCCAATTACAAATATCTGGGAGCATGGATTTCAAGTTATGAAAAGGACTTTGAAATCAGAAAGGCTCTTGCTTGGACGGTTATTCACAGAATGAAACGACTATGAACATCTAACATGAGTAATCAGTTAAAGATCCGGGCCTTTAAATCTACTGTTGAAACCGTTCTGCTATATATGGAAGTCAATGCTGGACCGTAGACAGTAAGCTGAGAAAACGGATAGATGGATGCTATACTCGCTTACTACGCATGGCACAAAATATCTCATGGAAAAGTAAAACGAACAACGAAAAACTGTATAATGGTTTACCTAAAGTAACAGATATAATCTCTGAAAGAATGCTGAATCTTGCTGGAAACTGTGTACGTCATAAAGAAGAGATAGCCCATAATCTAGTTATATGGACGCCCACACGAGGAAAGAGAAGAAGAGGACGTCAGCAGCTTACATTTGTAGATGCTCTAAAACTTCAAACTGACCTTGAGAGTATCGCTGAGATTCGTTATGTGATGATGGATCGTGGTAAATGGAAGAAACTGTCAAAATTGGGTCGAGCGAGAGCTCGACGAAAGTAAAGTAAGTAAGTATACTGTACATTTATTTTTGAGTCATTTTTTACGACACAACACACTGTGAAAATTACAAGAAATTTCCAGGAATTTTTTTTTTTTAATCTATTTTTTATATTTTCTATTCCATTATTATAAAATAAATAGTGTGTTAAAATTTGATAACAAATTATTCATTACAAAAGTTTAAAATACTTATTTTTTTATAATTTATTTTATATATTGCAAAATGTGTATCTAACTACATGTTAAACTTCACGAGGCTGCAATGTGACCTTAGATTAATACAAATTTTAAAAAATATGTGTGCTTCATTTTAAGGGTTTATTTATATTTATTATTTATATTTATATTTATTAAGAAAAAATAGTCATATGTTAATCTGTTATTTTCATTATTATATGATCGCCCTTAGCGTACTGGTACTAACCTAGGACCCACGTAGATCACCAGAAACCACGCCCACAATATGGCGATGTTAGCGAGGGCTATAGGCAGTCCGTATGTCAGCCATGTGGCGAAGTTAACGGGGGATTCTTGTATACCTCGCGACATATACCACCTGTTTATATGTATATACGTGCAATATGTGTAATGGGTTAGAATACATTAATATATATAGTGGGTGTTTATATGTAAAAGTTAAGTTTTTGTACCAATTCGTAATAGATGGCAACATCTTATCACTAATTTTAATATGGTCAATAATCATGATAAGGTGTACAAACCCATATTCATAAGTACACGTGGTACCATATGTGTTAATGATTTTCTACCCACCACATACATTATAATGTATACATCTGTATACAGGTATTTAAATATGGCTAAAAATTAAAAAGTCCACCTGACCATATGACCATCTGACCATATGACTATCTGACCATCTGACCACCTGACCAGCTACAACATTCACACTCGTAGTATACTATAATGTTAATATTCGGTTTAACAACATGTTATTAATAACATGTATGATTGTTACACGCACACCTCACGAACTCACACCCCACATGCGCGCGCACACAAACGCGCGCGCACGAACACTGTGCGTCATACGCACGTATACATACTCGTCTATGTAGTGTTTCATGACCAGATTAGGACCAGTACCGGTCAACGTAGCCACGCCTCCTATGTTGGAGGCGTACATGATACTCAATGTCAAACACACCTCCGCTGACCTCTGTTCATTTCGACGTCGAGGGGGCGTTTCCCTAAAGTTACGAAAGTAATCAATATATCGCGTGCGGGGGATTTTAATAGTATAGTTATATGACTAATAAATTATGGATTATTAAATAACATATCTAATAGACAGGTTTATAAAATATGTAATTCTGTATAATTATTAATAAATCCCTATTGAAAATAATGGTATATATATGGGTATACCCTCTAATATTGTCATATGTTTATTAGTATACATTAGGATGTCATTAGTAAAAGAATATAATTTTTAGGAAACACGTATTATATGTGTAATATAAACTATGGTGAATGTAGGGTTAAATAAGCTAGATATTTCATTGCGATAATATAAAAATTGAAGCGATAATTAGATAGGATGATTTATAATTAGATAACTTAATTGTCTTAAACTTTTTACTAGGCGATATTTGTTCTTGTTGCGGTTGTTGCGGTTGTTGTTCTTGTTCTTGCGGATATAGTTCAGAGGTCACAGCTGTCAGTATAGGCAGCATCAGGGCACATGCTGCAGTGTTCACTATACACATGGATAGTAAGGCTGTTGATACTTGGAAGCCTAACATCAACCTGCAGGTATACATGTAACAGTGCTGCATTAGAGTTCAGTTAGTCTGATATGTATGATATCAATATGTATACAGTATTCATATTAATACTATATATATATATATATATATATATATTCGCTGATAATTAAATCGATAACATATATATATACTTATATTATATTAATTATATCGTATTATATGGTCTATATTTTTTTTAACTATATATATGCTCGATATATTGTGTTTACTTATAATTTATTAAATATTTGTAACTTATTCACTAATTAATTATATTTTCTAATAAAATATATTACATTTTAACTACGTTTTTATATATTATCAATAGGTTATAATATATCAATAATCAAATTAATATAATATTAATAAATATAGTTTTAATATTATAATTAAATTATTAATATTATTTTCTATATATATTTCTTCTGCCGAGCAAGCTCGACCTGGTAAGGTAAGGTAATTAATATTATTACAAATTTAATAATATTTTTAATATTCCATATAAATAGATATATTGTTAATATAATAATTGTATTTAATATTCTAAATATGTTTCAAGTTAATAATTATTTATAATATATAATTAATATTTAATTAATATATTATTATTTAAATTAATATATTGTAAGCATAGATTTATAGTTAGGTAAAATACAAATTAATGATTATAAGTTATCAATTGACTGTTATGTATCCAATAAACACAAAAATTAGATAAGTAAATGAGGTTAAACATGTGAAACATTTAGTTACATGGACAATGTTTATACTCGTTTATTAATTGTTCGATGAATTCAATGTAGTCAATGAAGTGAATGCCTATATTTTTGAGATATCGTACGCAAATAACAAGAATTCGTGCGAATTTATAATGTAAGTTTTAAATATAAGTTTTAATCTATTCAATATATCACCGCTACAGCGGTAATATATAGTATACTGATATATAGTATACTATATATTGATATAATATATTAGTTTTATAATTTAATATAACATTACTAAAAACTGGATATAAAAAATATATGAATTAATATATATATATATATATATATATATATATATATATATATATATATATATATATATATATATATATATATATATGTGTGTGTGTGTGTGTGTGTGTTATAATATAAATTTAAAATAACTATCACTATATATAAACACTAAACATACATTCACATAGGTATACCTTGTGTTATATACACAAATATATAGATTTATATATTTAATCTATATACATTTATATATGAATATTTTTATATTCTTATATTTATGTATTTGTGTACAAATTAGAAATATATTCCAGACAGATTATGTTAGTTTCTAATAATCGACATAATGTTATATAAATACTCTGAAGATAAACATAGATATGACGCAATATTATTAGATATTCGATATAACGACAATCCATCATATTTGTTCATATCATATTTGTTATAAAAAATATGATGGGATAAATGTGATTATAAGCATAAAAATACGAAATTAATTATTTCAACCGAGTATACAATGTATACAATGTATACTATATGTGCATTGATATGCATATTAGATTTAATAACACAAACATTCCAACATTCTTCACATGTATATACCTATACACACATCCATATATATATACAAGCATGTATACACATATAAACACATACACACATGCATATATATACAAGCATGTATACACATATAAACACATACACTTATATGGTTAGAAAATATAGGATAACAAGTGATATTGTAATTATATAGAATAATTATAATTCTTATATAGAATACAAAAAAAAATAATAAAAAGACAAACTAAAAAGTCCTTACTATTTCGAGATGTTTTTCCAGTCAAATTATAAAAGTTGTAAATTAAATTTTATCTCAGCGAACAAATGATTGCCTACTATTGATGTACATGATACCGATCCTTTTTACACCGAGCCGAGACTTTTGGTTTTTGATGCCGAGCCGACACTTTCATTTTCGAAAAAAAAAGCCCGAGCTGAGCCGAGCCGAGACTCTAATAAAACGAGCCCGAGCCGAGTTGAGACTTTAGGTAACTGAGACTGAGACTGCATCATGCTTTAGATTTGAGCATCATTTACTGCATCACTAGTGCCTACATCACAACTCATACATACACACGTCGATTACGCAACCTACCACTTGAGATTAGGACCGACGGTCAAGATAACATTGACCGCTACCCGCTTGTGTATTCCGCTGGTCTCGATAGCTTGAGCCACTATCAGACCTCCCATGATCACTGTGTTTGTGTTCTGTGTGAGGCAGGTAGGTAAGTTGGTACGTGTGTGTACAGTGCGATAGGTAGGTACATTATAGTGTACACTAGGAGAGACTGTCTGGTAACCTGTGTAGTTCCCTTCATACAAAGGTACCAGCCAACTCGGAATAACTCAACTTAATAATTATTGATATAATAACAAAATTGAAAATCGACAATAATTCTGAAATCTAAACAATATTTAACAAAGATAGAAATTTACATTGAAAATTACGAAAAAAAAATAAATTACATGAAAGGAAAAAAATTGTAGAAGTAAAAATTTAATTTTAGCATATGTATCATCCTTAATATATAATTAAAAAAAAAATTTAAATAATTAAATCGATCTAACGGTAATTTCAACTTATTTTTGAATTTTTTCTAAATCGAAAAAAATAATTATCAATTTGTTTTTGAAAGTTTTGCTAGCTAGCTCACATATGTCATAAATGTTATCTTAAACATTTTTGTGAAGTTCATTACAAAATATTTGAATATTGGTAAAGCTAAGTGTACTTTAAATGAAATATTTGCATTTATGATTGAATGTAAATTTCTATATTACTTAAGTATATATACTTATATATTTTTGTATTCGTGTAAGTGTGCAATGCACAGTGCATTGTCATAAAAATAAAATATTTGACATATATATATATATATATATATATATATATATATATATATAGTATATACTATATACATATATTATAATATTAATAAAGTAAAAAATTACGTAAACATTTAAAATAATTTTTTAATTTTTTTATATTTTTTATATTAATACAATTTCTTCGATTATTTTTTTGATAAATTATTTTAATAAAGAATCAAAATGTGTAGTGAGATTATAATGGATCACTGAAGTATAATAAAAAAAATATTTATATTTCTAACGATTTTTTTTGTTTACTACAAAATTAATTTGTTGTTAAAATTCTCAATAAAATTATTTTTTTGAATATGAATATGCTATTTTTATATTAATACTTATTATTTTATATTCATATAATTATGATAGACATATATAATATACTTTTTTTGTTATTCCATTGATAATTTTTTTTTCTAATTAGAAAAAATTTAAAAATAAATTAAAATTTCCTTTAGATTGATTAAATTATTTTTTGTTTAAATTTACAAAATCTTAAGGATATTAAGGATGTATTTATATACTACATAAGTTAAAAGGTAATTTTTAATGGTAAACAAAAATTCCTTTCATATATCTGTGATTTAATTTTTTTTTCGTAATTTTCAATGAACATTTCTATCTTTTTTAAATATTGTTTTGCTTCCAGAATTTTTATCGGTTTTCAATTATTTTTTTTTAAATATCTATAATGATTAAGAGGAGTTATTCCGAGTTAGTTGATACTTTTCTATGAAGGAAACTACAATGTACATTGTATACAATGTACAATGTACAATGTACATTATATATAATGTATACAATTACATATATATATACATGTGCAATATATACTCTACACTGTACACTGTACAGTGTACAATGTAAAATGGATAATAGGATAATACATATGCACTATACAAAGTTCATTGAACATTATACATTATATGTATATATATGTATCTACACATATGTGTTGGTTATTTAGATGTGTTATTGTCAAGTAAATAGTACAAGTTTAGACGATTAATAGAAACGTCGCTTACATACATAGATTTATCACATACCAGGTAAAATATAACTATATGTTTACAGATCACTCTGCACGTGTATTCTATAGAAGTTATCTATAAATAGATAAAACGTATAGATAACGTCGTATAGGAAATATTACAAATAGATAATTTGTAGAATGGTTATTAAGTTATTAGTATGCAATGTACGGTTTGATAAGCAATTGATTAATAAGTTCATTGTTAATGTTACAAGTTCATGTTTATATATGATATATGAAACATAATAATAACACCATAGTGTAACTAACTAATATTAGTTATGTAATGAATACTATCATAAGCATGTGTGATATTTATTATTAATAAGTATTTTTCACAACTCGAGTTGAGAAAAATACTTAAACTTAACGATCGTACGCTTGCAGTGTACGATGTACACTGCTCGGCTTGTAACATGATATAACAGGTTATACAAATATCTTTTTATGAGGTATTTTGTGGACAGTTTCCCCACCACACAAGTATTGTTTACTCCCCATATGTTTACATTTTTTACAGCAGAAAAATCAGATTTTTTCATAATAAATGATATCACTATATCGTGTATTTATTATAAATCAGTGGATCATATTATAAGAGATCGTTTAACGTATTTAATTGAAAATAAACAAATTATTTTGAAATTTCCCTCTCCCACACAATTTCCAATCGAGAGTTATAACCAAACTTTAATCAATCTAATAATAAAAGTGTAGTTGACTATATATATAATATGTGTATTGAAATATACGACTATTTGGAATATGATCGCGCTGGCGACCACCTAGTCTGGTATACATTGTATGATGACATGTTCAATTAATGGTTATACGTATTGTTTTGATGATTATGCATTATTGTAAATGATTACCAGTATACTAGTATATAGTATACTATATATATATATATACTGCGAACTCTATAAGAATCTCGTTTATTTCAATAAATGTATTCTTATAAATTTATATATTTCTTAAGAGGTTTTTATTTTTCCAATGATTTTAAGAATTAATTTATAATTGAAAATACGTGATATAACCTTGTTATATATATATATATATATATTTAATAATAATAATAATATTTATTCATTGAATCACTATATATATTGAATATAATACAAAATAGCGAATACAAATGTACCCTTGAGAAGTCATAGACTTGTATATGTTATAAATAACTGTGAGGGCACAGGACAATTATATTAATACAAAACAAATAGTAAACATTTTCTTATGTTTTGATTAAATATTTATTAATTTCTTGATAAACAAAAGAGTGAAAAAACTAGAACTGCCTGGTGTCAGAACCGGAACATCTCACTTACCAGATGTTGATGTCCCACTGATAAGCTATTTTATCACTATTATATCACTATTTTATTTAAAAGTAGTAATAAAAACAATAGTTTATAAATATGATTTATTTAAAATAGTTTTTTATAAATTATTATAAAAAAATTGTCTTATAGAAAAATATATAATTCAAACTATAGTTAGTAAATTATATTCAAACTATATATAGATAGATATATAGCTTAACAAACAACTAGTAATGAGATAAATCGAAGTTTCAAAATATTTCATAAATCTTCCATGTTAAAATATAATGTTAAACATTCCTATCTCTTCAATATTTGACTTTAATGAGGTTATATAATATATAATTTATTTTTTTAAATTATTTATGTTTTTAATTAATTATAGTATCTATATATACTATAGTATTGTAAAATTCCCGCGCTTAATATGTATTAATACTGTAGCATGCACCGGCTTACTGCGCACGTATATCATCGTAACGTGATGTCATATATTACGCAATAGGGTGGTCATGAGATCTGTTAATTCTTGCCGCATCAAATACTGGTTTCGCGTGATAATACTAGAAAATAGAACACGTTCTATTTTAGTAGTGTGTATGTAATTAATAAGAAATCTTAGTTTTGTGTTATGAAAACTTTCACATAGCAAGTAGCATAGTACAACTTCGATACGACGAGTATTTACGGATACAGTGAACGCCCTACAACGCGTGACCTCTAATGACCTCTAATGACCTTGATATACTGCGACGTGACTTCACCGGTAGAGGACACTCCGAACAGTGGAAGGAGAACAATAGGCAGGAATGCGGTCACGGTTAACGGTACAACTTGTGTACACCAATACACGATCATTAACAGCATAACGTATGCCACCGACATCTTCTATAGAAGGGGTGGCAGGGGGGTTGTGGGGGTGGGGTGGTATGGATGGTGGTATTGGGAGATATAGTATGGTAATAGGCTTATTTGTAGTGTGAGTTGTAGTGGGGTGTTATGGATGATAGAGGTGGTGTTGTAGTATTTTGAATCGGGAGGGATCCATCACTCGAGTGATGGTATACCACGTATACTATATATAGTAGGTGTGGTGGTAGTGGTTAGTAATAGTTAATATATATCAATGTTGAATAGTACCTAAATTTAAACACCGTAATATATAATATACATAATCTAGTTTTATAAATTATAAATATAATATATAACTACTAGACATTGTTAAATATTAGATAATATAAAATAGTTAATATTTAACGGGAAACAACAATAAATATGCTATATTATATTGAAGCCCTTTGGAGGAAAAAGCATATTAATATTATAAATTAGAAAACAAAATTCTTCTAATAAATATTATTATTACTTCGATTCTGAAATGAGTGTAATTGCTCGCGTTTAGTTTCAATTGCAAGTGTATTATAGGTGTCCGATACTAAATTATCTGATCACATTTGTTAAACTTAAATTGTAAAAGAATTATATTCAAAGACTTTTTATCTATAGTTGAATATAGGTAGGCCTATACTATAACTATATATATTATTGGTACTATATTTGGTATACTAGGTAGTATATTTAATAATTAATAAATTCAGAATATATTAAGTAATGGTACACATTTCAGGAAATATATATATTCTTATAGTGGAATGGTTAAACTTTTAAGTTTATGTTTTAATAGACTACATTTTATATATATATATATATATATATATATATATATATATATTAGCATATATTACTAACATCTGATGGCCATATTATAACCATGGGCAGTAACAATATAGGTGTCAGTATAGCTATCAGTTGTTTCCGGAACATGATAACGGTGTTCAGCATCGTACGAGACATAGTGGGTCCACCTTTCTATTTCCGGGGGGTTTTGTGACTACTGTGTACGCGAGTTGGGGTACTGTAGGTGAGGAGGGGGTACTGTAGGTAAGAATAGTATCAAATATATATTAAATATATATATATATATATATATATATATATATATATATATATTTAATTATCTCTTATTATTTTACATTGGTGAAGTCCCTTCGTTCAGTAAATTAGATGACGTTTTCACTTCTACACACATATCATTAATATCCATTAGAACCGCTATGGTGTTAAGGCATACAGATTTCAACAAGCGCTATTCATCTTATATATATACAATTATAGAAGTTGAATTATAAATATTATGTCATATCATTGTATATACAATATTGTTCCGGAAGATCTGTGAACACATATATTACTGCATGCATATAATGCTCAATCCTGATGAGCTATATAATAAGTTGTATATATATATATATATATAGTTATAATCGCATAGTCTTATAAACTTAATTAATTACTTTTTACTTACTTTATCCCATGACCCTTGAATACATATTTTACACAACAACGTCGCCATTCGTTTCGATCATTTATTATCATCAGTAGTTATCCAAGATATTTGGATTTCCATTTAAAAATATTGTCCATCCATTCCATCTTTGGGTGACCTCGAGGTCTTGCACATTCGATTTTTCTTTATTGAATGGTTTTAGCATGAATATTGTGACGTTATACATGTCCAACTAACACACCTTTCTTTTTTTTGATTATTGATAATAGTGGTGGAAAGTTCCCAACATAAGAGTTTATTTTCTATTTAATGTAGATATTGGTTCTATGGTCTCTGTATTTTACACCTAATAGCCATCTGTGCGCTTTATTTTCGAGAGATTAACTTTTTTTCTCCCTCTTTTAATTAATCGTCCAAGTTTCCCATCGTAGAGTAATATTGATATAACAATGTTTTGTACCGCCTGAATTTGGTTTTAAAGCTAATTGTTTTGCTTATCCATATAGTTTGAAATCTTATCAATGCCGATGTAGAGATGGCTAGTATATTTCGGAACTCCGCTTCAATGGTAGGTCTATCTTTATTTATAGTTAAAACTATCTTTATTTATAGTTGCCCTAGATTTTTAAATGTATCTACCTTATCCAATATTTCTCCATTCATTCTGATATTTGTAAACTTTCATATCTGCTGTTCACCATGGTTTTGCTCTTTTCAGAGATAATAATTACATACCATAATATCTTGCATATGTTGATAGACTATTTGTAATTTGTTTTAGTTCATCGTTTCTACCACTTATTTGATCAATGTCATCAGCGAATCGAAGGTTGGATATTTCTTTACCGCTTATAGGGATACAGGAATAGAGATTTATCATGGTATCTGACATAATCTGTTTTGGGTAGATATTACATAGAATAGGGGATAGGGGTATCATTGATGTACAATGTACATTGTACATCCTTGTCGAACATCCATATAATTTTTGAATGGATCGATCCATTCAAAATTCCGAGATCTCCAATATTTTTTCTAGTAAGACTGCACTATCTAAGTTTGCATACAGTGATTTAATGGTCTATGTTATATCTTGTGATATACCAACACTATCCATGCCATGCCTTCGTGCCATATATATATATATATATATACGAATGCCTTTTTAAAATCAATGAAGTTATGAAAAAGATTTATTTGAACTCCCAGATGTTTTTCAATGATCATTCGGCAATTTATGATTTGTTCGACGGTATTACGTCCTCTTCTAAAGCCTGCTTTTTCTTCTGAAAGAATATGTTCAGCTTGTGTGTTTAATATTTCCAGAAGTATTTTTAACATAATTGTACTTGCGTTGCTAATTAAAGTGTTCGATAGTTCGAGAAATTTATTGAATCACCTTTTTTTGGAAAAGGGATTATCAGTGATTTGGTCCATTGTTCCGGTCACTCTTTTGTCTCCTTCATGTGTTGAAATAGTGAAGTATTTATATCTTTATTAGCTCACCTGATATATTATCAATACCAGAAGTTTTTCTATTTTTTAGATTTGTGATTTTGTGTCTTACTTCAGATTATATTATAGGTAGTGAAGTATCATGTTAGGGTGTTGTTGTATCTTTAATTAGATATTCATTTACCTGTATATGGTAATTATGTAGTTCATTGCCATATTCGGTCCACCTTCTCATAATCCGTTGTTGTCCGCATAATGTTTATCATTTTTATCAAAGATAATCATCTTCTTCTTATGACTTGGTTTAGTTAGATTTTTTAATATTTTTTATACTATTTTATTCGATAGGTTTCTTGACATATCATCATTTATAGAATTGCATTGTTCGTGTTTCCATTCTTCTTTAGTCTTATTCATCATCCTTCTCAACATTGCATTCGAGTGATCTAGAGATATAGAATTTATTTAGTCATCCAAGCTTGTTTCTTTTTTATGTGTTTTCCGATTATTTAGAAGGCGACTGATATAATGCTATTTTTTACCACTTCTTATATCGTTTTGGGAATTTTGTTAAGCATGTCTAGATTATGTTATTAGTTTGCAGGATGTTTCTATATGACTAGATTGTTGTTTGGTTATTAAGATTTTCTAAATCAAATCGTATTATATTTCATTTCGTTCGTTTCTTTATGATTAGCTTCAATTTGATGTTGAATAAGACCAGGTCATGGTCACGGGGATAAGTTCTTGTGTATGTCCTGATTATGCTAGATTTGAAGCGTTGAGGGATTAGAATGTAGTCAATTTGATTTTGCGTTAATCCATGTGTAGAGTGCCATGTGATAATTCTAGATTTTTGTATGATTGAAGAGCATATTACCAAGATGTAAATTATATTTTTCAAATTCAATTAATCATTCTTCTCTTTCATTTATTAATATATGGCTTTACGAGGTACAGTGTACAACATACATAAGACGTACACTGTACGTATTATCGTAATTGGCCATGCTAAGTGACTATTATTTATTCTTTTTCATTCCAGTCGCAAAGTACTACATGAAAGTCTTTCTTATGTGTCTGCTGGATCATATCCTCGAACTATTCGTAAGATTCTTCTACTTCCTCTTCTGGGTATTCTGATATTGGTGCATATATTTGTATCAGAATACAGTTAATATGAGAAACTTTTATTCGTATTGATAGTATTCCTCGTGAGACTGCATTATAGTTTAGTATTGAATTGCATAGTTCCTTGTTTACTATGAAATCTACACCCTAAATTGTTTGTTTTTATATCCGCTATATATAAACGTATATTCTTTATTAGTTGTCACTTCATCTGTTCCTTTCCACCTAATCTCTGATAAACCAATCACGTTCCATTTACATATGTTTCCAGTTTATGTGACAATTCTTCTAGCTTGCCGCATCTCATTAGTGTTCTTATCTTCCATGTACCAAATTCTGTTGCTGTTGTTGTTAAACGTTTTATTCTATTAACATTGTTGTTGTTGTTGTTGTATCCAGTATACTGACTTTAGTCAATTGTTCGTGTTTAACCTGGAGTTTACCGATGATCCCCGCGACCTATCCGGCATGTTGATGTTGTTGTGTATTGTATTCATAAGCTACCAGTAGGCATAATATTATGATCGGTGACGCGATTTAAATCTAAATCAGTGTAGTATCTAACTTAAAACCTGATAATTCTAAATTATTATCTATAACATTAATTCAACAATAATTCTAGTTATATAATCATAATTACTTATGTCTATAATCGGTTACAAATCACTCATACACAATTTGTAAGTAACTGCTTCATAAGTAACTTATGTAGATTAACACCATATTATTTCAATATGAAATATGCTAACTTAATTTCTAATAATCTATACTCGCAATTATCATGATATATGTTATTGCCTTATTTATATATAAATATATGCAATATATGCTATAGCATTGTATATAAATCTAATATATAGTTGCATATATTATTCTATTAGAATATATTAACCCATATTATCTTAATATTGCTAATATATATATATATATGTATATATATATATATATATATATATATATATATATGACTTTCATTAATTTTTATTTTAACTTTCATGTGTGGCTCTATGTCTAAGGCGTCAGACACACAAGCAGTAGGACACGGGTTAGAGCCTCTTCCGGACCATTAATTAATTTTATAAAATGGGTCTTAAAATATTATTTAGAAGTGATCTTATATAATTGTATATACATTTTATATTATGTATACATATATAAATAAATGATCGGCTCTCATTAAAACCATGGATGCCTTAACATGAGAGCGGCTTCGAAGGGACATTAGAGCCATATATGGTTATAAGTGAAAACTTCATCTAAGTTCCTGGATGTGATGAAAGGACTCCACCAAATAAAAATAACAATATATACATATATTCTACTGTGAGATAGGTGATCCCTAAATTCGCGAGTTAAAAGTTGACGAATAAATATATGAATAATATAATATTATCGAGTGTTGATGGTTTTTAGGTTTTTTCGTAAATACCAAAAAACAGGTTTTTACTAGTTAGTATTATATAACTATAATTTGAATGTGTCTTGTGGTTCTTTCGGTTTTTTCAATAAAACAAGTATAAGTTATAATTATTGCATAACAAAAAACTTATTAAATTATATTATTTGTATTATTATTTTTAAATATGTTAACATATTACACAAAGTAAGACTCTTAGAATCTTATTTTTAATTGGTATTCATGTTACGAGTGTATTTTATAATATATATATATATATATATATATATATATATATGTTATAAAGTTAAGTCTGCAGATATATTGATTAATGTAATATACATTAATGTCGAATTGAATTTAATTCAATTCGGTCATTACGTAATATCGAAATAACTGCATGCATAAATTGTTTTAGGCTTCACGCTCGGTTGATTGCATAGCTATGTGTAGATTTCAATTTTGTAATTAAATGTTTTATTATTTCTATAAATTATTATTCGTTTTGTATTTTATATTTGTTATTGTTATGTATATTTCGTGTCATTCGTTTCCTATAAAACGCAGCTCGGTGAGATTGATACACTTTTGGTTCTACTTCTCACCGGGTTGGTACATATTGTCATTGTTAGTATTATTATTATTATGTTCAAGGTATTTTCTTCGATAAAGTATATACGAACATTCACTTTGTTACATATGTATATATATATATATATATATATATATATATATATATCAAAGATTTATCTATGCAAATATATAAAAATCCCTATATACGCAACGTAATTAATAATAACAACCTGCTGCTTAGGCAGTACACTGTTAAAAAGTAGGGTACATCGAGTACCTTTTCTAGGGTGTAAGTAATTTCCCCCCATAGCCGTACCCTAATTAGGGTACGATTTGAATAAATACGATCAGTACACTAAAAATGATCAAACTGTACCCTAAAGAATTTTAGCTGATTGTACCCTAATTATATGATACCGTGTATCCTAATGCAATTTTATGATATGTACCATAATTGGATTGCAATATTTAACATAGCTGTACCCTAATACATATATAGAGTGTACCCTAGTGCATTTAACAGTCAGGTACCCTAATATTTAACATATATGTACCCTAATAAATATATACATTGTAACCTAGTGAGTTTAAAAGTCGTGTACCCTATATATACCCTATATATAGGGTACATGGTAAAATGTTGTGATAATTCTCGGAGGAGGAGGAGGAGGAGGAGGAGGAGGAGGAGGAGGAGGAGGAGGAGGAGGAGGAGGAGGAGGAGGAGGAGGAGGAGGAGGAGGAGGAGGAGGAGGAGGAGGAGGAGGAGGAGGAGGAGGAGGAGGAGGAGGAGGAGGAGGAGGAGGAGGAGGAGGAGGAGGAGGAGGAGGAGGAGGAGGAGGAGGAGGAGGAGGAAGAGGAGGAGGAGGAGGATATAAACCAATGATAAATTATTTCATAATTATGTAAATTAATGTATGTACTTATAATGTATGTAAATAATTATGATATGTAACTATTTATATATATATATATATATAAACTGTCAACCAATCGATCAATCAATCAATCATTATATATATATATATATAAACTGTCAACCAATCGATCAATCAATCAATCATTATATATATATATATATATATATATATATATTACCGGTGAGATAATACTCTATCCAATTATAACTTTTATTAAATAACTTATTTTATATATATATCACGTCATATAATTATATAATATGATATCCATCATTAATTAATTAATGATGGATATTAATGGATATATATGGATATTAATGATATATATTAATAATATTTTAATAATATAAAATTAATAGAATTTATAAAATCTCCATAAATTAATTAAATTATTAAAACAAATTTAGTTGAATGATTTAAAAAAAAATGAATATCCAGGTACCTAATATAGTTAAAATGATGTTTCAATAACTGTTTAGATTATTAATCATTAAATTAACTATAGTTATATGTTATAACATATGTTATAACATATATTACATATATGTTACTGGTACTTGTAATTATACGAGTATATATGCAAGTATACTGGTGTCACCATATAACGTTAACTGACATGTTAGATAAAGTGGCTTACCTTAAATGCAGGGCTTTATATAATAAGTATGTTACAAGTGTATATTACTTATATCTTAAGACTAATCGCCAATTAGTCAAATTAAGTATGTTAAATAAACGTGATCTATAACAGGTGCGACTAAATAAGTAAGAAAATGGTTTATATAATACTTATACCCAAGTTAGCCTAACGCGTTAAGCACACGCAATACAGTTAATAGTAACGGCGGGTGATTTGATAATAGGGTTAATGGGAGGAGCTACGTAATATAAAAAGTGGACTATATAAAAGACACGCTGATTCTATTCATATACATTCTATGAATATGATTTCGTATACCATGGCCTCCTTTAGCTTGAAGCTACAGGAGCCCTATGTGCCTATACGCGAATTATAGATTTATAGTTTACCGACAAATTACAAGTACAATACAAATCTATTAAATATATTACACATACAATATATATATATATATATATATATATATATATATATACACCTATAGGTGTGTATAGTGGTGTATAGTGGACCACTATTAGTGGTGTATAAACTATAGTTTAGAGTAAAATATAAATCTAATACACTATATAATACATAAATCAATTACATTCAGTATAATAATATATACAAGTGTATACACTATATATTAACTGTATATTTATATATAAATAACACATACATATATATATATACATATATATATATATATATATATATATATATATATATATATATATATATATATATGTGTGTGTGTTATATATGTTATTACATTAATATAGCATGCACGTATACATTTACTTATGAATACTCGTGTATTACTAAACTGGTGTTCATATACACGTATACAAAACGCGCGTATATTCGTATTATATATTAATATATCATATATATCATATATGATATATATATCATATTAATATCCGTATTAATATGATCACGTATGTACTACACACTATAGTGATGCAGTAAACGATGCTCAAATATAAAGCATGAAGCAGTCTCAGTTACCTACAGTCTCAACTCGGCTCGGGCTCATTTTGCTAGAGTCTCGGCTCGGCTCGGGCTCATTTTTTATTATGAAAATGAAAATATCGGCTCGGCATCAAAAGCTCGGCATCATTTACATCACTACTACATACATACATGAGTATACTCATGTATACATATATAAGTTTACCGAGTTTTACTGGAACTCATCTTTAGAGCAAGTATTCAACGATATCAAAGATAGGATATGCACACAGACTACTCTGGTATACTATGATCCTCAATCTACTTTACAGGCCGATGCGTCTGGTTACGGTGTCGGAGCAACACTGTTACAGGAAGGTCGTCCACTGGCCTTCTCATCAAAATCCTTTAGCCCAGCTGAGAACAGATAGACCAACATCGAGAGAGAAATTCTAGCGATAGTATTTTGATGTGAACGTTTTCACAACTATATTTATAGAACACGGTTTATTGTACACTATGACCATAAACCCTTAGAGATGATCGTCCGGAAGAATCTACATTCAGCACCAACTCGTATGCACCATATATATGGTTATTATTATAATATTAACATATGTTAATTACAGTACAACAATATGATTTCGATCTAGAATACAAACCTAGTTCAGAGATGCATTTATCTGATGCACTATCGTGTCAACCTATTAGTGCTGATAAACATAGTAACCTTGATATATAGATCACATCTATTCAATTCTCTCGTCGACTCTTACGAAACTACAAGCTGAGACTTCTGAAGAGATCTACAGCTTATATGCGGAACCATTCATGATGGATGGCCAATAGACATATATGTCATATATATCGATATATCGATCGAATGATCAGAGTTTATTGGCATTATTGAGATGAACTAACTATCCACGAATAACTGGTTAGCAAAGGACAACAAATACTAATACCAGAATCATCTATAAAATCTATTCTTAATACACTAGATGTCCCACATCTAGGTCATCAAAGAATATTAGCCCTAGCCATAGCACACGTATACTGGCCTGGGATCTATTGAGATATAACCGATATTATACTGGCGTGCGGCAAGTGTTAAGAGAACCAAAACAAGCAACCTAAGGAGCCAAAGTTATCCCATGAGATCCCGGTTAAACCATGGTACGCTGCAGTGTGATATATCAGCACTGATATATTTTACTATAATAATAAAATATATATGTATATATATATATTATATTTATTACTCATATTATTATTATTGAATAAATTACTAGCCAGGAATTATAACATCAAGAGATATAAAATCGAGGGTGTACATGTACACCCTTGTACAGTACGTACTTTAAAAATTGACTACATACTATCTATATTCTCGTTCATAATATACATAATTATGCACTAAAAATAGATAGTATGTAGTTACTTTTAAATTACACCCTGGATTTTATCTTTCTTGATATTATAATTCCTGGCTGATAATTTATTCAATAATTATAATAATATATGAATTAAACTGAAAAAGCTATGTCATGGTTCTTATAAGATGTATCTATAGATGTATTTTGTCTACCTGATATCATTAGTTTAAACTTATAACACTTTTGAGAAGTGCGTGATGAAAAATATGATTTGATTATAGTATTTAGTAATCGGGTTTATTGTGACAACTATTGTGATATATCACCTATATGTGAGCTATAGCTAGAGCTATATGTATACTATAGTATAGTATACTATATATAGTATGCAACGTGTGTACGTTTTATATTTAATTGAGAACCATTGTACATTTATTTGTTATACATTTTTTACTACGTGTACGTATATTATAAATACTTATAGGTATAAGTATACCTATAAGTATTTATAATATGTATAATCGTATACTAGGGGTGGTCATTGACCACTGGTCAGTTAGCATTGGTCAGTTAGAACCGGTTACATATATGATAAGTGCCAATAAATGAAATTATCATAATCGATATTACGATTTCATAAATCAGAAACGACAATTTTCAATGCCAGGTATACAGATTTATTTTATGGAGTGATAGCTGTTCTTTGATGACGCAGAAGATACGCCAAATTAAAGAATAACTCGCGGTTGTTGTTTGAGGATGCTAAGTGGGCGTGGTTTAACATGTACGTAAAGGTTAGGTGTTTATTGAACCTATATGCACTTTTAATGCACTTATTAATAATTAGATATGTATGATCAAATAAGTACTTGTTCAATTGTAGTGCAATCTCGCTGGTGTTTTTTAACCAGGAAAATTCAAAGGTGCGAGATCTGGTGGCCGCCCAAAGATGTAAAAGATGGACAACATTATCAAATGGGTATCCAAAGATGTCGGCGACCTACCGATGATGACGAATGATCGTAACTAATGGCGAAGTTGTTTTATTAAATATTCATATTCCGCGCACGATTCAAGAGTTATCCGTGAGATAAAAGTAAAAGTAAAATAACGGGTATATTATATGTAAACAAAATTAATAATGTACGTAGTTAAAATATGTAATTTGTTCTTAATTTGCATATTATAATATATATATATATTTATATATATATATATATACATATATATATATATATATATATATATACGAGCTATTCGCATCGGCCAGCAAGCCCTTAGGTTTACTATTAATGTAATAATTAATATATTAATATTAAAGTATACTTCATTCTATGCATGTATAGTATACATTGTATACTTGAATGTATAGTTGTTACTTTCTAAAGAATAAATATTCACGATATATAATCAGTGGAAATTGAAATATAATATACATGATTTAGAGATAACATTATAAAGTGACTAATACATTAATGTTCCAGTGTACAGTCGATTTCATACAACAAGCATTAATCTGGCAAGTATACTATAGTATAATAGTATATAATATTAATAAAGGTACATCGTTAATATAGCACTTAATCGAGGTGTAAAAGTATAATTTAAGTATTGATTAGTTAAATTATATATATAGTATAAGCTTAAAGTTAATATATTACTTAGATTAATGTGTACATTTATTTACTTTAAACATATTCCGTTGCAACATATCTTTTCAGAGTATTAACCTATAACTGTTTATGTAATATTCAATAGTTAACTATATAGATAACTAGCAAGAAATCTCTGGATAAACTAATCTTTATATATATATAAATGTTATTTATTTTTTATATATAGTTTATTGACTTCAATAACATATGGTGATCCTATATGACAGACTTAGATATCCTATATATAGACACATATATATTCTCTCTATATTCAAATAAATTAATATATTAGAATAGTAATTTCATATAAACATTATTATTAAAGGTATATTGAACCTATGGTAATTATAAATTGTAAATTAAGTATTACTGTAAACTAAGTATTAAGTATTACCCCTTAATCAAAAATTAATATTTATTAAAAAACAATATACCGAAATATAATAAAATGATATTAGTGCGATTTATATCTAAGAAGCTTCCAAGTTAATATGAGTTCATAGATTAATTTATAAGTTAAGTTTAGGCATATATTTATATATCATATGTAAATATATATATATATATATATATATATATATATATATATATATATATATATATATATATATATATATATATATATATATATATATATATATATATATATGCTTATATTTTAATACAACAAAGTTCGATAATATATTTCTTAGAAACTATTTATTATTTATAAAATTGTAAGTTTATCTATGCAAATATTAAGAGTAGGATAATACGATTATTTTTATTTACAATATTTCATAAATATATAAAAATACAAAATTAACAATTAAATATATATATATATATATATAAAATGGAGGTGAAACACCAGGAAAACGTCAAGTACTGTAGGTACAATACCAGTATAGTTATAACTATACTGTTGCTGATATATCAGCATGCCACTTGCATGGTAGTTAATGGGATATAGTGGTAGCGTTACCGAAGGACATTGATCCGGGTATGGTACGTAACTCAAAGTATGACATAGCCACGTACTGAGTTATCAAGGTCACCGGCATAATCGTGACGAATTTCAGCAGCGATCCGGCATTGACCTTTCGTAGGGTTGTGATATTAGTACAACAATCACCGACGATTATAATAATACGAGTAAAATATACTAATAATGGCATTAATTTTTAGTAAATGGTAATATTTACATTAGAAGTGCTACACTGTTAAAAAGTAAGGTTATAATATTATGAAATATATGGTATAATATATGGAAATACGAGTTATACCATACAATTACGTTAAATAGTATAAGATCACATATTATATGGTATAACATTTGATTTTTTTAGTTATACCATATAGATTAATTGAAATGGTATAAGATCACAAATTATATAGTATAACATTTGTTTTTTTTAGTTATACCATATAGCTTAATTTAAATGGTATAAGATTACGAATTATATGGTATAACATTTGTAATTTGTAGTTATACCATTAGCTATTAAATATAATGGTATAACTTTATGAATTATATGGTATACAATATGGAAATACCAGTTATACCATAACATTTTAAAATTAAGTTTATATTTGATTGAAAATAAAATGTATAAGAATATAATTCATAATAGTATCCTTCATAATATCCTTAATATAACAGTTTACTTATTGTTGTGTTAAATTATTATAGACATAGCATGTATTGCTTCTAATTGCAATTAAACTGGTTT
>OZ025241.1:14911717-14931717 GCA_964019155.1 Osedax fenrisi
ATACACGTCGATTACGCAACCTACCACTTGAGATTAGGACCGACGGTCAAGATAACATTGACCGCTACCCGCTTGTGTATTCCGCTGGTCTCGATAGCCTGAGCCACTATCAGACCTCCCATTATCACTGTGTTCGTGTTCTGTGTGTGTGAGATAGGTAAGTTGGTACGTGTGTGTACAGTGCGATAGGTAGGTACATTATAGTGTATTCTAGGAGAGACTGTTTGGTAACCTGTTTAGTTCCCTTCATAGAAAGGTGCCAGCTAACTCGGAATAACTCAACTTAATAATTCTTGATAATAAAAAATTGAAAATCGACAATAATTCTGAAATCTAAACAATATTTTAAAAAAATAGAAATTTACATTGAAAATTACGAAAAATAACTAAATTACAGATATGAAAGGAACAAATTTATAGAAATAAACATGTAATTTTAGCATATGTATCATCCTTATATATATTTTTTTTTTAAATTAATAATTAAATCGATCTAACGGAAATTAAGTTTAAATTATTTCTAAATCGAAAAAAATGATTATCAATTTGTTTTTGAAAGTGTTGCTAGCTAGCTCACAGTATGTCATAAATGTTATATTAAACATTTTTGTGAAGTTCATTACAAATTATTTGAATATTGGTAAAGCTAAGTGCACTTTAATGATGAAATATTTGTATTTATGATTTAATGTAAATTTTATATTACTTATATATGTTATGTATTTGTGTAAGTGTGCATTGCACACTGTGCATTATTATACAAATAAAATATTTGACATATATGTATATAGTATATACTATATACATATATTATTATGTTAATAAAGTACACAATTACGTAAACATTTAAAATAAATTTTTTATTTGTTTATATTTTGTATATTAATATAATTTATTCGATTATTTTTTTGATAAATTATTTTAATAAAGAATCAACATTTGTAGTGAGATTATAATTGATCACTGAAGTATAATAAAAAAAATATTTATTTTTCTAACAAAATTTGTTGTGTACTACAAAATTAATTTATTGTTAAATTCTCAATAAAATTAATTCTATGAATATGAATATGCTATTTTTATATTAGTACTTATAATTTTATATTCATATAATGATGATAGACATTTATAATATACATTTTTTTTTTATTATTCCATTGATAATTTTTTTTTTCGAATTAGAAAATATTTAAAAATAAATTAAAATTACCTTTAGATTGATTAAATTATTTTTTGTTTAAATTTAAAAAATGTTAAGGATAAATTTATATACTACATAAGTTAAGAGGCAATTTTTAATTGTAAACAAAAATTCCTTTCATATATCTGTAATTTAATTTTTTTTTCGTAATTTTCAATGTAAATTTCTTTTTTAAATATTGTTTAGCTTTCATAATTGTTGTCGGTTTTCAATTATTTTTTCTTTAATATCTAGAATGATTAATAGGAGTTATTCCGAGTTAGTTGACACTTTTCTATGAAGGGAACTAAAAAAGTTACCAAAACATTATCTCCTAATGTACAATGTTTTTGTATAATGTACACATGTAGTTCAATGTTTGAAGTTCAATGTACGAAGTTCTACTGCAGTTCAATACACACTGCATTGCACAATGTATATTATATGTATACATGTACAATATACAATGTACACTGAACAATGTAAAATGGATAATATACACTGTACAGAGTACATTGAACATTATACATTATATGTATACATGTATGCGTAGGTTATTTAGATGTATTATTGATAAGCAAATAGTACAAGTTTAGACGATTAATAGAAACGTCGCTTACATACATAGATTTATCACATACCAGGTAAAATATAACTATATGTTTACAGATCACTCTGCACGTGTATTCTATAGAAGTTATCTATAAATAGATAAAACGTATAGATAACGTCGTATAGGAAATATTACAAATAGATAATTTGTAGAATGGTTATTAAGTTATTAGTATGCAATGTACGGTTAAGCAATTGATTAATAAGTTCATTGTTAATGTTACAAGTTCATGTTTATATATGATATATGAAACATAATAATAACACCATAGTGTAACTAACTAATATTAGTTATGTAATGAATACTATCATAAGCATGTGTGATATTTATTATTAATAAGTATTTTTCACAACTCGAGTTGAGAAAAATACTTATACTTAACGATCGTACGCTTGCAGTGTACGATGTGCACTGCTCGGCTTGTAACATGATATAACAGGTTATACAAATATCTTTTTATGAGGTATTTTGTGGACAGTTTCCCCACCACACAAGTATTGTTTACTCCCCATATGTTTACATTTTTTACAGCAGAAAAATCAGATTTTTTCATAATAAATGATATCATTATATCGTGTATTTATTATAAATCAGTGGATCATATTATAAGAGATCGTTTAACGTATTTAATTGAAAATAAACAAATTATTTTGAAATTTCCCTCTCCCACACAATTTCCAATCGAGAGTTATAACCAAACTTTAATCAATCTAATAATAAAAGTGTAGTTGACTATATATATAATATGTGTATTGAAATATACGACTATTTGGAATATGATCGCGCTGGCGACCACCTAGTCTGGTATACAATGTATGATGACATGTGCAATTAATGGTTATACGTATTGTTTTGATGATTATGCATTATTGTAAATGATTACCAGTATACTAGTATATAGTATACTATATATATATATATATATATATATATACTGCGAACTCTATAAGAATCTCGTTTATTTCAATAAATGTATTCTTATAAATTTATATATTTCTTAAGAGGTTTTTATTTTTCCAATGATTTTAAGAATTAATTTATAATTGAAAATACGTGATATAACCTTGTTATATATATATATATATATATATATATTTAATAATAATAATAATATTTATTCATTGAATCACTATATATATTGAATATAATACAAAATAGCGAATACAAATGGACCCTTGAGAAGTCATAGACTTGTATATGTTATAAATAACTGTGAGGGGCACAGGACAATTATATTAATACAAAACAAATAGTAAACATTTTCTTATGTTTTGATTAAATATTTATTAATTTCTTGATAAACAAAAGAGTGAAAAAACTAGAACTGCCTGGTGTCAGAACTGGAACATCTCACTTACCAGATGTTGATGTCCCACTGATAAGCTATTTTATCACTATTATATCACTATTTTATTTAAAAGTAGTAATAAAAACAATAGTTTATAAATATGATTTATTTAAAATAGTTTTTTTCAAATTATTATAAAAAAATTGTCTTATAGAAAAATATATAATTCAAACTATAGTTAGTAAATTATATTCAAACTATATATAGATAGATATATAGCTTAACAAACAACTAGTAATGAGATAAATCGAAGTTTCAAAATATTTCATAAATCTTCCATGTTAAAATATAATGTTAAACATTCCTATCTCTTCAATATTTGACTTTAATGAGGTTATATAATATATAATAATTTATTTTTTTAAATTATTTATGTTTTTAATTAATTATAGTATCTATATATACTATAGTATTGTAAAATTCCCGCGCTTAATATGTATTAATACTGTAGCATGCACCGGCTTACTGCGCATGTATATCATCGTAACGTGATGTCATATATTACGCAATAGGGTGGTCATGAGATCTGTTAATTCTTGCCGCATCAAATACTGGTTTCGCGTGATAATACTAGAAAATAGAACACGTTCTATTTTAGTAGTGTGTATGTAATTAATAAGAAATCTTAGTTTTGTGTTATGAAAACTTTCACATATCAAGTAGCATAGTACAACTTCGATACGACGAGTATTTACGGATACAGTGAACGCCCTACAACGCGTGACCTCTAATGACCTCTAATGACCTTGATATACTGCGACGTGACTTCACCGGTAGAGGACACTCCGAACAGTGGAAGGAGAACAATAGGCAGGAATGCGGTCACGGTTAACGGTACAACTTGTGTACACCAATACACGATCATTAACAGCATAACGTATGCCACCGACATCTTCTATAGAAGGGGTGGCAGGGGGGTTGTGGGGGTGGGGTGGTATGGATGGTGGTATTGGGAGATATAGTATGGTAATAGGCTTATTTGTAGTGTGAGTTGTAGTGGGGTGTTATGGATGATAGAGGTGGTGTTGTAGTATTTTGAATCGGGAGGGATCCATCACTCGAGTGATGGTATACCACGTATACTATATATAGTAGGTGTGGTGGTAGTGGTTAGTAATAGTTAATATATATCAATGTTGAATAGTACCTAAATTTAAACACCGTAATATATAATATACATAATCTAGTTTTATAAATTATAAATATAATATATAACTACTAGACATTGTTAAATATTAGATAATATAAAATAGTTAATATTTAACGGGAAACAACAATAAATATGCTATATTATATTGAAGCCCTTTGGAGGAAAAAGCATATTAATATTATAAATTAGAAAACAAAATTCTTCTAATAAATATTATTATTACTTCGATTCTGAAATGAGTGTAATTGCTCGCGTTTAGTTTCAATTGCAAGTGTATTATCGGTGTCCGATACTAAATTATCTGATCACATTTGTTAAACTTAAATTGTAAAAGAATTATATTCAAAGACTTTTTATCTATAGTTGAATATAGGTAGGCCTATACTATAACTATATATATTATTGGTACTATATTTGGTATACTAGGTAGTATATTTAATAATTAATAAATTCAGAATATATTAAGTAATGGTACACATTTCAGGAAATATATATATTCTTATAGTGGAATGGTTAAACTTTTAAGTTTATGTTTTAATAGACTACATTTTATATATATATATATATATATATATATATATATATATATATATATATTAGCATATATTACTAACATCTGATGGCCATATTATAACCATGGGCAGTAACAATATAGGTGTCAGTATAGCTATCAGTTGTTTCCGGAACATGATAACGGTGTTCAGCATCGTACGAGACATAGTGGTCCACCTTTCTATTTCCGGGGGGTTTTGTGACCACTGTGTACGCGAGTTGGGGTACTGTAGGTGAGGAGGGGGTACTGTAGGTAAGAATAGTATCAAATATATATTAAATATATATATATATATATATATATATATATTTAATTATCTCTTATTATTTTACATTGGTGAAGTCCCTTCGTTCAGTAAATTAGATGACGTTTTCATCTTATACACACATATCATTAATATCCATTAGAACCGCTATGGTGTTAAGGCATACAGATTTCAACAAGCGCTATTCATCTTATATATATACAATTATAGAAGTTGAATTATAAATATTATGTCATATCATTGTATATACAATATTGTTCCGGAAGATCTGTGAACACATATATTACTGCATGCATATAATGCTAAATCCTGATGAGCTATATAATAAGTTGTATATATATATATATATATATATATATATATAGTTATAATCGCATAGTCTTATAAACTTAATTAATTACTTTTTACTTACTTTATCCCATGACCCTTGAATACATATTTTACACAACAACGTCGCCATTCGTTTCGATCATTTATTATCATCAGTAGTTATCCAAGATATTTGGATTTCCATTTAAAAATATTGTCCATCCATTCCATCTTTGGGTGACCTCGAGGTCTTGCACCTTCGATTTTTCTTTATTGAATGGTTTTAGCATGAATATTGTGACGTTATACATGTCCAACTAACACACCTTTCTTTTTTTTGATTATTGATAATAGTGGTGGAAAGTTCCCAACATAAGAGTTTATTTTCTATTTAATGTAGATATTGGTTCTATGGTCTCTGTATTTTACACCTAATAGCCATCTGTGCGCTTTATTTTCGA
This sequence comes from Osedax fenrisi, assembly GCA_964019155.1. Classification (NCBI taxonomy): domain Eukaryota; kingdom Metazoa; phylum Annelida; class Polychaeta; order Sabellida; family Siboglinidae; genus Osedax; species Osedax fenrisi. The sequence goes on from OZ025241.1 coordinate 14,917,597, forward strand.
GAGATTAACTTTTTTTCTCCCTCTTTTAATTAATCGTCCAAGTTTCCCATCGTAGAGTAATATTGATATAACAATGTTTTGTACCGCCTGAATTTGGTTTTAAAGCTAATTGTTTTGCTTATCCATATAGTTTGAAATCTTATCAATGCCGATGTAGAGATGGCTAGTATATGTCGGAACTCCGCTTCAATGGTAGGTCTATCTTTATTTATAGTTAAAACTATCTTTATTTATAGTTGCCCTAGATTTTTAAATGTATCTACCTTATCCAATATTTCTCCATTCATTCTGATATTTGTAAACTTTCATATCTGCTGTTCACCATGGTTTTGCTCTTTTCAGAGATAATAATTACATACCATAATATCTTGCATATGTTGATAGACTATTTGTAATTTGTTTTAGTTCATCGTTTCTACCACTTATTTGATCAATGTCATCAGCGAATCGAAGGTTGGATATTTCTTTACCGCTTATAGGGATACAGGAATAGAGATTTATCATGGTATCTGACATAATCTGTTTTGGGTAGATATTAAATAGAATAGGGGATAGGGGTATCATTTATGTGCAATGTACATTGTACATCCTTGTCGAACATCCATATAATTTTTGAATGGATCGATCCATTCAAAATTCCGAGATCTCCAATATTTTTTCTAGTAAGACTGCACTATCTAAGTTTGCATACAGTGATTTAATGGTCTATGTTATATCTTGTGATATACCAACACTATCCATGCCATGCCTTCGTGCCATATATATATATATATATATATATATATACGAATGCCTTTTTAAAATCAATGAAGTTATGAAAAAGATTTATTTGAACTCCCAGATGTTTTTCAATGATCATTCGGCAATTTATGATTTGTTCGACGGTATTACGTCCTCTTCTAAAGCCTGCTTTTTCTTCTGAAAGAATATGTTCAGCTTGTGTGTTTAATATTTCCAGAAGTATTTTTAACATAATTGTACTTGCGTTGCTAATTAAAGTGTTCGATAGTTCGAGAAATTTATTGAATCACCTTTTTTTGGAAAAGGGATTATCAGTGATTTGGTCCATTGTTCCGGTCACTCTTTTGTCTCCTTCATGTGTGGAAATAGTGAAGTATTTATATCTTTATTAGCTCACCTGATATATTATCAATACCAGAAGTTTTTCTATTTTTTAGATTTGTGATTTTGTGTCTTACTTCAGATTATATTATAGGTAGTGAAGTATCATGTTAGGGTGTTGTTGTATCTTTAATTAGATATTCATTTACCTGTATAGGGTAATTATGTAGTTCATTGCCATATTCGGTCCACCTTCTCATAATCCGTTGTTGTCCGCATAATGTTTATCATTTTTATCAAAGATAATCATCTTCTTCTTATGACTTGGTTTAGTTAGATTTTTTAATATTTTTTATACTATTTTATTCGATAGGTTTCTTGACATATCATCATTTATAGAATTGCATTGTTCGTGTTTCCATTCTTCTTTAGTCTTATTCATCATCCTTCTCAACATTGCATTCGAGTGATCTAGAGATATAGAATTTCTTTAGTCATCCAAGCTTGTTTCTTTGTTATGTGTTTTCCGATTCTTTAGGAGGCGACTGATATAATGCTATTTTTTACCACTTCTTATATCGTTTTGGGAATTTTGTTAAGCATGTCTAGATTATGTAATTAGTTTGCAGGATGTTTCTATATGACTAGATTGTTGTTTGGTTATTAAGATTTTCTAAATCAAATCGTATTATATTTCATTTCGTTCGTTTCTTTATGATTAGCTTCAATTTGATGTTGAATAAGACCAGGTCATGGTCACGGGGATAAGTTCTTGTGGATGTCCTGATTATGCTAGATTTGAAGTGTTGAGGGATTAGAATGTAGTCAATTTGATTTTGCGTTAATCCATTTGTAGAGTGCCATGTGATAATTCTAGATTTTTGTATGATTGAAGAGCATATTACCAAGATGTAAATTATATTTTTCAAATTCAATTAATCATTCTTCTCTTTCATTTATTAATATATGGCTTTTCGAGGTACAGTGTACAACATACATAAGACGTACACTGTACGTATTATCGTAATTGGCCATGCTAAGTGACTATTATTTATTCTTTTTCATTCCAGTCGCAAAGTACTACATGAAAGTCTTTCTTATGTGTCTGCTGGATCATATCCTCGAACTATTCGTAAGATTCTTCTACTTCCTCTTCTGGGTATTCTGATATTGGTGCATATATTTGTATCAGAATACAGTTAATATGAGAAACTTTTATTCGTATTGATAGTATTCCTCGTGAGACTGCATTATAGTTTAGTATTGAATTGCATAGTTCCTTGTTTACTATGAAATCTACACCCTAAATTGTTTGTTTTTATATCCGCTATATATAAACGTATATTCTTTATTAGTTGTCACTTCATCTGTTCCTTTCCACCTAATCTCTGATAAACCAATCATGTTCCATTTACATATGTTTCCAGTTTATGTGACAATTCTTCTAGCTTGCCGCATCTCATTAGTGTTCTTATCTTCCATGTACCAAATTCTGTTGCTGTTGTTGTTAAACGTTTTATTCTATTAACATTGTTGTTGTTGTTGTATCCAGTATACTGACTTTAGTCAATTGTTCGTGTTTAACCTGGAGTTTACCGATGATCCCCGCGACCTATCCGGCATGTTGATGTTGTTGTGTATTGTATTCATAAGCTACCAGTAGGCATAATATTATGATCGGTGACGCGATTTAAATCTAAATCAGTGTAGTATCTAACTTAAAACCTGATAATTCTAAATTATTATCTATAACATTAATTCAACAATAATTCTAGTTATATAATTACTTATGTCTATAATCGGTTACAAATCACTCATACACAATTTGTAAGTAACTGCTTCATAAGTAACTTATGTAGATTAACACCATATTATTTCAATATGAAATATGCTAACTTAATTTCTAATAATCTATACTCGCAATTATCATGATATATGTTATTGCCTTATTTATATATAAATATATGCAATATATGCTATAGCATTGTATATAAATCTAATATATAGTTGCATATATTATTCTATTAGAATATATTAACCCATATTATCTTAATATTGCTAATATATATATATATATATGTATATATATATATATATATATATATATATATATATATATATATATATGTATATATATATATATAACTTTCATTAATTTTTATTTTAACTTTCATGTGTGGCTCTATGTCTAAGGCGTCAGACACACAAGCAGTAGGACACGGGTTAGAGCCTCTTCCGGACCATTAATTAATTTTATAAAATGGGTCTTAAAATATTATTTAGAAGTGATCTTATATAATTGTATATACATTTTATATTATGTATACATATATAAATAAATGATCGGCTCTCATTAAAACCATGGATGCCTTAACATGATAGCGGCTTCGAAGGGACATTAGAGCCATATATGGTTATAAGTGAAAACTTCATCTAAGTTCCTGGATGTGATGAAAGGACTCCACCAAATAAAAATAACAATATATACATATATTCTACTGTGAGATAGGTGATCCCTAAATTCGCGAGTTAAAAGTTGACGAATAAATATATGAATAATATAATATTATCGAGTGTTGATGGTTTTTAGGTTTTTTCGTAAATACCAAAAAAACAGGTTTTTACTAGTTAGTATTATATAACTATAATTTTAATGTGTCTTGTGGTTCTTTCGGTTTTTTCAATAAAACAAGTATAAGTTATAATTATTGCATAACAAAAAACTTATTAAATTATATTATTTGTATTATTATTTTTAAATATGTTAACATATTACACAAAGTAAGACTCTTAGAATCTTATTTTTAATTGGTATTCATGTTAAGAGTGTATTTTATAATATATATATATATATATATATATATATATATATGTTATAAAGTTAAGTCTGCAGATATATTGATTAATGTAATATACATTAATGTCGAATTGAATTTAATTCAATTCGGTCATTACGTAATATCGAAATAACTGCATGCATAAATTGTTTTAGGCTTCACGCTCGGTTGATTGCATAGCTATGTGTAGATTTCAATTTTGTAATTAAATTTTTTATTATTTCTATAAATTATTATTCGTTTTGTATTTTATATTTGTTATTGTTATGTATATTTCGTGTCATTCGTTTCCTATAAAACGCAGCTCGGTGAGACTGATACACTTTTGGTTCTACTTCTCACCGGGTTGGTACATATTGTCATTGTTAGTATTATTATTATTATGTTCAAGGTATTTTCTTCGATAAAGTATATACGAACATTCACTTTGTTACATATGTATATATATATATATATATATATCAAAGATTTATCTATGCAAATATATAAAAATCCCTATATACGCAACGTAATTAATAATAACAACCTGCTGCTTAGGCAGTACACTGTTAAAAAGTAGGGTACATCGAGTACCTTTTCTAGGGTGTAAGTAATTTCCCCCCATAGCCGTACCCTAATTAGGGTACGATTTGAATAAATACGATCAGTACACTAAAAATGATCAAACTGTACCCTAAAGAATTTTAGCTGATTGTACCCTAATTATATGATACCGTGTACCCTAATGCAATTTTATGATATGTACCATAATTGGATTGCAATATTTAACATAGCTGTACCCTAATACATATATAGAGTGTACCCTAGTGCATTTAACAGTCAGGTACCCTAATATTTAACATATATGTACCCTAATAAATATATACATTGTAACCTAGTGAGTTTAAAAGTCGTGTACCCTATATATACCCTATATATAGGGTACATGGTAAATTGTATTGATATTTCTCGGAGGAGGAGGAGGAGGAGGAGGAGGAGGAGGAGGAGGAGGAGGAGGAGGAGGAGGAGGAGGAGGAGGAGGAGGAGGAGGAGGAGGAGGAGGAGGAGGAGGAGGAGGAGGAGGAGGAGGAGGAGGAGGAGGAGGAGGAGGAGGAGGAGGAGGAGGAGGAGTAGGAGGAGGAGGAGGAGGAGGAGGAGGAGGAGGAGGAGGAGGAGGAGGAGGAGGAGGAGGAGGAGGAGGAGGAGGAGGAGGAGGAGGAGGAGGAGGAGGAGGAGGAGGAGGAGGAGGAGGAGGAGGAGGAGGAGGAGGAGGAGGAGGAGGAGGAGGAGGAGGAGGAGGAGGAGTAGGAGGAGGAGGAGGAGGAGGAGGAGGAGGAGGAGGAGGAGGAGGAGGAGGAGGAGGAGGAGGAGGAGGAATAGGAGGAGGAGGAGGAGGAGGAGGAGGAGGAGGAGGAGGAGGAGGAGGAGGAGGAGGAGGAGGAGGAGGAGGAGGAGGAGGAGGAGGAGGAGGAGGAGGAGGAGGAGGAGGAGGAGGAGGAGGAGGAGGAGGAGGAGGAGGAGGAGGAGGAGGAGGAGGAGGAGGAGGAGGAGGAGGAGGAGGAGGAGGAGGAGGAGGAGGAGGAGGAGGAGGAGGAGGAGGAGGAGGAGGAGGAGGAGGAGGAGGAGGAGGAGGAGGAGGAGGAGGAGGAGGAGGAGGAGGAGGAGGAGGAGGAGGAGGAGGAATAGGAGGAGGAGGAGGAGGAGGAGGAGGAGGAGGAGGAGGAGGAGGAGGAGGAGGAGGAGGAGGAGGAGGAGGAGGAGGAGGAGGAGGAGGAGGAGGAGGAGGAGGAGGAGGAGGAGGAGGAGGAGGAGGAGGAGGAGGAGGAGGAGGAGGAGGAGGAGGAGGAGGAGGAGGAGGAGGAGGAGGAGGAGGAGGAGGAGGAGGAGGAGGAGGAGGAGGAGGAGGAGGAGGAGGAGGAGGAGGAGGAGGAGGAGGAGGAGGAGGAGGAGGAGGAGGAGGAGGAGGAGGAGGAGGAGGAGGAGGAGGAGGAGGAGGAGGAGGAGGAGGAGGAGGAGGAGGAGGAGGAGGAGGAGGAGGAGGAGGAGGAGGATATAAACCAATGATAAATTATTTCATAATTATGTAAATTAATGTATGTACTTATATTGTATGTAAATAATTATGATATGTAACTATTTATATATATATATATATATATAAACTGTCAACCAATCGATCAATCAATCAATCATTATATATATATATATATATATATATATATATATATATTACCGGTGAGATAATACTCTATCCAATTATAACTTTTATTAAATAACTTATTTTATATATATATCACGTCATATAATTATATAATATGATATCCATCATTAATTAAATAATGATGGATATTAATGGATATATATGGATATTAATGATATATATTAATAATATTTTAATAATATAAAATTAATAGAATTTATAAAATCTCCATAAATTAATTAAATTATTAAAACAAATTTAGTTGAATGATTTAAAAAAAAATGAATATCCAGGTACCTAATATAGTTAAAATGATGTTTCAATAACTGTTTAGATTATTAATCATTAAATTAACTATAGTTATATGTTATAACATATGTTATAACATATATTACATATATGTTACTGGTACTTGTAATTATACGAGTATATATGCAAGTATACTGGTGTCACCATATAACGTTAACTGACATGTTAGATAAAGTGGCTTACCTTAAATGCAGGGTTTTATATAATAAGTATGTTACTAGTGTATATTACTTATATCTTAAGACTAATCGCCAATTAGTCAAATTAAGTATGTTAAATAAACGTGATCTATAACAGGTGCGACTAAATAAGTAAGAAAATGGTTTATATAATACTTATACCCAAGTTAGCCTAACGCGTTAAGCACACGCAATACAGTTAATAGTAACGGCGGGTGATTTGATAATAGGGTTAATGGGAGGAGCTACGTAATATAAAAAGTGGACTATATAAAAGACACGCTGATTCTATTCATATACATTCTATGAATATGATTTCGTATACCATGGCCTCCTTTAGCTTGAAGCTACAGGAGCCCTATGTGCCTATACGCGAATTATAGATTTATAGTTTACCGACAAATTAAAAGTACAATACAAATCTATTAAATATATTACACATACATATAGGTGTGTATAGGTGTGTATAGTGGACCACTATTAGTGGTGTATAAACTATAGTTTAGAGTAAAATATAAATCTAATACACTATATAATACATAAATCAATTACATTCAGTATAATAATATATACAAGTGTATACACTATATATTAACTGTATATTTATATATAAATAACACATACATATATATATACATATATATATATATATATATATATATATATATATATATATATATATATATGTGTGTTATATATGTTATTACATTAATATAGCATGCACGTATACATTTACTTATGAATACTCGTGTATTACTAAACTGGTGTTCATATACACGTATACAAAACGCGCGTATATTCGTATTATATATTAATATATCATATATATCATATATGATATATATATCATATTAATATCCGTATTAATATGATCACGTATGTACTACACACTATAGTGATGCAGTAAACGATGCTCAAATATAAAGCATGATGCAGTCTCAGTTACCTACAGTCTCAACTCGGCTCGGGCTCATTTTGCTAGAGTCTCGGCTCGGCTCGGGATCGTTTGACTAGAGTCTCGGCTCGGCTCGGGCTCATTTTTTATTATGAAAATGAAAATATCGGCTCGGCATCAAAAGCTCGGCATCATTTACATCACTACTACATACATACATGAGTATACTCATGTATACATATATAAGTTTACCGAGTTTTACTGGAACTCATCTTTAGAGCAAGTATTCAACGATATCAAAGATAGGATATGCACACAGACTACTCTGGTATACTATGATCCTCAATCTACTTTACAGGCCGATGCGTCTGGTTACGGAGCAACACTGTTACAGGAAGGTCGTCCACTGGCCTTCTCATCAAAATCCTTTAGCCCAGCTGAGAACAGATAGACCAACATCGAGAGAGAAATTCTAGCGATAGTATTTTGATGTGAACGTTTTCACAACTATATTTATAGAACACGGTTTATTGTACACTATGACCATAAACCCTTAGAGATGATCGTCCGGAAGAATCTACATTCAGCACCAACTCGTATGCACCATATATATGGTTATTATTATAATATTAACATATGTTAATTACAGTACAACAATATGATTTCGATCTAGAATACAAACCTAGTTCAGAGATGCATTTATCTGATGCACTATCGTGTCAACCTATTAGTGCTGATAAACATAGTAACCTTGATATATACATCACCTCTATTCAATTCTCTCGTCGACTCTTACGAAACTACAAGCTGAGACTTCTGAAGAGATCTACAGCTTATATGCGGAACCATTCATGATGGATGGCCAATAGACATATATGTCATATATATCGATATATCGATCGAATGATCAGAGTTTATTGGCATTATTGAGATGAACTAACTATCCACGAATAACTGGTTAGCAAAGGACAACAAATACTAATACCAGAATCATCTATAAAATCTATTCTTAATACACTAGATGTCCCACATCTAGGTCATCAAAGAATATTAGCCCTAGCCATAGCACACGTATACTGGCCTGGGATCTATTGAGATATAACCGATATTATACTGGCGTGCGGCAAGTGTTAAGAGAACCAAAACAAGTAACCTAAGGAGCCAAAGTTATCCCATGAGATCCCGGTTAAACCATGGTACGCTGCAGTGTGATATATCAGCACTGATATATTTTACTATAATAATAAAATATATATGTATATATATATATTATATTTATTACTCATATTATTATTATTAAATAAATTACTAGCCAGGAATTATAACATCAAGAGATATAAAATCGAGGGTGTACATGTACACCCTTGTACAGTACGTACTTTAAAAATTGACTACATACTATCTATATTCTCGTTCATAATATACATAATTATGCACTAAAAATAGATAGTATGTAGTTACTTTTAAATTACACCCTGGATTTTATCTTTCTTGATATTATAATTCCTGGCTGATAATTTATTCAATAATTATAATAATATATGAATTAAACTGAAAAAGCTATGTCATGGTTCTTATAAGATGTATCTATAGATGTATTTTGTCTACCTGATATCATTAGTTTAAACTTATAACACTTTTGAGAAGTGCGTGATGAAAAATATGATTTGATTATAGTATTTAGTAATCGGGTTTATTGTGACAACTATTGTGATATATCACCTATATGTGAGCTATAGCTAGAGCTATATGTATACTATAGTATAGTATACTATATATAGTATGCAACGTGTGTACGTTTTATATTTAATTGAGAACCATTGTACATTTATTTGTTATACATTTTTTACTACGTGTACGTATATTATAAATACTTATAGGTATAAGTATACCTATAAGTATTTATAATATGTATAATCGTATACTAGGGGTGGTCATTGACCACTGGTCAGTTAGCATTGGTCAGTTAGAACCGGTTACATATATGATAAGTGCCAATAAATGAAATTATCATAATCGATATTACGATTTCATAAATCAGAATCGACAATTTTCAATGCCAGGTATACAGATTTATTTTATGGAGTGATAGCTGTTCTTTGATGACGCAGAAGATACGCCAAATTAAAGAATAACTCGCGGTTGTTGTTTGAGGATGCTAAGTGGGCGTGGTTTAACATGTACGTAAAGGTTAGGTGTTTATTGAACCTATATGCACTTTTAATGCACTTATTAATAATTAGATATGTATGATCAAATAAGTACTTGTTCAATTGTAGTGCAATCTCGCTGGTGTTTTTTAACCAGGAAAATTCAAAGGTGCGAGATCTGGTGGCCGCCCAAAGATGTAAAAGATGGACAACATTATCAAATGGGTATCCAAAGATGTCGGCGACCTACCGATGATGACGAATGATCGTAACTAATGGCGAAGTTGTTTTATTAAATATTCATATTCCGCGCACGATTCAAGAGTTATCCGTGAGATAAAAGTAAAAGTAAAATAACGGGTATATTATATGTAAACAAAATTAATAATGTACGTAGTTAAAATATGTAATTTGTTCTTAATTTGCATATTATAATATATATATATATTTATATATATATATATATATACATATATATATATATATATATATATATATATATACGAGCTATTCGCATCGGCCAGCAAGCCCTTAGGTTTACTATTAATGTAATAATTAATATATTAATATTAAAGTATACTTCATTCTATGCATGTATAGTATACATTGTATACTTGAATGTATAGTTGTTACTTTCTAAAGAATAAATATTCACGATATATAATCAGTGGAAATTGAAATATAATATACATGATTTAGAGATAACATTATAAAGTGACTAATACATTAATGTTCCAGTGTACAGTCGATTTCATACAACAAGCATTAATCTGGCAAGTATACTATAGTATAATAGTATATAATATTAATAAAGGTACATCGTTAATATAGCACTTAATCGAGGTGTAAAAGTATAATTTAAGTATTGATTAGTTAAATTATATATATAGTATAAGCTTAAAGTTAATATATTACTTAGATTAATGTGTACATTTATTTACTTTAAACATATTCCGTTGCAACATATCTTTTCAGAGTATTAACCTATAACTGTTTATGTAATATTCAATAGTTAACTATATAGATAACTAGCAAGAAATCTCTGGATAAACTAATCTTTATATATATATAAATGTTATTTATTTTTTATATATAGTTTATTGACTTCAATAACATATGGTGATCCTATATGACAGACTTAGATATCCTATATATAGACACATATATATTCTCTCTATATTCAAATAAATTAATATATTAGAATAGTAATTTCATATAAACATTATTATTAAAGGTATATTGAACCTATGGTAATTATAAATTGTAAATTAAGTATTACTGTAATCTAAGTATTAAGTATTACCCCTTAATCAAAAATTAATATTTATTAAAAAACAATATACCGAAATATAATAAAATGATATTAGTGCGATTTATATCTAAGAAGCTTCCAAGTTAATATGAGTTCATAGATTAATTTATAAGTTAAGTTTAGGCATATATTTATATATCATATGTAAATATATATATATATATATATATATATATATATATATATATATATATATATATATATATATATATATATATATATATATATGCTTATATTTTAATACAACAAAGTTCGATAATATATTTCTTAGAAACTATTTATTATTTATAAAATTGTAAGTTTATCTATGCAAATATTAAGAGTAGGATAATACGATTATTTTTATTTACAATATTTCATAAATATATAAAAATACAAAATTAACAATTAAATATATATATATATATATATATATATATATATATATATATATATATATATATATATATATATATAATGGAGGTGAAACACCAGGAAAACGTCAAGTACTGTAGGTACAATACCAGTATAGTTATAACTATACTGTTGCTGATATATCAGCATGCCACTAGTACTATAGTTAATGGGACATAGTGGTAGAGTTACCAAAGGACATTGATCCGGGTATGGTACGTAACTCAAAGTATGACATAGCCACGTACTGAGTTATCAAGGTCACCGGCATAATCGTGACGAATTTCAGCATCGATCCGGCATTGACCTTTCGTAGGGTTGTGATATTAGTACAACAATCACCGACGATTATAATAATACGAGTAAAATATACTAATAATGGCATTAATTTTTAGTAAATGGTAATATTTACATTAGAAGTGCTACACTGTTAAAAAGTAAGGGATTATGAAATATATGGTATAACATATGGAAATACGAGTTATACCATACAATTACGTTAAATAGTATAAGATCACATATTATATGGTATAACATTTGATTTTTTTAGTTATACCATATAGATTAATTGAAATGGTATAAGATCACAAATTATATAGTATAACATTTGTTTTTTTTAGTTATACCATATAGCTTAATTTAAATGGTATAAGATTACGAATTATATGGTATAACATTTGTAATTTGTAGTTATACCATTAGCTATTAAATATAATGGTATAACTTTATGAATTATATGGTATACAATATGGAAATACCAGTTATACCATAACATTTTAAAATTAAGTTTATATTTGATTGAAAATAAAATGTATAAGAATATAATTCATAATAGTATCCTTCATAATATCCTTAATATAACAGTTTACTTATTGTTGTGTTAAATTATTATAGACATAGCATGTATTGCTTCTAATTGCAATTAAACTAGTTTTAAGAAACTATATAGATTCCCCATAGGGAAATATGTATACATATACATATTTCCTATATTTCATATACAAATACTTATAATTATTCGAGTATATGTATATATATATATATATATATATATATATAAATAATTCCATTTTATTTATTAACATATTCTATTTCCACTCTACACTCAACATGAGAAGCATCTATTTTTCAACACATTACAATATACATAAGGTATTTATACTATATTATATATATATATATATATATATATATATATACAAATTATATCATATTATATATAATAATATAAAAGTTTATATAATATATAATTTTATAATATATTTATATATTATTTATAATATATAATTAAATTGTTAGAATATAATTATATAATTATATATATATATATATATATATATATATATATATATATATATATATATATATATATATGTTATAAAGTCAAAGTTGTAGATAGGTATATCGATTAATGTAATATACATTTAAATGCATTTAGCATTACGTAACAGAAATCGATATATCTACATAAAACTTTAAACTAGATTTCGGTGTTTCGCTCTGTGTTAAATGCATATATGTCTATAGCCATAGCTATGTAAATGTTTATTTTTCTGGTATTTTATATTGTTATCGTCTGTAAAGTATATTTCGTTATTTTTCTATAGAATAAATTCCACTCGGTGAGATTGCCTCATTCTTCGGTTTGCATCTCATTGGGTAGGTACTATTATTATTATTATAATTATTATTATGTTATATTATTATTATGTTCAACAGGTCTTTGCTTTGATTAATAAACTGTATTAGAATATTCACATTATTACATACATATATATTATAAAATTATGATAACTATATGCCAATCATTAATATGCAGGAAACTGTAGAATTATTTGCAGAAAATATTAGAAAAACTGCCGGAGAGGAATAGTGAGTTGATGGGGATGATAAAGCATATAACGTATATACACAAATATATAGACGAATATATTGATGTACTAGGTATCGCTACTACGCAAACTGATCAAACAGGTAATTTAGTTATCTAATTAATAACATTAGTTAAATATCTATATAAAATAAATATGCAATTATATTTTATTAGTCCATGGATAGTATACTATATATCCATATATGGTCAATTATTTATTTTATTTTTAGTTCACAATGTAATTAAATTTAAATAATATTACTAATAGGTATATATAAATAATGTTAACTGTTGTTCAAATATTATCAATATCCTTCTTTCCTTAATCTTTCCTTATCAAATATAGATTATAAAGTGTATAATTAAATATATAATATAATATTTCCTAAAATAGATGCGGGAATCATATATTTTATGATGGGAGTTTGCGAATTATTGAAAAATGAATTTACAATGAAAATAAAGATAAGGTTACTTAATAATTACTTAATAACTATAGATTTAATATCATAGTTATTTTATGATTTTTCGTATGCTAATTCAAAAGTAGTAAACTCTATTATATATATAACTGCAGTAATTAATATAATATATTGGATTTTTCTAATTACAATTCTAACGTATATAAAGTATACAATTATAAAGTATACTTTATATAGTATTATCATATATGATATTAACTGTATAAAGTTTCTTATAAGATACATATTTATACTATTATATAATATACAATATTATTATTCATACTCTAGTATACTATATATATATATATATAACTTATATAAATATTTGAATTTTAATTGCAGGAAATAATGACTCCATGGATACATGGATATATGCATATATCAGAAAAGAGGATGCTTATTATGTGTGTCGATAATTGTTTGGTTTTCGTTCAAAATAATTTATTTCGTATTTTATTAAGTGGTATT
>OZ025241.1:14934217-15204217 GCA_964019155.1 Osedax fenrisi
TATATTTGTATCCGATATTATTATATGTGCGATTCAATAAATACATATTATTATTATTATATATATATATATATATGTACAATAAAAACATGTATACCTGTTTGTATTGATACCCTAACATATTTGTATTACATTAAAATAAAACATTTCTATAGACATATATGAGTGTCTATACGTACTAGTGATGTAAATGATGTTCAAATCTAAAGCATGATGCAGTCTCATTCTCAGTTACCTAAATTCTCAACTCGGCTCGGGATCGTTTGGCTAGAGTCTCGGCTCGGGCTCATTTTTTTTCCGAAAATAAAAGTCTCGGCTCGGCATCAAAAACCAATAGTCTTGTCTCGGCATCAAAAGCTCGGCATCATTTACATCCCTAATACGTATTATATATCCACTAATATTCTTTTGTACCATGGTACATTGCAATTGAACTCGAATTAAGCGTCTACTAAAATTTCATTTACCAAAATCGAAATAAAAGAACAACATTGTATCAACAAATATGTGGAGTTAATATTAAAATAATTTATTGCCGTATACTTATTTTTAATATACATATTTATCCAGCTGCTTTTAATTTATAAATTAAATACATCTGATCTCTTTTGACAAGATGGCCTCGTTCATAGCTAACTACTTTTGGTTCAAAGGCTGTTCAATGTATGTTGATACTCGGACTAGTTTAATATGTTGCTTTCCATTTAACTGAACAACCTTCTACCTTACTACTTAACCCTACTAAGTAACCCTGTTAACCCTGTTAACTGAATGTCTGCTTTTAGATATTATATTAAACTTATGTTGTTTATGATGAAAAAATGCACTGTAGCTTGAGACTAAATTAATGATTTTGTTACTGAGACTGAGTGTGCATCGATGCTTCAAAAGTGGGCAAATTTACATCACTAATGCACACTCACTACCATGAACACACGCGCGCGCACACATACGCATACAAACCATAGATGCCACAATAGGCATAGCCATAGTGCAGACCGCCGCGTTGGATGTTATCTCCGTAAGCACCCCTATCACGAAACACAACGCGTAGATCATCACTATCTCGGGTAACTCCCCCAGTACCGTTAGGGTGCCTCCCAGCTCGGCGGAGAGACCCGTCTTCTGGGAACACGAGAGGTTAATACGCGCGTAAAATTACATAGAAAGAGATGGAGAGAGAGGGATGAGGAGGAGGAAGTTAAAATGGAGGGATAGATAGAGAGAGAAATAGATAGTTTATATACGGGAGTATGCCCTATTTCATGAAAATTGTATACAAATATTTATATAATATAAATATATATATATATATATATATATATATATATATATATATATATATATATAGTTATTTATTTGTGGTGTGGTGATGACAACTCTCATCCACCGGCTCCCCAGGTTGCGGATAGGGGAAAGGCCATTAGATATAATGGTTAACTGCGAATAACAAATAAGTAATGCCGGACAAAATCCAGGGTGCCCCTTTCCAAGGTACATTATCTGTTTAGCCACCCGGGCAGAGTTACACAAATGTGTATGGAGTGGCCACCGCACATTTTATTTATCTACTGAAAGTAAAACATGACATGACAACACACCCCAACAATAATCCATCCCGCATCGCTCGTCTCGCGGTTAAACAAGGAATGCGATCTATAATAACACCTCATGTTGTATTCGAACAATTTGTGACTGAGAGCGAGAAAGAAAAAGAAAATAAATAATAAATGAAAATGAGAAAAAGAAAAATAAGACTTCTACTTTAAAACTATTAAGTGCATCTAAAGGTTTTAAAATTGGATCGCTGAATACCTAAACACTTAATAAAGTATATTAAATACCAGAATTATTATCCTCAGCCGAAAGAACATGACAAGAAATAATTTGCATTCAAGAGCATAGATAGCATTCTTATACGAAGATATAGTCATTAAGGAATAAGCTTATGATAAATGGAAACTTCTAACCGTCTCAGCCTGGACAAATAGTATAAATTCTGCAACTGGTGGAATCGGAATCCTGGTCAGCAACAAAGCTTACAACGCAATCGCTAGTGTCGAAATGATATAACCTAGAATTATGGTAGCACGCTTTTAAGGAAACCCACACACCTCAGTGATATCATGCTACAGTCCAACAAATGTTAGTGATGATCATGAAATTGTATTATTATATACGAGACCTCTTTTACAAGGCAGCTACCAAAGCATAATGATCTGATCATAGGAGGGGACATAAACACACATTTCGGACAATAAATCGGATATAAGTACACCTATCATCAAACTATAAACCGTAATGGCCAAATGCTAAAGGACTATCTTCAAGAAAACAATATGATATGTCTAAACACTCACTTTCAGAAAAGAAATGGTTAATTGTGGACACATAACTCACCAAATGAATTTAAATCACATATTGACTTCATAATTATAAACAGAAAATGGAAGAACAGTGTAAAAAACTGCAGAGCTTACAATTCGTTTAATAGTATTGTATCTGATCATCGAATCATAACTTCAGATATAAAGCTGAGTCTCAGAGCGAACAAAATGAAAGATAGAAAGTGTAAAACATACGACTGGGCAACATTGCAACATGATACTAAAATAAGGAAAGAGTTCATTATAACAGTAAAAAACAGTTTCTCAGCTCTTCAAAATCTGATGCCTCATCAACGTCACCAATCAATACGAGATATACACACTTTGAAAAAGCATGCAAAGAAGCAGCGAATAAAGTAATACCATTGAAACCCAAATTAAAGATATGAATAACATGGGAAACAGCAGAAATCTGTCAAAAATGAGATATACTGCACAAAGTAGCAAAACTGAAAGATAGCGCAATTATTAATTAAAAAAACTAAAATTAACTAATTAAAGCACAAATATCTCTAGAAAATTCTTACGATCTAGAACAAAATAACTATATAAATATAAAGATAAATGAAATTCAAACAGCTGCTACAAATAATAAATATGCACTAGCTTGGAAAACAATAAACGAAGTCAGCGGAAGGAAGAAATCCAATAAAGCCAAACTGAAAGCAACTAGTAATAAAGAGCGAATCAAACTTTGGCATAATCATTTTAAAGAGCTACTAGGCAAGAATATCCAATCAACAATACATAGTGAAATTTAACTCAAATCCTGAATAAACGTGAGATAAAAAATGGTACCTTCACAAAATAAGAAGTGATAAAAACCATACATAATATATCATACGGAAAAGGTACATGTTCAATGGTACATTCACCAGACGGAGATACACCTTTTTTCGAGATTACTACCGGAGTGTTACAGGGAGACACTTTTATAATCTGCCTCGACTATATTCTAAAAACATCTTTGGACAATGACAGAGAACTTGGATTTACTTTAACTGAAAGAAGAAGCAGACGATATCCCGCACAACAAATTACTGACATAGATTACGCAGACGACATTGCCTTAACAAGTAATACCTTAAAGGATGCCAATGCTCTATTACTGAAAATTGAACTAGCCGCAAAAGAAATCGGACTTAACATTAATACTGATAAAACAGAATACATCAATTTGAACCAGAACAATAACCTACATATGGAAAGTATAGGCGGAAATATGATAAAACGAGTAGTAGACTTCAAATATATAAGACGTTATATTAAGTCAACTGAGAGAGATGTAAATATAAGAATCGATAAAGCCTGGGCCACTTTAAATAGCATGAAATCAATATGGAAATCAAAGTTAAGTGAAGGTCTCAAAAGAAACTTTTTCATAGCAGCAGTTGAATCCGTACTTGTTTACCGATCCGTTACATGGACTCTAACACAATCGATAGAAAATAATATTTACGGAGCCTACACTCGTATGTTTCGTGATGTAACGAATACATCCTGGAGAGATCATCTAACAACTGAAAAACTATATGGTGGTATACCAAAAATCAGCAAATTAATACGATTGTAAAGATTAAGGTGTGTAGGACACTGTTGGAGAAGCTAAGACGAACTGGCAAGCGATCTAATACTCTGGCAACCTAATCATGATAACAGAAAACGCGGACGACAAATACGTACATTGATCAACCAAGAGACGATACGAATCTTACAACGATAGACGATATGAAAACAGAGATGGAGAATGGAGAAGGGTGGAAAAAATTATGTCACGGATTACCGAGAAAGCTCTACCCGGTAATGTAAGGTAAGGTATATATATATATATATATATATATATATATATGTATATAGTTATTAATAATTGAAAATAAATGCATAAATATATATATATATAAACATATCTTATTATTATGTAATTCTTACAATCATATGGTTAACATAGTCTGGTAAAATAATATTGTGAAACGCGATTTAATTACGGCAATATATAAAAATAAGTATTTGGTCAAATAGAATACCAAATAAATCAATATATATAGTATACATTGTATACACCTACATATCTTCATAATACATCATTTGTTAATTAATAATAATAAACGATTATTTGAAGCATATTTTTGACTTTATAACTTTATAAAATAAATACTTGCACTCGTAACACTCTACTAACCACGGAGGCGTGGCCTATCGCGAACCCGCCTCCCATCAGCATAACCACTCCCCACGGGAACGTCCGATGTACCCGCTTCCAGTCCAGTATAGTTACGACGTTTCCATCTGTGTGACGTCATAGCTAACGTTTACGCCCACAATGATATCACGTGACTTTCCTACCTTTAGATTGCGCCGGGTAATGCATAGGGATCAGGAACAATAGGATAACAATAGACATCGGTGGTGTAGCGCTTCCTATGAACCTACAGTGTATAGGTATAGCAAAGATTTTCCGAAGGAGGGATATAACACTTACGCGAAATCGTGTAATTCGAATTTGTATACAAAATACCCCAGTGCCACTTATATCGGGTTACTTTTAGGAACTATGTGTTGTTTATAATGTAAATTCGTATCATACTATACACTTTTAAAATGTTAGATAATAAGCTTTAAATTAGTATTTATATGATGAAAACTAAGTATTCATTACTATAAGTTTATATTTGGTGAGTAAAAGCTAATTTATATTGCATGTAATTTAATAGAGCAATGAAAACATTGTTGTATGAAAACAGAGCCGAACCTAAATACATTTCAGTGATTCGATACTACTGCTAGCAGCGGCATTGGGTATTACTAAATTACGTTGCATGCATAGTGAGTATTATATCTTTGCTTCGCAAAATCTGTGGGTATAGTATACTATATGTATAGGGGAGAGAAGGGGGTTGGCCGAGGAGGGAGTAGTTGCCGTTTTAATTAACGCTTAAATGGTGCTTGATAGGATAAAAAGTTCTATATACAATATTTAGATAATCCAAATATCTATAATATATAGTACTTTTTATTTTAATAATTAATTAATTACTCTAATTTATTATATAATAATTTTTTGTCAAATTTTGACAAAAAAACATGATTATATATATTTATACTTATTTGTATGTAAGAATATGTGTATATATAATTAAATCATTGAATCAAATAAGGTGCGTATGCATCATAAATATAATTATTTAATATTACATAATTAACAAAATATAAATCGAATACATTATAATGTCTCGTATACGAGACACCTATCGCATTTTCTGGTACTAGCGGCCACTACTAGAGCCTTGCCTTATTTTAGTGCTTTTTTTAATGCCTAATCAAACGTTTATATTATTAAGGATAAACACTTTATATATAAAAGTGAAATCACAGTATTCTAGAACTATATGATTTCTAGTTAATTCAAAAAAATAAGAGCCTAAAATTCAGTATTTATCGATATATTAGAAATCTTCTGAGGCATATTAATTATCTGCCACTACCCCCTTCCCTCCCCTACTATAGTATTCTATTCCACCTATAGGTGTGCTTTAGGTCACGTATAGTATATGAGAATATATTCCATAGTATAATAAAGGACTGTCCTTGGTATAATAATGGTGAGTATCTGTGTTTATTGTTTATAAGTTTGTACAATGATATTAGAATCAAGGACATGCACGTCGTGCATGTCCTTGGTAGAATGTTATAATATATGTATATTGAACCTCTACAATCTTCTCAGTATTTTAATAGGGTTACATATACGTATGCTAATTAAATATACCATGCTAACCCGTGTTTGAAGAACGAGCTCCATCCAGGCACGAACCCTGTATTTCTAAAGAACCACAACAACACCAGTAGCGAGAATAGCATTACTACTACTTTTTCACAAAACCTAGAATAGGTCATATTTATTTGTACACACAAAATTATATCATAGATACATAGGTCTACGAACAATCATATTACATATCAAATAAACATACTTACTTTAGTAGTATATAGGATATAGTATATAGTAGAGTATTCTGTTTTGTTTTTACTTTCTATTTAAATATTTTCAAATTACTATAACAAATATTTACAAATATCTAAATCCGTCATTTTAATAATGCACACCTTATTACCGTTGCGCTTCCTAAAGTGTAATCTATATCACGTGTTATAATCACTAAACAACATAGTGGGGCTAAGTAACGATACCAAGTACATTAGTAGTTAAGTACTGTTGTACCTAATATCCCCGAGTTCTCGTTTCTCTGTTCGCATAGCCTGCATTACCCTGTCATCCGCACCGTCTTCAGCGGTCTCCTTGGTTACGAACAGGTTCCTATAGGTAGATAGTAATGTAGGCGTGTGTGTGATGTGTAACGATAACGACATGTATGGAGGCTAACAATATTCCTTCAAGGTACTGTAAATGGCACAAGAAAGAGAGGTCGTCCCAGACTGAAATGGTCCGACAACATATACGAGTGGACAGGACTAAATGTATGTGACGCCATGAGAGCAGCAACAGATAGAACAAAGTGGAGGACAATTGTGAGCGATTCATCAGCGCCCCTATTACTCAACGCTACGGGATAGTTAATAGGCTGAGGACATGCCATGATAATAGTTCTTCATTACCGGTTGATAGCTATATAACTATTGTTATTTGAAGCCCTTTAGAAGTAAAACATAATAATATTTATAATTATTATAAAATCTTAATAACCTCTACTAAATGATTACTAATAGCATACTATATTATACTGATATAGGGGAAAGTAACCTAATACGGACACTTTAACAATAAATAGACTTAACATTTTATGACACATTATTTTTATTCAAAAATTACAATATATTAATATTATATGATTATAGATATTATTGTGACTTTAACATTTTATTTAATCTTTTAATTCAATAGATAACGGGGGTGTCTGTATTCGGTACACATGTCCGAATACGGACACCCTGTGTAATAATACGGACACCCTATATACCAATAGATAAACTATATATTATTTATGAATCAATCAGACAAATTACAATTACATTATTTATAATTGATTTTATGAACAATTTATTCTAATTTAATTAGTTAATAATTTATTTATTTTTAATATTTTTTTAATTAATAATACAAATTTTAGATTTAGATTTATTGGTGGTATTAATATTATAACGCACGCGATTTTTATGAAAAACAGGATAATTAATACGCTGCGCGCTGATTGGTTATAGGATGTCCGTATTATGGATTTATATGACCTCTAGATATATGCTTATAACTTAATGAATATTTGATATCAATTATAGAAATAATATATATAATTTTTAGAATGCTTTATTTTTTAATAATATAGTGTTATATTTTATATCGATACATTTGTATATTCTTGAGAAGGTTTTAAGTTGAAATTTGTTTTCATAAATTTAAAAACGTAATAAAAAAATAAATGTATTGGATATATCAGCAATATTTTGAATAATTAAAAATATATTTTTACTATTTGACTATTTATATAATTATGAATATTTTATTCAATAAACATTTGTTTGTAGGATATATGGTTTCTGAGATACAGAGACTGCTGTATTCGGGCACTGTCCGTATTCGGTGACTTGCCCCTACTACTATACTATAGTAGAGTATAGTATAATATAGTAACAGTTGTTTGCTCAAGGACATGTTATTGGTATACCTCTAACTATACCCTTATAATCCTGCATACTGCTACTAACCTAGGACCCACGTAGATCACCAGAAACCACGCCCACAATATGGCGATATTAGCGAGGGCTATAGGCAGTCCGTATGTCAGCCATGTGGCGAAGTTAACGGGGGATTCTTGTATACCTCGCGACATATACCACCTGTGTATATATATGTATATATATATATATATATATATATACGTACAATATTTGCAATGCATTCATATATATATATATATATATACACAGCGGGTGTTTAATTGTAAAACTTAGTTATTGAGTTACTAATTATGTCTTGTATATTAACGTTTACTCGTCAGTTTAAGATACACATTTAATATTGAATAAGATGTTGCTTAGCTAATGCGTACATGCATGCATACATACACGCGCACACATACGCGCGTATACATACTCGTCTATGTAGTGTTTCATGACCAGATTAGGACCAGTACCGGTCAACGTAGCCACGCCTCCTATGTTGGAGGCGTACACGATGCTCAAGGTCAAACACACTTTCGCCGACCTCTGTTCATCCCGACGTCGAGGGGGCGTGTCCCTAACGTTACGCAATGAGTCATTATGTCGCGTTCGTAGAATTTTATTTTAATAGTATAGTTACATAATAGATATCTCTATCATATTGGTAGATAATATACGAACTAGTGTATAACTATTGTATATATAATATATAATCTTATATACGACGTTATATATACGTATAGTATACGTGTATGTATTAGAATGACTATATATATAGTACTATAGTAGATATATAGACTATTGTCCAATAGGATTAATAAAATAAGATTATATCATATCTAGGATATACGTATAGTCCGTGTAGTAGACAATGGGGTTAAATAATGGTTAAATAAGGGTTAAATAAGATAAATACGATAAACAGGAAGTATATCGTTATCTAATATGATAATTATATATGTAATGTTATAATGCACATATGTGATAATATTATAAGGGTAGGGTGTACTTAGTTTAGATGGTTATAAGTAGATAACTTAATTGTCTTAAACTCTTTACGAGGCAATAGTTGATCATGTTGTTGCGGTTGTTGTTGTTGTTGTTGTTGTTGTGGATAGAGTGCAGAGGTCACAGCTGTCAGTATAGGCAACATCAGGGCACATGCTGCAGTGTTCACTATACACATGGACAGTAAGGCTGTTGACACTTGGAAGCCTAACATCAACCTGAAACGGCGCTGCATTTAGTTCAGCTTGTCTGATATGTATGTTAACAATTCATACTATTTAAGTTAAGATTTAAATAAACAATTGTAATAACTCATTTATATTTCAATTAATATATTGTAAATTATCAATTTAGAATATTAAAACAAAAGTTAAATAATTGAATGAATTAAAACATTTAAACCATTTAGTCATATATGACTATACCGTATAAGGACACATTAACAATTGTTAAACCCGTTTATTAGTTGTACTGTTTCAAGGGCCTCCCATCAAAGCGAAAATAACAATAATTTGTGGGAATGTTTAAGTTTTTAAACATACATTTAAACATCCATTACATATATCATATTATAATATGTTATATTAATTTAGAATGTAACGTACCAAATTACTAAACATTGGGTATGTTAATATATGAAGTAATATATATATATATTATATTATAAACGTTAAACAGTAATATCTCAATTTTACAAACACTATATATTGTGTTATAGTATTTTATATGTATACGTATATTTGCATATAAATATAAATATATATATATATATATATATATATATATATATATATATATATATATATATGTATATATATATATATGTGTGTGTGTTTATATTTAGGTAGAATATGTATATTTCTGAAATCTATTCCAGATAGATTATTCTAATAATCGACTTTATGTTATATAAGACTCTAAAGATAAAAAATAGATATGATGCAATTTGGTTATATAATGCGATAATAAGTAGTGTGGTATAAATATGATTATATGCTCGAATCAGGAAATGAATTATTTCTACCGAGTGTATATATATATATGTATATTATTTAACATAACAGCATTCCAAAGTGTATGCTTCACACGTACATAAACACGCACACACATACCCACACGCACGCACACACATACCCACACGCACGTACATACATGCGTACATGCAGGATATGATAGGTCGAGGTCACTTTTGTTATTGTAATTAGAACACACGTGTTTTGCTAATTACAATCATCTGGGCCATAATAACTACGAAAGGACAAATGATAGTCAGTATGACGAATTTCGATAAATGTTACCAGTACAATTTTAAAATGTTGTAAATTAGATTATCTGATCGAATAACTTAGTACATATATACATACAAGTGAGAGTGAATTCACACTAATATATACACATACACATATACGCGTATTCATAACATTATAATAAATAATTGTAATTTCGTATTATTCTTAGTTTATTTCTATAACGTATGTTATCGTTAGCTAATAGCTATACTTTATACTTTCGTGCATATATTTCGACTACGCGTATTTGCTAATATCAATAACACACGCCGAACCGATACTCTAACAAAACGAGCCCGAGCCGAGTAGAGAGGTAAGGTATTTTAGGTAAGTGAGACTGAGACTGCTTTAGATTTGAGCATCATTTACTGCATCACTAGGGCCTACATCACAACTCATACATACACACGTCGATTACGCAACCCACCACTTGAGATTAGGACCGACGGTCAAGATAACATTGACCGCTACCCGCTTGTGTATTCCGCTGGTCTCGATAGCCTGAGCCACTATCAGACCTCCCATGATCACTGTGTTCGTGTTCTGCGTGTGTTGAGCAGGTAGGTAACGTTAAGGGGCGTATCCATAACTATTATTAAATTAGGAAAACTATAGTTTATAAACTTATGCGTTTGGAGATACGTAGATGTGATGACGCCAAGATAAACCTTTTGTTAGTCCGAGGTAATAGTACACGACATTACTAATCAGTATAACTTAATATCGTAAGCCGTTTAATTCAGTAGATGGGAAGAAGAGAGTAAACAATGTGGATATTATACACTATTATATAGGGTGTAACAAGAGGTTAAGTGAGGTTAAGTGAGGTTACGATAGTACACTATGTGTACAAGGATGGTTCAAATGGTTTAAACATATTTAAAACCTGCAGGTTTAATTCTTACAGAAATCGCCTGTGAAGTTATCATATAATGTTTTAAGTATGTCTTCAACTATGTTATACTACCTGTATTGTATATACACTGCCTATTATGCAGTAATCGACTTACACCAGAGCTTTTAAAAATGCCTATGAATATTTTAATATAGAAAAATACCGCTATTTTATATATTTAATTGTGTCAATTATAAATTATAATTTATGAATAATGAGTATACAATATGATTATAATATGTACACAGTACACGTTGTACGACGTACACTGTACGTTGTATATGACTGTATATACTATATGACGTACACTGTATGTACAATGTACAATGTACATTGTACACTGTATACACTGTACAGTAGACCGGTTCGTACTAAACAAATTGTTCGCAATTTTATAAACCTTCACATATGTGACAATTATGTATGCTATGATAAATAAGTGTTTAAAATTGTAGACATATACCTTAAATATTGTTATGTCACGAGACCTTTTTATTTTAACATTGAATACATACAAAAGTTAACATGGGGGAGATATAGAAATAAGTTTTATTCAATTTTTATAAAATTGGATGATTTTTTTTAAGCCAACTATGGATATATCCTAGAAACATATATAACAAGTAGTATTAACAGTACAAAATATTTTTCATAACAATCTAGATGCCCAAATTTTATAAAATAATTTTAGTCAAAAAAAATATCTAAAAATCGTATAATTTAATATAAATAAATTATTACAATTTAATTTAAAAAATTAAAATATATAATTTATAGATAATAATAATACAATTCAAATTAATTATTAAAATATTAAAAATTATTTTTAGAAAAAAAAGTAACATCATTTTTAAATTTTTTTGGTTTTTAATTTGAAATATGAAATACAAAATATATTTACATATTTTTTTATTTTTTTTATATTATTTGTATAAAGGACATTTATATCTAACTCATATCCACAATTCAATATAATATGATCACTCAAATTTATGTAAAGTATAATTATATATATTAATTTTAAAAAATTAATTATTTTTTTGAATTATTTTGAAATAAATACTTTGTAAAATGGTGTATTTTCTCGAATTTTAGGAGACATTAATATTGGTAATTTGTAGATATAAAAATGAAATATAGATATTATATTAATAATAAATATAAATAATGGTATATATTATATTAATTCATTAAATATAGTACAAATACATAATTAATTTTAAATATTAATTTCAATATTTGTAAACATCAAAGATAATAAGATGGCGTCATTACTATTATACATGGAATATTATACATTTTATCGTAAAATAATAATTTATATTTCAAACTTTAAATGCTTCGTGACCAAAGGTAACTATTTTTTTATAAAAATTGTTAATACATATTATACTAAAATATAGATATGTATTATATTTTATATGAAGGATTAAAAATTGAATCGAACGAACCGGTCTACTGTACAGTGTACATACCATCGATATAAAGAAAGTGGATAAGCGATTGAATGTAGTGTATGGCACTATCCGCTATGGGCGCTGCAGTCGAAACCCATTATTAAAATACATCATATCAACATTCTTCGAAATTTTGTGTATTTAAATTGAAGATATCATACTATTGTATTGATATTTATAATCTAAATCCATTGATATAGATAGAAGTCACTTCTATCTATTTCGACGAAAAGCCTATAGGCTGTATACTGTTTTAATATTTGACATATATAATATGACTAATATCCAATCAAAATCACTGATGCCATTTTGTTAATTTATCGATAAAAGTGCCATTCGCGTATCTATCTTTGACATGCATTGCGTGCGGTCAATTGCACAGGTCCACTTTCTTTATATCGATGGTATACCAGACACGCATACTGTAGGTGCCCACGCGTGTGTACAATGTACACACGTACAATGTATACAATGTACATGCGTGCATGTATGTGTGTGCTATGTAGATGTGTTATCGATAAGCAACCCGTACTAGTTAATAAGCGTGATACCACTATTAATAGAAACAGCACTTACAGACATAGATTTATAGTTTACCAGTTGGTGAAATGCAAATATATGCTTATAAGCTGTATACAGCTAACGCTCTGAACATATCACGACACGTCAAGTAAGGTTTGTAAATAAACATTAATTACGTATAGTGATCACTTGTTCGATGTGATGGTTAATATTATTATTTACAACATTTTTTAAATATCTTTAAAAAATACAATTGTTATATAATATAGTATGCATATGGCATTATCAAGGTAAAATACCTCGAAAGTCTTCTGACTATTTTATTTGTCCATTTATTGTTTTTTTTTATAATGATTACAATAATAAAATGTATCTTGTCTTATCTTATCTTATCTTATCTTAAATAGATAACGTATCGACAAGTTATCGGTAAGTTATCGGTATAAAACAAACCTTGCTGTAATCAATCTATGCATCATCATTACGTAATTGTACACGTATTACACATGGTAATATTAATAGTTATGTAACGACATCGTTTAAATGAGCGAGAGTGATATGTATTAGCAATAAGTAAGTTGCACACATGTGTGCGCGCGCGTGTGTATAAGTAATTAGGTAGTAATCAAACTGTAGTCAGTAACTAAACTCGTATCGATATATTAGTAAAGCTTTGTAGCTGTGTGTAGAGCCTATTGTGCGGTGCGTAGTGGGCGGGTGATGAGAGCCGCACCTAGTTACGTCATACACACACACACATACACACACGCACACACATACATACATATACACACGCACACACACCCACACTCACACACATACACACACGCACACATACACACACACACGTACAACACACAACATTTTGATTTGCAAACTCTTCAATAAATACGAGTAATTGTATCTATACCCGTATTCCTATACATATAGCTGGAGTATAATCAGGGTGGATATAGGGTGTATATGGGGTGGATCTATGGGGAATAACGGAGTAGATGTAAAGGGAATACACGTGAACGCAGCAGTTTTAGTGTGAATAACATCCCATATATGGTAGTATATGTCCATATACATTATATGATATATACATATTAAATTATGTATATATATATATATATATATATATATATATATTGTGTTTGTGCCCCACCCCCTGTCCATATACATTATATGATATATACATATTAAATTATGTATATATATATATATATATATATATATATATATTGTGTTTGTGCCCCACCCCCTGTCCATATACATTATATGATATATACATATTAAATTATGTATATATATATATTGTGTTTGTGTCCCACCCCTTACCTTATTAATGCCTGATGGAGATACCCCGATATCATATGTTAATCTACATACCACTGTCATGGATATGTACACCGTATATTGTACACCGTATATTGTACACCGTATATTGTACACCGTATATTGTACACCGTATATTGTACACCGTATATTGTACACCGTATATTGTACACCGTATATTGTACACCGTATATTGTACACCGTATATTGTACACCGTATATTGTACACCGTATATTGTACACCGTATATTGTACACCGTATATTGTACACCGTATATTGTACACCGTATATTGTACACCGTATATTGTACACCGTATAAGTATACTATACCTTATATGTATACTATACCTTATATTATACGTATACACTGTATAGGGTAAGTCTCTAATTACCATCCTTATAATGAATATTTGTAATAACTTATTCAATATGCAATATATTTATTTGCAATTTTGTAATTAGGGTCATATTACGGCAATCAATAATTTATCTTTTTTTAATTTTTGAATAATACAAATATTGTTTTGAATATTACATTTGTAATTGGATACGTATGCATAATACCGAACCCCTTATCTAATTACAGACACCTGAAAATACACGTGATATAAATAATGTTAGTATTATAATATCTATTAAAAATAACAAATATAAATATATTTAATTAATTATAAAATGCACGAAATTATTTATTATTGAATTTATGTTTTAATATTAATATTTAATTTATATTTAAACTTTATATGTAATTTATTAAAATAGTTTATTATTTAATATATATTTATTAATCAATATGAAAATAATTAACTGAATCATGAATTCAATTCTATATCAATGATACACACACAATTTACGACAAATTTTAAAGTAAATCACGAATCTATTTTAGTGGGATTTAGGAAAATATTTGGTCGGTTATGGGAAAATAATATGGGTTGCTATAATTAAGATAACTTGGTTAATACTTAAATTCTTAAATTATTTTATAATGTTTTTTTAATTGATCTACTATAATATACATATAATTAAATTTTATTTTAATAAATTAATAATTTACAATGATTTAAAAAAAACTATTATTCAAATATTTAACGAATAAAAACAGAATATTACATTTGATCAAATAACATTTGTAGGATTTAATATTATGAAAAACAAAATACTTATTCATATTTAGCATTAAATTACTAATATTATATGTGTATATATATATAATGTTACTCTTACAGTTACTGAGATACGAGAGGGTCGGTATTTGTAGGGGGTCGGTAATAAGATACTAACCCACGTATATATTGTATATATCATATACAATATACGTATAAGCGATACTTGGCGAATATAGTTGATCGCCTATATTTTAGGGGCGTCTATACCATATATAGAGCTAGAGAAAATAGAGTAGTAAACAAGGTATCTTACATGCGGAAAGCGTCAATCTAATTTGGTCACCGCAAAATGGCGGATTTGACCTTAAATTATTAATACAATTGGAAAGAGGATATAAAAAAAATAATTTTCATATTTTACTTTTTTGATATAATTAATAATACAAAAGTTATGATCAAAAGAATATTATATTTTAATATTTGGTCACTGCAAGATGGCTGATTTTGTATTTCCGCTTTCAGCATTGGCTTACGCTGCCAGGAATTGAGTATTACCACTCTATTTATCTCTAACTCTATGGCCTATACTTATAGAAACTGATTATAATTAAACACAATTATAGTGAGCGATAATGTGATCGCTTATAGGTACGACGGCGGCTTATTAATAGAGCTTCAAACACAGCAACACAAGTGTATGACGTAATAGTGATATAACGATTATGTAATAATGATAATATGATGACGTAATAGTGATATGAGCATGATGTAATGTATTTAAGATGAGGTAACGCCAACGACATTGTTGACAACAAAATATTAGACATTTCTTTTATTATAGAAAAATATTTAATTCAAACCTATAGGTACTATAGAAACTATATATAGTTAAAAATATAACTTAAATACGAATTATTGCTCGTCCGTTTAAGTGGACGATAACAATTTATAATGAGATATATCGAAGTTTCAATATCTATCTCATATCTCCTCAATGTTAAATACATATCCCTTCGATTTTAAACTTTATAAAGTTAAAAAGTTAAAATTGTATTAAACTTAATAAACTTTAAACTTTTAAACTTATACATTATAATGAGGTGTCGCGGCTCAAATAATTAATAGTATTCGTTTTCAATTAATGATGGTATTTAGTTCTTGTAAAATATTCGCGATCAATGCTTATAAATAATGTACAAATATGGCCCGGCTTAACCCGTGTATATCATCGTATTGTGAAATACAACGCATTAGAGTGCTAAAGCAATCAGTGACATTCATGTCATGTTACCTACTGGTTTAGCACGACAAATATAGAACATTTGTTATGTTTATTGTACGTGCGTAAAACATATATGTTAGATACCCGAAGGATATCTCCTTTTTGTCGTATTAAAACTTTCTTAACGCAAATTTCGCACAGTAAAACTTCGATACGACAAGTACTTACGGATAGAGTGAAAACCCTATAGGGTATAGGGAATACCCTATAGGTGTATATATAACTCGTGACCTCTAATGACCTCTGATAACCTTGATGTATTGAGAGGTGACTTCCCCGGTAGAGGACACTCCGAACAGTGGAAGGAGAACAATAGGCAGGAATGCGGTCACCGTTAACGGTACAACTTGTGTACACCAGTACACGATCATTAACAGCATAACGTATGCCACCGACATCTTCTATAGAAGGGGTGGTAGGGGCGGTTGTGGGGTGGGGTTGTAGGGGTGGTGTTAGTGGGGGTTATAGGGGCGTTGTGTGGTATTGGGGGTGAAGGGGGGTTGTTTGGGTGGGGTGATATGGATGGTGATATGGATGGTGATGGTAGGGGCGATATGGTGTTGTGTGGGTGTGGTGGTAGTGGTGGTGATAGTATAGTAAGGATGGTAATGGTGGTTGTAGTAGAAGTGGTAGTAGTTGTGGTTGTAGTAGTAGGGTTGTAGTATCGATTATATCAGTAATAGCTACGATAGCTATAGATACGGTAGGTGTAGGGGACCTTTATTGGTATCAGTAATTATAGTGTTAATAATAGTGATGGTGACTAATTTATATATATATATATATTAGCATATATTACTAACATCTGATGGCCATATTATAACCATGGGCAGTAACAATATAGGTGTCAGTATAGCTATCAGTTGTTTCCGGAACATGATAACGGTGTTCAGCATCGTACGAGGCATGGTGGGTCCACCGATCTACTTCCGGGAGGTTTAGTGACCACTGCTTACGCGAGTAGGGGGTACTGTAGGTGAGGAGGGGGCTAATTAGAATAAACATATAGGGTAGGGGTATTTGTCTCGATAAGCAACACTGCTTCTATTATTACCCTGCAGGGCGTTTCCTAAATCTGATAATAATAATAATAATAATAATATATTTGACATGTAATAACCTACATTACAATGTATAAGGTGTATACTATATACTATACAGTGTATACTATACACTGTATACTATACATCTATAAACCTATAGGTTTACTATATAGGTTTACCTATATATATAGGTAACTTCTATTTACTACTATTTAGACGTATATATATAATAATGTGATTATGTATTATATTATATATAGACCAATGTTAATAATACTTCAATTGTAAATGAGTTAATAAATAGGTAAATTATTATATATATATATATATATATATAAAAAATGGTATATCAAATGGTATATATTAATTTTTGAGATAAATAATTATTATATTCACTATTTTACTGGTTATTTTGTACGATTTATAAGTATACATTATAACAGTATATCGTATGTTATATAAAGTGTTTACCTATACCTGTATGCAAGGCTTTATTTAATTATGTTAAAAGTGTATATTAGATTTATTTTAATTAATTTTAATAGCCTAGTTAAGTATAAAAGTGATCTATCATAGATTATGACAGGTGTCACTTAAATAAGTAAGAAAGTGATTTTATAATGAACGTATTCTGAATCAATATCATCATTCAATATATCATTAACAACTCATTTATTTATAATTACCTATGATTTATAAAGTAGTTAGACCTACTACTTTTTGTTATTTAATATAGGGGAAAGTAACATAATACGGACAGTTTAACAATAAATGGTCTTAACATTTTATGATTCATTATTTTTATTCAAAAATTACAATATATTAATAGTATATGATTATAGATATTATTGTGATTTTAAAATTTTATTTAATCTTTTAATTCCATAAATAACGGGGGTGTCAGTATTCGGTACCCGTGTCCGAATACGTACACCCTGTGTTATAATACGGACACCCTAAATACCATTAGATAAACCATATATTATTGATGAATAAATCACACAAATTACAATTACATTATTTATAATTAATTTTATGAATAATTTATTCTAATTTAATTAGTCAATAATTTATTTATTTTTATTATTTTGTAATTAATAATACAATTTAAGTATCTAAATAATACAAATTTTATATTTAGCTTTATTGGTGGTATTAATATTATAACGCACGCGATTTTTATGAAAACCAGAATAGTTCATACGCTGCGCGCTTATTGGTTATAGAGTCCTTAATTTAATATTAACTTAAATTTTACTTAAATTAATATATTAAGACATCTAGTGTATAAGTATTAAGGATGTATATGACCTATAGATATATGCTTATAACTTAATGAATATTTTATAACAAATATATAAATTATATATATAATTATTAGAATGCTTTATTTATTAATAATATAGTGTTATATTTTATATCGATATATTTGTATATTCTTGAGAAGGTTTTAAGTTGACATTTTTGTTCATAAATTTAAAAACGTATTAAAAAAATCAGTTTATCGGATATAACTGCAATATTTTGATTAATTAAAAAATAAAAAATACTTTTTTAGACTATTTATTTAATTATGAATATTTTATTTATTAAAGATTTTTTTTTGTAGAATTTATTCGAGCAATGTCCGTATTCCGTTAATTTCCCTTATCACGAGTATATATTACCATTGTATTTGTATCTCGTATTATAATATGGTATATAGATATATAACCTATACCATGTTATTCTAAACAATTTTGTTAATTATCATTTAAAAAGTGTATAAACTCAAATAAATAATAATAATAATTGTTTAATGAAAGTATGGTAATGGTTTTTAACCAATTACGGGGGTATCCCACTAAAGTATTTCCGGAAATAATGTCCGGAGAGTCTTGCTAGAAAACGATTTTCTAGCAAGTTGCAGTGGGATAATCCCTTACTTTTCAGACAATACTTTCCAGAAATAATTGCTTGAAAACAAAGATATTATTATATATTTCATGATTGTTATTTTTTATTTTTCATTATTATTTTTTTTAATTTTTTTTATAAATTCAAATTTTTAAATATTAATTATTTAATATTATATATATATATATATATATATATATATATATATATATATATATAAACTTATTAAATTTTAATAATTTCAATATTAATATATTCCCATATCATTTTAAATGAATACGTTTAGTTATATTTTAATTCATTTAAAAAATAAAATGATTTTAATTTGAATTAAAAAATTGTTTAAATTGAAAAACAATAACGAAGTTGATTGGATGATTATAATCATTAATTAATAATTATTAATAGTCTATAATACGATTTCGAGCAATACTGGCGCCATATATCTTGTAGTGGGTTATACCCTTCCATTAACATTATGGAGCAAGATAATATTTCCGGCAAGTTGCCCGAAATACTTGTAATGGGGTACCCCCATTACATATACTACATTTAAATATAGCTTACAATTCAAATATTTTTTATAGTATATAACTCTACACCTATACATATGACTATACTTATTATTATGTTTTCCTGTCGTTTTTAAGTATTAATATATTCGTATTATCAATTTAATGTGGCCATATTTAAAAATAACAATATATTAGTTAACAACAAATATCATAGTCGTAGAATAAAATTATGAGATTTGTCATACAATATAATCTGTTATTCAATACGTTAAATATATAATTGTATGTATACGTGTACCTACTATGTATACTATAGTATACCTATGGTGTACCTACTTTGTATACTAGTGTACCTATAACATAAGTCATATGTTAATGTTGGGCTTTGACGTTTAACCTATCGTTGGCTAATGATAAAACACGTGGATAGTAAGGCAACGCAGATCGTACGTAATTAAGGGTGTGTTTTTGGTCAACCACTGATCATATTACCACAGGTGGCAACCGCAGAAACTTGCAGTATTCACTGCATGTACAAATCCAACTGCTAATAAATCCAGCTGGTAGGTCGTGTTTTAATAAAATACGCTACAATTACGATTACGATATAGGATATAAATAAATAACGTAATATTAATCATAATTCGATGAATGGCGAAATGCAGCTCGGCCCAAAAATCCTTTAAGGGCGGGTGGGAGTGGGGGAGGGCGGGCGGGGTAGTCGTGTTTTTATCGTTATACTAACGGAGGTGGGTTGAGTTTTGGGTTGTGTTTGGGTTTAGCTATACAGTTCATATACCCCGACGTTGTTATGGTTATGTTCTCCTCGCCTATATAATAGGTCAACTGTCGTATCCTCGATGCACACACACGACCCGCCTATTGTTAGCTACACCAAATTGACAAGTCGCCTTCGCTGTAATAAATCCACCTAGTACTATTTTTTCTTACCAGTACACATCATCGATATAAAGAAAGACTTCCCGACAAACAATTTCTTAAATAAATTCCATTTTAATGTCCTAATTTATCATTATAACAAACTGATCAGTATATATTTACTGTGATACTATTTAAAAGGATGTTTACAGTAATTTTTAAAATATAGACTAAATAACTATGTAAAACTTTACTTAAATTGTTCTGTAGATACCCTGATAAGTAGTATTATATGGTACTGAGCAGGACATTTACAGTAACATTTTCATAACTATAAATAAAATGCAAAACTTTACTTAAATTATACTGATGATACCCTGATCATACCCTATAGGGTATATCATACTATAGTATAATATGGTACTGTGCAGGAAATTATTAATAAGTATAGATACTTTTATTTAATATATAAAGAATAATAGTATATCTTTTAATTATGTAATATATTGATTTAATTTTTATTTATGCAAATTAATTATTAATTATTTTAATTTTACATTTAATATTGGGGAGAGAACGGAGTAGTGACCGATAATGTATATGCCTCAGCATACTTCTAATATCTCGATGAATACTAATTTTAAAATCTTAGTTTTTTTGAATTAGAAATAAATCACATAGATCTAGAATACTATTATTTCAATTTTATATATTACTGAATAATATTAACGATTTATAATATATGCATGCATTCAAAAATGCATAAAAAAGCATTAAAATAAGGCAAGTCCAGGGTAGTGGCCGCTAGTATCAGAATATGCAATAGATGTATCTTAATGTATTCGATTTATATTCTTTTAATTATGTAATATTAAATAATTATATTTATGATGCATACGCACATTATTTGGTTCAATGATTTAATTATATATATACACATACTCTTACACATAAATAATCATAAATATATATAATCATGTTTTTGTCAAAATTTGACAAAAAAATGATTATGTAATAAATTAGAGTAATTAATTAATTATTTAAAAAAAAATTACTTTATATTATAGACATTTTGACCATCTAAATATTGTATATAGAAATGTGTTCCTATTTAGCACCATTTAAGCGTTAATTAAAACGACCACTACCCCGTACCGTCCCCTACTTATTTTTAAAAATAAAATATTATTTTAAAAATAAAATTATTTAAATAATCCTATGTATTTTTCTAAATTATCATAATCTCATTCAAGTGACACATTGAACTACAATTTTAATCATAATTATATTGATAATATAATTGGAAATCATCTGAACTAATTGCCCAATATTGAATATATAGCAATTGAATATTGATTAAAGTTTGTATTCAATATTAAAATGTTATTATTATTGAATTTAGAATTTAGTTAAGAACTTAAGTTGAACTAAATTAAGTAGTTACCATTGACTTTAAGTTGAACTTAAATGTTGATGTAAGTTGAAAACTGGGTTATTCTATATAGGGGAAAGATGGGTAATGTGGCCATGAGGGTAATATGGTCACTTGGTGTATCTCATAAACTATAAGTCCAATCAAAAAAAATAATTACATGAAATATGCGCATTGGTAAGCATTGTTCAAATAAGTAAAAATAATTTGTATATCAATTAATAAAAAAAAATTATATAAAAAATACAATATATTTTTATTTACTTTTTAAATAAAAGTTTAGTAAAACATATATTAAATTACTAATATATAATATAAATTGAAAATTAAAGTTGCATATTAAAGAACTATTTAATTACAACAAAGTGTGTAATCCATTTATTTTAGTAAAGTCATTAATGACTCATAATTATAACGATTATAACGATTACGGCGTTATAACGACAACTAATGATCGTATAATCTATCAGCCTATCCACATCCAAGTTCGGGTACATATCTAACGAGCTTTCTTAATTACGCAATTCATAATAACAATAGGTATAATAACAATGGGTATGACCTAGGCCGATATTACAGAGTGGGCTTTGGTATTACTATTCATTTATTTTCAGATGAAAAAATATAAATATTTATATTTATTTATCCGGTAGTTTAAATAAAGTACTCAATATTTAGTTTATGTTTACTATTATAAATGACGTTACTTATAATATTCCGATGATATTCTACTAAATATACATGATATATCTCCTACAGGGAACACGAATGCGGACCACCTATAATCTGAAGATATGCGATTTATTTTTATTTTATGATATATAAAATTTAAATATCAAATATATAATTTATGGATTAAATGAATAAGTCACATAATTAACAGTTTATGTATTTACACAATATTAAGGAATACATTATTTTATTAAAATAATAGAAATTCATTTTTTGAATTTTCTTTGTAAAAGATAATAACAGAATTAATTAAAAATGTGTATGTAAATAATGTAATTTATATTTTTTAAATGATTAGTTACGTGGAACAACATTATATTCATATGGCTTATAATAATAATATAATATATTATATATAATAATATTTAATATATATATATATATATATATATATGTGTGTTATTAAATATATATTTTGTTTGTGTATTAGTACCGGCATATATACAAAAGATTTCGAACGTATATTTACAAGGTTATCCTCCCAAGCCCGAGCTTACTAGAAGAAAAATAGTATAGCATGCTATTAAAAATAATTTAATAACATCACAATATAAAATTAAGTTAGTATTCAATAGATATTCTTTGAAAGTACATATATATATATATATATATATTTTTTTTTTCGGACAATGGTTAGTTAATAACCAGAGCCAATTATCCCATTTATTAGCGAAAACATATTAATAAAAATATGACGAAGTAGGCAAGGGAGAGACCAGGTAATTAAGGATTTTATAATAATCCATTGCAGCAGTATTTGCGATAAATATTTAGACTGCCTGTCATGACACGAATACTGAGTAGCGTAATATCATGCTTCCTCAGGCCTAACGAATATAGGTCTTTAGACGTTAGGGATGAGGGTATACCACGCCAGTTCCAACAAGAGGCACTTAGTTTAGCCTGCTTTGCACCAGTAAGTTGTTTTGCGTAGGAGAGTATTTCAGGTTTGTTATAGTAGTCAGTTTTATGTCGGTAATTAGTATCGGTATCTATTGTATCAGTTGAGATTTGCGTATCTATAATATAAACAATGTCATTTCGGTAAGCCAGTAAGTCAGGTTTGCGTAAGACAAGTTGTGTTCGTATGTATGGTTCCAGTATAGTTGTAAATTTGTACTTATTAAGTAGAGTGATTAAAAGAGCGTTAACATAATTATGCCTGTGAATAATGTTATTATAATTAAATCTACAGGTCTGCATAATATGATTTAGGCAGTCATATTTATAATTACACCCTCGCCTTAAACAGTTTGTATTTAAACTTGGAAACATACGTTTACATCTGTAATGTGTATATAGTAGACCGTGCTTTAACTTTACCATATCTACAAAATCGCGACCAGAAAACATCTTTATAGGAGAAGTTATCCAATTATTAATAAAATGACTATGCGTGCCTAATTCTAAACCCTTTCCATCGACAGAATTAAATAAATATATTGAATGATATTTATTTATGGAGGTGTTATCAATAAACGTGTATTCATCGTATACTCGAGGTGTAGACCATTTTAGAATAACACTATCGGGAAGAGATTGAATAATAGTGTCATCATTCCTTCTAATGGATGAAATCCTTTTTAGCCGCAGCACCGGTATTGCCAGAAAAAGACGAGTGATATCTATCCCACCGACACTACTAGGTGCGTAGAATACACCGAGTGAAGTATCTGAAGGTAGTCGAAGCCAACGTCTGACGAACGCCCGAAACCTTCTGTCCATCGTTTTTAATGAATTTAAATAGACGTTAGAGAAAGTCAAGGTATGAAGCATACTTGGAATTAGATGATTTTTGAGCATAAACAATTTTTGTTGGGGTTTTAGAGTAGATTTAGATATTGCCAAGAGTTTCGATGTGAGGTCATCATTAATTTAATTATTTTTATTATCCAAAGCGCCTATGTTGATGCCAAGATATCTATAAGTGTCTTCTATATTTAGCGCTTTAATTGTAGAATTATCAATAGATATAAAACTATATGGGTTACATATCCATTGTTTTTTCTTTGGGTTAATAATTATATTCAATGTAGCGCATTTTGATTTGTTAACGTTTAACCCACATTGAGCTAATAATATATTATATATAATAATATTTAATATATATATATATATATGTGTTATTAAATATATATTTTGTTTGTGTATTAGTACCGGCATATATACAAAAGATTTCGAACGTATATTTACAAGGTTATCCTCCCAAGCCCGAGCTTACTAGAAGAAAAATATTATAGCATGCTATTAAAAATAATTTAATAACATCACAATATAAAATTAAGTTAGTATTCAATAGATATTCTTTGAAAGTACATATATATATATATATATATATATATATATATATATATATATATATATATATATATATATATATATATGTGTGTGTGTGTGTGTGTGTGTAAACCAATTACACAATGGTTAGGGGGAAAGTAATACGGACACAAAATAAATGGTCTTAATATTTTATGACTCAATATTTTTATTCAAAAATTACTATATATTAATATTATATTATTATAGATATTATTGTGATTTTAAAATGTTATATAATCTTTTTATTAAATAGATAACGGGTGTCCGTATTCGGTACCCATGTCCGAATACATACACCATGTGTTGTAATACGGACATCCTATATACCATTATATAAACTATATATTATTGATTAACCAATCAGATAAATTACAATTTCATTATTTATAATTAATTTTATGAATATTTAATATAATTTAATGAGTAATTAATGTATTAATGTTTATTATTTTTTTAATTAATAATACAAGTTAAGTATCTAAATAATACCATTTTTAGAATTAGTTTCATTGGTGGTAT
This sequence comes from Osedax fenrisi, assembly GCA_964019155.1. Taxonomy (NCBI): domain Eukaryota; kingdom Metazoa; phylum Annelida; class Polychaeta; order Sabellida; family Siboglinidae; genus Osedax; species Osedax fenrisi. The sequence continues at coordinate 14,960,496 of OZ025241.1, forward strand.
TAATATTATAACGGACGCGATTTTTATGAAAATATGAATAGTTCATACGCTGCTTGCTGATTGGTTATAGGGTATCCGTATTAAAACATCTAGAGTGTCCGTATTAGGAACGTATATGACCTCTAGATATATGCTTATAACTTAATGAATATTTGATAATAAATATAGAAATTAAATATATAATTTTTAGAATGCTTTATTTATTAATAATATTGTGTTATATTTTATATCGATACATTTGTATATTCTTGAGAAGGTTTTAAGTTAACATTTTTTTTCATAAATTTAAAAACGTATTAACAAAATCAGTTTATTGGATATATCAGCACTATTTGGATAATTAAAAAATTAAAAATACTTATTTAGACTATATATATAATTATGAATATTTTATTCATTACATTTTTTTTTAAGATTTATGGTTTCTGAGATACCGAGAATGTCCATATTCGGGCACTGTCCGTGTTCGGTTACTCTCCTCTACATAATTTAATTGACAATAAAATTGATTGAAAATCTCGTATTTCTGAAACTTCGTATGATAAGTTGGCTGATACATTTAAGAAAATCAGAGTTCTTTTGTATATGTATCTAATTAGTGACTATTGAATTCTAATAATATACACATTATTTTTTTAAATTGTCGAAGTATTAGAAATATACTACCATATTTAGAATTGATTCTCAGTTATAATGTATACGATGTTATATACCTAGTTGAAACATTTTTAATGAATGTTGATACTTATGCTTTACTCCTTTTTAGTAATACAAACTAATGTTCGAAATTAACCCGAACTGAATCACTACGAACTGAAGATTGCATTATTTGAACCCGAACTGAAGCTCATATAATGGTCCCGGACCGAACTGAAGCTTCATTTAAAACGAACCCGAACTATTATTTAATTATAATCCTGGACCGAATATATATTGTCAATTTAAAAATTTAAAAACAAAATTGTATATCTTTATTAATTATATATTATCATTGATAAATACTGTATAAGGAGATATTATAAACCAATAGAAAAGATAATATAAATTATTATATGATTATTATATTATACTAATAATACATATATAATTATTTGTATTATATATTAGTATTATTTTACAACATTAGCAATATATGTTTTATTACGTTTACGTATTTAAGCTCTAAGCTCTATTTTAAATAAAAATGATAAATATTTATAATTTTTATTTAAAATAGAGCTTAGACAAATACTTTAAAGTTAAATTAAATAAACAGGTATTCGTTCTCGGGTGTAAATCCTGAATAATATTAGAAGTGATTTTATATAATTTTATATAAATAAATGACCAGCTCTCATTAAAACCATGGATGTCTTAACATGAGAACGGCTTCAAATGGACATTATAATGTCCATGTCTATATATCATATATTTATATAGAGCATGCTATCATACTATATCATGCTAAGTAATTTCGTGGGGAGGGGTATCTTACGGATTGGTGATAATTAACACAAAGATCATAAAATAATTTATTAAATTAAATAAGAATACGCCCATTCAACATTCACCCTCTAGAATAACTACATAAATTAAATATCCATAGAATGAATACTTGATTCCCTATAGGGATTATACTCTCTCTGACAATTTCTAAACCTATACTACAATTTATAAATAATCTTAAAACATTATATTTCCAAAAAAAAATACTCTAAACCATAAAAACATATAAACCTCACCCAAATCAAAGTCGACTTTCCCCAGTCCGATAATCTTCTGTACAACTTGTGAATCAATATATATTCAACATTGAAAGAAACAACTCCGACTACGTCACTACCACAAAAATAAAGTTAATTGGCAAATATCTCCCTTAACCCTACCCTTTCCAGTTATTAAAAATTGGAATAACTCTTCATAATTGCACATGTAAATTCGTCCAAACATATAGACTCAACTAATCATACTCAATATAATAATTTACTGTATTATAATCATAATTTAAATAAATATATAGAAACTAATTGACCACCCCCGCCTTCTTTAATCACATCATACCTCTGTGAACTTAATTCAGTTACCCATCTAATGTGTCAATCCAATATCACTATATATAAAAATCACCTATAGATGATTTTAATGTTGCCAGTAATCAATCAACCAATTATTCTAAATCTCTACTCGATATACTTTCAGCATCCTATCATAAATTCATACTACTTACCCAACATATACAAATGATAATACCATCGCTCTCCTTATTATCCGTAATATCCTACATTATCCTTATTACCCTTTAAGGGATCCCGCACATTTAAAGTGATGCTAATTTATTTGTTTTCATATTTTATTTTATCCCATATTACTACTTATTGTATACTATAGTGTTTTGTATTATCTGTAAACAAATTAGACATGAATTCAGTCTAGAAATTGCATAAAAATTTGCTTTTTTACGATAAGATAATGCTATTATATACTATTCAATATTACATTATTATGCAGTCAAACTTCAAACGCTGTTTTCTCAGAATAATATTTTTCTCTATGTATGTGCATTTAAATATATAGAACATAAAAAATATTATAATTATAATATTATTGTTGTTGTTTTATATAGAATTTAATTATATGAATAGTAAAATTGAGAGATAATTAATAAAATGTATAGTAGTCATTGTATAAAATGATAATTTCTATAGAAATACTATACTTTTATTATTGCTAATTTTTAATTTAGATATATATAATATAATAAATAATAATATTAAAAATAAATTTGTATTTTTATATGCATGTATATGTTATGAATACAATAAAAAAAGTAGGTCAATTGAATGAATAGAATATCAGTTCTATTTTTGTTAGTATACATATGTTTTTCCTATCTATTTATACACGAAAGTGGCAAATTGAGTGTTATGTGCGGGATCCCATTATGTCATCCAACTTGATTTTTTCTTACTCTGTTGGCCCTTATATTACTGATCATCACATTATAGTGTTTACACTTTCATTTCCTAAACCGACCCATCCCAATATCATTCGTTTGTTCCTTAAAAACAAACCATTAATCAAACTCTCACGATTTCATCAGAAATCTCCTTTCCTTCCCAAATAACAATCCGATAAATTATGTACCTTTCATACAATTTCCTCCAATCATTATTACAAATCTATCCCAATAATCAACATATCCTGGTATACCCTTACACTAGTTAAACAAAATCATAAATTGCGTACACTTGAAAAGAAATTGATTCAACATCAAATCAGACTCTCGCGCTTTATCAACTGATAAAGGTCAAACGTAGACATGAATTCCTACATACAAAATCGCTGTAAATTACTGCCTCTCTCGAATCATGCTAACCAGATAAAATAAAACTTTCAATATATGCTCGAAACTCTAAGAACCTAATACAAATAAAATGTACCAGACTTTCCACTAGACACCCTATATTTAACTTTCGATGATTACTTCCATCTTTAATGTACTCTCAGCATTCTCCCACCAAATACATATTTATTAATCCTTGCCTTGCCAAATCATTTAAGGTATGTACATTTCCTTATATATCCTAAAACAGCAAATAGTTCATATCCTCTTGAAACTATTCCTCTTTACCTTCTACACGAAATCTATGACTCCCTCAGCATACCTAGTGATTATGTGTATAGTATATTCTGTGAATCAAGATAATCCGGCAGTTTTCCATCATCCTATATATATGAACTCATTAAAGCCCTCCTTAAGAAACCAAACATTTACCTTCAGATCCTCGAAAATTATCGCCCGGTATTAAACTTGTCGATATTTTCGAAACCCTTGTAACCAATCATCGCGAAACAACTAACTATCTATTTAATACCACACATAATCCCTCATATTTTCCAAAACGCATATCTTCCTTCCAACTCAACAATAACCGCCTAGTGAGAATATCCAGCGATATTCTTACTAATCTTGATAATAAAATCCTCGCACAACTTGACCTCTCCTCCGTATTCGATACTTTTGACCACTCAAAACTCAAATACCGCATTACCTTAATAGGCAGCACTGGTCCTTCACACAAACGGCTCAACTTAAATTCTCAACTCAATCTTATTTCATAACTAACCGAACTTCCTCAGTTTTAGTTCATTCAACCCGCTGATCTCCAAGTATTTTAATACACATTGTTCTCCAAGGGTCGGTAATTGGACCAATACTATTTAATATTTACATAATTCAACTTATCAACCTTATCTCGAATTCTCCAGTTAGCTTCCTATAAATACGTACGACATCCAACGTTATGTAAAATGTATAGCAAATAAAAAAAGTTTCACCTGACATCCTTTCCTCTACTATTTCTACCATCCATAACTGGCTCACAATAAACTTCCTCGTCTTTAATAAAAATTAAAACTAAGGCTATTTTAACTCATTACTATCAACCCATTTCAACAATTTTGTATTATATTGGTGACAATACTTTTAGTTTTTATAGACAAATGTCACACAAAACAAATCTACTAAACTATCAAATACACTACCTATAATGTATTCATTATTAAATATCAACATCCGTGGCTACTATTATAACTTCAACATTCCTCTATTAGAATACTGCAATTTAATCCTTTATAATACACCCTCATCATATATTACTAAACTCAAAATTATCATGATGCATATTCACCATACCAATTTCTCCCTATCTTATATTTCTCCATTCCTAGCTAAACTCCATTGGCTATCATGTACACCATAGCATCCTATATAAAACTCTACTAATGACACTTAAATCAATCCTTCATGACTCTCATGACTACCTAGCATGCATACTTAAACTTAAATTATCAACTGGTACCACTACACGCTGCATCAATATGTTTCTACTTCAACTACCCCCTTACATTCAACTAAAACTCGCGCCTGGGCAATATCCGTCCCATACTCCTGGAATATTCAACCTACATCCTTACTATACCATCAACTTCAAACTATAGGAAACTACTGAAAACACATTTATTCAATTTATAACATTAAATTCAGTCATACATGGACTGCGTCCACTGAACGGCCGATTGCTTTATAATCACATGCATGTTTGCAGTTTGCAGTCCGAAACCGAAAAATGTAAAATTTAAATGTATGTAAATTGTAAGTGTATCTATATATACAAATAAAAAAAAGTATAAAAATACTAATAAAATTATATTTTATTTACAATATTTCATATAAATATAAAAATACAAAATTAATAATTAATATATATATATACATATATATAATGAACGAATAACACGTGGTAAACTTCGATTACTATGTGCACAGCACAAGTGATATGCCACTAGTACTATAGTTAATGGGACAAAGTGGTAGAGTTACCAAAGGACATTGATCCGGGTATGGTACGTAAATCAAAGTATGACATAGCCACGTACTGAGTTATCAAGGTCACCGGCATAATCGTGACGAATTTCAGCAACGATCCGGCCTTGACCTTTCGTAGGGTTGTGATATTAGTACAATAGTCGACGGCGGTAATAATAATGCTAAAATATAATAATAATATTGTTCATTTTTTTTAGTAAATTAACCATTTACTTTAGATGGGGTTAATACATTAGTAAATATATACATCAGGTTAAAATATATAGTTAATTTACAGAAAAATATATATATATATATATAAAATTGTATTTATTTATAAATAACACATATTCTCACGTATTAAAATAGTTCTATACGGGCTGATACTATAGTAGACACTAGAGAGGTAATATATCACTGTTACTACCACTATCATAATCAACTACCACTACTAATACTACTACTACTACTACTACCCCACTACTACTACTACTACTACTACTACTACTACTACTACTACTACTACTACTACTACTACTACTACTACTACTACTACTACCCCACTACTACTACTACTACTACTACTACTACTACTACTACTACTACTACTACTACTACTACTACTACTACTACTACTACTACTACTACTACCCCACTACTACTACTACTACTACTACTACTACTACTACTACTACTACTACTACTACTACTACTACTACTACTACTACTACTACTACTACTACTACTACTACTACTACAACCGATAATTCACGCATGTTTCTAACCATATCCTTTATGCCAAGATTAGAGAATTCGAACCCTAAAGCATTAGGAGGATTAGACACCGGAAGCATGAAAGCCAGCGATGACGTCACACCGACCGGAAGCATCAAGTACAGTGGACTATAGCCCAGTTGTGTCGACTGGTGATTATGTAATAATGTTTTTATATATATATATATATTTAGATAAAAACCTAACTAAATATATACATATACATGTACATATATATATATATGTACAATAAAAACATGTATACCAGATTATATTGATACCCTAACAAATATGTATTACATTACAATACAACACGTCTATAGACATCTATGTATGTCTATACGTTTCGTGTAGTATACTATATATAGTAATGTATACGTACAAGCTATTTGCGCTTTAGATGTGTGCTATATTTATCCGAGGGAATGGTAGTTATATAACTACTATTATATATAATATATTACACAAACATAACAATAATATATTATTACCTAATATTATATAATGTATTAATAATAATTTATAAAGTATATCTAATAATATTAAATAACAAAAATTAGCTGTCTCTTTTAAAATATAATTATCTATGGATAACTATTATATATAACTATAAGATGATTATAATCAATAACACATTAACTATAACTATAATTCCTATATTTATAAGCTAGCATAGTTAACAATGACTTTATTTACTGATAAATAGGCTACAATATTAATCAGAAACACTAATGAATTCCATTTCACAATAATAATACATGTAAAACATTCATTAATATCCCTGTAATCTATATATATAGATCAATCTATAGATTATAGTCATCGTGGCGGTTTTAGCACTAGTTATAATCTTGCAATATGTCGATAACTCTACTGATTGTACTTTGAGGTATTGTTCACTATACTATAATAATAATAAAACACTCGTCATATAACTAAGCTTTTACGAAACTATGTTGTAATACAATATGTTGTATTCGAGTGCATTCATCATATAGGCTCGACTTATTTAACTTTAACATTATTTACATTATTAAATATCAACAAATATGACACTATAGACTATTAAGTATTCTACATGAGGTGTCAATAAACACAACATTCTTAATGTCATCATATATAACGTATACCATTATCGATATATAAAACCCCACCATAATGAATTATGTTATAAATCCCTCCTAAAATATAAGATACACTTATTTATATATAATTCATGCATCTATAGATATACAATACATGTATAAAATACATAACACATTATCATGTATTGTTATAATATTAGTATTAAGTATTGTTAAATAGTCCAAATCTATTTAAATATTTTTGAAATATATTTCCTATTAAAACTATAATTAAATATATTTTAAATTATATTTCTCTCGTATATATTCTAATATATTACATATAATTTATTTTTTCTATTTTCATTATTATATGTATTATAAGTAATAGCATACAACGGTATAACATATTATTAAGACGTATGTTTTGAAATCTAAATTCATCGTATTATAACTATATTGTATATTGACAAATTAAATATCTCAATAAAATATTCAGATTTACGTTTGTTCACTCATGCATATCAATTAGTACTGCCCAGCAACACATTAATAGCAGCATAATAGCAGCATAACAGCATATGTAATAGCCTCAAATGTTTACATTGTGCTATTATACTGACATTACTGTTTGCTGGGTGTATACGTTAGAAAGCGACGTGTTCACGCATACTTGTACACGCATGCGTATACCCATACATACGAGAGTATGCACACTTCATTGACACCATGTACATTATGCCCAGATTTTTAATATGAGCCGAAACTTGTCATTTTTATGCTGAAAGGATACTTAAAATTTGTTAAAAAGATATCGAGCCGAGCTGAAACTATTTACATTGACAAACACAAGATTATTTTGATAGTTTCTATATTATGTTCATTATATATTCTATTATAGTATATATTAAGAATCCTATATATATATATATATATATATATATATATATATTTATTTTAAAGTTAACCTATAATGTTATTGAAACTCATGTTTTCATGGTAGATTCACCTACACTTATATGTAAACAGTATTTTGTATCAATTCAAAGTTGGCTAAGTCTTTTTTTGATTTAATTTACTCAACTCGAAATAAATCGAAATAAACCGAAATAAATAGACAACATTATATCAACAAATGTATGTATTTACTTTTAATCTCGTTTAGTATCGTATAGTTATATTTAATCTGAATATTTATGCAGATGCTTTTAATTTATTAAAACAATACATTTAATTTGTTGTTGACAATATTTACTTGATAATGGATAATGACATTTGGTTCTAAGAATTATTCGATTAATTTTGAGACTGGTTCTATATTCATATATTTATTCCTATTTAAATGAACCTTCTCTCCCTTACCGCTTAATTAAAGTACTCCTTTTAGATATAAGATTGCATTAATGCTTTTTATGATGAGAATGCATTATAGCTTTGGAAAATCGTACTAATTCTTAGATGTTAGTAATAAGACTGGGACTGCATCGGTTACACAACAAGTAATATACAACGTGAACACGCTTGCACACACACACACGCGCGCATACACACACACGCATACAAACCATAGCTGCCACTATAGGCATAGCCATAGTGCAGACCGCCATGTTGGATGTTATCTCCGTCAGCACCCCTATCACGAAACACAACGCGTAGATCATCACTATCTCGGGTAACTCCCCCAGTACGGTTAGGGTGCCGCCCAGCTCGGCGGAGAGACCCGTCTTCTGGGAACGCGAGTGGTTAGGTTATGTAGTATACTTTAGGGAGAGGGAGATCGAGAGGAAGGGGAGATCGGATGGTAGATTTATATATAAAGAGAGAGGGGATGCGATAGTGTATAAAGGAGTATACCTTACATCGATAATATTATATAGGAAATATGTATTACCAATTGATAATAAATTCATATATATATATATATATATATATATATATATATAATATAGTTTATTAGGTAAACAAACACAAATAAATGAACAAAAATATGGAAGAAAAAATAGATTCGAATTGCAAAAATTAACATTGGGTTTACATTTAATAACAACACACATTGGTTTATGCATGCTGAACAATATATATGTATATGCATATACATGTATATGTATAAACAAATATCTCTCTAATTTCATTCTTGATATTTAATACTATCGTTAATATAATCTAAGTTTATGAAACGCGATTTAATTCACACAATATATACACGTAAGTATTTCGGGTAATATGCAAGGTGAATACAAATAATGTACAGATGTATGCGTGATAACATACACACGTATTCAAACTAAACAAAAGCAATCGTAAATGAGTGTATAACGAATTCATACTATAGTATATTTCATACTATAGTACTATATATATTGTATATTTTACAAATATATTTGTTAAAACATTTTAAACTTTAAAAAATAAATACATGTACAAATAGAAATAAATTATTTTTTAGAATTGAATAGGTTTGTATATAATTATACCTATATGGTATATACGTAAACCTATATGGTTATACAATATATACAATGTATACAATGTACAGTGTACACATATACTTTCCCTTGAGGGGGAATATAGCTAACATCGATCTTAGAGAAACATTGTGAAGAGTGTGTTTAATTGAAATTAATTTCTATTAAGATATATTACGTAATAAAAGAGGTTTAGAAATATTAAGAGGCTTATCAAAAGTTGAGCAGAAAGATTTAATATCAACATTTTAACTTTTATTATAACAATTTTATTTTCTTCATCCTAGTTTACCAGTTTATATTAATATACTAATTAGTATTTATATCTATTCTTATAACTTCTTATGAATGATAAGAATATTTTATATCAAATATATATATAAATATATATAAAAAAACTTATTTAATAGAAATATCGCTCACTTAGGGGTGATAAAAAATATTTTTCAAAGCAAGATTTAACATTACAAATCTTTAACATGTATCCGAAAATGTAACCTATGTATGGGAAAGTGCCCGAATACGGACAGTGCCCGAATACGAACACCCACGTTATCTATGGAATTAAAATATTAAATAAAATTTTAAAATTAAACTAATATCTATAATCATAAAATATTAATATATTGTAATTTTTGAATACAAATAATAAGTCATCAAATATTAAGACCATGTATTGCTAGATTGTCCTTATTAGGTTAATGTCCCCTACGTGGGAGTATTCATTGTTTGTATCCAAAATCGAATTATACGATTTCGCGTAAGTGTTATATCTGTCCTTAGAGAATGTATTTGTTCTAGTTAAGATGTAATAAATACAATGTAGTCACGCGCGAATAGACATCGATGCCATACACCACTCGTTACACTCTACTAACCACGGAGGCGTGACCTATCGCGAACCCGCCTCCCATCAGCATAACCACGCCCCATGGGAACGTCCGATGTACCCGCTTCCAGTCCAGTATAGTTAACACGTTTCCATCTGTATATGACATCATAACTAACGGTTACGCCCACAATGGTATCACGTGACCTGCCTACCTTTAGATTGCGCCGGGTAATGCATAGGGATCAGGAACAACAGGATAACGATAGCCATAGGTGGGGTAGCGCTTCCTATGAACCTACAGTGTATAGGTATATATAAATATATATATATATATATATATATATATATATGTATATATATATACATATATAATAATAATTTATTATATATAATAATTATTTATTTATTGAATCACACATATAATAATATCGGATACAAATAGACCCATCAAGAAGTCATAGACTTATACATGTTATAAATATCTGTAAGAGGCCCCGGACAATTCTATACAAATAGTAACATATTTTTTTCTTGTGTTTTGATTTATCGTTTATTAATGTCTTGATAAACACAAGAGAAAAACAAGAACTGCCTGGAGTCGAACCCGGAACCTCTGACTTACTAGATTTTGGTTATTCCACTGAGCCATATACCCCAGACTAATAATATATATATATATATATATATATATATATATATATATATATATATATATATAATATGTGTGTTGTATGTACCATACGGTATGTGATAATATGTAATAATGATGAACCTTCAGTGATTAATATTAATCTCATACAATGATAGTAGAATAAAGTAAGTTCGTATCCTAAATTGTGTAAACCGAGGTGTTGATGTAACGTGTTTAACACCGTTTATTTGTCATGAGTTGAAAACTTACTTTAAAAATGCTATCGATACTTAATTAATGCATGGCTTTAAAATATGTTAAGTATTTATAATACATTTATAATTAACCATAATATATTTATAAATTAAGAATCAACGGCATTGTTAAAATGAAAAGTGTTCAACTTAACTTACAAATTATAGGTAGGTATGAAGCACTTTAAATCAGCACATCAGTAAGTCAACATACTAGGTTGGTAGAATTGTATGATATATATATATATATATATATATAACTTGAACGTGCACACTCTTCTAGGTATCGCAATGGGGTATATTATATACACCTCTAAATACAATCGCCGTCCGTAAACAACGAATAGCGCTAACCTGTGTTTGAAGAACGAGCTCCATCCAGGCATGAACCCTGGACTTCTAAAGAACCACAACATCACCAGAATAGCGAATAATGCTACCACTACTTTCTCACAAAACCTAGATCGGGTCTGAGTGATATTAACATATAAATACGTATAGTTACTTTAGTTGAACACTAAACTATGGTCAATTATGATATCTTATATATATATAGTACTATACAATATTATCCATGTTTGGTATATATTTTAATATAGGTCGCATGAATTCTAGTTGTATTATAGGTGTATACACCTACAGTACCTACGGTACAGTACCTAATATCTCCGAGTTCTCGTTTCTCTCTTCGCATAGCCTCCATTACCCTATCATTCGCACCGTCTTCAGCGGTTTCCTTGGTTACGAACAGGTTCCTATAGGTAGATAGTAATGTACGCGTGAGTATGATGTGTAACGATAACGACATGTATGGAGGCTAAGGACATGCCGCGATAATAGATTATCACTAGGAGGAGTAACATACAAGGAAACAACGATAGTAAATGTATAGCCCTTATTCGTCTTATTCGAAACCCTCACGAAGCAAAAATAAACCGAATATCAGCATTTACATTTATTAGATTATAAACGACGAAATATTCTAACAAATTATTATTATCAGAATCTGAGATTTGGTTAGCATGACGTTAGTCAGGTGGACATGTTGAGAGGTGGACAGTCAGTTGATGCATTGCGTAACTATAACTGTAGTCCATCCACCTCTCTAACGTCAACTGCTACACAAGCACTAACTTGCTAGCAGTAAGAGCGTACTGTAAGGATGATAATAGACAATTTGTTTGTGTGTGGACACATTGCATCTTATAACTATTGAAATTCTAAGAATATATGTATACTTCAATTTTTGTTTGAGTCATTTTTTACGACACGATATACCATTTCCTTTCTAACGCTTCCGCCTTGCCGTGGTAGAAAGGCTTGCGCTCATCAATGATTCCTTGAGCTATGGTAACGGGGATTAACAATCTCTAGTAGCTTCAAGCATGTTACAAAGATCAGGGATGAGATGTCATACTAAATGGAAGTAACCGACATTAAGAGTTGTGACCAATGTTGGTATATCAGCAAAGACAACCCAATTATGACAAGTACAACAAACAGCTCCAGGGTTAAAGCCCCTGCTTACAACACCACCCAGCTTCCGACTGTAGATGTGGATCAAAATAAAATCCAAAATGACGGTATATCTCCAAACCCGAAAGGAAGGGATATACTTGACAACAAATACATGAGGGCTAAAAACAAACTATTAAAATGCAGAAAAATATTAAATATATCCGTTATGAACGTTAGAACAATTCATTTAAAATCAAAAAAGAACAACTCGCAAATAACATGAAAATGAACAACATTAACATACTAGGCATAGTCGATCACAAGATCAATCATACAGATAACATTCGATACGACAATATTGGTAATATAACTCTGATTACTAGCTCAGCATGGCGCAACTCAAATAATGCTTCCGTTGGAGGCATAGGAATTATGGTAGACAGATCTTCAGAAAATGTCATAACCGAAATTAAAAAATAGAACGAGCGTATATTGATTGTCAATTTTAATGGAAATCCAATGACAACACTAATAATACACTATTCTCAATGCGAAGGTAGAAACGATGCTGCAGAGCACTACTACCAACTTACACAAGCTACTGAAACTATCCCATAACACAACATACTACTAACAGTTGAGATTTTAATGCCCACATTGGTAGCCATGATACTGACAATAAATTCACATTTCACCAATCTACAAATACCAATGGAAAACTCGCTATCGACTATGCAGATGAAGCAGATATGATAAAAACAAATACCCACTTTCAAAAAAGAAAGGGTAAGTTGTGGACCTTCCTCTCAGATACTGGAGGTATAAAAACCCAAGTCGATTATATAATAATACGGAAAAAATGGATGAACAGTGTGAATAACTGCGAAGCATACAATTCCTTCAGTAGTATTGGATCTGACCACCGGTTAATCACTGCAAAGATAAAACTAAGTTTAAGATCTAATAAAAACGAACAAAAAGAATGACATATGACTGGTCTGTTCTTAAAAATAAAAATACAAGTAAAGAATATTCCATTATGACTCGAAACAGATTTGAAATTTTAAACAAAAACAAAGAATGTGACGGGAGCGCAACATCTCTCTATGAAAACTTTGTTAAAGCTAATGATGAAACATCAAACCTACTAATTCCAAAGAAAGAAAAGCTGAAAATAAAGATCATATCTGAAGACACAATAATCATTGAAGCCAGAGATAAGGTTAACGTAGCTTTCAGTATTTACTCAAAAACGCCAACAGATAGTAACCAAGATACCCTTAGACATGCAAAACAGAAACTCCAATCTGAATATGAATCTGAAGAACTCGATAGAGATATTCAAGGTATTGAGCAGGCAAATAAGCTATCCAAACACGCAGCCAGTTGGAAATTAATTAATAAGATTACTGGTCGGAAACTCTCGAAAAGATGTATTATCAAAGCAAGAAATAAGGAAGACCGATTAACAATATGGTATGAAAACTTTAAGAAACTCCTAGGTGATAAACATGAAATTAATAATACTGAAATCAAAGTTATCTATCCTGAAACTCTTGATATATCCGTTGGTTATTTTACGAATAGCGAATACACTAAAGTAAAGAATAATCTTATCGATGGTAAAGCAACTGGTCCTGATGGCATACCCCCAGAAGTTTTTAAATATACTAACCTTGATGATATAATCCTCGAATTTGCAAATCAAATGCTAATACAAAGTAAAAAACCAGCTCAATGGTCTAAATGTGATATAGTTCCTATTCCAAAATCTGGCTACCTAGAAGAAGTTGGTAACTATAGAGGAATTGCATTATCAGCAGTCATCGCAAAAATAATTAACAAGATGCTATTAAATCGCATTCAACCGTATATTGAACCTCTATTAAGACCAAACCAAAATGGGTTCAGATCCGATAGATCTACAATGGCACATATCCTTGCACTGAGAAGGTTAATTGAAGGAATTAAGAGCCATGACCTAAAAGCAGTTATTATTTTTGTTGATTTCAAAAAAGCATTTGATAGTATTGATAGCGGGAAAATGATAACAATTTTAGCAGCATATGTTATACCATCTATCATAACCAATGCAATAGCACTATTCTATGAAAACACTGAAGTGAGAATTATAACATATGATGGCGAAACAGAATTCTTCAAAATTTCAAAGTGTGTGCTACAGGGAGACACTCTAGCACCCTTCTTATTTATCATAACTCTAGACTACATAATGCGTCAAGTATTTGGTGAAAATGATTAAAATATCGGTTTCAAGTTAACAGAGAGAAGATGTAGTAGAGAACCAGCAGTCGTTATAACCGATCTAAGTTATGCTGACGATATAGCACTGATATCTCAAGAACTATACCAAGCTGTTACTAATAATAACTGTTACAGAGAAATGTCCAACGCGATCACAAGGATGAAAGTCAAAGGCGCGCCAGGGAAGGATAAGATTCACCCAAGGTTCATCAAAGCCATGGGCCCAATCGCAGCCAGCTTCATGTTGGGCATTTTCAATGATTCATGGAAAACAGGATCTTGCCCGGTTTCATGGAGGGAGGCTATAATTGTCCCCATATTGAAAAAGGGTAAGCCGGCAAGTCAGATCGACTCCTTCCGCCCAGTATCGCTCACATCCTGCGTGGCAAAAACCATGGAGAGAATGGTGGCAAGCCGCCTCTCCTATATGGCAGAGTCCAATGAGTGGTGGTGCCAGGACCAGGCTGGTTTTCGGACCCTCAGATCCTGCGAGGATACAGTCCTCCGCCTCTCCCAAGCAGTCAGTGACGGTTTCCAGACTCGACCCGCTAAGCGCTGCGTCCTCGCACTACTGGACTACAGTAAGGTGTATGACACGGTATGGCGGAATCGCTTGTTTCAGCTGATGATGGAGAAAGGTGTATCGAGGACTATCGTCCGATGGATCAGAGGATTCCTCTGCGACAGAAAGGCAGCTGTTCGGATCGACGGCGTTATCGGCGCCAGCAGAAAGATGCAACAAGGAGTGCCCCAGGGAGCTGTACTATCACCCCTACTATTCCTCTTCTATATTAATGGTATTAGAGAAGAAGTCCCGAGCGGGGTGAGCGTCAGCATGTATGCGGACGACATGGCGATCTGGAGTCAGGACCGCGATAAGACTGTTGCTGAGAGCAAGGTGCAAGAGGCGGTGCACAGGGTATCGGCGTGGAGTTATCTCCACAAGCTTAAATTGAACACTTGGCAACCGTGGCTCGCGAAGTCGAACGTTGCCATTCTGGAACGAGTACAGAATCGGGCTCTACGTATACTAACAGGTCAACTGGCTGACACACCTCTCGAATGCTTACGCACGGAGGCCGAGCTAACTTCCTTCGAGACGCAGATCAGACGTAACTGCATTGTTGCCTGGGAAAGGTCAGCTAGGCTCCCCGCCGGCAAACCACGCCACAAACTGTTCACCTCGCCTATCGAGCATAAATGGAAAAGGTCGAGCTTCAGTACCCTAGATCAAGCAGAATGCGCGCGCATCGGCCTGGACCAATTGCCTAGAGAGAGGTTTGCTCCAAAGAAAGCGCCACCCTGGAACTGGGACAGAGATCCAACATGGACAGTAGATACGCGACTAAATGGCGGCAGCGATAAGTCCTGTGACCTGAGAACCCTGCTCACGGATACATTGGACACCATCGCGGCAGCCGGAGAAGTGGAGATCACCATCTATACGGACGGATCGGCGGAAAGAGGATATACAAATGGAGGCAGTGCAGCAGTAGTAACATCAGGTCCAACCACTGACCCAGTCAAAATCACCTCCATCACACGCAAGGGAAGACGTCTCACGTCGTCCTATGAGACGAAAATGACAGCGATGCTACTGGCAGTTGGCTGGATCAAGAACCGCGAACTCCTCCGCGACCGGTCCACACTGCCCAGGAGCCCCAGAGACGCTCGAGCACTGGCTCAAAGAGTGCCCGGCCACAGCTCGAAGACGAATCCGTGAGTTTGGGGGAGCGGCGCCCCTACTGTCAGCCCTGATTGAACAACCAGAGGCTGTAATAGCGTTTGCGCATGGACTCCTGTCCATGTGAACGCTACGCCGCGAACATCAACAACAACAACAACAACTCTTACAGAGAGTTGAATTAGAAGCTGGAAAATTAGGTATAACGCTAAACACTAGAAAAACAGAAGTTATCGGATATAACCTTCAACAATCCCCATTTATTAAAATAATAAGTGGTGAAACAATAAATTAAGTGTCCAATTACAAATATCTGGGAGCATGGATTTCAAGTTATGAAAAGGACTTTGAAATTAGAAAGGCTCTTGCTTGGACGGTTATTCACAGAATGAAACGACTATGAACATCTAACATGAGTAATCAGTTAAAGATCCGGGCCTTTAAAGCTACTGTTGAAACCGTTCTGCTATATATGGAAGTCAATGCTGGACCGTAGACAGTAAGCTGAGAAAACGGATAGATGGATGCTATACTCGCTTACTACGCATGGCACAAAATATCTCATGGAAAAGTAAAACGAACAACGAAAAACTGTATAATGGTTTACCTAAAGTAACAGATATAATCTCTGAAAGAATGCTGAATCTTGCTGGACACTGTGTACGTCACAAAGAAGAGATTCCCATAATCTAGTTATATGGACGCCCACACGAGGAAAGAGAAGAAGAGGACGTCAGCAGCTTACATTTGTAGATGCTCTAAAACTTCAAACTGACCTTGAGAGTATCGCTGAGATTCGTTATGTGATGATGGATCGTGGTAAATGGAAGAAACTGTCAAAATTGGGTCGAGCGAGAGCTCGACGAAAGTAAAGTAAGTAAGTATACTGTACATTTATTTTTGAGTCATTTTTTACGACACAACACACTGTGAAAATTACAAGAAATTTCCAGGAATTTTTTTTTTTTAATCTATTTTTTATATTTTCTATTCCATTATTATAAAATAAATAGTGTGTTAAAATTTGATAACAAATTATTCATTACAAAAGTTTAAAATACTTATTTTTTTATAATTTATTTTATATATTGCAAAATGTGTATCTAACTACATGTTAAACTTCACGAGGCTGCAATGTGACCTTAGATTAATAAAAATTTTAAAAAATATGTGTGCTTCATTTTAAGGGTTTATTTATATTTATTATTTATATTTATATTTATTAAGAAAAAATAGTCATATGTTAATCTGTTATTTTCATTATTATATGATCGCCCTTAGCGTACTGGTACTAACCTAGGACCCACGTAGATCACCAGAAACCACGCCCACAATATGGCGATGTTAGCGAGGGCTATAGGCAGTCCGTATGTCAGCCATGTGGCGAAGTTAACGGGGGATTCTTGTATACCTCGCGACATATACCACCTGTGCATATGTATATACGTGCAATATGTGTAATGGCTTAGAATACATTAATATATATAGTGGGTGTTTATATGTAAAAGTTAAGTTTTTGTACCAATTCGTAATAGATGGCAACATCTTATCACTAATTTTAATATGGTCAATAATCATGATAAGGTGTACAAACCCATATTCATAAGTACACGTGGTACCATATGTGTTAATGATTTTCTACCCACCACATACATTATAATGTATACATCTGTATACAGGTATTTAAATATGGCTAAAAATTAAAAAGTCCACCTGACCATATGGCCATCTGACCATCTGACCACCTGACCAGCTACAACATTCACACTCGTAGTATACTATAATTAATATTCGGTTTAACAACATGTTATTAATAACATGTATGATTGTTACACGCACACCTCACGAACTCACACCCCACATGCGCGCGCACACAAACGCGCGCGCACGAACACTGTGCGTCATACGCACGTATACATACTCGTCTATGTAGTGTTTCATGACCAGATTAGGACCAGTACCGGTCAACGTAGCCACGCCTCCTATGTTGGAGGCGTACATGATACTCAATGTCAAACACACCTCCGCTGACCTCTGTTCATTTCGACGTCGAGGGGGCGTTTCCCTAAAGTTACGAAAGTAATCAATATATCGCGTGCGGGGGATTTTAATAGTATAGTTATATGACTAATAAATTATGGATTATTAAATAACATATCTAATAGACAGGTTTATAAAATATGTAATTCTGTATAATTATTAATAAATCCCTATTGAAAATAATGGTATATATATGGGTATACCCTCTAATATTTTCATATGTTTATTAGTATACATTAGGATGTCATAAGTAAAAGAATATAATTTTTAGGAAACACGTATTATATGTGTAATATAAACTATGGTGAATGTAGGGTTAAATAAGCTAGATATTTCATTGCGATAATATAAAAATTGAAGCGATAATTAGATAGGATGATTTATAATTAGATAACTTAATTGTCTTAAACTTTTTACTAGGCGATATTTGTTCTTGTTGCGGTTGTTGCGGTTGTTGTTCTTGTTCTTGCGGATATAGTTCAGAGGTCACAGCTGTCAGTATAGGCAGCATCAGGGCACATGCTGCAGTGTTCACTATACACATGGATAGTAAGGCTGTTGATACTTGGAAGCCTAACATCAACCTGCAGGTATACATGTAACAGTGCTGCATTAGAGTTCAGTTAGTCTGATATGTATGATATCAATATGTATACAGTATTCATATTAATACTATATATATATATATATATATATATGTTCGCTGATAATTAAATCGATAACATATATATATATATATACTTATATTATATTAATTATATCGTATTATATGGTCTATATTTTTTGTAACTATATATATACTCGATATATTGTGTTTACTTATAATTTATTAAATATTTGTAACTTATTCACTAATTAATTATATTTTCTAATAAAATATATTACATTTTAACTACGTTTTTATATATTATCAATAGGCTATAATATATCAATAATCAAATTAATATAATATTAATAAATATAGTTTTAATATTATAATTAAATTATTAATATTATTTTCTATATATATTTCTTCTGCCGAGCAAGCTCGACCTGGTAAGGTAAGGTAATTAATATTATTACAAATTTAATAATATTTTTAATATTCCATATAAATAGATATATTTTTAATATAATAATTGTATTTAATATTCTAAATATGTTTCAAGTTAATAATTATTTATAATATATAATTAATATTTAATTAATATATTATTATTTCAATTAATATATTGTAAGCATAGATTTATAGTTAGGTAAAATACAAATTAATGATTATAAGTTATCAATTGACTGTTATGTATCCAATAAACACAAAAATTAGATAAGTAAATGAGGTTAAACATGTGAAACATTTAGTTACATGGACAATGTTTATACTCGTTTATTAATTGTTCGATGAATTCAATGTAGTCAATGAAGTGAATGCCTATATTTTTGAGATATCGTACGCAAATAACAAGAATTCGTGCGAATTTATAATGTAAGTTTTAAATATAAGTTTTAATCTATTCAATATATCACCGCTACAGCGGTAATATATAGTATACTGATATATAGTATACTATATATTGATATAATATATTAGTTTTATAATTTAATATAACATTACTAAAAACTGGATATAAAAAATATATGAATTAATATATATATATATATATATATATATATATATATATATATATATGTGTGTGTGTGTGTGTGTGTGTGTGTGTTATAATATAAATTTAAAATAACTATCACTATATATAAACACTAAACATACATTCACATAGGTATACCTTGTGTTATATACACAAATATATAGATTTATATATTTAATCTATATAAATTTGAATATGAATATTTTTATATTCTTATATTTATGTATTTGTGTACAAATTAGAAATATATTCCAGACAGATTATGTTAGTTTCTAATAATCGACATAATGTTATATAAATACTCTGAAGATAAACATAGATATGACGCAATATTATTAGATATTCGATATAACGACAATCCATCATATTTGTTCATATCATATTTGTTATAAAAAATATGATGGGATAAATGTGATTATAAGCATAAAAATACGAAATTAATTATTTCAACCGAGTATACAATGTATACAATGTATACTATATGTGCATTGATATGCATATTAGATTTAATAACACAAACATTCCAACATTCTTCACATGTATATACCTATACACACATGCATATATATACAAGCATGTATACACATATAAACACATACACACATGCATATATATACAAGCATGTATACACATATAAACACATACACTTATATGGTTAGAAAATATAGGATAACAAGTGATATTGTAATTATATAGAATAATTATAATTCTTATATAGAATACAACAAAAAATAATAAAAAGACAAACTAAAAAGTCCTTACTATTTCGAGATGTTTTTCCAGTCAAATTATAAAAGTTGTAAATTAAATTTTATCTCAGCGAACAAATGATTGCCTACTATTGATGTACATGATACCGATCCTTTTTACACCGAGCCGAGACTTTTGGTTTTTGATGCCGAGCCGACACTTTCATTTTCGAAAAAAAAAGCCCGAGCTGAGCCGAGCCGAGACTCTAATAAAACGAGCCCGAGCCGAGTTGAGACTTTAGGTAACTGAGACTGAGACTGCATCATGCTTTAGATTTGAGCATCATTTACTGCATCACTAGTGCCTACATCACAACTCATACATACACACGTCGATTACGCAACCTACCACTTGAGATTAGGACCGACGGTCAAGATAACATTGACCGCTACCCGCTTGTGTATTCCGCTGGTCTCGATAGCTTGAGCCACTATCAGACCTCCCATGATCACTGTGTTTGTGTTCTGTGTGAGGCAGGTAGGTAAGTTGATACGTGTGTGTACAGTGCGATAGGTAGGTACATTATAGTGTACACTAGGATAGACTGTCTGGTAACCTGTGTAGTTCCCTTCATACAAAGGTACCAGCCAACTCGGAATAACTCAACTTAATAATTATTGATATAATAACAAAATTGAAAATCGACAATAATTATGAAATCTAAACAATATTTAACAAAGATAGAAATTTACATTGAAAATTACGAAAAAAAAATAAATTACATGAAAGGAAAAAAATTGTAGAAGTAAAAATTTAATTTTAGCACATGTATCATCCTTAATATATAATTTAAAAAAAAATTTTAAATAATTAAATCGATCTAACGGTAATTTCAACTTATTTTTGAATTTTTTCTAAATCGAAAAAAATAATTATCAATTTGTTTTTGAAAGTTTTGCTAGCTAGCTCACATATGTCATAAATGTTATCTTAAACATTTTTGTGAAGTTCATTACAAAATATTTGAATATTGGTAAAGCTAAGTGTACTTTAAATGAAATATTTGCATTTATGATTGAATGTAAATTTCTATATTACTTAAGTATATATACTTATATATTTTTGTATTCGTGTAAGTGTGCAATGCACAGTGCATTGTCATAAATATAAAATATTTGACATATATATATATATATATATATATATATATATATATATATATATATATATATATATATATATAGTATATACTATATACATATATTATAATATTAATAAAGTAAAAAATTACGTAAACATTTAAAATTATTTTTTTATTTTTTTATATTTTTTATATTAATACAATTTCTTCGATTATTTTGTTGATAAATTATTTTAATAAAGAATCAAAATGTGTAGTGAGATTATAATGGATCACTGAAGTATAATAAAAAAAATATTTATATTTCTAACGAATTTTTTTGTTTACTACAAAATTAATTTGTTGTTAAAATTCTCAATAAAATTATTTTTTTGAATATGAATATGCTATTTTTATATTAATACTTATTATTTTATATTCATATAATTATGATAGACATATATAATATACTTTTTTTGTTATTCCATTGATAATTTTTTTTTCTAATTAGAAAAAATTTAAAAATAAATTAAAATTTCCTTTAGATTGATTAAATTATTTTTTGTTTAAATTTACAAAATCTTAAGGATATTAAGGATGTATTTATATACTACATAAGTTAAAAGGTAATTTTTAATGGTAAACAAAAATTCCTTTCATATATCTGTGATTTAATTTTGTTTTCGTAATTTTCAATGAACATTTCTATCTTTTTTAAATATTGTTTTGCTTCCAGAATTTTTATAGGTTTTCAATTATTTTTTTTTAAATATCTATAATGATTAAGAGGAGTTATTCCGAGTTAGTTGATACTTTTCTATGAAGGAAACTACAATGTACATTGTATACAATGTACAATGTACAATGTACATTATATATAATGTATACAATTACATATATATATACATGTGCAATATATACTCTACACTGTACACTGTACAGTGTACAATGTAAAATGGATAATAGGATAATACATATGCACTATACAAAGTTCATTGAACATTATACATTATATGTATATATATATGTATCTACACATATGTGTTGGTTATTTAGATGTGTTATTGACAAGTAAATAGTACAAGTTTAGACGATTAATAGAAACGTCGCTTACATACATAGATTTATCACATACCAGGTAAAATATAACTATATGTTTACAGATCACTCTGCACGTGTATTCTATAGAAGTTATCTATAAATAGATAAAACGTATAGATAACGTCGTATAGGAAATATTACAAATAGATAATTTGTAGAATGGTTATTAAGTTATTAGTATGCAATGTACGGTTTGATAAGCAATTGATTAATAAGTTCATTGTTAATGTTACAAGTTCATGTTTATATATGATATATGAAACATAATAATAACACCATAGTGTAACTAACTAATATTAGTTATGTAATGAATACTATCATAAGCATGTGTGATATTTATTATTAATAAGTATTTTTCACAACTCGAGTTGAGAAAAATACTTATACTTAACGATCGTACGCTTGCAGTGTACGATGTACACTGCTCGGCTTGTAACATGATATAACAGGTTATACAAATATCTTTTTATGAGGTATTTTGTGGACAGTTTCCCCACCACACAAGTATTGTTTACTCCCCATATGTTTACATTTTTACAGCAGAAAAATCAGATTTTTTCATAATAAATGATATCATTATATCGTGTATTTATTATAAATCAGTGGATCATATTATAAGAGATCGTTTAACGTATTTAATTGAAAATAAACAAATTATTTTGAAATTTCCCTCTCCCACACAATTTCCAATCGAGAGTTATAACCAAACTTTAATCAATCTAATAATAAAAGTGTAGTTGACTATATATATAATAGGTGTATTGAAATATACGACTATTTGGAATATGATCGCGCTGGCGACCACCTAGTCTGGTATACATTGTATGATGACATGTGCAATTAATGGTTATACGTATTGTTTTGATGATTATGCATTATTGTAAATGATTACCAGTATACTAGTATATCGTATACTATATATATATATATATATATATATATATACTGCGAACTCTATAAGAATCTCGTTTATTTCAATAAATGTATTCTTATAAATTTATATATTTCTTAAGAGGTTTTTATTTTTCCAATGATTTTAAGAATTAATTTATAATTGAAAATACGTGATATAACCTTGTTATATATATATATATATATTTAATAATAATAATAATATTTATTCATTGAATCACTATATATATTGAATATAATACAAAATAGCGAATACAAATGGACCCTTGAGAAGTCATAGACTTGTATATGTTATAAATAACTGTGAGGGGCACAGGACAATTATATTAATACAAAACAAATAGTAAACATTTTCTTATGTTTTGATTAAATATTTATTAATTTCTTGATAAACAAAAGAGTGAAAAAACTAGAACTGCCTGGTGTCAGAACCGGAACATCTCACTTACTAGATGTTGATGTCCCACTGATAAGCTATTTTATCACTATTATATCACTATTTTATTTAAAAGTAGTAATAAAAACAATAGTTTATAAATATGATTTATTTAAAATAGTTTTTTTCAAATTATTATAAAAAAATTGTCTTATAGAAAAATATATAATTCAAACTATAGTTAGTAAATTATATTCAAACTATATATAGATAGATATATAGCTTAACAAACAACTAGTAATGAGATAAATCGAAGTTTCAAAATATTTCATAAATCTTCCATGTTAAAATATAATGTTAAACATTCCTATCTCTTCAATATTTGACTTTAATGAGGTTATATAATATATAATAATTTATTTTTTTAAATTATTTATGTTTTTAATTAATTATAGTATCTATATATATACTATAGTATTGTAAAATTCCCGCGCTTAATATGTATTAATACTGTAGCATGCACCGGCTTACTGCGCACGTATATCATCGTAACGTGATGTCATATATTACGCAATAGGGTGGTCATGAGATCTGTTAATTCTTGCCGCATCAAATACTGGTTTCGCGTGATAATACTAGAAAATAGAACACGTTCTATTTTAGTAGTGTGTATGTAATTAATAAGAAATCTTAGTGTTGTGTTATGAAAACTTTCACATAGCAAGTAGCATAGTACAACTTCGATACGACGAGTATTTACGGATACAGTGAACGCCCTACAACGCGTGACCTCTAATGACCTCTAATGACCTTGATATACTGCGACGTGACTTCACCGGTAGAGGACACTCCGAACAGTGGAAGGAGAACAATAGGCAGGAATGCGGTCACGGTTAACGGTACAACTTGTGTACACCAATACACGATCATTAACAGCATAACGTATGCCACCGACATCTTCTATAGAAGGGGTGGCAGGGGGGTTGTGGGGGTGGGGTGGTATGGATGGTGGTATTGGGAGATATAGTATGGTAATAGGCTTATTTGTAGTGTGAGTTGTAGTGGGGTATTATGGATGATAGAGGTGGTGTTGTAGTATTTTGAATCGGGAGGGATCCATCACTCGAGTGATGGTATACCACGTATACTATATATAGTAGGTGTGGTGGTAGTGGTTAGTAATAGTTAATATATATCAATGTTGAATAGTACCTAAATTTAAACACCGTAATATATAATATACATAATCTAGTTTTATAAATTATAAATATAATATATAACTACTAGACATTGTTAAATATTAGATAATATAAAATAGTTAATATTTAACGGGAAACAACAATAAATATGCTATATTATATTGAAGCCCTTTGGAGGAAAAAGCATATTAATATTATAAATTAGAAAACAAAATTCTTCTAATAAATATTATTATTACTTCGATTCTGAAATGAGTGTAATTGCTCGCGTTTAGTTTCAATTGCAAGTGTATTATCGGTGTCCGATACTAAATTATCTGATCACATTTGTTAAACTTAAATTGTAAAAGAATTATATTCAAAGACTTTTTATCTATAGTTGAATATAGGTAGGCCTATACTATAACTATATATATTATTGGTACTATATTTGGTATACTAGGTAGTATATTTAATAATTAATAAATTCAGAATATATTAAGTAATGGTACACATTTCAGGAAATATATATATTCTTATAGTGGAATGGTTAAACTTTTAAGTTTATGTTTTAATAGACTACATTTTATATATATATATATATATATATATATATTAGCATATATTACTAACATCTGATGGCCATATTATAACCATGGGCAGTAACAATATAGGTGTCAGTATAGCTATCAGTTGTTTCCGGAACATGATAACGGTGTTCAGCATCGTACGAGACATAGTGGGTCCACCTTTCTATTTCCGGGGCGTTTTGTGACCACTGTGTACGCGAGTTAGGGTACTGTAGGTGAGGAGGGGGTACTGTAGGTAAGAATAGTATCAAATATATATTAAATATATATATATGTATATATATATATATATATATATATATTTAATTATCTCTTATTATTTTACATTGGTGAAGTCCCTTCGTTCAGTAAATTAGATGACGTTTTCACTTATACACACATATCATTAATATCCATTAGAACCGCTATGGTGTTAAGGCATACAGATGTCAACAAGCGCTATTCATCTTATATATATACAATTATAGAAGTTGAATTATAAATATTATGTCATATCATTGTATATACAATATTGTTCCGGAAGATCTGTGAACACATATATTACTGCATGCATATAATGCTCAATCCTGATGAGCTATATAATAAGTTGTATATATATATATATATAGTTATAATCGCATAGTCTTATAAACTTAATTAATTACTTTTTACTTACTTTATCCCATGACCCTTGAATACATATTTTACACAACAACGTCGCCATTCGTTTCGATCATTTATTATCATCAGTAGTTATCCAAGATATTTGGATTTCCATTTAAAAATATTGTCCATCCATTCCATCTTTGGGTGACCTCGAGGTCTTGCACCTTCGATTTTTCTTTATTGAATGGTTTTAGCATGAATATTGTGACGTTATACATGTCCAACTAACACACCTTTCTTTTTTTTGATTATTGATAATAGTGGTGGAAAGTTCCCAACATAAGAGTTTATTTTCTATTTAATGTAGATATTGGTTCTATTGTCTCTGTATTTTACACCTAATAGCCATCTGTGCGCTTTATTTTCGAGAGATTAACTTTTTTTCTCCCTCTTTTAATTAATCGTCCAAGTTTCCCATCGTAGAGTAATATTGATATAACAATGTTTTGTACCGCCTGAATTTGGTTTTAAAGCTAATTGTTTTGCTTATCCATATAGTTTGAAATCTTATCAATGCCGATGTAGAGATGGCTAGTATATTTCGGAACTCCGCTTCAATGGTAGGTCTATCTTTATTTATAGTTAAAACTATCTTTATTTATAGTTGCCCTAGATTTTTAAATGTATCTACCTTATCCAATATTTCTCCATTCATTCTGATATTTGTAAACTTTCATATCTGCTGTTCACCATGGTTTTGCTCTTTTCAGAGATAATAATTACATACCATAATATCTTGCATATGTTGATAGACTATTTGTAATTTGTTTTAGTTCATCGTTTCTACCACTTATTTGATCAATGTCATCAGCGAATCGAAGGTTGGATATTTCTTTACCGCTTATAGGGATACAGGAATAGAGATTTATCATGGTATCTGACATAATCTGTTTTGGGTAGATATTAAATAGAATAGGGGATAGGGGTATCATTGATGTACAATATACATTGTACATCCTTGTCGAACATCCATATAATTTTTGAATGGATCGATCCATTCAAAATTCCGAGATCTCCAATATTTTTTCTAGTAAGACTGCACTATCTAAGTTTGCATACAGTGATTTAATGGTCTATGTTATATCTTGTGATATACCAACACTATCCATGCCATGCCTTCGTGCCATATATATATATATATATATATATATATACGAATGCCTTTTTAAAATCAATGAAGTTATGAAAAAGATTTATTTGAACTCCCAGATGTTTTTCAATGATCATTCGGCAATTTATGATTTGTTCGACGGTATTACGTCCTCTTCTAAAGCCTGCTTTTTCTTCTGAAAGAATATGTTCAGCTTGTGTGTTTAATATTTCCAGAAGTATTTTTAACATAATTGTACTTGCGTTGCTAATTAAAGTGTTAGATAGTTCGAGAAATTTATTGAATCACCTTTTTTTGGAAAAGGGATTATCAGTGATTTGGTCCATTGTTCCGGTCACTCTTTTGTCTCCTTCATGTGTTGAAATAGTGAAGTATTTATATCGTTATTAGCTCACCTGATATATTATCAATACCAGAAGTTTTTCTATTTTTTAGATTTGTGATTTTGTGTCTTACTTCAGATTATATTATAGGTAGTGAAGTATCATGTTAGGGTGTTGTTGTATCTTTAATTAGATATTCATTTACCTGTATAGGGTAATTATGTAGTTCATTGCCATATTCGGTCCACCTTCTCATAATCCGTTGTTGTCCGCATAATGTTTATCATTTTTATCAAAGATAATCATCTTCTTCTTATGACTTGGTTTAGTTAGATTTTTTAATATTTTTTATACTATTTTATTCGATAGGTTTCTTGACATATCATCATTTATAGAATTGCATTGTTCGTGTTTCCATTCTTCTTTAGTCTTATTCATCATCCTTCTCAACATTGCATTCGAGTGATCTAGAGATATAGAATTTATTTAGTCATCCAAGCTTGTTTCTTTTTTATGTGTTTTCCGATTATTTAGGAGGCGACTGATATAATGCTATTTTTTACCACTTCTTATATCGTTTTGGGAATTTTGTTAAGCATGTCTAGATTATGTAATTAGTTTGCAGGATGTTTCTATATGACTAGATTGTTGTTTGGTTATTAAGATTTTCTAAATCAAATCGTATTATATTTCATTTCGTTCGTTTCTTTATGATTAGCTTCAATTTGATGTTGAATAAGACCAGGTCATGGTCACGGGGATAAGTTCTTGTGGATGTCCTGATTATGCTAGATTTGAAGCGTTGAGGGATTAGAATGTAGTCAATTTGATTTTGCGTTAATCCATTTGTAGAGTGCCATGTGATAATTCTAGATTTTTGTATGATTGAAGAGCATATTACCAAGATGTAAATTATATTTTTCAAATTCAATTAATCATTCTTCTCTTTCATTTATTAATATATGGCTTTACGAGGTACAGTGTACAACATACATAAGACGTACACTGTACGTATTAGCGTAATTGGCCATGCTAAGTGACTATTATTTATTCTGTTTCATTCCAGTCGCAAAGTACTACATGAAAGTCTTTCTTATGAGTCTGCTGGATCATATCCTCGAACTATTCGTAAGATTCTTTTACTTCCTCTTCTGGGTATTCTGATATTGGTGCATATATTTGTATCAGAATACAGTTAATATGAGAAACTTTTATTCGTATTGATAGTATTCCTCGTGAGACTGCATTATAGTTTAGTATTGAATTGCATAGTTCCTTGTTTACTATGAAATCTACACCCTAAATTGTTTGTTTTTATATCCGCTATATATAAACGTATATTCTTTATTAGTTGTCACTTCATCTGTTCCTTTCCACCTAATCTCTGATAAACCAATCACGTTCCATTTACATATGTTTCCAGTTTATGTGACAATTCTTCTAGCTTGCCGCATCTCATTAGTGTTCTTATCTTCCATGTACCAAATTCTGTTGCTGTTGTTGTTAAACGTTTTATTCTATTAACATTGTTGTTGTTGTTGTATCCAGTATACTGACTTTAGTCAATTGTTCGTGTTTAACCTGGAGTTTACCGATGATCCCCGCGACCTATCCGGCATGTTGATGTTGTTGTGTATTGTATTCATAAGATACCAGTAGGCATAATATTATGATCGGTGACGCGATTTAAATCTAAATCAGTGTAGTATCTAACTTAAAACCTGATAATTCTAAATTATTATCTATAACATTAATTCAACAATAATTCTAGTTATATAATTACTTATGTCTATAATCGGTTACAAATCACTCATACACAATTTGTAAGTAACTGCTTCATAAGTAACTTATGTAGATTAACACCATATTATTTCAATATGAAATATGCTAACTTAATTTCTAATAATCTATACTCGCAATTATCATGATATATGTTATTGCCTTATTTATATATAAATATATGCAATATATGCTATAGCATTGTATATAAATCTAATATATAGTTGCATATATTATTCTATTAGAATATATTAACCCATATTATCTTAATATTGCTAATATATATATATATATGTATATATATATATATATATATATATATATATATATATATATATATATAAATATATATATATGTATATATATATATATATATAACTTTCATTAATTTTTATTTTAACTTTCATGTGTGGCTCTATGTCTAAGGCGTCAGACACACAAGCAGTAGGACACGGGTTAGAGCCTCTTCCGGACCATTAATTAATTTTATAAAATGGGTCTTAAAATATTATTTAGAAGTGATCTTATATAATTGTATATACATTTTATATTATGTATACATATATAAATAAATGATCGGCTCTCATTAAAACCATGGATGCCTTAACATGATAGCGGCTTCGAAGGGACATTAGAGCCATATATGGTTATAAGTGAAAACTTCATCTAAGTTCCTGGATGTGATGAAAGGACTCCACCAAATAAAAATAACAATATATACATATATTCTACTGTGAGATAGGTGATCCCTAAATTCGCGAGTTAAAAGTTGACGAATAAATATATGAATAATATAATATTATCGAGTGTTGATGGTTTTTAGGTTTTTTCGTAAATACCAAAAAACAGGTTTTTACTAGTTAGTATTATATAACTATAATTTTAATGTGTCTTATGGTTCTTTCGGTTTTTTCAATAAAACAAGTATAAGTTATAATTATTGCATAACAAAAAACTTATTAAATTATATTATTTGTATTATTATTTTTAAATATGTTAACATATTACACAAAGTAAGACTCTTAGAATCTTATTTTTAATTGGTATTCATGTTAAGAGTGTATTTTATAATATATATATATATATATATATATATATATATATATATATATATATATATATATATGTTATACAGTTAAGTCTGCAGATATATTGATTAATGTAATATACATTAATGTCGAATTGAATTTAATTCAATTCGGTCATTACGTAATATCGAAATAACTGCATGCATAAATTGTTTTAGGCTTCACGCTCGGTTGATTGCATAGCTATGTGTAGATTTCAATTTTGTAATTAAATGTTTTATTATTTCTATAAATTATTATTCGTTTTGTATTTTATATTTGTTATTGTTATGTATATTTCGTGTCATTCGTTTCCTATAAAACGCAGCTCGGTGAGATTGATACACTTTTGGTTCTACTTCTCACCGGGTTGGTACATATTGTCATTGTTAGTATTATTATTATTATGTTCAAGGTATTTTCTTCGATAAAGTATATACGAACATTCACTTTGTTACATATGTATATATATATATATATATATATATATATATATATATATATATATCAAAGATTTATCTATGCAAATATATAAAAATCCCTATATACGCAACGTAATTAATAATAACAACCTGCTGCTTAGGCAGTACACTGTTAAAAAGTAGGGTACATCGAGTACCTTTTCTAGGGTGTAAGTAATTTCCCCCCATAGCCGTACCCTAATTAGGGTACGATTTGAATAAATACGATCAGTACACTAAAAATGATCAAACTGTACCCTAAAGAATTTTAGTTGATTGTACCCTAATTATATGATACCGTGTACCCTAATGCAATTTTATGATATGTACCATAATTGGATTGCAATATTTAATATAGCTGTACCCTAATACATATATAGAGTGTACCCTAGTGCATTTAACAGTCAGGTACCCTAATATTTAACATATATGTACCCTAATAAATATATACATTGTAACCTAGTGAGTTTAAAAGTCGTGTACCCTATATATACCCTATATATAGGGTACATGGTAAATTGTATTGATATTTCTCGGAGGAGGAGGAGGAGGAGGAGGAGGAGGAGGAGGAGGAGGAGGAGGAGGAGGAGGAGGAGGAGGATATAAACCAATGATAAATTATTTCATAATTATGTAAATTAATGTATGTACTTATATTGTATGTAAATAATTATGATATGTAACTATTTATATATATATATATATATATATATATATATAAACTGTCAACCAATCGATCAATCAATCAATCATTATATATATATATATATATATATATTACCGGTGAGATAATACTCTATCCAATTATAACTTTTATTAAATAACTTATTTTATATATATATCACGTCATATAATTATATAATATGATATCCATCATTAATTAATTAATGATGGATATTAATGGATATATATGGATATTAATGATATATATTAATAATATTTTAATAATATAAAATTAATAGAATTTATAAAATCTCCATAAATTAATTAAATTATTAAAACAAATTTAGTTGAATGATTTAAAAAAAAATGAATATCCAGGTACCTAATATAGTTAAAATGATGTTTCAATAACTGTTTAGATTATTAATCATTAAATTAACTATAGTTATATGTTATAACATATGTTATAACATATATTACATATATGTTACTGGTACTTGTAATTATACGAGTATATATGCAAGTATACTGGTGTCACCATATAACGTTAACTGACATGTTAGATAAAGTGGCTTACCTTAAATGCAGGGCTTTATATAATAAGTATGTTACAAGTGTATATTACTTATATCTTAAGACTAATCGCCAATTAGTCAAATTAAGTATGTTAAATAAACGTGATCTATAACAGGTGCGACTAAATAAGTAAGAAAATGGTTTATAAAATACTTATACCCATGTTAGCCTAACGCGTTAAGCACACGCAATACAGTTAATAGTAACGGCGGGTGATTTGATAATAGGGTTAATGGGAGGAGCTACGTAATATAAAAAGTGGACTATATAAAAGACACGCTGATTCTATTCATATACATTCTATGAATATGATTTCGTATACCATGGCCTCCTTTAGCTTGAAGCTACAGGAGCCCTATGTGCCTATACGCGAATTATAGATTTATAGTTTACCGACAAATTACAAGTACAATACAAATCTATTAAATATATTACACATACAATATATATATATATATATATATATATATATATATATATACACCTATAGGTGTGTATAGTGGTGTATAGTGGACCACTATTAGTGGTGTATAAACTATAGTTTAGAGTAAAATATAAATCTAATACACTATATAATACATAAATCAATTACATTCAGTATAATAATATATACAAGTGTATACACTATATATTAACTGTATATTTATATATAAATAACACATACATATATATATATATACATATATATATATATATATATATATATATATATATGTGTGTGTTATATATGTTATTACATTAATATAGCATGCACGTATACATTTACTTATGAATACTCGTGTATTACTAAACTGGTGTTCATATACACGTATACAAAACGCGCGTATATTCGTATTATATATTAATATATCATATATATCATATATGATATATATATCATATTAATATCCGTATTAATATGATCACGTATGTACTACACACTATAGTGATGCAGTAAACGATGCTCAAATATAAAGCATGATGCAGTCTCAGTTACCTACAGTCTCAACTCGGCTCGGGCTCATTTTGCTAGAGTCTCGGCTCGGCTCGGGATCGTTTGACTAGAGTCTCGGCTCGGCTCGGGCTCATTTTTTATTATGAAAATGAAAATATCGGCTCGGCATCAACAGCTCGGCATCATTTACATCACTACTACATACATACATGAGTATACTCATGTATACATATATAAGTTTACCGAGTTTTACTGGAACTCATCTTTAGAGCAAGTATTCAACGATATCAAAGATAGGATATGCACACAGACTACTCTGGTATACTATGATCCTCAATCTACTTTACAGGCCGATGCGTCTGGTTACGGTGTCGGAGCAACACTGTTACAGGAAGGTCGTCCACTGGCCTTCTCATCAAAATCCTTTAGCCCAGCTGAGAATAGATAGACCAACATCGAGAGAGAAATTCTAGCGATAGTATTTTGATGTGAACGTTTTCACAACTATATTTATAGAACACGGTTTATTGTACACTCTGACCATAAACCCTTAGAGATGATCGTCCGGAAGAATCTACATTCAGCACCAACTCGTATGCACCATATATATGGTTATTATTATAATATTAACATATGTTAATTACAGTACAACAATATGATTTCGATCTAGAATACAAACCTAGTTCAGAGATGCATTTATCTGATGCACTATCGTGTCAACCTATTAGTGCTGATAAATATAGTAACCTTGATATATACATCACCTCTATTCAATTCTCTCGTCGACTCTTACGAAACTACAAGCTGAGACTTCTGAAGAGATCTACAGCTTATATGCGGAACCATTCATGATGGATGGCCAATAGACATATATGTCATATATATCGATATATCGATCGAATGATCAGAGTTTATTGGCATTATTGAGATGAACTAACTATCCACGAATAACTGGTTAGCAAAGGACAACAAATACTAATACCAGAATCATCTATAAAATCTATTCTTAATACACTAGATGTCCCACATCTAGGTCATCAAAGAATATTAGCCCTAGCCAGAGCACACGTATACTGGCCTGGGATCTATTGAGATATAACCGATATTATACTGGCGTGCGGCAAGTGTTAAGAGAACCAAAACAAGCAACCTAAGGAGCCAAAGTTATCCCATGAGATCCCGGTTAAACCATGGTACGCTGCAGTGTGATATATCAGCACTGATATATTTTACTATAATAATAAAATATATATGTATATATATATATTATATTTATTACTCATATTATTATTATTGAATAAATTACTAGCCAGGAATTATAACATCAAGAGATATAAAATCGAGGGTGTACATGTACATGATATAAATGATATAACCTAGAATTATGATCATGATCATGAAATTGTATTATTATATACGAGACCTCTTTTACAAGGCAGCTACCAAAGCATAATGATCTGATCATAGGAGGGGACATAAACACACATTTCGGACAATAAATCGGATATAAGTACACCTATCATCAAACTACAAACCGTAATGGCCAAATGCTAAAGGACTATCTTCAAGAAAACAATATGATATGTCTAAACACTCACTTTCAGAAAAGAAATGGTTAATTGTGGACACATAACTCACCAAATGAATTTAAATCACATATTGACTTCATAATTATAAACAGAAAATGGAAGAACAGTGTAAAAAACTGCAGAGCTTACAATTCGTTTAATAGTATTGTATCTGATCATCGAATCATAACTTCAGATATAAAGCTGAGTCTCAGAGCGAACAAAATGAAAGATAGAAAGTGTAAAACATACGACTGGGCAACATTGCAACATGATACTAAAATAAGGAAAGAGTTCATTATAACAGTAAAAAACAGTTTCTCAGCTCTTCAAAATCTGATGCCTCATCAACGTCACCAATCAATACGAGATATACACACTTTGAAAAAGCATGCAAAGAAGCAGCGAATAAAGTAATACCATTGAAACCCAAATTAAAGATATGAATAACATGGGAAACAGCAGAAATCTGTCAAAAATTAGATATACTGCACAAAGTAGCAAAACTGAAAGATAGCGAACCTACATAAGTAAATATCTACAATTTTATTAAAGCACAAATATCTCTAGAAAATTCTTACGATCTAGAACAAAATAACTATATAAATATAAAGATAAATGAAATTCAAACAGCTGCTACAAATAATAAATATGCACTAGCTTGGAAAACAATAAACGAAGTCAGCGGAAGGAAGAAATCCAATAAAGCCAAACTGAAAGCAACTAGT
Organism: Osedax fenrisi; assembly: GCA_964019155.1. NCBI lineage: Eukaryota > Metazoa > Annelida > Polychaeta > Sabellida > Siboglinidae > Osedax > Osedax fenrisi. The sequence goes on from OZ025241.1 coordinate 14,996,754, forward strand.
AATAAAGAGCGAATCAAACTTTGGCATAATCATTTTAAAGAGCTACTAGGCAAGAATATCCAATCAACAATACATAGTGAAATTTAACTCAAATCCTGAATAAACGTGAGATAAAAAATGGTACCTTCACAAAAGAAGAAGTGATAAAAACCATACATAATATATCATACGGAAAAGGTACATGTTCAATGGTACATTCACCAGACGGAGATACACCTTTTTTCGAGATTACTACCGGAGTGTTACAGGGAGACACTTTTATAATCTGCCTCGACTATATTCTAAAAACATCTTTGGACAATGACAGAGAACTTGGATTTACTTTAACTGAAAGAAAAAACAGACGATATCTTGCACAACAAATTACTGACATAGACTACGCAGACGACGTTGCCTTAACAAGTAATACCTTAAAGGATGCCAATGCTCTACTACTGAAAATTGAACTAGCCGCAAAAGAAATCGGACTTAACATTAATACTGATAAAACAGAATACATCAATTTGAACCAGAACAATAACCTACATATGGAAAGTATAGGCGGAAATATGATAAAACGAGTAGTAGACTTCAAATATATAAGACGTTATATTAAGTCAACTGACAGAGATGTAAATATAAGAATCGATAAAGCCTGGGCCACTTTAAATAGCATGAAATCAATATGGAAATCAAAGTTAAGTGAAGGTCTCAAAAGAAACTTTTTCATAGCAGCAGTTGAATCCGTACTTGTTTACCGATCCGTTACATGGACTCTAACACAATCGATAGAAAATAATATTTACGGAACCTACACTCGTATGTTTCGTGATGTAACGAATACATCCTGGAGAGATCATCTAACAACTGAAAAACTATATGGTGGTATACCAAAAATCAGCAAATTAATACGATTGTAAAGATTAAGGTTTGTAGGACACTGTTGGAGAAGCCAAGACGAACTGGCAAGCGATCTAATACTCTGGCAACCTAATCATGATAACAGAAAACGCGGACGACAAATACGTACATCGATCAACCAAGAGACGATACGAATCTTACAACGATAGACGATATGAAAACAAAGATGGAGAATGGAGAAGGGTGGAAAAAATTATGTCACGGATTACCGAGAAAGCTCTACCCGGTAATATAAGGTAAGGTATATATATATATATATATATATATATATATATATATATGTATATAGTTATTAATAATTGAAAATAAATGCATAAATATATATATATGAACATATCTTATTATTATGTAATTCTTACAATCATATGGTTAACATAGTCTGGTAAAATAATATTGTGAAACGCGATTTAATTACGGCAATATATAAAAATAAGTATTTGGTCAAATAGAATACCAAATAAATCAATATATATAGTATACATTGTATACACCTACATATCTTCATAATACATCATTTGTTAATTAATAATAATAAACGATTATTTGAAGCATATTTTTGACTTTATAACTTTATAAAATAAATACTTGCACTCGTAACACTCTACTAACCACGGAGGCGTGGCCTATCGCGAACCCGCCTCCCATCAGCATAACCACGCCCCACGGGAACGTCCGATGTACCCGCTTCCAGTCCAGTATAGTTACGACGTTTCCATCTGTGTGACGTCATAGCTAACGTTTACGCCCACAATGATATCACGTGACTTTCCTACCTTTAGATTGCGCCGGGTAATGCATAGGGATCAGGAACAATAGGATAACAATAGACATCGGTGGTGTAGCGCTTCCTATGAACCTACAGTGTATAGGTATAGCAAAGATTTTCCGAAGGAGGGATATAACACTTACGAGAAATCGTATAATTCGAATTTGTATACAAAATACCCCAGTGCCACTTATATCGGGTTACTTTTAGGAACTATGTGTTGTTTATAATGTAAATTCGTATCATACTATACACTTTTAAAATGTTAGATAATAAGCTTTAAATTAGTATTTATATGATGAAAACTAAGTATTCATTACTATAAGTTTATATTTGGTGAGTAAAAGCTAATTTATATTGCATGTAATTTAATAGAGCAATGAAAACATTGTTGTATGAAAACAGAGCCGAACCTAAATACATTTCAGTGATTCGATACTACTGCTAGCAGCGGCATTGGGTATTACTAAATTACGTTGCATGCATAGTGAGTATTATATCTTTGCTTCGCAAAATCTGTGGGTATAGTATACTATATGTATAGGGGAGAGAAGGGGGTTGGCCGAGGAGGGAGTAGTTGCCGTTTTAATTAACTCTTAAATGGTGCTTGATAGGATAAAAAGTTCTATATACAATATTTAGATAATCCAAATATCTATAATATATAGTACTTTTTATTTTAATAATTAATTAATTACTCTAATTTATTATATAATAATTTTTTGTCAAATGTTGACAAAAAAACATGATTATATATATTTATACTTATTTGTATGTAATAATATGTGTATATATAATTAAATCATTGAATCAAATAAGGTGCGTATGCATCATAAATATAATTATTTAATATTACATAATTAACAAAATATAAATCGAATACATTATAATGTCTCGTATACGAGACACCTATCGCATTTTCTGGTACTAGCGGCCACTACTAGAGCCTTGCCTTATTTTAGTGCTTTTTTTAATGCCTAATCAAACGTTTATATTATTAGGATAAACACTTTATATATAAAAGTGAAATCACAGTATTCTAGAACTATATGATTTCTAGTTAATTCAAAAAAATAAGAGCCTAAACTTCAGTATTTATCGATATATTAGAAATCTTCTGAGGCATATTAATTATCGGCCACTACCCCCTTCCCTCCCCTACTATAGTATTCTATTCCACCTATAGGTGTGCTGTAGATCACGTATAGTATATGAGAATATATTCCATAGTATAATAAAGGACTGTCCTTGGTATAATAATGGTGAGTATCTGTGTTTATTGTTTATAAGTTTGTACAATGATATTAGAATCAAGGACATGCACGTCGTGCATGTCCTTGGTAGAATGTTATAATATATGTATATTGAACCTCTACAATCTTCTCAGTATTTTAATAGGGTTACATATACGTATGCTAATTAAATATACCATGCTAACCCGTGTTTGAAGAACGAGCTCCATCCAGGCACGAACCCTGTATTTCTAAAGAACCACAACAACACCAGTAGAGAGAATAGCATTACTACTACTTTTTCACAAAACCTAGAATAGGTCATATTTATTTGTACACACAAAATTATATCATAGATACATAGGTCTACGAACAATCATATTACATATCAAATAAACATACTTACTTTAGTAGTATATAGGATATAGTATATAGTAGAGTATTCTGTTTTGTTTTTACTTTCTATTTAAATATTTTCAAATTACTATAACAAATATTTACAAATATCTAAATCCGTCATTTTAATAATGCACACCTTATTACCGTTGCGCTTCCTAAAGTGTAATCTATATCACGTGTTATAATCACTAAACAACATAGTGGGGCTAAGTAACGATACCAAGTGCATTAGTAGTTAAGTACTGTTGTACCTAATATCCCCGAGTTCTCGTTTCTCTGTTCGCATAGCCTGCATTACCCTGTCATCCGCACCGTCTTCAGCGGTCTCCTTGGTTACGAACAGGTTCCTATAGGTAGATAGTAATGTAGGCGTGTGTGTGATGTGTAACGATAACGACATGTATGGAGGCTAACAATATTCCTTCAAGGTACTGTAAATGGCACAAGAAAGAGAGGTCGTCCGAGACTGAAATGGTCCGACAACATATACGAGTGGACAGGACTAAATGTATGTGACGCCATGAGAGCAGCAACAGATAGAACAAAGTGGAGGAAAATTGTGAGCGATTCATCAGCGCCCCTATTACTCAACGCTACGGGATAGTTAATAGGCTGAGGACATGCCATGATAATAGTTCTTCATTACCGGTTGATAGCTATATAACTATTGTTATTTGAAGCCCTTTAGAAGTAAAACATAATAATATTTATAATTATTATAAAATCTTAATAACTTCTACTAAATGATTACTAATAGCATACTATATTATACTAGTATAGGGGAAAGTAACCTAATACGGACACTTTAACAATAAATAGACTTAACATTTTATGACTCATTATTTTTATTCAAAAATTATAATATATTAATATTATATGATTATAGATATTATTGTGATTTTAAAATTGTATTTAATCTTTTAATTCCATAGATAACGGGGTGTCTGTATTCGGTACCCATATCCAAATATAGAAACCCTGTGTTATAATACGAACAGTGTCTGTCGGACACCCTATATACTACTAGATAAACTATATATTATTGGTGAATGAATCAGACAAAGTACAATTACATTATTTATAATTAATATTATGAACAATTTATTCTAATTTAATTAGTTAATTATTTATTTATTTTTATTATTTTTTAATTACTAATACAATTTAAATATCTAAATAATACAAATTTTAGATTTAGCTTTATTGGTGGTATTAATATTATAACGCACGCGATTTATATGAAAATCATAATAGTTCATACGCTGCACGCTAATTGGTTATATGATGTCCGTATTAAGACATCTATAGTGTCAGTATTAGGAACTTATATGACCTCTATATAGTTCATATAAGTCCCTAATACTGACACTCTATATGTGTTAATACGGATATCTATAGATATATGCTTATAATTTAATGAATATTTGATAACAAATATAAAAATTATATATATAATTTTAGAATGCTTTATTATTTAATAATATAGTGTTATATTTTACATCGATAGATTTGTATATTCTTGAGAAGGTTTTAAGTTGAAATTTGTTTTCATAAATTTAAAAACGTAATAAAAAAATCAATTTATTGGATATAACAGCAATATTTTGTATAATTATAAAATAAAAAATACTTTTTTAGACAATTTATATAATTATGAATATGTTATTCATTAAACATTATTTTTAGGATTAATTATGTCCTGCACAATATTTACTAACCTAGGACCCACGTATATCACCAGAAACCACGCCCACAATATGGCGATGTTAGCAAGGGCTATAGGCAATCCGTACGTCAGCCATGTGGCGAAGTTAACGGGGGATTCTTGTATACCTCGCGACATATACCACCTGTGTAATAGAGGTATATATAAATATATACATATATACATATATATATATATATAAATATATACGTACAATATTTACAATGGGTTAGCATACATTAATATCTATACAGCGGGTGTTAATGTGTAAAACTTAAGTGTTGGTACCATTTGATAATGGATTGCACTATCTTTTCACTGATTTTAAATAGTCAATAATCACCAACCCATATTTATATTTGTAAGTACACCGTGATTAATGATCTTCTACCAATCGCATACATTATAATGTATACATCCGTACACGGGTATTTAAATAATGTTTAAAATTAAACTATTAATTACAGCGCGATTTCCTAAAGTAAAATCTACGAAAACATATTATATTCATTAGAATCGAGTAAGGGTGTGCTTTTCGTAGCATGGAAAGTTAGACGTGTGTACACGTGGACACACTACCGTTGTATCAACACAATGTACCAACTAGTGATGTAAATGATTCTCAAATCTAAATCATGATGCAGTCTCAGTCTCAGTTACCTAAAGTCTCAACTCGGCTCGGACTCGTTTTTTTAGAGTCTCGGCTCGGCTCGGGCTCGCTTAGCTAGAGTCTCGGCTCGGCTCGGCTCGGGCTCGTTTTTTTAGTTATATTTAGTTATGTTTTAGTTCGGTATTATTTATACCACTAGATGAAATTTACATTATTATTCACTGAATCGCGAAGTTGGCGCAGATTATTTTTTTTAAATTGATGTAGATGTGAAATATATAAAAATTAGTATTAAAATGTAATTTCAAAAAAGAATCATTTCGACTCGGTAATGTTTTGTAAAAATTTCAACTCGACTCGGGCTCGTTTGTCTAGATTATCGGTTCGGCTCTGGCTCGTTTGGCTAGAGTCTGGGCTCGGATCGGGCTCGTTTTTTTTCCGAAAATGAAAGTCTCGGCTCGGCATTAAAAAACAAAAATTTCGGCTCGGCATAATTTACATCACTAGTACCAACTGACCACTGTCCATCTAACCCGCTACAACAATAACGCGCTTAGTTTACCTCAATATTATTATTATTATTATTATTATTTATTTGAGTTTATACACTTTTTAAATGATAATAAACAAAAGTGTTATATAATTATAAGCATGATATTCAGCACGAAATATCTCATTAGATACAAATGACGTGGTAAATTACCGTTGGTAATATATGCTCGTGATATATTAAATATCAAAAAGTACTTTATAAAATCATAAATAAATGAGATTTTTAAATAAATTATAAATAAATGAGTTTTTAACGATGTATGACGTTGATTCGCGAGATCTTAAATCAATATTAACGTTTAATAGTCAGTTTAAGATACAACTTTAATATTGAATTTAATTCTTCACTCAGAAAAATAAGCGAGTCTTTTTCTCTCAAAAAGCTAGTCTTTTTATTTGGTCTAAAAAAACTAGGGTAAATTAAATTGACTCGGTATGAGCTAGTCTATTTCAGAAACAAGGCCTAGTCTTTATTAGTGAGTCAATTCAGAATTAAGCCCTAGTCAATTAAACAATAAAAATTACTTTATTAATTATGAAATTTATTATTTATATTTTATTTGTACCATATATTACATATATATATATATATATATATATATATAATTAAAAAAGTCATATGTATATATATATATATATATATATAATATATATATATATATAATTATAATATTAATATAATAATAATAATTAATAATAATTATAATATTACAATGTATTTAAATATTTATATATATATAATAAAATGACTAGGTAGAAAAAATTGACTCGCTTATGGCTAGTCATTCGAAATGTATGCTAGTCATGACAAAAAAGAATAGCCTTTTTAAAAAATGACTCGGTAATGCGAGTCATTTTTAAAATGACTCGCTTTTTATTAAAAAGACTAGCTTATTTGCTAAAATAACTGGATTTTCTTTTTGAGTGTTATTAATGTGATGCATACACGCACGCGCACACACACGCACGTATACATACTCGTCTATGTAGTGTTTCATGACCAGATTAGGACCAGTACCGGTCAACGTAGCCACGCCTCCTATGTTGGAGGCGTACACTATGCTCAAGGTTAAACACACCTCCGCCGACCGCTTTTCATCTCGACGTTGATAGGGCGTGTCCCTAAATTACACATTGAGTCAATGTGTCGTGTGCGGTGGATTTTAATAGTATACTATATATATATAGTTATATGACTAATAAATAATAGAAAGACCTATTGTATATATAATATAATCGTATATATACGACGTATACGTGTATGTATTAGAATCACTATATATATAGTCATATAGTATACTAAATCTATAGATATATAGACTATAGTCCAATAGGATTAATAAAATAAGATTATATCATATCTAGGATATACGTATAGTCCGTGTAGTAGACAATGGGGTTAAATAAGGGTTAAATAAGGGTTAAATAAGATAAATACGATAAACAGGAAGTATATCGTTATCTAATATGATAATTATATATGTAATGTTATAAAGTATATATGTGATAATATTATAAGGGTAGGGTGTACTTAGTTTAGATGGTTATAAGTAGATAACTTAATTGTCTTAAACTCTTTACGAGGCAATAGTTGATCATGTTGTTGCGGTTGTTGTTGTTGTTGTTGTTGTTGTGGATAGAGTGCAGAGGTCACAGCTGTCAGTATAGGCAACATCAGGGCACATGCTGCAGTGTTCACTATACACATGGACAGTAAGGCTGTTGACACTTGGAAGCCTAACATCAACCTGAAACGGCGCTGCATTTAGTTCAGCTTGTCTGATATGTATGTTAACAATTCATACTATTTAAGTTAAGATTTAAATAAACAATTGTAATAACTCATTTATATTTCAATTAATATATTGTAAATTATCAATTTAGAATATTAAAACAAAAGTTAAATAATTGAATGAATTAAAACATTTAAACCATTTAGTCATATATGACTATACCGTATAAGGACACATTAACAATTGTTAAACCCGTTTATTAGTTGTACTGTTTCAAGGGCCTCCCATCAAAGCGAAAATAACAATAATTTGTGGGAATGTTTAAGTTTTTAAACATACATTTAAACATCCATTACATATATCATATTATAATATGTTATATTAATTTAGAATGTAACGTAACAAATTACTAAACATTGGGTATGTTAATATATGAAGTAATATATATATATATATATATATATTATATTATAAACGTTAAACAGTAATATCTCAATTTTACAAACACCATATATTGTGTTATAGTATTTTATATGTATACGTATATTTGCATATAAATATAAATATATATATATATATATATATATGTGTGTGTGTGTGTGTGTATGTGTGTGTGTGTGTGTGTGTGTGTGTGTGTGTGTTTATATTTAGGTAGAATATGTATATTTCTGAAATCTATTCCAGATAGATTATTCTAATAATCGACTTTATGTTATATAAGACTTTAAAGATAAAAATAGATATGATGCAATTTGGTTATATAATGCGATAATAAGTAGTGTGGTATAAATATGATTATATGCTCGAATCAGGAAATGAATTATTTCTACCGAGTGTATATATATATATGTATATTATTTAACATAACAGCATTCCAAAGTGTATGCTTCACACGTACATAAACACGCACACACATACCCACATACATACACACATACCCACACGCACGTACATACATGCGTACATGCAGGATATGATAGGTCGACGTCACTTTTGTTATTGTAATTAGAACACACGTGTTTTGCTAATTACAATCATCTGGGCCATAATAACTACGAAAGGACAAATAGTCAGTACGACGAATTTCGATATATGTTACCAGTAAAATTTTAAAATGTTGTAAATTAGATTATTTGATCGAACAACTTAGTACATATATATACATACAAGTGAGAGTGAAGTCGTACTAATATATACACATACACATATACGCGTATTCATAACATTATAATAAATAATTGTAATTTAGTATTATTCTTTGTTTATTTCCATAACGTATCGTTGGTGAATACGCATACTTTATACTTTCGTGCATATATTTCGACTAATATCAATAACACACGCCGAACCGAGACTCTAACAAAACGAGCCCGAGCCGAGTAGAGAGGTAAGGTATTTTAGGTAAGTGAGACTGAGACTGCTTTAGATTTGAGCATCATTTACTGCATCACTAGTGCCTACATCACAACTCATACATACACACGTCGATTACGCAACCTACCACTTGAGATTAGGACCGACGGTCAAGATAACATTGACCGCTACCCGCTTGTGTATTCCGCTGGTCTCGATAGCTTGAGCCACTATCAGACCTCCCATTATCACTGTGTTCGTGTTCTGTGTGTGTTAGGTAGGTAGGTAACGTTAAGGGGGCGTTAAGGGGGCGTATCAATAACTATTATTAAATTAGGCAAACTATAGTTTATAAACTTATGCGTTTGGAGATACGTAGATGTGATGACGCCAAGATAAACCTTTTGGTAGTCCGAGGTAATAGTACACGACATTACTAATCAGTATAACTTAATATCGTAAGCCGTTTAATTCAGTAGATGGGAAGAAGAGAGTAAACAATGTGGATATTATACACTATTATATAGGGTGTAACAAGAGGTTAAGTGAGGTTAAGTGAGGTTACGATAGTACACTATGTGTACAAGGATGGTTCAAATGGTTTAAACATATTTAAAACCTGCAGGTTTAATTCTTACAGAAATCGCCTGTGAAGTTATCATATAATGTTTTAAGTATGTCTTCAACTATGTTATACTACCTGTATTGTATATACACTGCCTATTATGCAGTAATCTACTTACACCAGAGCTTTTAAAAATGCCTATGAATATTTTAATATAGAAAAATACCGCTATTTTATATATTTAATTGTGTCAATTATAAATTATAATTTATGAATAATGAGTATACAATATGATTATAATATGTACGCAGTATACGTTGTACGACGTACACTGTACGTTGTATACGACTGTATATACTATATGACGTACACTGTATGTACAATGTACAATGTACAATGTACATTGTACACTGTACAGTAGACCGGTTCGTACTAAACAAATTGTTCGCAATTTTATAAACCTTCACATATGTGACAATTATGTATGCTATTATAAATAAGTGTTTAAAATTGTAGACATATACCTTAAATATTGTTATGTCACGAGACCTTTTTATTTTAACATTTAATACATACAAAAGTTAACATGGGGGAGATATAGAAATAAGTTTTATTCAATTTTTATAAAATTGGATGATTTTTTTTAAGCCAACTATGGATATATCCTAGAAACATATATAACAAGTAGTATTAACAGTACAAAATATTTTTCATAACAATCTAGATGCCCAAATTTTATAAAATAATTTTAGTCAAAAAAAATATCTAAAAATCGTATAATTTAATATAAATAAATTATTACAATTTAATTTAAAAAATTAAAATATATAATTTATAGATAATAATAATACAATTCAAATTAATTATTAAAATATTAAAAATTATTTTTAGAAAAAAAATTATCATCATTTTTAAATTTTTTTGGTTTTTAATTTGAAATATGAAATACAAAATATATTTACATATTTTTTTATTTTTTTTATATTATTTGTATAAAGGACATTTATATCTAACTCATATCTACAATTCAATATAATATGATCACTCAAATTTATGTAAAGTATAATTATATATATTAATTTTAAAAAATTAATTATTTTTTTGAATTATTTTGAAATAAATACTTTGTAAAATGGTGTATTTTCTCGAATTTTAGGAGACTTTAATATTGGTAATTTGTAGATATAAAAATGAAATATAGATATTATATTAATAATAAATATAAATAATGGTATATATTATATTAATTCATTAAATATAGTACAAATACATAATTAATTTTAAATATTAATTTCAATATTTGTAAACATCAAAGATAATAAGATGGCGTCATTACTATTATACATGGAATATTATACATTTTATCGTAAAATAATAATTTATATTTCAAACTTTAAATGCTTCGTGACCAAAGGTAACTATTTTTTTATAAAAATTGTTAATACATATTATACTAAAATATAGATATGTATTATATTTTATATGAAGGATTAAAAATTGAATCGAACGAACCGGTCTACTGTACAGTGTACATACCATCGATATAAAGAAAGTGGATAAGCGATTGAATGTAGTGTATGGCACTATCCGCTATGGGCGCTGCAGTCGAAACCCATTATTAAAATACATCATATCAACATTCTTCGAAATTTTGTGTATTTAAATTGAAGATATCATACTATTGTATTTATATTTATAATCTAAATCCATTGATATAGATAGAAGTCACTTCTATCTATTTCGACGAAAAGCCTATAGGCTGTATACTATTTTAATATTTGACATATATAATATGACTAATATCCAATCAAAATCACTGATGCCATTTTGTTAATTTATCGATAAAAGTGCCATTCGCGTATCTATCTTTGAAATGCATTGCGTGCGGTCAATTGCACAGGTCCACTTTCTTTATATCGATGGTATACCAGACACGCATACTGTAGGTGCCCACGCGTGTGTACAATGTACACACGTACAATGTATACAATGTACATGCGTGCATGTATGTGTGTGCTATGTAGATGTGTTATCGATAAGCAACCCGTACTAGTTAATAAGCGTGATACCACTATTAATAGAAACAGCACTTACAGACATAGATTTATAGTTTACCAGTTGGTGAAATGCAAATATATGCTTATAAGCTGTATACAGCTAACGCTCTGAACATATCACGACACGTCAAGTAAGGTTTGTAAATAAACATTAATTACGTATAGTGATCACTTGTTCGATGTGATGGTTAATATTATTATTTACAAAATTTTTTAAATATCTTTAAAAAATACAATTGTTATATAATATAGTATGCATATGGCATTATCAAGGTAAAATACCTCGAAAGTCTTCTGACTATTTTATTTGTCCATTTATTGTTTTTCTTTTATAATGATTACAATAATAAAATGTATCTTGTCTTATCTTATCTTATCTTATCTTAAATAGATAACGTATCGACAAGTTATCGGTAAGTTATCGGTATAAAACAAACCTTGCTGTAATCAATCTATGCATCATCATTACGTAATTGTACACGTATTACACATGGTAATATTAATAGTTATGTAACGACATCGTTTAAATGAGCGAGAGTGATATGTATTAGCAATAAGTAAGTTGCACACATGTGTGCGCGCGCGTGTGTATAAGTAATTAGGTAGTAATCAAACTGTAGTCAGTAACTAAACTCGTATCGATATATTAGTAAAGCTTTGTAGCTGTGTGTAGAGCCTATTGTGCGGTGCGTAGTGGGCGGGTGATGAGAGCCGCACCTAGTTACGTCATACACACACACACATACACACACGCACACACATACATACATATACACACGCACACACATACCCACACTCACACACATACACACACGCACACATACACACACACACGTACAACACACAACATTTTGATTTGCAAACTCTTCAATAAATACGAGTAATTGTATCTATACCCGTATTCCTATACATATAGCTGGAGTATAATCAGGGTGGATATAGGGTGTATATGGGGTGGATCTATGGGGAATAACGGAGTAGATGTAAAGGGAATACACGTGAACGCAGCGGTTTTAGTGTGAATAACATCCCATATATGGTAGTATATGTCCATATACATTATATGATATATACATATTAAATTATGTATATATATATATATATATATATATATATTGTGTTTGTGCCCCACCCCCTGTCCATATACATTATATGATATATACATATTAAATTATGTATATATATTGTGTTTGTGCCCCACCCCTTGTCCATATACATTATATGATATATACATATTAAATTATGTATATATATTGTGTTTGTGTCCCACCCCTTACCTTATTAATGCCTGATGGAGACACCCCGATATCATATGTTAATCTACATACCACTGTCATGGATATGTACGGCGTATATTGTACACCGTATATTGTACACCGTATATTGTACACCGTATATTGTACACCGTATATTGTACACCGTATATTGTACACCGTATATTGTACACCGTATATTGTACACCGTATATTGTACACCGTATATTGTACACCGTATATTGTACACCGTATATTGTACACCGTATATTGTACACCGTATATTGTACACCGTATATTGTACACCGTATATTGTACACCGTATATTGTACACCGTATATTGTACACCGTATATTGTACACCGTATATTGTACACCGTATATTGTACACCGTATATTGTACACCGTATATTGTACACCGTATATTGTACACCGTATATTGTACACCGTATATTGTACACCGTATATTGTACACCGTATATTGTACACCGTATATTGTACACCGTATATTGTACACCGTATATTGTACACCGTATATTGTACACCGTATATTGTACACCGTATATTGTACACCGTATATTGTACACCGTATATTGTACACCGTATATTGTACACCGTATATTGTACACCGTATATTGTACACCGTATATTGTACACCGTACATTGTACACCGTATATTGTACACCGTATATTGTACACCGTATATTGTACACCGTATATTGTACACCGTACATTGTACACCGTATATTGTACACCGTATATTGTACACCGTATAAGTATACTATACCTTATATGTATACTATACCTTATATTATACGTATACACTGTATAGGGTAAGTCTCTAATTACCATCCTTATAATGAATATTTGTAATAACTTATTCAATATGCAATATATTTATTTGCAATTTTGTAATTAGGGTCATATTACGGCAATCAATAATTTATCTTTTTTTAATTTTTGAATAATACAAATATTGTTTTGAATATTACATTTGTAATTGGATACGTATGCATAATACCGAACCCCTTATCTAATTACAGACACCTGAAAATACACGTGATATAAATAATGTTAGTATTATAATATCTATTAAAAATAACAAATATAAATATATTTAATTAATTATAAAATGCACGAAATTATTTATTATTGAATTTATGTTTTAATATTAATATTTAATTTATATTTAAACTTTATATGTAATTTATTAAAATAGTTTATTATTTAATATATATTTATTAATCAATATGAAAATAATTAACTGAATCATGAATTCAATTCTATATCAATGATACACACACAATTTACGACAAATTTTAAAGTAAATCACGAATCTATTTTAGTGGGATTTAGGAAAATATTTGGTCGGTTATGGGAAAATAATATGGGTTGCTATAATTAAGATAACTTGGTTAATACTTAAATTCTTAAATTATTTTATAATGTTTTTTTAATTGATCTACTATAATATACATATAATTAAATTTTATTTTAATAAATTAATAATTTACAATGATTTAAAAAAAACTATTATTCAAATATTTAACGAATAAAAACAGAATATTACATTTGATCAAATAACAATTGTAGGATTTAATATTATGAAAAACAAAATACTTATTCATATTTAGCATTAAATTACTAATATTATATGTGTATATATATAATGTTACTCTTACAGTTACTGAGATACGAGAGGTTCGGTATTTGTAGGGGGTCGGTAATAAGATACTAACCCACGTATATATTGTATATATCATATACAATATACGTATAAGCGATACTTGGCGAATATAGTTGATCGCCTATATTTTAGGGGCGTCTATACCATATATAGAGCTAGAGAAAATAGAGTAGTAAACAAGGTATCTTACATGCGGAAAGCGTCAATCTAATTTGGTCACCGCGGATTTGACCTTAAATTATTAATACAATTGGAAAGAGGATATAAAAAAAATAATTTTCATATTTTACTTTTTTGATATAATTAATAATACAAAAGTTATGATCAAAAGAATATTATATTTTAATATTTGGTCACTGCAAGATGGCTGATTTTGTATTTCCGCTTTCAGCATTGGCTTACGCTGCCAGGAATTGAGTATTACCACTCTATTTATCTCTAACTCTATGGCCTATACTTATAGAAACTGATTATAATTAAACACAATTATAGTGAGCGATAATGTGATCGCTTATAGGTACGACGGCGGCTTATTAATAGAGCTTCAAACACAGCAACACAAGTGTATGACGTAATAGTGATATAACGATTATGTAATAATGATAATATGATGACGTAATAGTGATATGAGCATGATGTAATGTATTTAAGATGAGGTAACGCCAACGACATTGTTGACAACAAAATATTAGACATTTCTTTTATTATAGACAAATATTTAATTCAAACCTATAGGTACTATATAAACTATATATAGTTAAAAATATAACTTAAATACGAATTATTGCTCGTCCGTTTAAGTGGACGATAACAATTTATAATGAGATATATCGAAGTTTCAATATCTATCTCATATCTCCTCAATGTTAAATACATATCCCTTCGATTTTAAACTTTATAAAGTTAAAAAGTTAAAATTGTATTAAACTTAATAAACTTTAAACTTTTAAACTTATATATACCCTCATTATAATAAGGTGTCGCGGCTCAAATAATTAATAGTATTCGTTTTCAATTAATGATGGTATTTAGTTCTTGTAAAATATTCGCGATCAATGCTTATAAATAATGTACAAATATGGCCCGGCTTAACCCATGTATATCATCGTATTGTGAAATACAACGCATTAGAGTGCTAAAGCAATCAGTGACATTCATGTCATGTTACCTACTGGTTTAGCACGACAAATATAGAACATTTGTTATGTTTATTGTACGTGCGTAAAACATATATGTTAGATACCCGAAGGATATCTCCTTTTTGTCGTATTAAAACTTTCATAACGCAAATTTCGCACAGTAAAACTTCGATACGACAAGTACTTACGGATAGAGTGAAAACCCTATAGGGTATAGGGAATACCCTATAGGTGTATATATAACTCGTGACCTCTAATGACCTCTGATAACCTTGATGTATTGAGAGGTGACTTCCCCGGTAGAGGACACTCCGAACAGTGGAAGGAGAACAATAGGCAGGAATGCGGTCACCGTTAACGGTACAACTTGTGTACACCAATACACGATCATTAACAGCATAACGTATGCCACCGACATCTTCTATAGAAGGGGTGGTAGGGGCGGTTGTGGGGTGGGGTTGTAGGGGTGGTGTTAGTGGGGGTTATAGGGGCGTTGTGTGGTATTGGGGGTGAAGGGGGGTTGTTTGGGTGGGGTGATATGGATGGTGATGGTAGGGGCGATATGGTGTTGTGTGGGTGTGGTGGTAGTGGTGGTGATAGTATAGTAAGGATGGTAATGGTGGTTGTAGTAGAAGTGGTAGTAGTTGTGGTTGTAGTAGTAGTAGGGTTGTAGTATCGATTATATCAGTAATATCTACGATAGCTATAGATACGGTAGGTGTAGGGGACCTTTATTGGTATCAGTAATTATAGTGTTAATAATAGTGATGGTGACTAATTTATATATATATATATTAGCATATATTACTAACATCTGATGGCCATATTATAACCATGGGCAGTAACAATATAGGTGTCAGTATAGCTATCAGTTGTTTCCGGAACATGATAACGGTGTTCAGCATCGTACGAGGCATGGTGGGTCCACCGATCTACTTCCGGGAGGTTTAGTGACCACTGCTTACGCGAGTAGGGGGTACTTTAGGTGAGGAGGGGGCTAATTAGAATAAACATATAGGGTAGGGGTATTTGTCTCGATAAGCAACACTACTTCTATTATTACCCTGCAGGGCGTTTCCTAAATCTGATAATAATAATAATAATAATATATTTGACATGTAATAACCTACATTACAATGTATAAGGTGTATACTATATACTATACAGTGTATACTATACACTGTATACTATACATCTATAAACCTATAGGTTTACTATATAGGTAACTTCTATTTACTACTATTTAGACGTATCTATATAATAATGTGATTATGTATTATATTATATATAGACCAATGTTAATAATACTTCAATTGTAAATGAGTTAATAAATAGGTAAATTATTATATATATATATATATATATATATATATATATAACTATTTATATATATATATATTAAAATTAATATAATACCAAATATATTGCGAAGTAAAGGTATAAAACTCCCTATTTATAGATATATATTGATATACACAACGTAATTAATACCTACTCCCAGCCTCTACTGGTAGTATAATATACTATAGTATAGTATAGTAACTATAGTATCGCAATCACTGAAATAGATTTAGGTTTAAATCGGCTTCAAAAGTTTATTAAATTACTTGAAATAAAAATTTGCTTTTACTCGCTATATAGATATAAAAGGTGTTTAAAAGCATTTAAAAGAAATATAGCCTATTGATTTATTACATGTTAGTATATTACTAATGAAACTTAGTTTTCATCATATAAATACTAATTTAAAACATATTATTTACATTTTAAAAGTGTATAGTCGTATATGAAGTTACATCATAAAACACACATAATTACGATATTGATACTATGGTCACAGCCTTTCGCAAAGGGCTTTTCTATGGCGCTATTAATTTGTGTGTACACAATCGAATTACACATTTCCATGTGTTATATATTTCCTTAGAAAAATCAAAGGTTTTGCGAAGCAAAAATCCTTAGAAAATGTGATGATAATACTATGTCCAATTATAATATATATTATATAAATTATGTATATGTGTATCATATATTATTAATTATTTGTAAACTATTAATAATATTTGCATACAAAAATTGATAGAATTTATAATATTTCCAATATCCAGGTACCTAATATAGTTAAAATGGTATATCAAATGGTATATATTAATTTTTGAGATAAATAATTATTATATTCACTATTTTACTGGTTATTTTGTACGATTTATAAGTATACATTATAACAGTATATCGTATGTTATATAAAGTGTTTACCTATACCTGTATGCAAGGCTTTATTTAATTATGTTAAAAGTGTATATTAGATTTATTTTAATTAATTTTAATAGCCTATTAGTTAAGTATAAAAGTGATCTATCATAGATTATGACAGGTGTCACTTAAATAAGTAAGAAAGTGATTTTATAATGAACGTATTCTGAATCAATATCATCATTCAATATATCATTAACAACTCATTTATTTATAATTACCTATGATTTATAAAGTAGTTAGACCTACTACTTTTTGTTATTTAATATAGGGGAAAGTAACATAATACGGACAGTTTAACAATAAATGGTCTTAACATTTTATGATTCATTATTTTTATTCAAAAATTACAATATATTAATAGTATATGATTATAGATATTATTGTGATTTTAAAATTTTATTTAATCTTTTAATTCCATAAATAACGGGGGTGTCAGTATTCGGTACCCGTGTCCAAATACGTACACCCTGTGTTATAATACGGACACCCTAAATACCATTAGATAAACCATATATTATTAATGAATAAAACACAAATTACAATTACATTATGTATAATTAATTTTATGAATAATGTATTCTAATTTAATTAGTCAATAATTTATTTATTTTTATTATTTTGTAATTAATAATACAATTTAAGTATCTAAATAATAAAAATGTTATATTTAGATTTATTGGTGGTATTAATATTATAACGCACGCGATTTTTATGAAAACCAGAATAGTTCATACGCTGGCGATGATTGGTTATAGGGTCCGTATACTTAATATATTAAGACATCTAGGGTATAAGTATTAAGGACGTATATGACCTATAGATATATGCTTATAACTTAATGAATATTTTATAACAAATATATAAATTATATATATAATTATTATAATGCTTTATTTTTTAATAATATAGTGTTATATTTTATATCGATATATTTGTATATTCTTGAGAAGGTTTTAAGTTGATATTTTTGTTCATAAATTTAAAAACGTAATAAAAAAATCAGTTTATCGGATATAACTGCAATATTTTGATTAATTAAAAAATAAAAAATACTTTTTTAGACTATTTATTTAATTATGAATATTGTATTCATTAAAGATTTTTTTTTGTAGAATTTATTCGAGCACTGTCCGTATTCCGTTAATTTCCCCTATCACGAGTATATATTACCATTGTATTTGTATCTCGTATTATAATATGGTATATAGGTATATAACCTATACCATGTTATTATAAACAATTTTGTTAATTATCATTTAAAAAGTGTATAAACTCAAATAAATAATAATAATAATTGTTTAATGAAAGTATGGTAATGGTTTTTAACCAATTACGGGGGTATCCCACTAAAGTATTTCCGGAAATAATGTCCGGAGAGTCTTGCTAGAAAACGATTTTCTAGCAAGTTGCAGTGGGATAATCCCTTACTTTTCAGACAATACTTTCCAGAAATAATTGCTTGAAAACAAAGATATTATTATATATTTCATGATTGTTATTTTTTATTTTTCATTATTATTTTTTTTAATTTTTTTTATAAATTCAAATTTTTAAATATTAATTATTTAATATTATATATATATATATATATATATATATATATATAAACTTATTAAATTTTAATAATTTCAATATTAATATATTCCCATATCATTTTAAATGAATACGTTTAGTTATATTTTAATTCATTTAAAAAATAAAATGATTTTAATTTGAATTAAAAAATTTTTTAAATTGAAAAACAATAACGAAGTTGATTGGATGATTATAATCATTAATTAATAATTATTAATAGTCTATAATACGATTTCGAGCAATACCTGCGCCATATATCTTGTAGTGGGTTATACCCTTCCATTAACATTATGGAGCAAGATAATATTTCCGGCAAGTTGCCCGAAATACTTGTAATGGGGTACCCCCATTACATATACTACATTTAAATATAGCTTACAATTAAAATCTTTTTTATAGTATATAACTCTACACCTATACATATGACTATACTTATTATTATGTTTTCCTGTCGTTTTTAAGTATTAATATATTCGTATTATCAATTTAATGTGGCCATATTTAAAAATAACAATATATTAGTTAACAACAAATATCATAGTCGTAGAATAAAATTATGAGATTTGTCATACAATATAATCTGTTATTCAATACGTTAAATATATAATTGTATATATACGTGTACCTACTATGTATACTATAGTATACCTATGGTGTACCTACTTTGTATACTAGTGTACCTATAACATAAGTCCTATGTTAATGTTGGGCTTTGACGTTTAACCTATCGTTGGCTAATGATAAAACACGTGGATAGTAAGGCAACGCAGTTCGTACGTAATTAAGGGTGTGTTTTTGGTCAACCACTGATCATATTACCACAGGTGGCAACCGCAGAAACTTGCAGTAGGTATTACCTATTCACTGTATGTAAAAATCCAACTGCTAATCAATCCAGCTGGTAGTACTATGTTGTCTTACCAGTACACATCATCGATATAAAGAAAGACTTCCCGACAAACAATTTCTTAAATAAATTCCGTTTTAATGTCATAATTTATCCTTATAACACAATGATCAGTATATATTTACTGTGATACTACTTAAAAGGATGTGTACAGTAATTTTAAAAATATAGACTAAATAACTATGTAAAACTTTACTTAAATTGTTCTGTAGATACCCTGATAAGTAGTATTATATGGTACTGAGCAGGACATTTACAGTAACATTTTCATAACTATAAATAAAATGCAAAACGTTACTTAAATTGTACTGATGATACCCTGATCATACCCTATAGGGTATATCATACTATAGTATAATATGGTACTGTGCAGGACATTATTAATAAGTATAGATACTTTTATTTAATATATAAAGAATAATAGTATATCTTTTAATTATGTAATATATTGATTTAATTTTTATTTATGCAAATTAATTATTAATTATTTTAATTTTACATTTAATATTGGGGAGAGAACGGAGTAGTGACCGATAATGTATATGCCTCAGCATACTTCTAATATCTCGATGAATACTAATTTTAAAATCTTAGTTTTTTTGAATTAGAAATAAAAAACATAGATCTAGAATACTATTATTTCAATTTTATATATTACTGAATAATATTAACGATTTATAATATATGCATGCATTCAAAAATGCATAAAAAAGCATTAAAATAAGGCAAGTCCAGGGTAGTGGCCGCTAGTATCAGAATATGCAATAGATGTATCTTAATGTATTCGATTTATATTCTTTTAATTATGTAATATTAAATAATTATATTTATGATGCATACGCACATTATTTGGTTCAATGATTTAATTATATATATACACATACTCTTACACATAAATAATCATAAATATATATAATCATGTTTTTGTCAAAATTTGACAAAAAAATGATTATGTAATAAATTAGAGTAATTAATTAATTATTTTAAAAAAAATTACTTTATATTATAGACATTTTGACTATCTAAATATTGTATATAGAAATGTGTTCCTATTTAGCACCATTTAAGCGTTAATTAAAACGACCACTACCCCGTTCCGTCCCCTACTTATTTTTAAAAATAAAATATTATTTTAAAAACTAAAATTATTTAAATAATCCTATGTATTTTTCTAAATTATCATAATCTCATTCAAGTGACACATTGAACTACAATTTTAATCATAATTATATTGATAATATAATTGGAAATCATCTGAACTAATTGCCCAATATTGAATATATAGCAATTGAATATTGATTAAAGTTTGTATTCAATATTAAAATGTTATTATTATTGAATTTAGAATTTAGTTAAGAACTTAAGTTGAACTAAATTAAGTAGTTACCATTGACTTTAAGTTGAACTTAAATGTTGATGTAAGTTGAAAACTGGGTTATTCTATATAGGGGAAAGATGGGTAATGTGGCCATGAGGGTAATATGGTCACTTGGTGTATCTCATAAACTATAAGTCCAATCAAAAAAAAATAATTACATGAAATATGCGAATTGGTAAGCATTGTTCAAATAAGTAAAAATAATTTGTATATCTATTAATAAAAAAAAATTATATAAAAAATACAAAATATTTTTATTTACTTTTTAAATAAAAGTTTAGTAAAACATATATTAAATTACTAATATATAATATAATTGAAAATTAAAGTTGCATATTAAAGAACTATTTAATTACAACAAAGTGTGTAATCCATTTATTTTAGTAAATAATATTCATTATTATATATTGTATAAAGCATGATACCTAGAAGCGGATAATGTGGCCACTTTTTAGCGGGTAATGTGGCCACTTCACGATGATTTAAGCCAAGCATATGATCTGAAATCAATATTTTTATATATTGATAAATTACGTGCGTCATTATATAAAAACGTTGATTGAATCAATATCTACTATATCCTAACCATACATATATATATATATATATATATATATATATATATATATATATATATGTACATGCATATTATAATCGTAGTATAAACTTTAAATTTAATATAGTATATTTAATTATATATTAGAGAACAATTAAAGAACCCTTATAAAGAACAAAATATATATATATATATATATATATATATACATTATTAATACATATATATTATATATTTAATATATATATATATATATATATATATATATATATATATATACATTATGTATTACATATTTGTATATATATATATATATATATTATATTATGTAATATATATATATATATAACGAATCCTCATAGTTGTATTATAATATATATATATATATATATATATATATAATATATTATAATTCATTATAATATATAACAATATAACTATATTTGTACCATATATATTACCATATATGGAAATTCGTTATATATATATAACAATATAACTATATGTATACCATATATGGTATATATTACCATATATGGAGATTCGTTATATATATATATATATATATATATTACCATATATGTAGATTCGTTATATATATATATATATATATATATATGTGTGTATATATTGTATACTATAGTATATATATATATACAACATATATGTATAAACTTAAATATACATAACGTTTTATTTTTATTTTTATATATGTATATGTATTATATATACAAATATATTTGTCATGAAATATATTAAATTAAATTAATAAAATTAAATCAATTTCCTATTAATACATTATATAATAAATTTTACTTTCGATATAGGTTTTCTAAAGAATTTAATAAACTTAATTGTATTTAATGTATTAATGTAATTTTTAAATTATATATATATATAAATGGTTCTATATATAATGGTATATATAGTATATTATATACCATTAGATATATATATATATATATATATATATATATATATATATATAGAAATCAGATAATATAAATTAGTTATCTTTCTCAGTATCTATTTTATCTAGGTATTTTATTGCCATATCATTTACTGGTGAAATTGGTTTTTCCATAATAATAACATGATAAATAATTGTAATGGTATACTAGGATCACAGAGCTAGAGAGAGAGCTTCTCTCTAGCTCTATGACTAGGATATAGCCTATCAATGAATATAGTAATTTATAAAGTTAAAATAAAAATCATGGAGGGTAATGTGGCCACCTTAATAATTTCAATTAGATACGATAAAATTAAAAAATGATTCGTCAGTCCTCTTATATATATCATAAGATGTATCTATATTGTTATAGTTAACTTGTATTAGTTATACAACATTATCTAATAGTGGCCACATTACCCATCTTTATCCTATATAAATTATTGGAATATAAAGTATTTGTCTATACCAGGATTACAAAATACTTTATTTTGTCCTTATTTGTCCTTAACAGGATTCAGAAAGTTCATTATTTTATCCTTATTTATCCTTACACAGTAACTAATACATCCCTGTAAATGTCCTGCACACATGTAAAATATATAGACAGATTGTTACACTTTAGGACCTCTGCATGAGTCCTTAGCATGGTATCCTGCAGAACACCTGTGCAGTAATAATTGTTTGTCGGGTTTCTCTATATCGATGGTACACGTATACATCATCGATATAAAGAAAGATTTCTTTATATCGATGGTATACATGTACAAAATCACATTAGTTGGGTAGGGTATATTTAGTTTGAACCATTAATGTAAATAGAAACGTTATTAAACTTTTATTTACATCGATGGTTTGAACACACGCATAATAAGCTCCGCCCATGAACTGCATAATAAAATCATCGATATAAAGAAACTTTCTTTATATCGATGAATAAAATACGTCACAATTGTGACGTCATTGATATATTTAGGTATGCGCGCATATGTTTATCAAAAAATAAATTGAAGTTATGTATCTCGAGCGTGTATGCATGTCATCGATATAAAGAAAGTCGTTAAGAAAAACTTTCTTTATATCGATGATGCATGTATGTGTCACACATAATATGTGTATGTATGTATACGTGTATGTATGTATGTATGTATGTATGTATGTATGTATGTATGTATGTATGTATGTTGTATACATCATATATATATAGGAAATTTCCATATTATACATTATTATATTTATATATACAAGTAGGTATTATGTATTAATACCTATATTAAATTATATTTACTAGTACAAGTATTATGTATATATATATATATATATATATATATATATATATATATACATACATGTATTAGTGATTGAACCACTGGACCAGTGACACTAGTGGTTGACCAAAAACACTTGCAATTTATTTCTACTAACTGCATAACACCTGATCAAAAACACAACTTTACTATATTCAATAGTAGCTCCCACGCCTGGAATTCGAAACCCTTTTCATTTTTATATTTCATAAATATCAAATCAACGTAACATTTTAAGAACCCATCTAACAGTAATAGCCTTCTAATAGCATATCTAATAGCCTCAAATGTTTACATTGTGCTATTATGCTGCTATGTTGTTGCCATTTTAGAATATCAATATAATAGCAGAATAATATACTTTTAAAATTAATAGCAGAATAATAATAGCATAATAGACATTTAATGGCAACATAATAGCAGCATAATAGCATGACAAATGAATAGCAGCATAATATATATTTACTGGCAACAAAATAGCAGCATAACAGCATATGCTAGAGCCTCGAATGTTTACATTGTGCTATTATGCTGATATTAGATGTCTATTATGCTGCTCTTATGCTAATATTAGATAATCGACCTATTGATACCTACTATGCCTTAAATAGTCCATAAAACAAAAAGTAAATAAGTATAATTATAGGTGGTATTCATATGTATACATTCCTATATTTATTTATAGAATTATATATTATATATATATATATATATATATATATATATATATATATATATATATATATATATATATATATTACATCCTATCATATTACATAATAGCATGTTACATAATATAATAGTATTATCATTTTAATTATGATTTGAATAAATGTAATGCAATCTGTATTAAATAGATATATAATTTTAAAATTTACATATATATTTATACTAATATAAACATAATGATGTTGTGATCAATATATAATATGTTCAAGATATATAGATAATCAAGATCAAGAATCAAATTCTTTAACTTTAAAAATTTTTAAACTTTTTTAAACTATCTAAAATCTTTGTTTTTATATGTCACATGATCTATAATTAATCATTATATTATTATTGATTTTGTATTTATTTTTTTAAATACTTAATAATTGTTATATTAGTGGAACATTATATAACCATAATATAATACGATGTGACGTAATACTTATGACAAGATAATGAGGATGTTTACATTACAAACTTCCGTTATTTTTTTGTTTAGTTTAAAATGTATTAATATTTCTTATTTTAATTATTAAAATACTAGTTAAAATGACTTCTGATATTAAAAGAAAAGTTATGGATGATTTAGGTATTCTAATTATATATCATATAATTATATATATGTTAAATTGTTTATACGTATCTAAGCAAACTTTTATATATAGATATTTATTTTGTGACTCATTTAAAAATTGAGTTATATTAGAAATATTATTTACATTTATCGTTCTATTTTATATTAATATTATATTATATATAATATATATTGTATAATATAAATGACGAATTAATAATAGTGTTATTATCGTGGAATGTATGTATTTATAACTATAAACATACCTTAACTATGTAAACTTTGATAATAAATGTAATTTGAAAATAAATACTATTTACTAAATTCATTCAACTTATTCTATTTATAGGGTAATTGATATGGAAACTGAACGTAAATATAAATTATTTGAATAATAAAATAATTATTTTACATTTAATATTATTTTAATTTAATTATAATCTTAATTAAATATTTAATTTATTTTAATGATACTTTAGTATTATCAACATTTTTCTAAGGAAAGATATATCACTTACACAAAATCGTATAATTCGATTTTGTACACAAAATTGAAAATCGCCACCTACATAGGATATTATTTCGGACAATTTATAATGTAAATTCGTATAAAACTATATTTGTAAAATTTAAAAAAGAGTGTTCAATTATTATTTATATGATAAAAACTAAGTGTTCATCAGTAATATATAACAAATATATATGATGTTTTGGTTTTACATCATGTAATACATGATATACATATCTATGAGTTGAGTAAAATATAGCTCTTATCGCGCGTAATTTAATAGAACGATGACAATATTGTATAAAAACATATCAAACCTACATTTATTTCAGTAGTGATACTACGGCTAACAGCGGCAGGGGTTAACTATTAACTGTCAATTAAGGTGCGCAGATAGGGAGTGTTATATATTCGCAGCGCAATATATTTGATATTATTTGAAATATGTACGCAATAATATGTGTCGTATATAGAGAAGTACTTTATACGAGTAACGAACGACCTATATAATCTATAATAGATAATATCTCTTGTATTTATATGCCGCTCTTAATCTATTCAACGTATCTCTCAATTTCACCGCCATATAATAGCTATATATATATATATGACCGCAATATATTATTTAAATTAAATATTTAATAATTTCAGAATCCAAATTATGTGATGGTAATGACTATATTCCTATTAATAATGATTTAGGATTGAAATTAATATTTTCACTTCCGAAATTAGTATGATTATCAGATTGAGTTCCCATTTTATTGATTACTCAAAATCGATATATTACAATGACCTGTCGCAATTCTTTCATTGTTAATGACATCAATTTGTCGCATTTAATAACCACGTTATGATGTCCAATGATGTCTATAATCTCATAAAACACGTAATCTATACCTTTTTATGTAGTCAATTAGTCAACTCGTTTTTTCTGATAACTATTTTCTAGCACGTTCAAGATTCCGATGGTACAGCAGAATTTTCAATAAAATAACGATACTTATATTTATAATATTGTGATTTATATTAAATATAATAGAATATCATTTATAATTTATAAATAGTTTAAAAATAATATATATATATATATATATATATATAGTCAATACAAAAAAATACTAGTTTTAGTTTTAAGGAAATTTTAAAAGTACAGTAATAATTTAAATCTTAATCATTCATTTAAAATTTGTTATTAAAAAATCATAATATTAAATACATTAATATATATATATATATATATATATATATATATATAATACAAAAACATGTATGTATATGAGCATAAATGATATATACATTTATATATTATTTATTTATATATGAACAATAGCCTAATATAATAAGCTAATTACTATGCTGCGTGATTAGATCTTATCACTCCCTCCAACATGTTAACACATGTTATATATATACAACATGTGTAAGCTCTAAAGCACAGTTATAATGCAATAGAAAACATTTATCCTTTGACATTTATATCGCGTAATAAATTGAAAAGCATGATTGAAATTTATCGAATGACAAATATTTTGCTTTGTGATGTTCTCTTTTATTATCTCTATGATTATTATATAATATTATTATATAATATTTAGTTTTAATAATATTAGTTTCGAAGATTTTTATAAGGAAAGATATCACACACGCGAAATCGTGTAATTCGAATTTGTAAACAAAATACCCCAGTGCCACCTATATCGGGTTACTTTTAGGAACAATGCGTTGTTTATAATGTGAATTCGTATCCAAATATACACTTTTAAAATGTTAAATAATATGCTTTAAATTAGTATTTATATGATGAAAATTAAGTGTTCATTACTAATATATAACAAAGCAATAGGATATGTTGATTTTAAATGCTATAAGTATATATTTAGTGAGTAAAAGCTAATTTATATTGTATGTAATTTAATAGAGCAATGAAAACAGAGCCGAACCTAAATATATTTCAGTGATTCGATACTACTGCTAACAGTGGCATTGGGTATTACTAAATTACGTTGCATGTAGGGATAGGTGTTATATCTTTGCTTCGCAAAATCTATGGTAGTATTATATTTGTTATTATATTTGTAATATCATATGCAATTAGATACAGTAATTCTATCCTTAATTAAAACTATTCTACTATATATCTAATAAATACTATCTATAAATCTTTAAATGATTATTGTTTATTATTGTTTATTATTTGTTTATTATAAATTATCAATCGTATTATCTTCTTTTTGACATATATGCACAACTAACACATAACTAGAAATATTGCAATTCAAATCTCTCTATCTCTATCTCTCTCTCTCTATCTCTCTGTCTCTATCTCTCTGTCTCTCTCTTTCTCGTATTAGCTATGAATATGACGTTAAAGATTGAGGTCATCTCAGCAGTACAAAGTTATATTTAATAATGAAGTGATGTAATCACGTGTCAGCTATGTTTGTCCTCATCACACCTCATTGGTCCCACTTACAGACCATATCATTATCACTAAGCACTACTTATATAGGTATGCTGCTTATGTATGCTGCATATGTTAATGTATCACTGATGTTCATTCAGTTCTCTATTGTTCCTTCCATCTATACATTCATGTATGTCTTCACCCCTTCCCATAATATATTTATTTAGCCTATTATGTGTATGATAATCATATTATCCTCTTATTATTTCTCTCTCTCCCTCTCCCTAATTCTCACACTCTCTCTCCCTCACTCACCCTCACCATCTCTCTTCTAAGGAAAAATATAACACTCACGTGAAATCGTGTAATACTATTTTGTATACAAAAACCAACAGTGCCACCTATATAGGGTAAATTTTCAGAACTATGTGTTGTTTATAATGTAAATTCATATCAAACTATACATTTGTAAAATGTAAAAAAGTGTATTCAATTATTTTGTATATGATTAAAACTAAATTTGTATTACTAATGTATAACAAAGCAATAGGATATGTTGATTTTAAATGCTATGAATATCTATGTGGCGAGTAAAAGCTAATTTATATTGCATGTAATTTAATAGATCAAGTAAAACATTATAGTATGCAAATCAGGGCAAACTTAATCGATTTCGATACTGCTACTAGCAGCGGGATGTATGAATACAATCACATTGCGTAGATAGGTTGTGTTATATCATAAAATCCTTCGTATAGTTACATCTAGGGTTGATGTTTTTATTGGATTTTATATAAAAGCCAAAAAACCCTGTTTTTAACTGTTTTTATTGGTTTTTAAATTAAAAACAAGTACAAATTCTAATTATTTCATAACAAAAAAACTAGCTAAATTGTATTATTTTTATCATAATTTAATAAATTATAAATTAAATTTATAAATATATAGACATGTCACATAATTGAAGAGTTGGAATCGTATAATCTATTATTATTTATTGGTATTCATGTTACTATTATATAATACTATAATATATATATATATATGTAAATATATATTAAAAAAAAATATTAAATATTATCAAGCAAGTAATATTATCAATATGTATCTAATATGGCCCCCGTTTATTTTGATTACGATATTTAGGTCAAATTCAAAGTACTCGTTTCGATATTTGACACACTAGTGTATATGCTAAACTTATATGGAAAATGCACGTGTAGTATATATTATAGTATATATATATATATATATAAAGTAGTTGTTATAATAATGTTAAAGTACACAACGATACTGCATTGTCGATACATTTACAATATTTTAAAGTTGACCCTGGCAATCAAAACAAGCGGGGGCCATATTCGATA
The DNA here is from genome assembly GCA_964019155.1 of Osedax fenrisi. Lineage (NCBI taxonomy): Eukaryota > Metazoa > Annelida > Polychaeta > Sabellida > Siboglinidae > Osedax > Osedax fenrisi. The sequence continues at coordinate 15,027,202 of OZ025241.1, forward strand.
TTCACCATATTATCTATTCAATATTATTTAATAATATTATATAAATAAAAGATTATAAGATGTAATCAAAATGGTTTTGATAATATAATTCTTTACTTCAAATAAGTGATTTAGATAAGTAGATAATATTTTAAAACATATTTTCGATATAAAATAAAAACAATTCGTGATGAATAATTTTCATTGAAAAATTAAAATAATATTTAATAAATATGTTAGTTATTAATAACCGTTATTGTGAAATAATTATAAATGAATTGTCATTTAGATATAATTTATATAGCTATTTAAATAAAAATATAATATCAAATGTAATCATATTATATGATATTTGATTCATATTTATGACATTTATATATTAAATTGTATTGAAAATATAAGTTAAATCATCACCTTGTATGATTAATGGATCATATTATGTTAAGGATAAATTACAATATACTAAATTAGTATTTTACTATAAATTATTTAGTAAAATGATTAAGTTTGGTAATATTTGTCTATTACATATAAATAAATAGTATTAATAATAATTAATTACCAAAGCCCAAGATATACGGTCAAGCAATAACTGTCAAACATTTTATTCACGGTCTAATGATTTATTTATTTTGTTATTTACATGCAATTTATTTAAATTTGTCATATAATATATATTACATTATAATTACTTAATCTAGAGACTAATTTAATATTTACTATTTATTAATATTAGATTAAATCATTATTTTTAGATTCGTTAAATGCTTAAAATAATGTATTATATTATATATATTTTAATATTAATTTTAAATTATTTTCAAATTAAAAATTTGAATACATCACAATTTATATAAATTTTTTGAATATTTATATAATTATGTGCATACATATAAATTGAGTATATAATTTGGGAAATATTAGATTGTGAAATGTTTCATTATGATCAACGAATAGTGAATAGATTGTGTATATTGATGCTATTGTAATAACATTAGTATAATTGGAAAGCTTATTAAGTTCTATTATATAAGTCATATTTTAGTTTTTATTTATTTCTATTCAAACAAAAGTTATGATCAAAAATGTGATAACAATTTGATTGCTTACATTTATTTTGTTATGAATTATAATTATTATGAAAAATAGAATTTATTATAACAAGAAATATGCTTATTAAATGTTTACTCTTAATAGATTTACTTTTACATATAATATGATGCTTTTTATTATATTTTTACTTTTTTAATTAATATACCTATTTTTAAATAATATTAATAAATATATTCATATATTTGATATTTCTATTGTAAATTACATAATAAAAAAATAACTACATATAAAATAATAATATTATTTTAAAATTAATTTGCTCTGGTTTTTATTTACCAAACACATTAATATATTTTTAACAACTATGATATAATTAAATACCCGTGTTTCCTACTCGGTTGGGTGAAGTTACATATTACAATGCAACTGTATCTTGGGATTTGACTTTACTATAAAATTATCTCTTTTTACATTTCAATATATAAACATAACTCATAATTATATGAGTATCCTACACTGTCTTACCCTACCCTACCCTGTCCTACCCTGATATAACATATAATGTAAGCAAGTTAATATAACTTTTAAATTATAAGTTATATTAATTAAAAAAACTAAAAAAACATGGTTTTTTCAAATTGAAAAACCGTCGAAATAATCCATTTGAATTTTTTTTTTTTAAATTTAAACAATAAATATTTAAAAAATAATAATACAAATAAATCATGTGACATGTATTTATTTGTATTAATATACTAATTTTATATATAAATAATAATTCAAAGGAGTAATTATAATGTTTAATCTCTTCAAAGTAATTTTAATAGTTTAATGTACTATGGAAAACTATGGAAAATAATAATGTACTTTAATTTAAATCTGATTACTCTTAAACATAGACTAATTTCTATATTATATTTCTGTATTAAACTAATGCTATTGTATAATAGGTACAAGTGGATACATAATTGTTAGATATTACCTTGGTAGCATAGTTTCAGTAGAACTTTAGGCCACTTCACCTAAGGTATACATTTCCTCCATGGTTTTCTATCGTGTGTGCCATTATTTGCAATTTTCCTAATGCTAGATATATTATCTATCCAAGTATCATGTTAGATCTAATGAAGTGTACATTATAATGTACACATATCCAAGTACCATGTTAGATCTAATGAAGTGTACATTATAATGTACACATATCCAAGTATCATGTTAGATCTAATGAAGTGTACATTATAATGTACACATATCCAAGTACCATGTTAGATATAATGAAGTGTACATTATAATGTACACATATCCAAGTATCATGTTAGATCTAATGAAGTGTACATTATAATGTACACATATCCAAGTACCATGTTAGATATAATGAAGTGTACATTATAATGTACACATATCCAAGTACCATGTTAGATATAATGAAGTGTACATTATAATGTACACATATCCAAGTATCATGTTAGATCTAATGAAGTGTACATTATAATGTACACATATCCAAGTACCATGTTAGATATAATGAAGTGTACATTATAATGTACACATATCCAAGTATCATGTTAGATATAATGAAGTGTACATTATAATGTACACATATCCAAGTACCATGTTAGATATAATAAAGTGTACATTATAATGTACACATATCCAAGTACCATGTTAGATATAATGAAGTGTACATTATAATGTACACATATCCAAGTATCATGTTAGATCTAATGAAGTGTACATTATAATGTACACATATCCAAGTACCATGTTAGATATAATGAAGTGTACATTATTATGTACACATATTATATTATACGTTCACAAGTATAGTGCTGAACATAACATAAGTTTATAAATTAACGTATGTAACAATTACAATCCGCTTTGTTATAATAATTCATATATATATAGAGATTATAATTTTCCTCAATGATATATGAGTATTAACAAACACAAATGTTTATTATATTTATTAAATTACTTTAATTAATTATTTAGCATTAGTATATTTATATAATATATATGTTATATTACTATTATATATATATATATATATATATATATATAATCTATACATTCCATCTTACATATTATTTATACATGATGATACAAATAAATGTAATGTTATAGTAAACACATGTTATATATATACAATCAAATATACACACACATATATATAATCCCCTTACTGTGTCAAAATACGTTGAATATTACAGATTACTTATACAAGTACATTTTAGTAGTTATATTAGATAGTGCGACATTAGCTAATAATAAAAGCATGGCGTCAGGAATTCGCTACGAACACGCCCACATTTCTAGGTTCCCAGCTATAGGACACGCCCATTTCATATATATCTGCGCTCATTCAAAGATATTCATATTTATGTTCACAAGAACCACTAATTTTTCGAGAGGGTCGGTGCATTTCCCCTAGAACAAACCTCGGCGTATAAAACGCCCACTATTAGGCCACACCCCTTGTATGTTCGTCGCTAGATCGCTATGTCCTTCTCTTGTTGATGTAGTAGTATTAGTCGTCGTAGTAGTAGTAGAAGTAGTAGTATCACTTACTTATCATAACAATAACCTATACTACAATCATGGTAGAGGAACCTCAAACAATCAGACCGGCTTGTTAGTTTATGACCTTGACCCCTTACACACATATATAGATCACACCGTATATAGACACAAACATATGTTACATAAATTATCACTTTTCATATATTACTTGTATAAATGTACCGCACAAGTTGAATATTGCATTCATTATAGTATAGAGTGAAACCATATTATATGGACTTATTTAATTCAAGTATTACTGTATTCACATATACAAATGTACAAAAGTATATATATACAAATATTATATATAATACCATATATGGTCTATATGAATATATACTATATTATACTGTATATATATATATATATATATATATATATATATATATATATATATAGTATACTAGAATTACAACCGCTTTGGTCATCATCATTTGATTACTATTTTAATGAATATATTATAGCGTGTACCCAACTCCCCGAGTACACCCCCTGCGTATAAACCCTACATATATGTAGGGTTTAGTCATAGATATAGAATATGGTACTCTATATCTATGCGTTTAGTGTATGTAAACTTTACATTGTAAAGTATGCAACCCGCAATGCTATATATTGTGTATAGAAGTAGTTTACTATGTAAACATATATGTATTAAATATATAATTTAAGCCTGCTGTAAATATTAATAATAGTATATATATATATATATATATACTATATTTATATACTATAGTATATATACTATAATAGTATATATACTATATATAGTATATATACTATAATAGTATACTATCACGTACAATATACTATAATGTAACAATAGTAATAGATAGTAATTAACATGGTTATCACGTATATAGACTACTATTACGTAATATTGAGGGTATTCCTGTTGCGTAATATATTACATAATATTACAAATCTACACACATAAACAATGCATTTAATTAACGAATACCAAGATTGCACTTACGCCGCACTTTAATTCACTAACAACGTATTAACGATACATATAATCATTTGTGTAAATAAGTGAAATTACAAATATATATATATATATATATATGCATATATACATACACACGTTCGTTTATTTATATATTATAGATTTCTAGTTTACTAAACACATCTATGATTGATTACACATATGACTCTATTCGTATAGAGATTGTCGACACACAAATGTATCGAGTGCCGTGTATCCTATACCACACAGTGTTCATCACAGGCAGGGGCTATATCACCAATACCCACAGCAATGCCTTACCTTTTATTGCAATACGTACATATATGTATATATGGTTTATTTATATTAGTGTATACCCTATCGTATCGCCTTTATTATTGAATGTATTGATAAATACCAATCTTCTCTATACGTGCCCATATAGGTAGCCTATAGGTAGCCTCCTCCGGTATCTAGTACCTCGGTTAGATTTATCGCTATTTGAGTGTAGCCGTTGTAACGGCAAACTGAGGCAATCGTTTCTTTAACCGTACTTCACAAATAACTCGGTAGATATATGTGTGTGTGTATGTGTGTGGGGGTGTGTATGAGTATGTGTATGAGTATGTATGCGTGTGTGTATACATACGCATACGCATGCAATACATGCGAGAAACACTGCACCAATAGTTGTATGAACTCCTCTGACCTCACTATATCATAGCGGGAACAGCTCGTGTGTGTGTGTAGCACTGCGGGTGGTCAGCTGATGGTTTACTGACCGTTATCTATGTGTGTGCGCGATGTGGGGCAGGGGCAGGGTAGGAGGGGTGAACTCTACACGTAATACTATAGTTGTAGGTATATACACGTAGCGGAAGTAGATATGTTCACGCTGTAGTATGCAAACTACATGTGTGTTGTGGTACACACCTCCTACTATAGAGCCATAGCTATAGATATCTATAGCTATAGCTATAGCTATAGAGAGAAATTTCTCTCTAACTCTATGCCCCCTACCCTGCCCCACATCGCCACATAGATAACGGTCAGTGAACCATCAGCTGACCACCCACCGCCCGGCACACACGAGCTGTCCCCGCGATGATATAGTGTTATACATATAGGTTAGCGTGTATACAGCATGCATGTATCCGTGGTGAATACAGCCTCTACTTCCGCCACGTGACAGCGTTAGTTGAGAACAAGCACACGCGTAACAATCGTATACAATCATTGATAAAGTCGAATACGTATTGAATATCGTACATTGAATCCTTATTCAATAATTAACTTTCTTATATTCGTTATTTAGTACTACTAGGTGCCAATAGATAGCATTGAGAGCCGACTGATATACAGACACCGAGTTAGTGCTAACGTATTACATGCACTACAGGCGCCGCCGCTTATTGGCTACGTGTTGACACCGCCTGTCACTGTAATGTCTGACGCAGCGTTCTCCGTGCTGATTTGCATATCTCCTTATTAGGGCATGTATCGAATAACGCGTGGTTGTCGCGTCGCACGTGTTCTTACGATAATGTCTCTTATTCTCTATTGCCTCGCTATGCAATCTCTAATATATATATATATATAGATTATTTAATCAATCATACGGCATACATACAGGCCTATTTCATTAAATTCGCCATGTATCTGAGTGTGTAAAACGAGACGAAAAAAATACAACACGAATAACTTATAATCATAATGTATTGCATCACGTGTGTGTGTAGGTGTGTGCGGGCATGGGTGCGTTATAATGGAGTGGTGTGCGCAAATATCTCTCGTGGGGAAAACAACTAATCTATTACTAATAGACATGTTACGTCATACAGCACGTGTGAGGGTATTCTGATATAGTTATAATGCATGTAAGTTATAATAAATGTAAATATTATATGGAGGAATTACTGGGGAAATGTAAAAATAATGTATCGCATATGTATATAATATATATACATTTATTAATACTTAATTGATTTTGAAAAAAATAGTGTTTAAACGTTGTCTATTATATATGTGTAATTCGTATATATATATAATACATATATGTATAATAATATGTCTATAAATAATAATATTTCTAGATAATATAATTAGCGTAGATCTAGAAATAGTTAATACCCCTCAACCCCCCTCCCCACACATACACACACCGATACATATTCGCACACACATCTACACACACACACGCGCACACAAGGCATACCTACTATATAGAACATTATATAGAACATTCTATATCGTATCACACATATGTTTAGGTGAATATTTACTTTTAGCTTTTTTTTAAATAATACATTTATTATGTAATATTTAAATATATTCACATCGCATATTATTATTATTATTTAATGTCAAGATATTTATTAAAATACAAAATGATAAATATATATATATATATATATTATAATCGAATACACTAATTAGTAATTACTGCAATGATAAATTATTGCAAATCTCCCCCCCCCCCCTCACCCAAAGCAAATTGTTGCAAATATTGAAAATAATTATCTATATTAAAAATCCATTTTTTTTTCTAAAAATCTTCATCAATGGTATACTCCCATTGTTAGCTACCCCTGACTATATAATGACTACAATTACAGTTGTTAGGGACAACTACTAAAGGACATGTGTTATTGTATGTCACCATTGTTATAGTCCCATTGCCTTGCTGAACATGCGTAATAATGTAAATCTAGGTAATAATCTAAGGGTGCGTTTTTTTGTAACGTACCACAGTACCAAGTAAGCAAGCGTTTTTTGTAACGTACCGCAGTCCCACCCGTATGCGTATATGTGTAAATGCAGATGGCACTGTGGTATACAGTATACTGTGGTACTGTGGGATGGGACGTCGACAAGTTAGTAGCACAGTCACACCTGAGTTTACATGTATAAGCGTACAGGTGGTATTGTGGTACGTTACTAAAAACGCACCCTAAACCTACAAGTTAGCCTCCACCCAGAGTGTAATAGGCTAGCTATAACCATGTGTATGTTGTTAGGGAGGCACACTTCAAGGTAATAGAAGTCATGTAGTGTTATCAGTTGCATACCCGTGTTTCGTTGTATCAGGACGTATGCGTGCCAGTATTTAATTATACAACTAATTTATTTATAATATTAATTTAACTGTACAAATAATTTATTTATAATATTAATTTAACTGTACAAATAATTTATTTATAATATTAATTTAACTGTACAAATAATTTATTTATTTTAATATAGGTATTTAGATAAACAAAAACGCCAAAACCATAGAAAATCCAACCAACAAAGTCACACATATTTCTTGGATTTTTTTGTGGTTTTGCCGACTCTTGAAATATCGCGATATGGGTGCATTAAACAGTGTTCAGTAAACACTATTTATATAGCCGCATGTATATATATATATATCTGTTACCGAGTCATAGGTTATCCTAATTGACTTTATTCCGAAATATGTCTACATTCCCTTCTTATGTTCACACGCGAACACATATGTGTGCATTCAGTTTATGCACCCGTCTACAGATACAGCTTATTACGTACATCATGGGGTCATAGGTCATAACCATGGAGTATTATCTCTCTCTTTCTCTCTCTCTCTCTCTCTCTCTCTCTCTCGTAGCACCATTCAGGGGTATTCTTTATTCTAATCATGTGGTTTTCCGTGCGTTTTTACAGCCACAACCACACCTTCTACCACACACTCTAACGCCATCACCACTACCACGTTTAACACCTTAACCGCCACAACTACCTCTACTTCCGCAACCTTCACCACCAGCACCACCAATCATTACCTCCTACAACACCACAACCACCTCTAACACCGTCACCTCCACCTCCACTACGATGCCGACGATGATTCATAGCCCCACTGAATGAGTCATCACGAATTAATACGCGCGCGCTCTTGCCTACACTCACGCTGTCGTACATTCCGCGCGCTTGTAGATCCTATCAACCGATATCACCCGCACCGCCCACCAACACTCTCGATACCAGTATGCGTGCGTCCGTAAGCGCGTGAGTGCGTGCGTTCCTAATACGTAGCTACAAGCGATCAGTACCCGTTCTACTGTCCTATAGCACACGCGTTACCCGTTCGTTACTCTAGTTACTAGCGTCGTTACATTACCCTCTACTCGCTGCCCTATCTCCTCCCGTCCGTTCCACCCCTATCAAACGGATACATACGCTCGCTTTTATCTAAAAGGTAAGACATCCTATTCGATATAGTACTACAGCACTCGTACATCATAGGGTTGTACTGTTACCTATTACATATTATATAGGATGGTACTAATAAGGTGTATGTGTGTGGGGATATATGCGAAACACTTTCCTGTAATGTCGAACACATTATATACCCGCGAGGCCCCCTTAGTAGGGGCTCAATGGTGCATATACGCGCTGGCCTTCATAGCACCTACCCACCCCTCTACCCCATTATATTGACCTACGCGAACTTCTCGGGTGGGGGAGGGGGATATGCCGCACACCCCCACACTCGCGAGTCTATAAAGTAGTTCACTTTATTGTCCCTAGAGGCGCTACCACCGCTACTGCTGCTCTATTTAATGGCTTACCTCCATTGCCTATTATTGCAGCGAGCCGGATGTGATATCTAACCCTTCTCGTTGCCCACACAATGCCACTGTTGTTATTCACTACGCGTATAGTATATGTGTGCGAGTGTGTGTGTGTGTGTGTGTGCGAGTGCGTGTGTGCGCGAGGGGAATTGTTGTTCCCACGAAGCGTGTCCTTAGCTCGTGTTGTAGCATAGACAACGATACGTTATGTTTATCTCTTCATGAATATTATGTAACATTACTTAATTCACTATATCTCTCACTCTCTCTCATATATATATATAATATATATTATATATATATATGATTATAACACCGACATGTTTATATATATGTGTGTTAATATAGTTAAATATACCATGTGTTGATCATAATTGTATCGTCCGGAAACAGTTAAATGTAATATAATCATCCTTTGCTATCATCGCAAGTTCCACTGTGGCAACACTATCGCAGTGTTACAGTAATACATACATAACGGTATACATATGTACTGATACACACACACACACACACACACACACACACACACACACACACACACACACACACACACACACACATATATATATCGTTATTTATACATATTAACACATTAATAATGATATATATATATAATATAGTAGGTGAATAACTAGAAGTGGCATTACTACAGGACATAGCTGTCCTTATCAACTATGTCCTTATCTGATCGAGTGAAGCATCTCTACATACTACTATAGTGTGCTGTGTTATCGTTATAGGCTTGTTATCGAGATGTGATGATTCACTAATGCTTAAATACCTCACCGGTATACATTACACACACACGCACACACACACACACACACACACACACACATGCACACACACACACACACGCACACACACACACACATACACGAGCAATGAGCTACTGTATTACAGACATACATGTGTATTTCATTGTAAAAAGAACGCCTTGATAATATATCAATTACATGTATGTGTATATCTCTGAATCGTCCATATGGTCTGGTAGTCTACAGTTACCACATCTACCCTATAATAAACCCCTATAGTATTTACTGAACCCTATGATTATATAATATTGAATTATTCAAATATATTAATTTTTCATTAAATAGTAACCAAGGATTTTTCTATAATTAATTGTATTTTACCTATATATATATATAGGTACATTTATTATATACTTATATCAAAGCCCTATTAGGGCTTTTCAAATATATTATATATATATATATATATAGAATATAATTTATAAAAAGCTATTATTTAAAAACCACTTATTTACCATAATAATGCATTCCTATTCTAACACTACACAACAATACCAATGTTATGAACACCAAATGATAGATCACCCCTATGAACAATACCCCTATTGTCCTGAAGTCACTTATTTCTTCTCTGTACAATGCCCTTATACACTGTACAACTGTCACTAGCCCTTTAACCCATCACTATCAAGGTTCTAGCCAAGGCTCCAACACCCATGCATACTTTATACATGATATACATGATGCAGTGATCTGAATCAAAACCCCACCCATATCTAGTTCAGTGATAGTAGAAATATCCCACCCTTTTAATGTGTATTCATTTGAAGTATGGTAAAAAACTAAAACACCTCAGATAACAATAGCTTTTGATCTGTTGTTTTTAAATTTAGTTTTTAATAGATTTCATGCCCATAATTAATGTATGTGTGTATATGTGTATGTATGAATAAATTTAACACACCTGCCCATTTAACTAATTAGACTTAGATGTTTAAATCACACACACAAATACACACAAACACACACATACAAACACACACAAACACACACATACAAACACACACACATACATACATACCATGCATTGATAGTATGCTCACAAAAATTTCATTGAATGCTGACATGTCAGACATTTCTAACTATTATTATTGATTCCAGATCATAATTAATGATTGCAACCCCTTATTGTGTGTGTATATAGGTGTGTGTATGTGTGTGTGTGCACTCCTGAGTGTGTGAGGGTGTGTGCACTACTTGGTGTGTGTGTTATCATTAATACTTGTATTTGCACCTGAAATTATTCAAGCACTACAGGTTCTAGTTAAAAGATTGTAAACTATATACATATTATAACTATACAATACTACTATAGTATAGTACCATACATAGTAGGTATATTAGTAGTAGTATACCCCATACTGGGTATAGTAGTAGTATTGAATTAATACTATTGATATATATTATATAATGTGTAATGTTTAATGTATTATTTCGCTCCTAATAAGTGTATTCTACATTTGTACTAGGAAACACACTTTTGTGATTTATTTGTAATACCTTTATGAAATACATTTATTATAAACTAATAAATATTTCAAAAAAACAATGATATCCAACATTTTATCATATATTTTACACACACAGATATCTTCATTAGCTCTATATAGTTAACATACACATATGTAACATTTAGTAATGTTCTTCTAGTCATGTATATTTATATTGTAATACTCTAATAATTCGGTGTTAGATTTCTATGCCCTAGCCTACAATCTATGTGATATACTTAGTATATATACTTAGTATATTGCCCGGTTTTAAGTATCATGTGAAGATCTTCATGTATTAACTAGATAAATAAACATTTCATCTACTCTAGGGTATTCATTTCACCTCTGGGTATATCTAAGATATATATATATATATATAGACATGTATGTGTGTGTGTGGAAGAGAGTGATAAGATAGTTGACCATGTTCAACTTGTTGGCTTTACTGCTAAATGTGGAGGTAAATGTGCAGATCTATCTGAACTCACATACATAACTACTATCTATAATACATGTATTAACTCTCTCTATCTCTCTCTCTCTCTCTCTCTCTCTCTATCTCTCTATCTATCTCACTCTCTCTACATCTCTCTCTCCCACCTTAACTCCACATCTCTCTCTCTCCCACCTTAACTCCACGTCTCCCATATTAACTCTCCCCTTCACCTCCCCATTTTAACTTTCTCCTATCTCAATTCCCCCTCTCCCATCCTAACTTTCATCCTCATCTCTCAATCCTCCCATCCTAACTGTCATCCTCATCTCAACTCCTGCCATCCTAACCCTGCCACTGATCACCTCGCAGACTCTTTGCTCGCTGACCTGCATTCTTCTCAGGCCACCCCTAACATCACCCCGAACATGTATTCAGACGAGGTTAGTGCAGTTCTCTATATTCATCTCTCCCTCCACCTCCATCTCCATGTCTGTATGTCCCTACACCTCCATCTCCATGTCTGTATGTCACTTACCTCAATCTCCATGTCTGTATGTCCCTCCACCTCCATATCCATGTCTGTATGTCCCTCCACCTCAATCTCCATGTCTGTATGTCCCTTACCTCAATCTCTCCATGTCTGTATTTTTCACACATTCGTAATTGTATCGTAATGTTGCTTTCGAATAATAAATAAAATTTAATATTTTCTATTACTTTATTCAATAATTTACTACTAATACTTTAACTATATTCGGTAATTTATCATTAACAATATAATCTCTAATAACCTGCTACTACTCAATAACCTGATAAGATGTTGTAAACTTAAGTTTATCTAATAAATCTGGCTCTTAGAAAAGTAGATTATCTTATCAGCACAATAAACAATATTATTCGCTTCAATTGTAACTTATGACATAGGCTATCACATTCTCGTATCATATCAGCCCTAACATCAATAATGTATGTTAGCATATAGTTATTATACATACTTATTAGATAGTTTTACTCTATATGTGCTTAACGAAATGATCAATCAACCCTACCCTTACATTGCATACTATAACACCCCTATCCTTCGCCCTCCCAGCCTATTTACGAACAGACTAACTACACACTGCAGCATGTCAACAAGAAACAGGGTCCCCCGACTGTGCCTAAGCCCACGCGGAACACCCTACCTCGTACCGGTTACAATCAGCATATGTCAACCGGTCTGACATATGTCGACTGATGATGTCCACTAATCTGACATATGTTCTTGTCATTATTACAACTTGTCTTTATTACAACTTGTCTTTATTACAACTTGTCATTATTACAACTTGTCATTATTACAACTTGTCTTTATTACAACATGTTTTATCAGTATTTGTCAGCCTAGGTGATATATTTCATCAGTGTGTGTATAAAATTCAAATATATGTCATTAACCTATTATAACTAGTCTAACATATCTCTGATATATGTTAACTAGACTGACATATTTCATCAGAGGATGTGAATTAGTATGGTATATGTAATCATTATAATTAAACTAATCTGACATATTTCATCGGCATATGTCAACACATCTAAATTATGTCATCAACATTTTAACCTCTTCTTTACATTATATGCATAGGAGTAATTTTGTTATATATATTATTCCAAACATTCATCTATATTTAATTTCTCTAGTAATTAAATAATATCATATATAATTTACCTAGTTAATTAATTACAAATATAAATTCATAATCATTATTATTATATACAAACTTTTATTAATAATACGAATGAATTAGAAATTAAAATATCTAATAATAATTTAATAATATCTCAAATTTAGATTTAACTATATCACATTCCTGCACAATAACATACCCCAGTCCCCTAACTCCACCCCCTTCACCCCTATACAGAGAAAGAACCGATGTTCAACAACACCACTAACCTCAGTCAATTGGACACTTTGTTGGATGATCTGAACGCTACACAGATAGGTAGTAGTAGTAGTAGTAGTAGTAGTAGTAGTAGTAGTAGTAGTAGTAGTAGTAGTAGTAGTAGTAGTAGTAGTAGTAGTAGTAGTAGTAGTAGTAGTAGTAGTAGTAGTAGTAGTAGTAGTAGTAGTAGTAGTAGTAGTAGTAGTAGTAGTAGTAGTAGTATAATTTTATTCATAAAAAATCTAATTTTTCGGAAGTTAAATGTAATCATAATAAAGATAATAATAAAATTAACATCCATAAATAAGTAAACAATGTGAATACAAATAAATAGGTTGGTAATGAGTATCATGATGTGCTGTTTATGCAGTTAGTTAGTTCAGTTTAAGTACGTATCTGTATAATGTTTCTATATTTGTTTGAGAGTTTTTCGTTAGTAATATTGCATATTCCATTGTATTGCAATCATGCAAGGATTCTAATTACTGTGTGTGATGTACACAAATATCTATTGTAGAGGTAAGCCTTCAGGGCTGATGTATTTATTCATACAATGGTGTGTGTGTATGTAATTAGATACATATATATATACACATTGTTATTTTGGTGGATTCCTTTCATCCCATCCAGGAACTTAGATGAAGTTTTTCATTTATAACCATATGGCTCTAATGTCCCTTCGAAGCCGCTCTCATGTTAAGGCATCCATGGTTTTAATGAGAGTTGATAATGTTGTATATAACTTATCTAATTATAATGTTAAGATATTCTATAGTGGTATAGATAAACCAGCTTACAGCCTGTATTTCTGATTACTTAGCCTGATGACCTACCGCAGGCAGTTATTCATTATTAACATCATTGGTTTCTTATAACAAACGTCATTTTCTATAAAAAATAAATACTAACTTTTTATAACTTTATTCAAATACAAAGTAATTACCATTTAAGTTATTTTTTTGTAATATAATCATTAATTAATAATAATAATTTGTAAGTTACGCGACATAGTCACAAATTTAAATCTTTATTTAATTATAATCTACATCTATATGTATATATATATATGTATATATTATCAAGATAACAATTATATTAATATATTTAATATTTTAATAAAAAGGTATAAGTTTAAAATACAGAGTACTATGAATTACTATAATTATTACCTAAAATATGAACACAATCTATAGGAAATTATAATATCAATAATAAAAACTTAAAAACTAGAGTTTATTTTTAATTTATATATTTTCCAAATAAGTGATATTTTATAACATCATTTTATTGTAAATGTGTTTTAATATTCAATCATCATCTGTATACTATTATTTAAATAACATATATCAAGGAAAGTATGTCTTATAACTTCTTGCTGTCTCTGCAATTAGTGTACTCCGAAGTATATACTTTTCAGTGGTATATTTAATTATATTTCAATGATTTTTCAAAGATAGATAGAGATATATATTATAAAATTCATAATCATTCACTTTTTGAATTTGTAATTCTTTGTAAATATTTTATTAAAAATACTTATTTATAAATAAGATTTAAATTGAAATATATTTTCCTATATTAATTGTATCAAAATTGAAATAATATAATATATATTGTATTAAATTTAGTGATCTAAATTTTCAAATCTCTTATATCGAGTTTGAATTTTAGTTTGAGATTTATTAAATAATTTAAAATCATAATCTGAATAGATCATGTCTGTCCAAATTACATTCTATATTAAAAATAATTATTGATCTTTAAAAATGTAATTATAAAAAAGAAAATCATAGATGTCATAGGTTTCGTAGTAGTAGATATTAGATGTTTATGTTGAAAATATTCATCTATCATTATTGGATAAAATAAATAGTATTCTTTGTAATATTTATTTAATTTTATATATCATTTTTTATTTTAATTATACATAAAATATATATTATTAATTATGTAATATACTATAATCCTTATATATTAAACAACTGTATAACAATTTAGAAATCTTACAATCATTTAGAAATATGATACAATTATTATAAATTTCTAAACAGATATATATTCTTTTTATATTTATATATTAAAATATTTCCATCCTTTTTTAAATGGTATTAATACTTGAATACTTTTAATCTAATTAAATACTTGAATTATTAAATTAATTATAAATAATTGACATTAACATTTAAAATGTCCGCCTAACTACATTGTATATGTATAGATATTATATCCATATACATATATTTCTAAGTTATTATTAATTATTTTATTGCAATTTTAATACATATATTTAAGGAATAATAATTAATAAAGCATTCATACAGATTTTATACGAAACATTATTAATACATTTCTTAAATATCTTAGATATTTTCTAATTATAAATCTTAAAAATATAGTACTTATATAAATATCAATAATATATAAATATATATATATATACTATTATATTATTTATTTTAATAATATATTCGATTTAATATCTATTAAATTATATCAATTTGATTTGTTTTTATATATATATATATATATATATATATATAAATATTAGTTTATATAATGTAATACGATTGATACCACAACACACACACACACACCATAGTATACATGTACATGATATGATAGCGCGCCAACCTAACCACTACAATTACCTCTACCACCGCCGCCGCCCACCTCTAATTCCTGGAGATACTGCCGTCGATGGGTGGGGCTTAATGCACACTCGATATCGAGTGTGTCGACGACCTGCCATTCATTCACTATCTTCGGTTCCCCCCAACGTCACTCACCGATTCACTAATTCATTCACCGATTCATTAATTCATTCGTTTGTATCATCGCCCCCACCCTCGCCCTCTTTCAATAGGTCCGAACCCTATCATCATTACGTCTCCTTCACCTCCCGCCTCCGCTAATATGTTAGTAAACAATCGCCGCTAGCTTTATACACACCACTCGGTTATACGGTGCTTTATACATCTGCTTTGTACACGTGTGTATATACATGATATGCGTGCGGTAATACTATATTATCAATCCAATCATTTATTTATTTATATATACTTATATATATATATATATATATATGAATATATTGATTATATGTCATTATTGATGTATGCCATATCTACACGATACTTTGTTCCCTTTTTATATCAATCATATATAAAGCATTATATAATGATATAAAATTGATATATATATATATATATATATATATATACATATTATATGATATAATATATTGGCTGCTAATATTAGACTTCCCCCTGAGTATCGATGATGGCTGTTTTTTATTGCTAATCCTACATCTCACACACACATACCCACACACAAGCACACACACATAAGCACACACACACACACAAGCACACACACAAGCACACACATAAGCACACACATGAGTGTACACTATTGTCATGTCGTAACGATACCGTTATGTAATATCATCATTCGGATATTACGCATCATGATAACACCTACTACCTTCTACCCCTCTAGTTAACCCCACCCCATCGCATAACCTCGTCATCCACCCCACTAATTAACCAACTATATTCCACCCCACTAGTTAACCCCACCCCATCATGTAACCTCATCATCCACCCCACTAGTTAACCCCACTATATTCCACCCCTCTAGTTAACCCCACCCCATCATGTAACCTCATCATCCACCCCACTAGTTAACCCCACTACCCTCATCTACCCCACTTCTAAACCATCGAGTACGTCGCATACAGATAGCATTATTGTAGATTGATTATTAGCGATGTCAATGATATCAATGATAGATTAGTATAGCTATGGGATATGTGTATAGTGTGTATAATGAGTGCTTCAGTACCTATCAGTCTATCAGTAGCTGATAGCTGATAGTATGTATATACCCTCATATTCCTCCTACTACACTCCGTGTATTATAAATAACTTTATTACTCTAATTTCTCCTATTTAATCTGTCAATGCTTCATCGCCATCACCGCCATGAAATATGTAGCGCCTAAGATCTATAAATAGGTTGCCACCACCACCATCATCATCATCATACTATGTTAATCAGCATTCTTTACGCGTATGTATACGTATATCTTTGAATATACATATGTGTGTGTATGTGTAGTGTGATGTATGTGTGTATGTGTAGTGTGATGTATGTGTGTATGTGTAGTGTGATGTATACACATCTCTGAGCAGTGAGTCATCGATAACTTATAGTTCAGAGCTAGTGTCGGTGTATGTGTGTGTGTGTGTGTGTGTGTGTGTGTATTAATGAATCACAAAGTGTATACATGTGTTTGCCATATATGTGTGAAGTAAGGTGCTGAGTGACATTGCGATGAAAGAGAGAGAGAGAAGTGTAGGGTTATTGAATCTCTCCATCCAGGTATTATGTAATGCAGTAATTGTGTCATTGCATAATAAGTGATGTCATCACTTGTGTCGATTTCATTAGTTGTAGCATTCTATTTAGAAATATGTGTACATTAAATGTAATATATTCACTAATTAAAATACTATTTCAAATATGATATATAATATAAAATATTGATTTAGAACCCTGCACTATGTAAATCCAATAACATGTAATGTATTAGATAAGCAATCATGACTACTATTAATACAACTTATCATGGCTTATTGCTGGAGCACTCTTACCAGTATGTATTATATCAAGTAGAGTAAATAGTTATTCCCATTGCCCCTACCCATCTCTACACTTCCTGCCACTCCCTCCCTCCCCCTCCCACTTCTGCCCCATCACTAGAACCAGTACTAAAACTGCAAACATTGCTATCTACACATTCTACCACTACCGCTGCCTTCATCATCATCTGATTCATGGACACCTTGTTAATAATGTACCATCATGTTATTAGTAATACATGTGTCTACTACTGCTACTACTACTACTACTACTACTACTACTACTACTACTACTACTACTACTACTACTACTACTACTACTACTACTACTACTACTAATACTACTACTACTACTACTACTACTACTACTACTACTACTACTACTACTACTACTACTACTACTACTACTACTACTACTACTACTACTACTACTACTACTACTACTACTACTACTACTACTACTACTAATACTACTACTACTACTACTACTACTACTACTACTACTACTACTACTACTACTACTACTACTACTACTACTACTACTACTACTACTACTACTACTACTACTACTACTACTACTACTACTACTACTACCACAACCACAACCACCAACACTACTACCAACACCACTACCACCACAACAACCACTAATTCAATATGAATTATATTTACTTTAATAGATAATTTGCTTCATTATATTACACATTATGATGTAAATATATTTATATATATATATATATGGATATTACAGCCATATGGTTATTATTTAAGTGAAAATGTAATCTAAATTCCTGGATGGGATGAATGGACTCCACCAAAATAACAATAACAATAACAATATATAATGGTATGGATTGAAATTACAAACTACAAATATATTTTAAAACTATAATACTTCTATAAATATATATTATTATTATTATCATCATCAGATATAAGCGATTCCAGGCCTGTACTTATATAGAATACAGCTTATAGAGAAGACAAGTCCCTCTTTAGTAACGTGATAAGTTACATTATGAATATTATCATTCTTCTATAACTAATTATACCTCTATAACTAAGTATATACGTCTATATCGTACGATGTATATACACGATCTGTAGTGTATCCATGACGATAGAGGATCTAGTGTGTGTGACTTATTCGCTAAGTTATATTACTAGGAACGTTATGTAGGTGAATCAGCCTCAGAGTATTAACATTTACATTATTCACCCATAGCATGTTCAACCATATCATGGTGTTATTGAATATGTATACCCTGATACAGATTATACATATGAATATATATATATATAGGGTGGAGTGAATTTTGAAATAATTATGGCCGTCTGTTTATGTCTTGCGCGAATTTATTGACATTATTGAACTCCACATATAACTTTAAATCACTATCGCGAAACATAACCAGACCGTCATAATTATTTCAAAATTCACTCCACCCTATAATATTATATATATATATATATATTCTGTCAATATATGTTCAAAATAAATGGCATGATATTCACATATGCTAAGCAATCATTTAGCTACGTGTGTATGTGTGTGTGTATGTGTGTATGTGTGTGTGTATGTGTGTATGTGTGTGTGTGTGTGTGTATGTGTGTATGTGTGTGTGTATGTGTGTGTGTGTGTGTATGTGTGTATGTGTGTGTGTGTGTGTGTGTGTGTGTGTATGTATGTGTGTGTGTATGTGTCTTCACTGATACATGGCATAAACGTCACACACTTATTTCATATGTCCTTTGTATTAGTAGTGCAGGGGATACTAATAATGGGTCTGCATATTGTTATTGTTATTGTTATGTTGGTGGAGTGATTTCATCCCATCCAGGAACATAGATGAAATTTTCACTTATAATCATATATGGCTCTAATGTCCCTTCGAAGCCGCTCTCATGTTAAGGCAGCCGTGGTTTTAACGAGAGCTGGTCATTATTTATACATAATTATATAAGTAACAAATATATATATATGATGATGATGATGATGATGGTAGTGAGGCATAATTAAGTATTCGCTATCATAGGTGTGTTGTTTATATCAGTACAATGAATCATGTTTTACATCTCAGGTGTGAATACACACACGATTATATAGGCCATGGTTCAATGATATGTCCTTCTCTCTAGTGTGATGTTCTCACATCTGTTGACTCATCCTGTTATCTGTGAGATCTTATCTCATCAATAGACTACATTCTTGTACACTGAGTATTAGGGGCGCTGCAACAGGGGGTGGGGCAGGGGGGATATGTCCCTCCCCCCATTTTAAAATCTAGGAGGACCTCCTATGTATTGGTCCCCCCCCACTTTTACACCAACATTATATTAATTAGTTGGTCCCCTTACATATAAAATTGTCCAGCGCCCCTACTGACTATATATTTCTGTGTATATGTATCATTCTTATACACGCGTATATTAAGTTTGTACGCGTGTATTCATAGACTATATTTAAATTATAATAATATGAAATTATTCATTCTCAGTGCTTAATAATTACCAAACTCAGTGCAACAGCACAAACTTAGCTCATAATAGCTGACTCAAACGATATCATTAACATGATTATAGCACTTTGCATAATTACGTTTACCCAACATCACAGCTTGCCTACGTCTTTATTATCGTTGCTTAATAACGTAACGTTGAGTACAATAATATAACGTAACGTAAGAGTTTCGTAGAGTTATATGTTTTGTAGAGTAATATATGTTTTGTAGGGTAATATATGTTTCGTAGAGTTATATGTTTTGTAGAGTAATATATGTTTTGTAGGGTAATATATGTTTCGTAGAGTTATATGTTTTGTAGAGTAATATATGTTTTGTAGGGTAATATATGTTTCGTAGAGTTATATGTTTTGTAGAGTAATATATGTGTTTAAATGTTGAATAAAAGTAGCGATATTATTGTGATTACGAGTCATGTATGGTCGCCTCATACCCGCCTGCCGTTGTTGTCTAATGTTGGCTCTTCTACCAGGACTAACTATGAAGAGCAGCAGTCGTTCCAGCAGTACAACACCACCTCTTCTGACGGACACAACACTGGATATTCGCATTACGAACAGGTACATACGTTATGTTATTTTATGTAATCGTATTATCATTATTATTATATAATAATATATATATATATATATATAGTGATGTATTAATATATGTATAGTCATTATTATTGTTAATTTAATATATCTTAATTACTATCTATAAATATATATATATATATATATATATATATAAATATATATTAGTAATTATATAACTAATGAGATCATTTATAAATCATAAATATATTAATATAATTAATCCCGCAATGTATCGTAGCACATAGCCTTGCCAACTGAATACGAACATTAATGATATGACCTTGTCAAATGAATTAGGACATTAATGCTATGACCTTGTCAAATGAATTAAACATTAATGATATGACCTTGTCAAATGAATTAGGACATTAATGCTACGACCTTGTCAAATGAATACGAACATTAAAGCTACGACCTTGACCCACACAGGTGCACAGTTCTAACATGAAGAGAGACCCCGCCCAAGTACAGTCCTACCAGACTAACGACCTGCCCGTGTCCTACTCCTCGGAGGACATGACCTCATCTTCTTTCGTCAACAATCAGCGCACGGCATCCAACGCCACCCGAGAACTCGACGACCTTCTCGCGTCGTTGTCGGACTTCAAGGTCACGGACCAGAGAGCCCCGCCCCGTTCGGCGGTCATAGAACCGGCGGTCAGTCGGGCGGCGTCCTCTAACTACAGTCAAGGTCAATCGCAAGGTCAATATCGTACAGCTACGTGTTCGCAGCTCCATTACTACATTGCTACATTATTCAGATATTTCTGTTTATTTAAAATTACTTAATCGGAATTTAAATTACACCTACAATATTTATAATGCTTCCATTTAATAGGATAGTTGTATTTAAAACAAATAATAACCATTACAAAAGATAATGATGATAATAGAAAAGAGTATATTTATTTTACTTTATATTATATTTATATTTATTTACCGATATAAATTATTTTAATATTTATATTTTACAACATTTTAATTATAAATATTCCATTTATATTTAATATACTTAATCTCTATAAATAATAAATATATATTTATATTTATATATATATATATAAATATAATAAATATTGATTTACCCTCACAGTAATGCCTAGTTAATACATTATCAAAATAGTCGATTCTATAAATATGCAATTGCGCTATCGAATTACGCATTTCTATTAAAATAATATATTTATAAACCAATTAAAAGAATATGTAGCATAGTTTTCTCTTGTGGCCTTTTTCATGCCATTAGTGATATACCTTGTCATATATCTCATATATATATATATATATATATATATATATATATATATATATATATATATAGTTAGATATATATATATATATATATACAGTTATATAAGTGTGTATATATATTTATAATGATATACACTAATTAAATAAAGTAATTATATATAAATATATGCCATTTATTTCTCATTACCATCGCCACTACTTGCGTATGGGGTTAATCCCATATGGATAGAAGTCATTACTATGTATTAGAATGTATACGATATTATATACAGATAGATATAGACACTGTTTACTCGTATGCATACGTTCACATGTACGCTATTATATATATATGTATTCACACACACACACACACACACATACAAACACATATGATAAATTGACTCATTAAGATCGAGTCAAACATAATTTATGCTAAATTATTAATCAAACTTCTTCTTCTACCTAAACATTTATGCCAAATATTGATATTATAAATATATGTATATATAATCATATCATTTTGAAACCTAATACTTATGTACATGTATGTAGTGTATAAAAAAGAAACTGTCTCACATCTCCCCCCCCACCCTCTCACAAACATCCACATACACCAACATACACACACACCAACACATACACACACTCACCCACACGCACCCAACACACCCCACACACCAACACACACACACACCCACACACCAACAGGCTCTACAGCGTATTCGTCTGGGGCGGAGCAGAGTTTCCAGGTGACCTCCAACGTGGACACTGAACTGTTCCACGACCCCGTTCAAGGTTACGGCGACATTGACACCATGATGTCGACCATGTCGCATGACCTCTCCAAGGAGGGCATCAACACCCTGCCTAAAGGTCACTGCGCCGCCTGCAATAAACTCATCGTGGGTCAGGTATGTACAGTGTCGTCAAGTGTGCGTTGTGAATGAATGAATGAATTTACCGAATATTGGCTATAATAATATTAAATATAAGTTATAGGTATATATTAACTATAAGTTATATAAATTATACGAAATATTTTTGGTATAATAATCTGAGGCATACCCAGAAGCTATGTTTAGCTAATACTAAGTATACCTTTACTAAAATAATAATAATAATAATAATAATAAATATTATATATGTAAATACCATCGGTGTAAATAATGTGGATAAGCAATTGAATGTAGTGTATGGCCCTTTTTGATAGAGGGGCTGCAGTCGAAGCTTAATACTAAATTTCAAATTAATATTATTCATTTATATTGATAAGTATAATCAATTTAATGTACTATATTTACTACACAAATATTTATATATATGGAATACAAAATATCAACATTCCTAGTAATATTGGTATTCAAATAGAATATTATTGTATTGACTAAAATCCATAGATATCAATGTAAGATAGTGACTTATATCAATATAAGTCACTTCTATCTATTTTAACGAAAAACCTAGTGTTTTAATATTTGACCTATGAAATACAACTAAATAAATCAAAATTTCCATTGTTTGTTATATATTGAGATAAGTGCAGTTAATATGTCTATATTTTACATGCATTGTACGCATGAATTGCACAGGTGCACTTTCTCAATATCCACGGTATACCATGCGTTATATTTTATTTGATTTAACTCATTTCGTTAGAACATAATAATTAAATATATAATTTCTTATAGTTCATTTAGTTTTTATTTTATTTTCCCTAACGAGCAACGAATTAAATAAAAATCTTATTTCATTATCCCATTTCGTATCGTTATAATTTAATGTATTAATTGTTTTATTTATTTATTAAGAGTTATTAAGAGAGAAGTATATAGTTTTAAGGATTTAATGATTTCTAAACGATAATAATATTAAATGAAGAGTGTAAATAACATCGAACACACAGGTAATCACAGCGCTGGGGAGGATATGGCATCCGGAACATTTCGTATGCTGCGAATGTGATACTGAACTAGGTTGGCATACACGCGCATACACACGCATATATAGGCACACACATAGGCATACACACATAGGCACACACATAGGCATACACATATAGGCATACACACATATACATACATACATATGCTTACCATGTATAAGTATTAAGTAGAAACTAATATCTCTGCAATATTAGTGAATAACAGTTGTGAATAGATGCGTTAAAATGTGTGTGTTAATCCCTTCAATTAGTGATTATTGTGATTTGTCATTATCGCTCGTAAATATTAATACATCATATTCTACTTTACCAGTCATTAACCAGTTAGTATTCATTGTTTGTTTCAGCGTTCATTAACAGTTATACTAATACACGTTTGTTATTCTCTGCGACTCTATAAATAACAACATCCACTTGGTGTCTCGTACTTTGATGAGGCAATATATCGCTTGGTAAACAATTATGTGTTGTGAAATCCGTACGGGTGATTCCTTAAGGTCACCCGGCACTCGTGATTCAGTTACATGTAAAAGATACGAAAAAGGACTACTTTTTAAAACTTAAATCACTTAGTAATATTTATTAAAATTATTTAATTTTTTTTATTATTATAGTAATTAATCTGATACTTGTAGTAGACGTGATGTTTTTTAATTTTCTATATGGTATACATATAATTTTAGACGACAAAAAAAAAATTAACAAAAATCTAAAAAAAATGACTAATATGTTATTTTTGATATAATTATATATAAATAACTATATAAATGATACTTACACCATAATGCTACATATATTATGAATATAGTGTAAACAAAATTAAATAAAATAATGCATTATAACAAAAGTAATTAGAATTATAGTGAACAAACTTGGCAATTATAATTATTTAGTGTAAATCAAGTTCAAAGTTTTCATAAATAAATTGTATTGATATTGTAAATAAATAAGATTTTTTATATATGTTATTACATTTTATTGATATATATATATATAAATATATAAAAGTAATGCATTAGTGTATATGTTATGCATATTGAGTATAAATTGTATAATTTATATAATATATATGAATAATAAACTTATATATGATACATACATTATAGACAATACTAAAATGAAAAATATATATATATATAATGATAAATTATGCACAATACTAAAATGAATATACATAACTAAATATATAATGATGTAATTCTAAAAAGACAGCGATGTAATTCTAAAAAGAATGCAACCTGTCAAAATTCTAATATTTCATAACAAAAGCGCCACCTATACACTAATACATCATATAATAATCTTTGATTTAGTCTTTAAATTTTAAATTTGATCATATAATCTCGTAAAAATATGCATTTTGCGAAGGTTACGAATAAATTTAATAATTTTAAAATATTTTAAAATATTTATTGTATTTACTTTTTTATAGGTGTTTTAAAATACTTCTTTTTATATCTTTTATTTTACGTAAACACACCATTTTGGTACCATTTTAAAGATAATATTTCAAATATTATAAATAAATCATAATAAAAAAATCTCAGAATTATTTTTTTTCGTTATTTTTACGAGTGCCGGGTGCCCTTAACGTTTAAACTCGGCGATACATTTATTATTATTATTAATATTAAGCTGCCTTCACACCAACAAAAACAGCAGCCCCATTATTATAGACCGATAACCACAATTATTGTGCTATACAAATTATTTATTATTTATTAGTTTTAAAATTTCGACCAAGTCAACGATTTAATAGGAAATTTATATATAAACGCACGCATAAGGTGTGCTTGGGGTGTCTGCCCGATATCTGTATAGCCGTTCACACCGTAACTGCCTGATTTTTACATTCGACGATATTATATAATCGAGCCGATATCGGGCAGCTGATTTCTGTGGTGTGAAATCACCTTACTGTTAGTGTAACAGTGATGTACCACATATCATCATGATGATATGTGCCTAACTACCCCCACCCCCCCCCCCCCAGTTACTCTCAGCATGACTAAGACTCACCACATATCTCCTAACTACCCCCACCCCCCCAGTTACTCTCAGCTTAACTAAGACTTACAACATATCTCCTAACTACCCCCCCCCCCCCCCCCCAGTTACTCTCAGCATGACTATGACATACAACATATCTCCTAACTACCCCCGCCCCCCCCCCAGTTACTCTCAGCATGACTAAGACATACCACATATCTCCTAACTACCCCCACCCACCCCAGGTACCTGTAACTTCTTTGAGCGAGACCTGAGACCCTACTGCGAAGTCGACTACCATAAACTATTCTCCCCTAAATGCGCTCACTGCCAAGGACCCATCTTAGACGTTAGTTATCTATCGTGCAATTTATACTTTTATAAGAAAGTGAATATGTATTATTTTTGTTTTTATTAAATTATGTATTCAAATTAAATTATGTACAAAAATTCATTTTGATCTATAATCTGTATAATAAATTTAATTTCTCGTAAAATACAAAATACTTTGCATACATAAATCCTCCTCCTTCCACATAATCCTACTAGCTATCTCTGACCTCTACCGTGACCTCTACGATCACTTACTTACCGTAATTATACAACTTACTTGTTGACCTATATTGACCGGTAAATACGTGTAATATTATATCATATTGAAATAACTCGTGCGCTGAATATAATTGCATGTATATCTAAATTAATGTTAAACTTTATAATACGTGTTCTTCCTTTGCCCAATGATTTCATGATTCACCAAGTTGTAGTTTATACTAGGATATTATATGCAACCCTTATATAACCAGTCTACATTATATGTTATCAAATGGTAACCTAATAATTAATTGAATTGCTTAATAATTCATTCACCTCTTGCAATGCACATAGAACCACATTATATTAGTAGTATTTTAACTATATAAATACACACATATACACACTCACATACACTCACACACACACATACACACACACACTCCAACACACATACCCAAATACAGAAATGTGTAACAGCCCTAAACAACACATGGCATCCTGAACACTTTGTGTGTGCTAAATGTGGCCAGGCTTTCGGAGAGAGTGGTTTTCACGAGAGGAATGGACTTCCCTATTGCAGGTTTCATTACATCTCTCTCTTTAGGAGGTGTATGTTTGTACACAACTAGTAGTGTCTTATTATATATGCGATAAAGTATTCTTTATTATTTGATAATGTAAACATATACATTTTTTCTTTAAAATAACAAATAAAATATATTTTTAATTAAATATAACCACAAAATAATAACTATAACAAATTAAAAAATATGAACTAAATTTATTGAATAATAATAATTTTACATTTTAATTTAACAAATTATTATTTTATTATAATTTGATCTATGATCTAGCTACCTATACCACTAAAATAGTATAATAATATAGCAAATAAATGTATATATATTTGTTTTTTTTTAATTTATAAACAAAAATTAAATATATTTTTATTTATAATATTTAATTTATTAGGTTTAACTTTATAAAAATAGTGTGTATTATCATTTTCATTCTTTCATTTTCATTTTTGCCATTCTAATATATTTTTCATTTCATATTACTTGCTATATTTATTGTATTGATACAGTTATACTTTATCAATATTTATTAAACTTTATTATCTACTTATAAATGTACTTATAATCACTATTTAGCATACCTTTAATTAATTAAAACTTTTAATCAAAATAAATTATCAAATATATATTTCTATTTTACATTTAATATTATTTAATTTGTTTTTCAAGTGCTTCACATATGCAATATTTTATGAAATTTGTTACAGATTACTTATACTATTTTAAAATAAGATATATTTTCCTCAATAATGGCAACAATTTCTAATTAGATCTTGTACTATTTTATTCAATAATATTTAGAAATTGTCACATCAAATGTATGCACTTTTATAATTACAATGTAATGAATATGCCATGACCTTGATGTATCAATAATTTAGAACAATAAAATATTTAACAGATAGAAATAGAAACAATTTAGATAATAAATAATAAAATATTCAATTATTCTAATAACTATTTTATATTTGCACATCATTTTAAACGTAATTTTATTAAACATTACGATCATTGAAATATATTTTATATAAATATAAGTTTTCCAAAATATTATTAGCGTATTCAATTAAATAAATTCTTAAAACTAATATATATATTATAATATTATGTAATTCATGTCATTATTTTATTGACTTATATTTTTAAATTATATAAATTAAATTCTAGACATTATATATAATATGTAATTGGTATATATTTATAAAAATTTAGGAGGATTGTATATTACAATTAAAATTACAATTGTAAATAAATCATATACATATTTGTGAAAAACATATATTTTTTATAAGTTAGTAAATATTGTTTTCAATCATCTATTTTTTTAATGCAATATATTTATATTTAATATTATGTAATATTGTTTACTTGATTTTATTTAGTCAAAATATAATAATATTATATGATAATTTAATTTCTATAAATCTACCCAAAATACATTATATTAATTAACTTTTTTATGGATTCTATACCTTTACTAACATCAATTATAGTATATCATTCTTATATCATGGTATTTAATATTACAATTAGTTTTCATTATAATATGTTTATTTACATACAAATTCTGAATGTGAAAAATAGATATATATATAATGAATTTCATAATATATTATTACATAAATCATAAATTTAATTCATATTTCTTAATAAATAAATATAGAAATTTGAGATATTTAAAAATATAGTTTCCATTATATATAATATACATATATAACTTATATAAATTATATACATTATATATTTATATTTATATTATTTTAAATATATTAATATTTTAAAATTATTATTATTATCATTATTTATGTAATACATATAATAAACATATTTCCCATAATTGAATTTATATGAATAATTTTATAAGAAATCTAATAGTTATTATTATTATTCTCTATTAAATCATTTATTCAAATTCAGATATTACTTTAGATAATAATCTTTATTTATAATAAATGTAATGTAATGTAAGTAACTGTTATAGTGAATTGATTAGTAATCCATTCGTTTAGGAACGACTACTTTGAAATGTTTGCTCCCAAGTGTGGTGGATGTTCTAATCCGATAATGGACAACTTTATATCCGCTATAGGCAAACAATGGCATCCCGATTGCTTTATTTGTCAGGTAAGTTGCAGCAAATATTACTATTAAGGGGGGAGGCGCGCGTTCATCTAAACAATGCTATTGTAACTCTATCTAAAAACGCTAAGGATAAATAACTAATGGAGATCATTACTTAATATGTTTTATTCAACAGATACTTTCCTCCATCATATAAATTCTGTCTTTATATTAATGTAATTTAAAATAGTGTACAAAAATAGTTTCAATTAGTTAAATATTAATTTTTCATTTTTTCATTAAAATGCAAGTTTATCATGATTTATTTAATTAAAATAAAATATAATAATAAATCCAACAGGATTCATATATATGTATATGTAATGTATTTAAATTAAAAATGGCAAATACATTTAATAAAAATCAAAAAAGTAGTAGGCATTTATATGTGGTTACTAAGTGAAAAAGTAATAACTTGAGAAAATGACATTCAAAGTTTAATAAATAAAAGTTAATTAAATATAATACATACAATTTCCTATCAATTTCAAATAATTATGTAATCGATTACATTCATAAAACATTTTATATTGTTAAATACTAGGGTTAGAAAAAAATTGGATTTTTTTAATTTAAATCGATTTATTTGATTTTACTGCAAATAATATTTAAATTGTAATTAATTTTAAAATAATATAATAAATAGATGTTTAATAAATTATAAAAATTTAATAAATCATTTTTCTACTGCTAATAGATTATTAGAAATTTAAATAACTATTAATGTATATTTAAATTTATAAAATTATATATAAATATTAATTATCTATAAAATTAAGTAAATATATATAAATAGAATTATTTTATAATAAAAAAGTGATATTGTGTATGTCTTGAATTATCTAAATTAAGGTATACATTATATGCTGTTACATAATGCAATATTAAATAATTATTATTTAATTACCAGTGTTTATTATCTAGAATTATATTCAAATAATTATGATATTAATACAAGAAATCAAATAAAAAATGTTGATATTTATTTAAATAAATTACTTAATATTAAAATGTGTATACAAACTGTACAGCTTTATTAACTCGAGTATATACATATAATGAGTATATTTATTAATGTTGAATGCACCAATCTTTTTTGGATTTTATATAGACAAAAATAAAAGTATATCTTTCTCCAAATTTATCTTACTTCAATATCTTCCATCTTTTTCTCTAATGTCTATGATATACATAATTATTATGTATTTAACATTGTATATTTTTCCTTTGATGTTTATGAATCATAATTAATATATATATATATATATATAATTCTCATTTATTTAAATATTAATGATATAACATAGCCTCCTATATCCCTATATGAATATAGGCCATTATGAATATAATATTATATAATAAAATTCATAATCAAATAATTATATCATATACTTTGAGAAATATTGATTTAAATCAAAAAAAATATGATTTTTTTAGCCTGATCACTCGAACCCTGATATATACACACAAATAACTTGAGAAATTTAAAATAATTATAAATAATATATTAAACATGGAAAATATGTAATAAATTTGTTTTGTTAAAATAAAAAATATTAATCATATTTTAACTTGCGCCCTTAAGGGCCGACGAAACATATCATTGTTGAAATAAATATACTGTTTATTTAAAATTATATTATATAAAAAAAAGTAAAATTAAAATGTTATCATTAAAATGATATAGAAGCCATATAGATTTGTTGCATAAAAGTATCATAAATAAGAATTTATAAATACAACCTTAGTCAAAAATATACCTTAAAGGAAGTGATAGTAAAATATTTATAATTTTTATTAAAACTGCTCTTTATTTTGAAACTTAATTTTGATTATTTGAACATCCATTACTTTTTATCAACTAGATAAATGTATATGAAACTTTCAGAACTTAATTATATTAAATAACTCTTCAAGTATTTTAAGTATGAGATAAAAGTATAACTTAGTTAATGGAATTACTGGAAATTACTAGAAATTTTGTTATTTTAAAATTGGTGTTTTATAGATCCCATTCTCATCGTTATATAATTCTATAACTTAATATATATATATATATATATATATATATATAAATGTATTTAATAAGATTTAAAAAAATGTAGTAATTTTCTTATTTATTTCATAAGTTATCTTTCTTTTAGTAAACAAAAGTCTCCTATCTTAACCATGTAAATATTCATATGTTTCACCGGCCCTTAAAGAGTTATTTTATATGACTTAAAATACCATTAAAGAGTTATATTACATCTCAAACTTTTATGTACTTTTAAATAAATATATTATTCGAATAACAAAGTTTATATAAATTACATTTTAATCAGTGTGCTAATTTATGATCATAATTTCATAATATTTTAAATAGTAACTTAATCTATTAAATATAAAACCTATATTTAATAACTCTATCGCTATCACCTATACACACATATATATATATATATATATATATATATATATGAGTGTTTATTATTTAAACAGGATTGTCATAAGCCATTCGGGGTGGGATCATTCTTTGAGCATAACGCCCTACCCTACTGCGAGACGCATTACCACGAGAAGAGGGGCTCCCTGTGCGCTTCCTGTCAACAGGTTAAATGCTGTCTGATATGCGTTCTACAGTGAACCGTAGCATCGTTATACCCCATTGTTAAACCCCACTCTCTACCCCGTTGTTAAACCCCTATCTCCGCCCTAATCTAGTCATTATTCGTTGCGTTCTTTTGTATATGATTCGCGTGCATGCAAATAACTGTGTTCTCGTATTAGATTCACATACACACACACACACACACACACACACACACAACTGTACTTATTATTATTACACTCGAGTATTACATTGTTTCATGCATTCAACACATTATCCACACAACTTCATTGTATCATTGCATGATTATATGGTCATCTAATTATAATGTCAATGTTAATTTAACATATTATTTAAGAATATAATAATTAATTTCCGCCGGAAAACATCCGCATCTCCACCAATCGTTCTCATCGCCCCTTTACCCCCTAATCGTTCATCGCCCCTTTACCCCCGCAGCCGATATCCGGCCGCTGCATCACCGCCATGTACCGCAAGTTCCATCCGGAACATTTCACGTGCACCTTCTGCCAGCGCGCCCTCAACAAGGGTACCTTCAAGGAACAGAACGACAAAGCCTACTGCCACCCTTGTTTCCAGAAACTATTCGGCTGAGCCAATCAGAACAGTCTTTCGTATACCCTCATAACCCCCCCACCCCCGCCCGCGCACTTATATTCAACCCACCGATTCATCGTGTCATTTCGAAACCCCCCCCCCTCCCGAATATATTGTACGTATTCGTATTATTATTATTAACGTCGCTGTGAACGATTCTTTTCATTAAGGCCAAACACCCCGACCGTACGCAATGCTGCGTCTCACAATTATTGTATATACGATCGTATATATATATATATATATTTGTATTATTATCATCATCGTTATACACCTTTCATTAAGACCACATTATATGATGTTGAGCAATTGTGAAATATATATGTATATGTATGTATAGTTAATTAAATATTTAATTATCGGCTGAATATTATTTATTCTAGCGTATCTGTTTTTGGCTTTATAAAGTGCCTTTTAATTACCATATGTATAGTATTAAATAAATTATTAATAAAAACGATAAAAATGAAATTGGTTTCAATAATTTTATTCGCGTGAATCTTTATAAAATGGTACCAGTATACTTTTAAACGAAACTATAGAGACTAAAGGCCATTGGTGGTTTACAATTAAAGTGATTGACAGTTTATTGGTCTTCTAAAGCCCAATCAGCAAGAGGAGGCTTTAATACTTCGTAATTTGGCTGAAATCCGCGACTGTTGGCCTGAAATATTTATAAGTAAAATTAAGTATTTAATAACATCGAGAAACTAATAATATTTATAGAAATGTTTACACTTATTATAAATTAAAAGATTATAATATTATTAATATAGAATATATTCTAAATATATATACCAATGTTCCCAATCTGTCTAAACAATCCAATACATGGACTAGAGGACCTTTTCTTCCTTCACAACAATCTGTTGGCTCGAAAAGACAGGTTGAAGGAATTCCTATAGTAATGTTTATTATTATTGTAATATTTATTAAATATATTAGCTTATTATATATTTTATTCTAATATTAGTTATATAAGTAGATAAAATCACATAAATTCATTGATTTATATAAAAACATCCATCATTAAATAATTTATATAGTTTTATATAATCTATTTCGATATCTTATGCATATTTACATATATATATATATATATATATTAAATTTGTAGTTTATTTGGAATTATAAATATTATTCTATTTTAACAATCTGCACTCTTATCCATAAATTCATTTTGTAATTATATTCTTGATAATTAAAATGATACACTATCAAACCATTTCTTTCACTCTTACTACCAATATAGCCTATAGGTTTATATCTTATCTTAATAATTATACTCCGATAATTTTAAAAGTAATACAATAACTAGATTATATTCATTATTTTATATATTAAATATTTAAATCTAGAGTTAATAAATATAATTACTGCAAAAAAATAAATATATAATATTCTATATATATATATATATATAGAATCTATAATATATTATAGATAGATATACAATAAATATACAACTATGTTTACTATAATATGATTATAATTACAAATATGGGCGATAGCGTAGTGTTCTCTTATAATGAATACTAGTAAACTCGGACCACTTTTGAATAAGATTCGGACGATTTTAAAATAACTATATATGGTATACTTCTATAATATTGGGTAAAGCATAAAAGTGGTTCGAGTTTTCTTCAAAAGTGGTCCCAGTTTACCGGTACCCTCTTATAATTAATGAAGCATGTGAGTCTAGAGTTGAAGATAAAACAGAGTTATATGCTAAAGTGGTATGGTGTGGAATCAATAATATGTGCCATTAAAGAAACTCACAGTTTCTATATTAAACAATTCTCGACAGTTTCGAGTAATAGAATGAATTAGTTGTTGAGTGGATAGAGTTAATAGGACGTTGAAAAGTGATCGGAGGACAGTTCTTGATACAATATTACTTTATTAGAACAGAAAGATGATTAGAATTCAGTAGATCTAGTGTATTACCAGACTCTAGTGTAGAATTATCGAGGGTTGTGTTTGATAAATAACTACGGATGAATAAAGTGTTAATTTTATCGGCGGGGTGTATGGGTATGTTAAATCCCCAATGATCATATCGGATGCAAACTGTTGGCTAGTTAAATAAATGGTTTTATGAAAGAAATAAACAGATGGCCGATGATTAAAGTTAATATAAAGTGAGATATTGAGCATTGAGAACGTCGGGTTAGTTGTATATGTACCTCTATTATGTTTAATTATAGTAACATGGTCAGATAAGTTAAGAGTAGGATATAATTGAATTATGACAATTCTATATAATTATATTATTTTATAATTATATAATACTCATTATTTAGTTATAATTGGATATATATTAATATACCTATACATATTAATTCACCATATCTCAACATTATTCTTGCGACCCTACCCTTACCTTATGGATATTAACTAGATAATATATTACATTATAAGATATTATCTAGCTGAGTATTAAATGTAAGCAACAAATGAGAGGGAATGTAGGAACTACATTGTAAGAAAATATAGCTAGATTACAACTATCTTATAACTAGATTACAACTATGTTAGAGTTATTTGAGAACTATCTTAGAACTATCTTAGAACTAACCATAGGCTCTCGCGGCCTCGAGGAACTTCTCGACGTTAGACAGTTGTACGAATACAATCTTAGCCTTAACTCTGAAAGAAACTTTAGCTAGTCCTGCTTGTTCACTTAGTTTGTTCACCAATCTAATGTGGAATTGAATTGTGTTATTTTCTAAAGTAGATTATTATTGTTAAGGTCTATCAAAGATATATATTCGGGTATATTATCAATTAATTAATCTACACGTTTAAAATTCAACTTATTAACATGTGAAAAGATGAAAATATTAGGAATGTAATTTTAGTTAATTATAATATTTAGATTATTTGATCAATTATATTAAAAACGATATGCTTAGGAAAATATTTACGAATTTTCCTATAGGTAGGAATTTACCTAATACATTTATAATAGATTATGTAACGTATATAAAACAATATTAATTAGTATATTCTACCAATTAATTACCTAGATATATATATATATATCATCATCTACTAAAACAATATTAATTAGTATATTCTACCAATTAATTACCTAGATATATATATCATCATCTACTAAACATTAAATATGGCATGATAGGTTATAAAAAATAACATATATATATATATATATATATATATATATATATATATATATGTATATGTATACCTGCATAAGACAACTCCGTCCTTGATGTAGTTTTGCAGAGTTTGCCAATCAGCAGCTCTCTGCATAAGCGAGGAATGTTATTGTTATTTACAGAACATTATAATAGTAATTATTTAAGAAAATAATAGCGAATGTAAAAGTTTAAATATTATCTAACCATAAAGATAATATATTTAAATCACAAATAATACGAAGTATGATATAAATAATGTATAAGCATTTTACATATCTAACATTTTACCTTTATGTTTGAATAAAGTGAAGTTGTTTTCTAATATATAAATTGTATTATATAAAATTGAAATATATTATACTTGAAAGATAATTTGTAGCTTACAAATTATAAGTAACAAACTTAAGATTTATATTTCTCATATAAATTATTTATAATATTAATTCTAAAAATTGTGATATATAATACAAATTGTGTTATATAATAAAATAATCTCTTTATTCCTAAATATATTATATGGTAATATAACCATAAAAAAATGGAGATATATAGGTAATATATATATATATATATATATATATATAATATTTCATTAGTAACTATACAATATATAGGGGAAAGTAACCTAATACGGATACTTTAACAATAAGTTGTCTTCAAATGTTATAACTTATTATTTGTATTCAAAAATTACAATATATTAATATTATATGATTATAGATATTATTGTTATTTTAAAATTTTATTTTATCTTTTAATTCCATAGATAACTGGGGTGTCCGTATTCGGTACCCATGTCCGAATACGGACACCCTATATACCAATATATAACTATATATTATTGATGAATCAATCAGATAAATTACAATTACATTATTTGTAATTAATTTTATGAAAAATGTATTCTAATTGAATTAGTTAATAATTTATTTATTTTTATTATTTTTTAATTAATAATAGAATTTAAGTATCTAAATAATAACAATTTTAGATTTATCTTTATTGGTGGTATTAATATTATAACGCACGCGATTTTTATGAAAACCAGAATAGTTCATACGCTGTGTGCTGATTGGTTATAGGGTGTCCGTATTAAGACATATAGAGTGTCAGTATTAGGGACTTATATGACCTCTAGATATATGCTTATAACTTAATGAATATTTGATAACAAATATTGAAATTATACATATACTCTTATAATGCTTTATTTTTTAATAATATAGTGTTATATTTTATATCGAACATTTGTATTTTCTTGGGAAGATTTTAAGTTGACATTTGTGTTCATAAATTTAAATACGTAATAAAAAATCAGTTTATTGGATATATCAGCAATATTTTGAATAATTAAAAAATAAAAAATACTTTTTAAGACTATTTATATAATTATGAATATTTTATTCGTTAAAAATTTTTTGTAGGATTTATGGTTTCTGAGATACCGAGAGTGTCCGTATTCGGGTACTGTCCGTATTAGGTTACTTTCCCCTATACCATTAAAATAGAAAACTAGAGATAACGTGATTTTAGTTAGATAATTATCTTTAGTAATTAAAATTATTAAAGTATGTATACATATGTCCTATAGGACACACTGCGTTAACACAGTATAATTAACTATATTATAATTATTCGTAAATATAACAATATAATTAACTATATAGTTAACTGTAATGAATTGATTAACTAAGATAAATACTAATTGAAATACAGCCTGAAATACACCCTATGCTATACTATGAGTAATTAAAGTTGATAGAATGATATAATGGAATATACATAATTAACTTTATAAGTCATATTGTATATCAATAGAGGAATAGTGATCTGATAAGACATACCTATATGTATTACAAATTATGTCATATGACATAATATTATGGTAACTGTAAAATCTTGTTCATTCTTTATATTTTAAATTGTGTACTATTCTTTATTTATTTCAATAATATATGTTATCGTTAGCAAATAATTAAACTTTTTAATTTCGTAAATATATATATTTCGACTAAGACCTATATATTTAATTTGTCAATAAATATATATATATATATATATATATTTACATGTACACATTTTTTTTTAGTAATCTTTATTCCTATACCCAATATGTACCTAATAGTATTATATAATGTATGTCAACGAGGAACCTCAAGGGACATCCCCGATACTATAATGTAGTTTACTATATCAAGTTATCGTCGTTGCTATGTTTACCACTATGTCACTAGTTATAGCCGTTGCTATGGTTACTACTATTCCACTAGTTATAGCCGTGGCTATGGTTACTACTATTCCACTAGTTATAGCCGTGGCTATGGTTACTACTATTCCACTAGTTATAGCCGTTGCTATGGTTACTACTATGCCACTAGTTATAGCCGTTGCTATGGTTACTACTATGCCACTAGTTATAGCCGTTGCTATGGTTACTACTAGTGTATTGTATGTTGACATATCGGACTATCGTTGTATCTACACGAGGAATCAGCTGACCGCCCACCTGTCCATATTTACATCAGTCCATATGTCTATCTGTCCATATGTCCATATTTCCATATGTCCACTTGTCCACCTGACCACCTGACCACCTGACCATCTGACCATCTGTCAAACTTCCCTTCTACTAAAATTACACCCTTATTCACCCGATTACTAGTCAGGTTATCTAGACCACGTGTGACCTATGACCTACTAACGCATGGTTCCACTACACCTACAAGGTGTCCCCTTACTATAGTCAGGTTATCTAGACCACGTGTGACCTATGACCTACTAACGCATGGTTCCACTACACCTACAAGGTGTCCCCTTACTATAGTCAGGTTATCTAGACCACGTGTGACCTATGACCTACTAACGCATGGTTCCACTACACCTACAAGGTATCCCCTTACTATAGTCAGGTTATCTAGAGCAAGTGTGACCTATGACCTACTAACGCATGGTTCCACTACACCTACAAGGTGTCCCCTTACTATAGTCAGGTTATCTAGACCACGTGTGACCTATGACCTACTAACGCATGGTTCAACTACACCTTGAAGAACGCGGTTCATCCACTCGATGATTCTGACGGGAGTTCCTAATTCATCTTCTGACTCGTAACGCTGTCGGTGGGTGTTACGGAGAAAGAGTGAGGCGTGTGGTTATGTTTGGGATGCGCGAGAAAGAATGAGGTGTGTGGTTATGTGGTTATCTCAATACGTGAATAATCAGCTTGTCTACATAGATTAACCATAGTATACTATAGTATGTATGTATACATATATCGAACATAGTATACTATAATATGTGTACAATATCCTCGGCCGATGCTGATGTAATCCACACCGAATATTTGTATCTATCGCCCAGAACAATTCACATAAAGTAGGTCAAAGTATCGACCAATCGTCGAGGGGGCGTGGCCTATCGTATCGCTATCTATGTTGCGGAACAACAATAAATCTTACATCTGGATCTATCACGTGCCGATAACCTCCCGCCGCCGCCCATACACGGCGCCACTATAGAATCGTTCGCGCATGCGCTTATTTGTTTTAAAGTTACTAATCTTTAATATATCCGAGGGCGCAATTTTATACGACTAGATCACATCGTGTTACATGATCTATTACACACTTACATCGCTTATCAATTGTTTAGGTGTACGTAAACTATACGTATTTGGATGTTATATATATCATTATATATAGATATATAATTTATATATTTTAATACATTTTATTATGCATATTCTTATATATATATATATATATATATATATATATATATATATATATATTCATGCCACATGTACACATATTACATAACTCAACGTAACATTCCTTTATATAATACGTAATAATGTATTTATAGAATATCTATTGAATATTTGCGCGTTTCTTTCATCGGAATCCGTCTTATTGATACGGCTAACGTGCGAATATTTCATATCTCTAATATATAGGTATATATATATTCATGATCAAATGCACACATTTATTTGTGTATATATCATATATGATTGATTAAATAATTCTATATCTCTGATTATAAACTTAACTTAATATACTAGTATTCGTTTACCTATACACGCGCGAGACAGACGCTATAAACACACACACACACCCACACACACACGCACATACACACACATATACACACACACACATTGTATCATCTTCGTTAGCAGAAGTGTTCTATTAACATAACTAGAATAGCTCAACTGTGCCCTAAACAAGGATCACATACGATGCCCTATAAGATCAACTCCTCTCGCTAGGATCGCCTAAAGCGGGACTCCGGAATTCGTAGCGCCCCCTATGATGTACGGCACGTATCACGGCTCTTCTCAGCAATGCGATAAATAGCGCGAAGTCGGGAGGTAAAAAGCGTAACAACAATAAATAATAGCGGCGAGGTGGGGATGAGGAGAGGGATGAGAATGATGATGAGGAGGAGGAGACAGGGAGACTGGAGGAATGGTTTATCTGCAACTGGCGAGTGAGTACATTCCTATACGCACGAGGTGGTTCTCCCTTAGTATAATATAGTCTCACGTGATGCCCGCAAGTCTGACTTCCGGTTGATTACGTAATGGATAGGCTTGATTTGTAGTTAATGTTACTTTCACGATGTGCATGTACTACACTACACTGTGATTATATGCATTACCTAATACCGCAGATGTATACACACATAAACACATAAACACACACACATACACACATACACACACCTATATATATATATGTGCCTAATGCGCACATTATTCTATGTAATCGTACTATATTTCCATATTATACAGAATTTATCTTCGAGATACGGCTCGCCGATATTATGCATATACGTATAGTATTATATATACAGGTTAAATATAGATGTAATTACATTGGAAGTATAGGCGATATGTGTACATAACGCGAGAACAATTGCATAACCGGAAAATTGCGTAACATCGCATAACATTGCGTAACATATAGCATGTATACGCCCACTACGATGAACAACGAAGTGAACAAGATGAACAAGCTGTCTACGTAACCTACTAGATAAACACGCCCCCCGCCACGCCCCCCACTAGACTAGCGTGCGTGGTCAGACATTCTTACGTAACAGCTGATCACGCTGTGTCGATGACCTGTCGGCGGTGTTTTGACCACAAGCGCCCCCTCCCGGCCACCGTTAATCTCTCCACACCGAGTTAACTATGTCTAACTACACATACACACACGTATACCTATATACCTATATATATATATATATAGTATATGTAAATATTTTGATAGCATTTATTTTCTAATTTTAAATCTATGTATTTTTATAGAGTTGTAAACAATTTTATTATAATTTGTTGTAAATATAAACCACCAATATATATATATATATATATATATATATATATATATATATATATGTATGTGTGTGTGTGTGGGTGTTAGTTACTAACTTAGTAGACTTCTTAATTATATACAACATATGCTATTATGTACATTACACATGATAAATAGAGTATTCACAAGTACTAAACTAATAATAATATAATTTAAATATTTATATATATGTTAATTAAGTTACATAAGTAAATACCTTTTCCAGTTTACGTTCGGTTTCGTAGGCATCCCCTACCCTTCTAGCACGTAAGGACATGTTAGAGAGAGAGAGCGAATAGTTCAAAAGGTCAATAGTTCAAGAAGAGTTTGTTGTTTTCTGTTCAAGAATAGTGTCGAGTTTATAAGATCTTTATATATATACTTTATATTGTACAAATTCAATACATTCACAGATAATAGATATTACAAAAAGCTTGTAGATATATGTGTTTCTTTAAAATATATAAAATCTAAACGAGCTCTATAGACTCTATAGTATAGAGCTATAGTATAGAGCTATATATATATATATATATATATATATAGAAAGAGATCCGATATATTTTATTCATGCTATTATGATAATTAATAGCAGATTAGGACCGTTGACTTCAACCTATAATACTAGTGTACACATGCATGCAATGTAACTATAGTTAATAAGAAACTATCAATAAATGTACACACATAGAAATGAGTATGTAATGTTGTCACCATTCCTAAATATTGTCTAATTTTAATGTTAACTATCGGCATTAAAAACTATAATAAAGTAGGTTTTACCATAGAATTTAAGATAAACAATATACAAATTCCTATTTGAACTAATATTCATTAACATACAGTTAAGTATAGTTAACCTAATAATAACATATAGGTAACCTAAGTATACTTAGGTAACTAACATATACATCAATAAACTAAGCTTCAACTAAATGACAACAGTGTATAGGTACCTCACCAAGTAGACTACAAGTAATATAAGGCTAACTTATTTAACTTTAATTTATGTATTTGATTTATTATAGAAAACAGTAACTTATTTCTAGGCAATATTTAAATATATTAATATATTAATTCCATCAGACTAATGAACCACTTAAAACTTTACTTATCTTTGACTTAAAAGTTACGACTTACTTGTGACAACGTAAACAACCTACTTATTAATCATATTAGTTATATAATATATATATATATATATATATATATATATAGGATTCTTATAATGAATACTTATAACATATTATATAAATACTTATAACAGTAAATACCATAATAAACCATCTAATAACACTGTAAATATATGTGTAATATATTTTCAATCGTAATCTTGTAAGATAAGTATAATCATAGACTCTATAAGTATGTAACATATACTACATTATATATATATATATATATATATATATATATGCGTATATGTGTGTAAGTGTATGTATGTAAATGTGTGTATAGGTGTATTCAAATATTTATGTTTTATATTTAATAATAATGACTTCATATTATTTACTCATTTTATTAGTGTAAACAATAAACGAGATTCATAACGACGATGTTTATCTGCCAGTGGCACTGCCTACACGATAGTGATAGTACCATACGAAGTACATGCAAGCGAAGTATATCAGTATGGCTAGTATAATGATCTCCCAGGTGTGTAGGTAGAGCGAATCGAATATGTCGGTTTCGCGATGTTGCTGAAGAATACGACCTCTGGAGTCTTTGTTGTTGCTATCTTCTGATTGGTCGGAATCGTTTTCCAAACCGTAATCAACGTAATAAGGTTCGTCTGCTGGCGGATCGTTTCTAGCTTGTCTGGAACGAGACCGCTTGTACGCTGTTACTTTCCTGTTGTACATCACTTATAAACGTCTTCTGGTACGTATTAATTCCTTATAGTATAGTATACCGTATACTGTATCGACGCTATACTATATATAGTATATACTCCTCTGTATACTGTATATATATATATATATATATACAGTTTCTGATCAATGTTATTCTCAATTTTCTTTTAGAGTTTTACTCATATTTATAGTTATTAATGTGTACTTTATATATGTTATTATATTTGTAATTATTTTTATATATTATTATTTCTAATTTTGATATTGTTTATTTTTACACAAATTATTTAAAATCTAAATTAATTTGTTTCGAAATGTTATCCAATTTATATATTTCATTATTCCAAAATATTTCCAATATAATTATCATGAATATAATATACATTTAAATATTCACCTTAATGTGTATGTGAATTAATAATTCATAAATAAATAACAAATGTCCTATGTATATTATATATTCCCCTAT
Organism: Osedax fenrisi; assembly: GCA_964019155.1. Taxonomy (NCBI): domain Eukaryota; kingdom Metazoa; phylum Annelida; class Polychaeta; order Sabellida; family Siboglinidae; genus Osedax; species Osedax fenrisi. The sequence goes on from OZ025241.1 coordinate 15,071,218, forward strand.
GTGTGTATGTATATGATACTTATATGTATATAATATGTGTGTAAAGTATGAATAAGCCCGTATTTCTAGGAAGAATTTGTGATGGCATATTTCAATTAAATGGAACAATAGGTTTCTTATGAGTAACTCCAGTTAAAAATACATCATGTTATCGGATTACATCAGAAATGATTGACAGATCGCATCTATTGTGAATAAGGGTAGGCATTCCCCTATTGTGCAATATATCTCGAATAATAACTACTGTTCGTGTCGATCAAATGTGGAATCTTTATTATTAAAAATGTAGGTTATATTGTGTAAACATCTACAAATAAATTCTTTTAATTTTCTTTTATAAAATAAAACATTATCAATTAATTAATATATAAATTAATATTATATATATATATATATATATATATATATATAAATATGTATACAATATGTTATAGATATTATTATATATAATATATATATATATATATATATATATATATTTTCTTACGTATAAGTTTTAAGATAAACTATAAGTTATAAATAAACACACACTCATACAACCACACACACATACAAATATAACTCATACAATGTTTTGTACATTCGATACATTTGTTAATACTACAATAAGGTGTGAAATGTAATTTGAAACATATCTCTTTTATCATGAATTTAGATATATAAATATACTATATATACTATATACTATAGTATATATTATGTATACATATATATATATATATATATATATATATATATATATATATATATATATATATATATAGATCAATTCAAAGCAATACATACTATTATATACTGCACAGTGTGCAGTGCACACATATATAGTTTTATTAAAACTATAACTTAATGAACGGTATACCCGTATTCCTAGGAAATAACCTCTGCTGACCCTAGCGATGACCCCGATGTTGACCCCTAGTTAGCATACCCATCAGTTAACCACGTGCGCACGATGATGTATCAAATATCACGTGCGATCGCTCACGGTCACGTGGTGTTGTTTATTACGTAACATCGAGCTCTGTCGGTCAGCTATTGGCTAGCGAAGTTATCTCATGAAGATTATCCAACTTATCCCAAATTAGCTCTATATAACTAAATATAAATATATTGTATTACTTATTGGTATTACTTCTTGGTATTAACATAGACGGTATACCCGTATATATATATATATATATATATATATATATATATACACCATGTATTCGAACACAATTTTGCATTTAATACAATATATATATATATATATATGATTTAAGAAAACTTTTAGATGTATACATCTATGCTTATATTGCCTAGTATATGAGAGGGTATACACTTTATATGTGTTAAAAAACAATACCGTGTTTACATAAACATTACTTCCGTATATATAGAGGTAAAAAACCCTATCGCGTATACACGATAGTAAAATGCTAGTATTTTGTACCACCGGAAGAGGTATTATTAGATTAGCAATGAAATCGATACCCACTTCCCGTTGTGTGCAATTATTTAATTAGCTGTTAATTTGTTTTTGTATACTTAGTTTTACTATTACTAAACGGGAAAACTATAAATAAATACTTACTTTGCTATACAGTAAATATATACTCGCGTTTGTCTTGTTGAAAATATATTTTTTCATAAATACGTACGTATGTATTCTAAAAATAATTTAAGATATATATATTTATATTCTTAAAACTATAACGTACGACTCGTAACATTCCTAAAGCTATCCATAGTATTTATCTTTAGGGTGAAATAATAATAGTTATATATCAATTTATTATGTCGATCATCTCATGTGACTAAAGTTAACTTTAGATAATACTAATTAGTGATAACAGAAGTAGGTAGCTTTAGATAACATTCGTATAGTAGGACACAGAACATTGTAATGTACACATATCGCAGATTTTTCGGCATTCTCTTAAATATGTCCTAGTATTATGCTATATATCATTAATGATATCAAGTTTGATATTTAGTTTTATCATTAATGATATGTATATAAATCTGGTTTTACTAATAGGTCAATATATTCATTTATACATATTTTTAATCGATTGATAAATGAAAAAAATCGCCTAAATTAATAATTGAAAATGTTATATAATTAATAAATCGAGTAAAATATCGAAATAATAAAAAGTTGACTCTTACGCAACAGTTATATTCATACGCTGCGTTGTCACCCGCGTATTAGGCCATAGTTCAGTTATAAGAATCTAGCGCATGCGTAGAAGAATTTACTAACCACGTGGTATTGTTCTTCCCGACCTCGTTCCGTTACAGCCTAGAACTTATTGTGTGTACCTCTAGAAATACGCTCCTATATTTATTATGATAAAGTATTTCCGGATCGGTACCCGCCACCCCGCGAAATTCTCCGGCGACGACCGCCTCACCGGCGCGCGGAGCATCTTCTCGGCCCCTGGAAAGCTGCGCGGACTACCTACTCCTCGGGGGGGGGGGGGGGGCGTGGCTAAACCTCTAGAAATATGCGCGATTACGTGCGTCTATGGAGAGGTGAAGATTCTTGCGCACGCCCTTTCTAACTCTCTCTCTCTCTCTCTCTCTCTCTCTCTCTCTCTCTCTCTCTCTCTCTCTCTCTCTCTATCTCTCTCTCTCTCCCTCTCTATATATATATCTATCCCACTCTCTCTCCCTCTCTCCCTGCAAACAGACATTATCCACTTCGTACTAACATATGTCTAGCGATGCTGATCCTATTCCGTGATTATAAGTATAAGTATTATATGCAGCTTATAGTAGGTATATATATATATAATAACAACAATCATGATCTGCAGAGTTCGCTGAAACCCTATATTATTGAAACCTACTCATTTGTATGGTCATTCACCTATATATATATATATATATATATATATATATAATATAGTATATGTATATGTATATATGATATTATATGTATATGTATTAGATGGTGATTATAACCACGCATGCGTATACGGGTGATATTCGTATACGCATATATACGTATGTATACAACTGCTTCGCAAAATCTTTAGTTTTAATATATTTCAATAATATATAATAAACGTATAATCTATTAAACAATTAGTTCTCTCAGCATTAATGTTTAGTATTCCGAAGTGAATTCAGAATTCAGAAACAAATATATTTTTTTTGTAAGTTAACAATTGTTGACATTGGGTATATATACCTGACATGGTTATACCCACTACTATAGTAAACATCTATAGATACTTAAACTTACCTATATGTAAGTATGTTTATATATACTTACATATATATTTACGTATACGTGGGAATGCATATACATATATATGTATATATGTATATATGTATATATGTATATGTATATATATATATATATATATATATATATATATATATATATATATATATCTAATTGTACACACGTATATATATCCTCATAGTGGGTCCCCCACTCGCGCATGACATGATTGATATGGCAATTATATTATACGAGTAATATCGTTCACTTAATTATCGTGATACTGCTATGATCAAGTTAAGTAATTACGACACATATATGTTATAACCCTTGATATAGTTATAGGACAAATATATATATATATATATATATATATATATATATATATATATATATATATATATATAGATATCATATATCATATCAACTAATTAAACTAATACAAAAACTAGTTAAACGATCTATTTATTTAAATCGCATTAATCAAATAGACACGCAGATTAATAACATATGCTATACATTTTTTTTGTGATATGCATATTTGGCTAGGAATAAGATTTATTGATACATAAAAAAATGATATACGAATAAGAACATATTTAATTAATATATAACTGATGTTAGAATATATATATATATATACCGTATTACCTTGTTACCTTGGCCCCTTAAAGCGGTATTTTAGATTTTTAACCGCTGAAGAACGTTTATTTTTTTAACAAATAGTCTGCATGCCGTTCTATATACGATGTAGCGTGAGTCACGTTTCGTGAGTCATTGTTTGGATAACCTCTAACTACTTTACAGTGTATTCTTAATGTCGGCAATTCACATCTTTTTAGCGAGTCTGGCTTACATTTACCTTCTATGTCGATTCGTATGCAAGTCACATCGTATAGGACGAGGACAGTACCACAGTACCACAGTACCACCTGTATGCTTATACATGTAAACTCAAGTGGGACTGTGGGACTGTGGTACTGTGGTACTTTGCGATATTTCGTATGATTTATAACATACCACAGTACCACAGTCCCACTTGATTTTACATGTATAAGCATACAGGTGGGACTGTGGTACTGTGGTACGTTACGAAAAATGCTTGCTAACTTGGTACTGTGGTACTGTGGTACTGTGGTACGTTACAAAAAACGCACCATGAGATTGACTAGCCACTTATATATGGTAACGTGACAATATATGGTATACCATGCCAATTTTTGTCATTTGTATACATACATCTATAGATGGAGGGTAATTACCTCCGAGTAGCTCGGTATATGATCCTGATCTAGATATATGACCTTATAAGGTAACATATATTTTATTTAGGTAAGTACCTCTTTGGTAAGTATTCTATTTCTATAGGTAATTACTACTATAGTATACGGAAATTATTCATATCAAAGCATAGATTTGTATTTTATATAGATCGGTATTGCTATATCTCGCCAATGTAACATTCTTCAATAGACATGGTGCCTCGCTTCAGGAAACTTAAGATGACCACCATCATATGACCTATGCATTTAAAAATCAATAATATGTATTTGAATATATATTCAAACAAATACTATTGATTTTTAAATACATTCGAATTATTTTCTATAGAAAATAGAATAGCGTATATATATATATATATATATATATATATATATATATATATATATATATACATATGCTTATAAAGTACCTTTCAATTATATAAAAATAAACATTTATAATTATTTAAATTATATATTTATATTGCAATATAATTACAACATTTAATTTGATTAAATACTACTTTATACGTGATTGTCGACCATCTTAAGTTTCCTAAATCAAGGCACCATGTATGTTGAAGAAAAATCACGTGACTACTAATCTAGGTAAACTATAAATCTATGTCTCAAAAGTATTTGTTTTGATTTCGAGTTCAGAGGTTATAGCCGTAACTCGCACGCCCAGATAATAAATCGATGTCACGTGTGCTTTCATTAATCTAAGTCTACCAGGGGATCCCCTGATAGATATTCTCGAGAGTATACTCGATACCGTCACCCTGACAATAAATCACCATCACTTTATTATTTCTCAATTAAATATTTCCAAATTTTATTTATAAATATTTAGTAGGTATACACATATAATAGCTATTTTAAAATTTAATTTAGTTTGTTTAACTCTGAGATAACAGGGGTGTCGATATTACAGGCACTGCCTCGAATACCGACACCTTGGCACATAATATCGACACACTAAATATATTGATATTATTATTATTATTATTACCTACCATATATTATACCACTATATTATTTAATATCCACTATAAAATCAGAATTAAATGCGCGTTACTTTTAGTTAACACACGCAATTCATACGTTGTTTTCCTAAAATTTATTTGTGAAAATATTAATATTAAGTTTGAAATTAGGGGACTGAACGGGCTAGTGATCATTTTAATTAACACTTAAATGGTGCTAAATAGGATAAAAAGTTCTATATACAATATTTGATAATCAAAATGTCTATAATATAAAGTAAATTTTTTTTTAAAATAATTAATTAATTACTCTACTTTATTACATAATCATTTGTTGTCAAATTTTGACAAAAACATGATTATATATATTTATTCTTATTTATGTGTAAGATTATGTGTATATAAAATTCAATCATGCATCAAATAAGCTGCATATGCATCATAAATATAATTATTTAATTATTACATAGGGGAAAGTCCCCGATTACCGACCCCCTCCTAATACCGACCCCTCTCGTATCTCAGTAAATATAAGAGTTATCAAACAATTATATATACACGAACTGTTAGTAATTTAATGATAAATATGAATAAATATTTTGTTTAAAAAAATATTTAATCCTACAATTGTTATTTGATAAAATGTAATATTCTGTTTTTACTTTTTAAATATTTGAATAATAACTTTTTTTAAATCATTGCAAATACTTTATTATTTATAAGAAAACTTAATACTGAGCATAATATTGTAAAACAATAAAATGTTTATAACTATTATAAAAATAATTTAATTTAAATAACTATTAACCAAAATAACTTAATTATAGCAACCCATATGATTTTCCTATTACCTACCCCCTACATTACCCTAATACCGACCCCATGTGATTGATAATATCCAATAAAAATAGATCCGTATTTTACTTTAAAATATGTCGTAAGTTGTTTGTGTATCATTGATATAGATTTAGGATTCATGATTCCAGTTGATTATATACATACTAATTAATTAATAAATATTAAATAATAATATACAATATGTTAATATAATTACTATAAAGTTTAAATTTAAATTTAATATTACAATTAAAACATAAATTCAATAAAAAATAAATTACGTCATGTTATAATTAATTATATTTATGTATATCTACTATTTTTATTGGATATTATAATAATACAATTATTTATACCACGATTATTTTAGGGGGTCGGTAATAGGGGAAGGGGGTCGGTATTAGGCACGTGTATCCCATTACCGACCCCCCTGTTTATTCTTGTAAATATAATTATATCAACAATTTAAAATAGACACATTATTTATTGCCATAATATTACTCAAATTACAAAATTTCAAATAAATATAATTAATATTGAATAAGTTATTACAACTAATCATTTAGGGGTCGGTAATCGGGGACTTTCTCCTAATTAAAAAATACAAATCGAATACATTAGGAGACACCTATTGCATATTCTGATACTAGCGGTCACTACCCCGGACTTGACTTATTGTAATGCTTTTGTATGCACTTTTGAATATATAAAAGTGAAATAATAGTATTCTAGAACTATATGATTTATAGCTAATTCAAAAAAAACTAAGTATTTATCGAGATATTAGAAGTATGCTGAGGCATATAAATTATCGACCACTACTCCGTTCTCTCCCTACTTAATTATAATGCGAATATTGTACATACATAGGAGTTTTATATAGTTTCTGAAAGACCGTTTAATTCCAAGTATAAACAATATATTATATGTATATAATAACTCAACGATAGGTAAATTATTATAGTAACCTAATCATTTTTCTAAAATAAATAAAATAATTGTTATCGTATAAACAAAATAGTATTATAATTAATAGTATACGTTAATTTATACGTTTATAAACGGTATACTTATATAATAATATAACATCATATATGATGTTATATTATTATGTAAGTATACCGTTTACGTTAATAGGATATAATAAAAATATAATATAGTTAAAATTAATATATTACTTATTACTTATTACTACAGGTAAACTATTATATTACGAATTATAATGGAAATTAAAAATGAATATCAGTATGTATCTGTATATTCTAAATTGTGTTATAATTAAATCATAACTATTTACATTATTATTAAATATAAATATAATATATAAAAGGTTAATTGGCCCAGTCGGCTAGCGAGGTTTATTATTATTCTTTTTTTTCGCAGGAGGTTGGGGTTCGAGTCCCAGTCATGGCACATTTTTTTCTTCATATTTTTACAATATATAATTATATTTGTAATATATATATATATATATATATATATATATTTTTATTGTTATTTTTATTTTTATTTGGTGGAGTCCTTTCATCCCATCCAGGAACTTAGATGAACACTTATAACCATATATGGCTCTAATGTCCCTTCGAAGCCGCTCTCATGTTAAGGCATCCATGGTTTTAACGAGAGCCGATAATTTATGTATACACAATTATATAAGATCACTTCTAAATAATATGTTAAGACTCATTTTATAAAATTAATTAATGGTCCGGACGAGGCTCGAACCCGTGTCCTACTGCTTGTGTGTCTGACGCATTAGCCACTGAGCCACACAGGCAGTTAATATATGTATATGTGTATATTATTAGGCATGTCTATTAATGTATGAATATTATCATAACGCACGCACATTATAAACAAATAAAGCTGATTGGTTATATAATTGAAAGGGTGTCGATATTACGTGCAATTAGGGTGTCGGTATTATGAAAATGTATGTTGCTTAGGTAAACGTAAATAACTTTGTAACAAATTATAAAAAATAAAATATTTTCGGCACATTGTAAAATATAATTAGATCTATACGATGTATTTAAAATATTTAAAATATCAAAATTATCAAATAATTGAGAATCGATATTGTACTTCAAAAATTCACAAATTTAGAGTTGTAACGAAAAAATCAGTTTTTTGTGTATAATTAAAAAATATGAATATTAAAAAAAAAATTATACTTAGGAATTATGAATTAGAATTATATTGATTAACATTTCATACATTAATTATTTTTTGATTGGAATTATATTTCAGGAGATCTCTAGGGTGACGATATTACGTGCATGTCGATATTAGAGCACACTCCCCTACATATATGTATATAGTCAGTTAGTACTATAGTGAATATAGTATAGTATACGTATCTATCTCTCTATATTACAATAAAGTCAGGACTTAAACTTGCTTCGTTCTTGATACCTGGATCCTCTAGCTAGAACTTCTTTTCTAGAACCATCTTCTCGGATTATCGAACCTATAGGTATTTAAAGTAGTTTACAGATTGAAGTTTGTCGTTCTGTATCCTATATATATATATATATATATATATATATATATATATATATATATATATATAGCTATGCTATAGCATAGCTATATATATATATAAATGTTATAGAATTATAATGTTCAATTAGCAGTTTTCATCATTTATCATTCGTTTCATTTTATCAGCATGTATTGTCATGCCAAACTTACACTCTACAATACATATTGAATTTGCAATATTTCTTAATTCATCTATAGATGTCAATCACTATACTGATCCAGCGAGACCGTCGAAATCGTCGGCAATTCGAAGAGTTTCCTACCATTCATACATGAATCACTATAGTGATAGTTTCATTATGATTGTTTAGTACATGATTAATTATATCTTCAAGGAATATATTTAAAAGAGTAGGTGATATCAAGTAACCTCGCTCCAGTTTTTGTAGGAAACCAGTCACCAGTATTTACTTTCTTTTTAATTCACTATTTGCGTTATCTTATAGATGTATGATAATGTTAATAACATTTGTGTCTGTGTTATTCGTTGATGACCATAAAGCTTCTTGCCGTACTCCATAAAACGCTCTTTTTTTAAATCTATGAAAATATTAATATACTATATACTATATTTTACTATATAATATACCTACATGTCCATTGTTTTTTCTTTGTGTTAATAATTATATTCAATGTAGCGCATTTTTACTTGTTAAAATGTAATCCACATTGAGTTAGTCTAAATAAAATATGATCAACTTGATCTTGCTCATTACATCATCTTTCGCAAATAAAACCAGATCATCTTCAAATGCAATATGGCTTATTGTACTATTTCTTGTAAGGTAATAATACATGGCATATTATCCGTTACATAATCTATAATGAAGTTAAAAAGAACCTGAGACATTAGATCAACTTGTTTTACTCCGCGATTGACTGGTATACTAGGTGTTACTCCGTTTTTATATTTTAATTGAGTTGAACAATCAGAATAAGTATGCATGATATAACTTGTATACATTTTAGGAGTTCCTGTTCTTTCGGCTAATGCAACAATTGAGTTGTGAGATACTGTATCACAAGCTTTAGAAACATCCAACAAACACATATTTAATGGGCGTAATTCATTTTTATGCTGATATATAATAAATGTAAGTAAAAATATATTATCAGCAATACTATCACGTTGAACAAAAGCTTTTTACCGTGGATTAAGACTAATTGTGTTTTCAATTCTTCGTGCCAACATTTTATGGAATAGTCTACATAATATCGATGACATAGTTATTAAAATAATACTATATCCTATATATATATATTTATTAATTAGTATTAGTAGCCAATGTAATATACTATAGTATGTACATACTATATTATGTGTTGTTGTAGCATCAGTTATACTGATCGTATCGTATATTGATCTTGGTTGTAATTTATATAGGATAATATGCGCATTGACGATCGAATTATTTAATTTAAAAGCATTAGGTAGGATTACCTGATAACAGGTAAATTAATTAAAAGTATGTTACAATATTCCAATATAGATATAACTAGGCTTAGAATTAGCAATTTACATGTATTAATAGTTATTGTTTTTCTTATAATTCTAATATTATGCAATTGATAGTTGGCTGATTTGACTTTTGCGTTTATGAACATATTAAGAATCTTATCAATTGACACTCTGAGATTGTTTTCCTTATCTGATAGTTTGTATCGTGTATTATTTATTTTAACGACATTATTTTCGTTTTATATACAAAACAGTGATTCTGGTAACAAACACTTTCATGAAACTATATTGATCTCATGAAAACTGAGACAAACCTAAGTGATGAAGAGATAGAAACACTTAAATGATGCCTTTAATAAGCACGAGTTAATAGCAATGCATTTTTATAGAGTCTGAGACTTCATCGATGGTTTAGGTAAGACTCTTTGTGCCAAAGCAATCAAGCGTCTAAAGTAAAACCAAAAAATAATATAACGGAATATAAACTAAAATAATATATCTAGTAATAATGAAAAATAGGAATACAGAAAGTAGGTAACCTACTCAACAGTAATATAAATAGTAAATACAATTATAAATAGTGCTAAAAATAGTGATGAAAATAGTGATCAGTGAAGTGCAATAGTAAATAGATATATTTTTAATAGAGATGTAAATGAGTTGGTGGATTGAGTGAGGCGTAGTTCATGTGGTAGTTTATTCCATAGATAAGGGGCCGATATATACCATATATGCATGACAATTAGTGGTATGGAGATTAAGTTTATAGGGTAGATGTAGAAGGTAAGACGTAGTAGACCGGAGAGAGATAGTATGAGTGGGAATAGAGATTAAGTAAGATATATATTAAGGTCGGTTGTGGTAAGAGAGTTATGAGTTAGTAGAATAACTTTAAATATTATTCTAAATTGTATTGGTAGCTAATGCAATCTCTTTAAATATGGAGAAATATGTATTTGAGAAAAGCGATAAATTTTAAAAATTGATCGTACTAACGCATTCTATAGTAGTCCTATTTGTAATTTTTTTAATTTGATAGCCAGGTAAGGAGAAAAAGAAAATATTGCAGTAATCAAAAAGCGTTAATATAAAAAATGAGGCGAGAGTTATAGAAACACGTAGGGATATGATTTACGGATTATACGGAAAGAGTGAAGATGAAAGTTTACAGAACGAAGAAGATTTTAGATGTGCCGCCTTGTAGAAAACTGTCGAATTAAATACCAAGATATTTAACATTATCAGAATATAAGATATTATGATTGTTAACGATGATAAAAAAGGTGAGATTGTTAATGGGCGTTTGTGAGAAGGTACCCAGCAAACAATTTATCGACGCTTTTGGACGCTTTTGAGAATTTATGGGCGCTTTTTCGACGCTTTTGGACGCTTTGATTCCGAATCGATATTTTGGTCGCTTTTTCGACGCTTTTGGGCGCTTCAGTTCCGAATCATATTGAATTCGTCGCTTTATCGACGCTTTTGGGCGCTTCAGTTCCGAATCATATTGAATTCGTCGCTTTATCGACGCTTTTGGACGCTTTGATTCCGAATCGATATATTGGTCGCTTTTTCGACGCTTTTGGGCGCTTCAGTTCCGAATCGATATTGAATTCGTCGCAAATTCGACGCTTTTGGACGCAACAGCGTCCAAAGTACAATAGGATTTTAGGCGCAAATTCGACGCTTTTGGGCGCTTCAGTTCCGAATCGATATTGAATTCGTCGCAAATTCGACGCTTTTGGGCGCAACAGCGTCCAAAGTACAATAGGATTTTAGGCGCAAATTCGACGCTTTTGGGCGCTTCAGTTCCGAATCGATATTGAATTCGTCGCAAATTCGACGCTTTTGGGCGCAACAGCGTCCAAAGTACAATAGAACTATTCGACGCTTTTGGGCGCAAATTGTCATCAAAATGACGAATTAATTCCGGAACTTTTAGGCGCATGGCGTCCAAAAGCGTCGAATATATTGTTTGCTGGGGAGGTGAATAAATATGGTTTCTGTTTTTTTTTTGGGATTCAGTGATAGAGAGTTATTTGAAAGCCAATTATGTATAGATTTAATACAGTTAGATATAAGATTTGGAACAAAATTGATATCAGAAGTGCATTTTACTTTAAGTTATATATAATATGTTTAGTTTGTATTATTATTATCATGTGCATTATATGATGTATTCATATAATGCAAATCACTAAATTTTCACTGCCATTGTTATACATATTTATTCTATAGATGCGGTGTGCCTAGATCATCATATGATACTGGCTGGTCATGCGTGACCAGTAGAGGCTATATAAGCCAACGTTGATACATTATCATTTTTAATCTCATATATACTAACTTACATTGTTATGTACGCATTATAAATAAACTAGTTATACCTTATTAAAGATAACTTTACATGGTGACAGCAGACTACATAACACACAATGAATGTCAAGGTACCAAATATATTTGAACTAAGTGGCCAGAATGCAAGCTTATGGAAAGTATTCAAAAAACGATGGAGCAACTATATATTTTGAGATGTCTGCTAACAGTACATATATGTACTGTTAGCAGACATCTCAAAATGGTAGAGTAACAAATAAGTGGCACTACTGGAAAACTTACTCGGGGATGAAGCACTCACGAAGTATGAAGGGTTTGATTTACCTACTACTAGAACTGTAGATGATATTATTAAATCTTTCGATAAATTTATAATAGGTGATGTTAACATAACATATGAAAGATATATATTTAACACATTATCTCAAACTTCTAGTCAATCGATAGATGATTATATTAGTATACTACGTATACAACTAAAACAATGTAGCTATTGTAATTCTTGCAATGATAGTATATTACGTGATAGAATTATTGTTGGCATTGTTAACAATGAAACACGTGCGGAACTATTAAAAATCCGTAACCTATCATTAGCTGCATGTATTGATGCATGCAAGGCAACCGCGTCTGCATTGCTATTCAATACTAATATTAACAATGAACATAATATTAACAAGATTAGTAATACCCAGACTACAAGACCCAAATATAACACAAGAAGAAAATGCGGAAGATGTGACACTGAACATGAAAATGGAAAATGTCCGGCATTTAATAAAGTATGTTTTAAGTGCAACAAGAAGGGACACTAAAGTAAAGTTTGTAAAAAAATAAAACTTATAATAATTCCCGACTAAACAATATTAATGATGAATCTATAAATAATAGTACACATAACAGTACACACGATGTTAATGATTGGACATGTAATATTAATAATCAAAATAAGCTTAATAAACTTACATGTAATATGATTATAAATAACCATACCATAAGTTTTCAAATAGATACAGGAAGTACGGTAAATACTTTGCCTATGAGATATGTAACAAATACTATCACTAAATACAATGGTACACTAACAATGTGGAATAATTCCAACCTAAAACCAAAGGGACAATCATATGAAGAAATATATAATCCGGCTACACAGAAAACTACCAAAGAGAGGTTTATCATACATGACACTAACCTACATCCCATATTAGGACTAAAAACATGCATCGAACATAATCTGATAACGATACATGAACATAATTTCATAAACAATATTAAGCAATTTACAGACATTTATGAAGACAAACTGGGAACTTTACCTGGAACTCTGCATCTCAACGTAGACGAAAAGGTGCGCCCACAGATTATGCCGAATAGAAGAACACCGGTATCAACTAAAGATAAAGTGTCAACCGAACTGAAAAGATTAGTGAAATTGAAAGTTATAACTAAGGTTTAAGAACCGACGGCATGGTTATCACAAATAACATGTGTCGAAAAGAAAAACGGTAAAATAAGGATATGTTTAGATCCCAATTTACTAAATTGTGCACTATAATGCAAGTATACTATGTGAACGATATATATTACCCACCATAGATGATATGCTACATTAGCTCAGAAATTCGAAGATATTTACGAAGGCAGACTTAACCAATGGATATTGGCATATAAAGTTAGATCACACATCATCATTACTAACAACTTTTCAAACAGAGAGCGGTAGATTCAGATGGCTTAGACTACCATTTGGAATTAATGTAGCAAGTGAGATATTCCAAAGAGAACTATACAAGGCATTATCAGGACTCACGGGTGTAATTTGTATCGCAGATGATATTATAATTCACGGTAAAGATGAACAATCACATAATATTAATCTTAATAACTTTTTGAAGAGATGTCTAGAACAGGGCATTAAATTGAACAAGTCGAAGATGGAACATTGAGTAGAAAAGGTAACATTCATGGGACATGTAATAACTAAAGATGGATTAAAGATAGATCAACAGAAGATTGAAGCCATCAAGAATTATGAAACACCAAAAGACGTAAAAGCTGTAAGAAGACTCCTTGGGATGTGCAACTACTTATCCCGGTTTATCCCAAACTATTCTAATTTAACAACCTCTATTTCACAGTTATTGAAAAAGGATGTATTATATACATGGTCTGGCGAACAAGAAGAAGCATTGAAGAAAATTAAAGAAAGCTAATGAAAGATCCGACATTAAGGTTTTATAATCATAATAATGAATTAACACTTGAAAACGATGCTAGCGAGTATGGTCTAGGTTCGATTCTTACTCAAGATGGACACCCTGTAGGATATCATAGCAGAACATTAAATCCGAGTGAGAAGAACTACGCCCAGATTGAAAAAGAAATGCTTGCTATTGCATACGGTCTGACTAAATTTCACCAATATACATATGGAAAAAAGGTTACTGTAATAACTGACCATAAACCACTAGTATCCATATTAAAGAAGCCTATAGAGAAAGCACCAAGAGATTACAAAATCTACTTTTAAAGACGCAGATATATAATTATGAAGTCATATACAAACCTGGAAAAGAGTTACATTGCGCAGATGCATTATCAAGAGCCCCGATAGAAGGACACGAACACGAAGAAGAAAGGTTTATTATTCACAATATTAACGAAAATATTTCCGATCACAGACTGAAAAGGCTCAAAGAAGAAACAATCAAAGACAAGAGGCTGCAGATATTGAAGAACACGTTACAAAGAGGATGTCCCGAAGATAACGAAGTAGATGAAGGTATCAAAATGTTTACATCATTTAACGATGAATTGACAATATATGATGACTTAGTTTTACGCCAAGATAGAATAATAATTCCAGATAGCATGAAGCAAGAAACACTGCATAAACTACACGAAGGACATCAAAATATAAACGCATGCCTACGTAGAGCAAGAACTGTGGTATATTGGCCAAATATGACGGTCGATATAAAAAGGTATGTAGAAGAATGTGGTGTTTGTACTACATTCTCCATACAACAACCCAGGGAATCTATAATTAAAATAGAACGACCTGATGTGCCATGGACAACCCTTGGTATGGACCTATTTACATATAATGATCGTAATTACTTAGTATTAGTTGATTATACTTCTAATTTCATAGAAATAGACTGTATACCTAATACATTAACATCTACCATTATAGTTAAATTAAAACAACAATTTAGCCGACATGGTATTCCCAAAAATATAATTACTGATAATGGTACCCAATTTACAGCAAATGATTTTATATCATTCTCGAATAAGTGGAATTTTAAACTAAATTTCATAATCCCAGGTAACAGCCAAGCAAACGGAAGAGCAGAAGCAGCGGTCAATACGGTCAAGAACTTGTTCCGAAGATGCAACGCAATGGGAGAAGATCCATATCTAGGATTACTGAACATACGTAATACTGCAGGTGAAAACATGCAAGATAGCCCTAATCACATTATGTTTAATAGAAGAACGAATATGTCAATTCCATCTATTAACATATCATCAAATAAAACTAATATTACTCAAGTTAATACAGCTACAGACTTAGGTGTGCTGAAAGAAGGAGATGTGATCCGGCTACAACCAATCCAACGAGGAGAAAGGGAGTGGAAGATAGGCAAGATAATAAAACAATTATCTTATAGAAAATACCAAGTTTTATGTAAAAATAAAAACTTGATTCGCAATCGTAAATTCTTAAGATTAATTAAAACGCCGACCCATCACAATTATGTTAAAGAGACTCTAAATATTCCGTCGATTATTTCTAAAGCCCGTAAAAATACTTCTCAATCTATAACCCAACCAACAGATACTCAAAGAACTATATAACTACAATAAACACAATCACAGATCAAAGACGACATTGAACAAGACGAATACACAACACGATCAGGCAGAATCTCAAAAAAACCTGTTCGATATTAATTCTATTTATTATTATAATAAGCTATAAAGGGAGATGTTTAGTTTGTATTATTATTATCATGTGCATTATATGATGTATTCATATAATGCAAATCACTACATTTTCACTGCCATTTTTATACGTATTTATTCTATAGATGCGTTGTGCCTAGATCATCATATGATACTGGCTGGTCATGCGTGACCAGTAGAGGCTATATAAGCCAACGTTGATACCGATACATTGTCATTTTAATCTTATATATACTACCTTGCATTGTTATGTACGCATTATAAATAAACTAGTTATACCTTATTAAAAATAATTTTACATAATATACGTTGCGTGAACTGATATAAGGGGAAATTTATTAAAAATAGGAAGTTATAACTAGAAGTATACTTCTATAGATAATAAAGAATCGGTCCTATTACAGAGCCTTGGGGGACTCCGTAAAGAATATTTCTATGAGATAATATGTGCCCGTTGATAAGAATAGAAGAAGTACGGTCAGAAATGTACTACGTAGTAAAACCATTTAAGTGCATTACCGGCGATACCAATATTAGCCAATCGTGATATGAGACTATGGTCAATTGTATCAAATGCTTCGCTTAGATAAAGTAGAATAAGAATTGTTACATATGTATTATTAAGGTCACATAAGATATTTGTTGTTACCCTGGTTATTGCTGTTTCAATGTGTTCGGTACATAGTTCTAATAATTTGTTAGTTAGAATATTATCAATACCATATATAATGATATAAAAAAACGTTGATAAACCCTTCCAACCAGATATTGTATTAAAATAAATGTTTATAGTCGTAATAGCAAAGATCAAACTTTATTATTTCAGAAAAACTGTTAAAACAAATTGAAATAGATGTATTGGTGTAGTTGAAATGTATTGGAAGTATACTTGCCTTCACTATAGTGTTGTTATATTCAACATTTAAAAAAAACCAAGTGTGATAATATCACATAATTTATAATTATAAGTTATTTAAATTGAAAAAAGTCAATTTAATGATTTATTAATCATGGAAAATCTAATATGCACCATATTTCAATGGAAGAATAGAAATAGTATTAAAAATGTAATAATTATACATAATAAAAATGATATTAAAAATAATAAAATTGTTCTGATAGCTATATTTACTTCTATAAGATAATTAGGTCAAGAAAACATAGCTTTCAGTGGTAAATAACATTCTGAGGGTCAATTCCTCAAACTATTAAATAGGACAACATTTAATTCTTAATTAGACGCATACATGGTTAAATATGGTAACTGAAAATACTAAGAAAATACATCTATTATGATGGAAAATTCGAAATTAGATTAATTAATTAATTGCACATGTACTCTTAAGAAATATTATTAAACACATAGAAGGCTGCTACAATACAATGTGTGACGGCACATATGATATTTCAGGTAATTGCAGTTTTATATAACGATTATAATTATTATAAATTAATAATTAATTATATTACATAACTTTTCATGAAACAAATAAGAAACGATATTTATTCGGCATGTCAAAGCAAACCTCTAAGTTACAGAAATATGAGTATGTTTATACGAAATAGCTAATATTAAAGCAGAAACTATAGCAAATATACATTGGATAACATTATACATTAATAATATGTTGTTTGATGCTAGAGAATTTATGAGGTAATATGATAGAGAAAGTAATATGTCAATAAGATACAATGGTATACAGGCTTTAATATTTCAGGAACAACTAATGGTATATTACACTCATTGCACATCTCATTGAGTAAACATAGTTGCTCAATATGTTAGCGAATCGAGTCTATTATATCTATATTAACTATAGTTAATGACATAGGATAATTGTACTATAATTCTATAAAATTTAAAAATACATAAACATCTTGTAAATTAAAGACATTATGTATAACCCACTATAAAATAAGAAAAGTCGCTATAAAAGATAAACTCGAATATTACAAAGAAATGCGTTCGTCTTTAGATGAAATTATACATAGAAATTATATTACCTCTGATGTATCTGATAAATTATGAATAAACTTGAAAGAAGCAATATAGGATCTAGGAATTATCCTATATCTAGGAAAATATAGAGAAATTATATATAAATGTGAAAATATTGTTGTAAGACCAACATGTTCAGTTGACGATGAAAGAAATGTTAGTAACCTGGATATTATAAAGAACTGGCTGAAAAATTCAATGAGACAAAACTGACTATTATAATGATATTTATTATAATATATTCAAAGTAACACTATGAATTTAACATTGTTGAATTGATGTCATCATTTGTAATGATAACAGAATGTAGAGAGAATATGTTATCGTGTTTTTCATCATGTATTAAATAATATGTACATATGATATAGACTAATTTATTTATATAATATCTAATAGTTTTTAATTAGTTATACATACAAATATATATATATATATATATATATATATATATATATATATATATATATATATATATATATATACATATAAATAGGATACCAAAACTACATATATTAATAATATATTATAAATTATTGGACCCCCCGGACCCCGGGGGCCTATATGCATGTATAATATACCTTCACATGCCCCTATATAGATGCTTTAGGTATTGAGACTGAGACTACATTGATGCATTGGGTAACCGAGACTGAGACTGCATTGGAGCTTTAGATTTTAGCATCATTTATGGGAGAGAAGGGTATTGTGGCCGATGCGGGTATTGTGGCCGATAACGATATTTCAAGAACCATTATAGTTATCAAAAAATGATATATACGAAAAATGTAGATAATTGAATTCCAAGAATGATAGTATACATAATTTTTTATTTATATCAATATTAATTATTGATTTTTGATTAGAGAAAAAAATCAAATAATCGTAATTGTTATCGAAAAAAACGTTTGTAGCTGATATAAGTAAAACTAAATGGGATAACGATTAATTATTTTTATATTTAATATAAAAGTGCGTGTGTATCTTGATATCTGATACAATGTATTTTATTTTCTAATTATAAAAATAGTAATTTGAATACATGACGCCATACTAGTGGCTATTTCGAAACTATCGACCATAATACCCGCACTAGTGTATTTTATCTCTATTTATACGGAAAATTTGCTTTTTAATAAAATAAAATGATTTGAATACAAATAATTATATGAGTAAATGTTGATAGCCATTTTTTAGAACAATATATTGTAATTGAATATACAACTTATTGGATCATAATATCCAATATTAATATGATATATTTTGTTTCTTGTAAGGTAATAAAAATATCGGCCATAATACCCTTCCCTCCCCTACATCACTAGTGTGTATACAAGATATATACATCCTTATACCATAACCTTACTCTTCATTCATACCATACACCTACTTCACATACCCTTCACATACCATTAAATGAAGGGCCTTAATGCATATATATATATATATATATATATATATATATGGTATACCCGTAAGATATTCATATACAATACATTACATTACATATATATATATGGTAAACCAATAGTATATAACTTAATCATCTACAATTTTTAACTTAAACATGAAGGGTATGTGTTCCGAAATTGTGAAAAAAATTAGGTTTCAAATTTTCTTTTATATAAATTTTTAAATATTAAATATTATCTTTAATTTGATATGATGATGATGATGATGATATTGAGTTTATTAGCACTAAAATAGGGTCATGTAGACCCCTTCGCTCGTGTGGGAAGAAAATAATAATAAAATAATAGTAATACGATAATAATTTGATAATAATATACATTCAATATACAACGGAAAAACAATAATAAACAATATAAAGGACTATTATATACTACAGTCTGCATTGATATGGTGTAGTTGTATATACTACAGACTGCATTGATATAGTATAGTGTTATATAATAATAAGATAATAATAATACAATAACGATTTAATAATGATATAAATTTAATATAACACGGATACAAATAATAAGTTGGATGATTTAATGATTATGGGTAGAGAGAAAAGAAGAAGTAAGATTTATAAATCTTTTGTGGGATCTAATAGAACGAATGGTAGGAGGGAGGGAATTCCATAGGGTTGGACCGGAATTTTTAAAAGCTCTAGAATTTAGGGAAGTTTTACTAGAGTTCTGGGAGATAAGTAGAGGAGCATTTTGGTAACGAAGAGAAGATAATATAGTACGTTTTTTAATTAGATCAGAGATATAGCTAGGGGTAAAAGAATATATTGATTTATGGATTATAGATAGTATACGTAATTTACACCTGAGGGAGAAGGGTAGCCACATACGAGATGATTGATGAGATGTTGTAGTAGAGTGATCCAGTCGAGTTAAACAGTAAGTAGTACGTATTGAGGAACGGATAATCCGATTAAGTGGAGCAGTAGCTTTAGCAGGAAGTAAATTAAGTAGGGAAGAACAGTAGTCAATACGTGAAAGTACAAGAGCATTAATTAGAGTTTTAGTAAGGTTTCTGGAAAGTGATGTCCGTATTTTTTTAATTCTGAAGAGATGAAAGTTGGATGATTTTGTAATGGATGATATGTGATTCTTAAATGATAATTTGTCATCAAATACTAATCCTAGGTTTTTGGAGGAATGAGAAGGAGAAATAATCATGTTATTTAGAGTAAAGTTTGGAAAGGAAGTTTCAGAAGTAGATATGTTAAGTACAGTAGTCTTAGAGGAATTAATTAGTAGTTTATTGGAGAGGAGCCATAATCTTATGGAGTTAGCACACTCGATTAATTCAGAGTTAATGGTATTATGAGAATTTATAGGGAAAAAGGTAAACAGTTGGATATCATCAGCAAAAATATGGTAGTGGATATTTGGAAATTTCTTAATTAGATCAGCAATAGGGCGGATATAAATAGAAAAGAGGGATGGACCTAGAACAGATCCTTGGGGAATACCGTGGTTAAGAGGAGAAAGAGGCGAGTAAGATTTGTCAATCATAATAGAGATATTCCTGTTAGTGAGATATGAAGTAAACCATTTTAATGCTAAGCCAGATATACCCATTAAAGTAAGTCGCGAGATTAATATGTTATGGTCCAGGGTATCAAAAGCAGATGATAGATCAAGTAGGATTAGCTGGCAACACGTGTTGCTATTTAAGGTAGATAATATAGTGTCAGTAATACGTAGGAGAGCTGTTTCGGTTGAATGACCCTTACGAAAAGCGCTTTGAAACGGGTCGAAAAGATTATTTTTATTTACATGGGCTATGAGTTGTTTGGAAACAATTCTTTCTAATATTTTACTTAATAAGGGTAGGTGGGAGATCGGGCGATAATTGCTAAATGAGTTTGGGTCTAAGTTTTGTTTTTTTAGAATAGGGGATATTATGGCAGTCTTGAGACAGGGTGAAACTTGGCCAGAGTTTAGTGAGTTCGCAATAATATCCAAGAAGATAGGAGAAAATAAGGGTGAAAGTTTGTGATATAATGATAAGGGTAGGGGATCAGTGGGGGAGGTACAGTGAGATTTCATGAGTAGGTCATTTACTTCATACAGTGAAGGAATAGTGAATGTACTTAATGAGTCAATATGATGGGTAATATATATGGTAGGATTGAGTATGGGTTGAGTAGATGCGCAAATAATATTATTAATGCTTGCAATTTTATGGTTAAAGAATTTTTCAAAAAGAGAACACAGTTGAAAATTTGACGTGTTAGGTAAAATGGGGAGGATTTTTTCATCTGGAGGAGAGAGAATTTTATTTGCTATTTTAAATAATTTGCGAGGATTGGAGGATATCAATGCTATCTTTTTGTTATAATAGATAGATTTTGAACGAGATATAGTAGATTTGTAATTTTTTCTAGCTAGTGATAGTGCTAATTTAGTTTCAGTTGAAGGATTTTTAAGAAATTTCTTCTCAAATTTTCGAACACTCTTCTTGAAGATGAAAAGTTCGTGGGAGAACCAGGGAGAAAAAGGGCGGTCGGTAATTAATGTAGTTTTTGTAGGTGCATGTATATTGATAATATTTAGGAGAGTGGAGTTTAGGAGTACCGGACAGAGGGAAGTTGAAGAAGAGATCTCAGTTTTGATATTGTTTACAAATCTTGGTAGGTCGATAGACTTAAAATCTCTATATGTAATACGTTTTCGTTTAATATTTGTGAATTTTAGATTTATAGAGAATTCAATAATAAAATGATCAGTTAGTAGTTCAATTTGTTGAAAGGAGTTAGGGTTTATACATCTAATAAGAGGACTGGATAGGGGTGTAAATATCATATCAAGTGTATTGCCACTAGAATGGGTAGGAAATGATATATGTTGGCACAAGGAAAGAGACTCAGTTAGGAGTTTAAAGTCACCATGGGGATAGATGGGAGAATTATAGTGATAGTTTAAGTCACCAAGAACTATTGGTAGATAGGATGAAGATGAAGGAAGTTTATGGATAAAATCATGAAATTCATCAAAGAATAAACTGGTTTCAGGTTTTGGGGGACGATAGATAACGGTAAGATGTAGAGTTAAGTTAGGAAGCTTGAGGGTCAGCGAAATACAATCACTATATGAAAAGGGGGGGAATGAAATGGATGGAGATAGGTAAAAATCATTACGTATCATAAATCCTACCCCACCACCACGGCCCATTTGTCGTGGAGCGAGATAGAGTGTATATCCAAAGTCCAAGATGGAGGCAAATATATCAGAGTCATTATTAGAAATCCAGGTCTCAGTCAATGCGATTATAATAAATTTTTGTAATTTAAGGTATGGGAACAGAAGGGATATATTTGATCTCAAGGAGCGAATATTGATCAAGGCTATATTAGAGGATAGTCAGGCTTGAGAGGAAGAATTATTTATAAATGATTTCTTATAGTGATCAAAAGAATCAAACCATTTTGTTAGATCAGATTCAGGGATGAGAAAAGGGGGATATGAAAGAGGATTTTTTTTATCCCTAAGTTCAAATGTTTGGGAACGATTATTAAAAAATACTTTATACAAAATGGGCGTGAGTTTTTGTTTTAGGGCATGATATAGTACCTTACCAAGAAGTCTAGTAGAGTCAGGTAAATAATGACGAATAAATATATGCTTAAAATTACTATGTGGTGAGATTTTTAGAAGGGAGGAGAAACATATATCACGAGCAGAAATATTAGTGAAACGTAATATAGCAGTACTGGTAAGAAATGAGGCAGAAGTAATATAAGAATGTGGAAGTTTTATATAGTCAATTAATGATACTATGAAATTATAGTTAACTTCATAAGGAAGAAGGTGTTCAAGTACTAGTATGAGGGACTTATCTATGGAGCGTATGGATGAAGACTTTGAGGAAGTTGAACTAGATAATAAAGGGGTTGGTGTGTGATTTGAGGAAAATTTTAAGTCCATTAGCTTTGGAATGTTTCTAGAAGTATTATCATTGGGCTGGGTATTAGCATTATGCTTGGGCTGGATATTAATAGTCGTAGTAGAAGAATATATATCAGATGTTATATTTGGCGTTACCTTGGAACAAGTATTATGTATAGATTTGTCAGTTAAAGTAGAAGGTGAATATGGCATAGTAATGGGTGGAGTAGTTGTATGATTAGTCGAAGGAAACTTATTTAAGGCTAGGCATGAGGAACATGAGAAGATGAAGTTAGGTGAATTAAATATAGCAATAGCATAAGCGGGAGGGGGGTTTTTAGAATGAAACCAGGATTTAGAAATAATAGCTGCGGGGTATAAACAATTATAATGTAAAATAGATGGACATGTTTTACATTTGAGATAATATTCGCATGCGGGAAGGTTACAATGTGAACAATTTGAGGACATGGTATACTTGAGATTGTGGGATTAAATTGAATGAAATAGATAATAATAAATATAATAATAAATGTATAAAAACTGGTCGTAACAGGGATATTTTTGAAGAAGTTTGGTATTCAGTCCGTTTTGCTATAAGACGAGTTGACTTGACAAGCACCGGTTGACTTTAGTAGGCTCCTGGTATGCTTGGTGGCAGCCGGGCAATGATGGTCCGATTGTCTGAGATGTAAGGCAGTGTATCGTCCGAGGTAGAATTGACGGATCTGTATGTAAGTAAATACAGCAGTAGACTATCTAGGTGTAAGTTGGTAGCTAACCTCAAATGAAGGTTGGTAGATCCGACTACCAAAAGCAAATTCCCAAGGGAGATCCACGGGAGAATATCAGTTATAATATTATTATAAACTACTAGTTAATTAATTTTATAAATAGTAAATAATGTAGCTAAGTATGAATATACATAAACAGTATGTAATATATATTTGAATTTAATTAATTTATCGAATTTATAATTCTATTATCTTTGTGATTATTATTTATTTTTTATGATTTTTATTTTGTTATAATAAAATGTAAACAAATACTAAATATAATTATATCTAAATAAGATATGATTATAATTTAAAGACAACTATTATGTATTTCAAATAAGTTGGATATTAATATTTAATATATATTAATATAATAGATAATATAAAAAATAAATGAATACGTACTTATCTTTATAATAATAATACAATTAAAAGATATTTAAAAGCTAAGCAGTTATTAACACAACTATATATTGGTTGCTATGTAAACAAAGTGTAATTAAAGTAGAATTAATGTACAATTGTAATTAAAGTACAATTAATTTTTTTACGTAAAATATAACTAAAAATTTAAAAATTTAGAAGTATGTCATTTAAATAAATTATAATAATTCAAAAAAAATAATTAAATGTATTAATAATCATAATGTAATGAATATAATATTATTTAAAACATTTTAAAAGCTAAAATAAAGAATATTATATATATATATATATATATTTACATTTAAATAATAAATTGTCAATATTAATAATTATGTTCAATATTTATAATAACATAATGTTATAAGTTATCGTATGTTTATAAATTTCATACATATTTCATAATTAAATTGTAGATATATAGAATCAATTTACTCAGAAAAATTATGTTGACTAATTGTACTCATTCAAACACTATTAAGTCCTTCAATAAAGCTTTAAATGAATTACAATTTTCAGATAATTTAGAATATATATAAATACACAATATTTATATTTTTTTAATTTAATAATTAGTAAATTTTAAAATATTCATAATGTTCATGTTGTACCTTTATTTTCAAAATATTTATAATGTATTAGTTAAACATAATTGTATATTCAATATTTTCTTTTATATTCTATACCAAATGCAATTATTACAGATCTATATAATATATATATATATATATATATATATATATATATATATATAATTATGTTAAATAGTGTACACAATACGTATTGTATAAATAAATATATAGTTAATGCATTTTAGTAGACCACTATTTTTCGTATTAAATACATGTAAAAATCTATTTAGATAACATAGGTGGCACCTACCCTTAATGGTAAGAAACTTAGTACAATCAAAGATTGTTCTAAAGAAAATCTTCTGTTATCTTCAATTGCTTAGCAAAATCTGTTGTAATATGATATTACGTCATTACAGTGTATAACACGTGGTGTGTATGTAATAAGTATACATCGATATGAATTATTACAGGCAATATTAATTGTTGACATCCGTGTTATTGTATTCGAATGTGTACGCTCGAATCGAAATACAACAAAGGAAATACATAATTAAATTTAATGTAATTGAAAGTTTATTTAAACACTTAAATAAATCATAAATGATTTCTCAGAAGTGTATATATATATAGAATAAAAATAATAAAAGTAAGTAAAACAATAAATACCATTAATAATAATAAAAGAAAATAGAATAAACCGTAAGGAAATTAATAAATAAAATGAGTATGACAAACAATATTAGTATTACAGATTGCCACCTGATATCAATTGTTGTATATATTTCTTTAATGTTGTATACGATTTTATAGATCTAATATAGTGTGGGAGTGAATTCCATAGCTTAGGACCAATATAACTCAGTGCCCGAGTATTCATTTTTGAGGTACGAAGAATAGGGGTAGATAGAAGATGAGATGCATGGTTAGGTTACTAAAATATGGAAGGGATCTTTGTACTAGATAAACAGAAATATAGGAGGGACAATTCGAAGAGTATATTGAGGAATGAACAATATATATATATATATTGTATACTATACTATACTATACTATAGTATGCGATAATCAGAGCGTTTGTTAAATTGGAACCATGGATGTAATTGTTGCTATGAGGAAATAGAGGAATGGTCTCGAATATATAGGTTATAAGTTTTACGGATTTATAAACGAATAACTCTATTTAGGGAAGATAATGGAAGATTGATGAGGAGTGAGGAACCGTAATCTTAAGAGAACAGGGGAATTAACTAGTGTTTTAGTAAGATATACAGTAATTTATTTTTCTAATTAATTATAATTATATATATATGATGATGATGATAATGATATAAGTTTTAGTAAGCACTACAATAGGGTTATGTAGACTCATTCGATCGTGCGGGAAGAAAATAATAATAAGATAATAGTAATATGATATCAATTAAATAATAATATAGGTACTACATTGAATATAATACGGACAAAAATAATAAGTGTTATATATTACAGTCTGCATTGGTATAGTGGACTGTTATATACTACAGACTGCATTGAAATAGATGAGTGTTAAATAATAATAAGATAATAATAATACGATAACAATTTAATAATAATATACGTTGAATATTACACAGACAAAAATAACAAGTTGGATGATTTAAAGATTAGAGGTAGAGAGGAAAGAAGAAGTAAGATTTATAAATCTTTTGTGGTATCTACTATATTATATAGATTCTATAGAATGAATGATAGAAGGGAGGGAATTCCATAGGGTGGGACCGGAATTTTTAAAAGCTCTTGAATTTAGGGAAGTTTTACTATAGTTCTGGGGGATAAGTAGAGGAGAATTTTGGTAACGAAGATAAGGTAATATTGTACGTTTTTAATTATATCAGAGATATAGCTAGGTGTGAAAGAATATATTGATTTATGGATTATAGATAGTATACGTAATTTACACCTGATGGAGAAGGGTAGCCACATACGAGATGATTGATGAGATGTTGTAGTAGAGTGATCCAATCGAGTTAAACAGTAAGTAGTATATATTGAGTAACGGATAATCCGATTTAGAGGAGCAGTCTCTTTAGCAGGAAGTAAATTCAGTAGAGAAGAACAGTATTCAAGTCGGGAAAGTACAATAGCATTTATTAGTGTTTTAGTAAGATTACTGAAAAGTGATGTCCGTATTTTTTTAATTCTGAAGAGATGAAAGTTGGAAGATTTTGAAAGTGATGATATGTGATTCTTAAATGATAAGTTGTCATAAAATATTAATCCTAAGTTTTTGGAGGAATAGGAATGATAAATAATCATGTTATTTAGAGTAAAGTTTGGAAAGGAAGTTTCAGAAGTAGATATGTTAATTACAGTAGTCTTAGGAATTTATAAGTAGTTTATTGGAGAGTAGCCATAATATTATGCAGTTAGCACACTCGATTAATTTAGAGTTGATTTTATTATGAGAATGTATAGTGAAAAAGGTAAAAAGTTGAATATCATCAGCAAACATATGGTAGTGTATATATACACTACCATATATATTAAAATATATTTGGAAAGTATATATATATATATAATGAGTATACCTTTTAATAGCATAATGGTAGTATACTACCTATAGGGGAAAGTAACCGAATATGGACAGTGCCCGAATACGCACACTCTCGGTATCTCAGAAACCATAAATCCTACAAACAAATGTTTGATGAATATAATATTCATAATTATATAAATAGTCAAAATAAGTATTTTTTATATTTTAATTATTAAAAATAGGGCTTATAATTCAATATATATATTTCAATAAACTGATTTTTATATTACTTTTTTAAATTTATGAAAAAAATTTCAACGTAAAACATTCTCAAGAATATACAAATGTATCGATATAAAACATATCAATATATTATGATAATCTAAAATATTTTAAACATAATATATATGTGTATACACATAATTGCTATATTTGTTTTGAAATATTAATTACGTTATAAGCATATATCTAGAGGTAATATACGTCGCTAATACGGACATACTATAACCAATTAGCGCACAGCGTGAACTATTCTGATTTTCATAAAATTCGCGTGCGTTATAATATTAATACCTCCAATCAAGTTAAATCTAAAAATGTTATTATTTAGATACTTAAATTATATTATTAATTAATAAAATAATAAAAATTAATAAATTAATTGCTAATTAAAATATATTAAATTATTCATAAAATTAATTATAAATAATGTAATTGTAATGTATCTCATTGGTTCATCAATAATATATAGTGTATCTAGTGGTATATAGAGTGTCCATATTATAACACAGGGTGTCCTTATTCGGAGATGGGTACCGAATAAGGACACCCCCGTTATCTATAGAATAAAAATATTAAATAAAATTTTAAAACCACAATAATATCTATAAATATATAGGGGAAAGTCCCCGATTACCGACTCCTCCTAATACCGACCCTCTATCGTATCTCAGTAACTATAAGAGATATCAAAAAATAATATATACACGAACTGTTAGTAATTTAATGATAAATATGAATAAGTATTTTGTTTTAAAAAATATTTAATCCTACAATTGTTATTTGATAAAATGTAATATTCTGTTTTTACTTTTTAAATATTTGAATAATAACTTTTTTTAATTCATTGTAAATACTTTATTATTTAAAAGAAAACTTAATAGGACTGGGTTAAATATACTGAGCATAATATTGTAGATCAATAAAATGTTTATAACTATTATAAAAATAATTTAATTTGAATAACTATTAACCAATATATCTTAATTATAGCAACCCATATGATTGTCCTATTACTGACCCCCTAAATTACCCTAATACCGACCCCATGTGATTTATAATATCCAATCGAAATAGATCCGTATTTTACTTTAAAATATATGTCGTAAGTTGTTTGTGTATCATATATATAGATTTAGGATTCATGATTACTGTTGATTATATACATACTGATTAATAAATAAATATTAAATAATAATATACACTATTTTAATATAATTACTATAAAGTTTAAATTTAAATTTAATATTTCTATTAAAACATAAATTCAATACAAAATAAATTGCGTGAATGTTATAATTAATTATATTTATGTATATCTACTATTTTTATTGGATATTATAATACACAAATTATTTATATCACGATTATTTTAGGGGGTCGGTAATAGGAGAAGTGGGTCGGTATTAGGTACATGTATCCGATTACCGACCTCCCTGTTTATTCTTATAAATATAATTATATCAACAATTTAAAATTGCCACATTAACCATTGCCATAATATTACCCTAATTGTAAAATTAAAAATAAATATATTTAATATTGAATAAGTTATTACAAATAATCATTTAGGGGTCGGTAATCGGAGACTTTCCCCTAATATTTTAATTTTAAGATATTTTAATTTTTGAATACAAAATTTAATCATAAATGTTAAGACCATTTATTGTAAAAGTGTCCGTATTAGGTTACTTTCCCTTAGTTATAGCTCGTTTACAAGCACATTATATTATTAAAATTGTTTATTGACTCAATAAAATGTAGGCATATTTTGTAGGCTTCATAAATGAAACGAAAGGTTAATAAATGAAACACGAAACTAATATTATTATAAACTATATTTTAATGAACCTATATAACTGTTTGTAATAGAATACATATATTATCATCGACATAATATATTCTATAATCATGACTATAGTCATGTGACATCAACTATTAATAGGTATGCATAACGTATACTATAGTATACTATATATAAATATATATATATATATATATATATATATATTTATATATATATATATATATATATATATATAAATATATATATATATATATATATATATATATATATATCTATATGACTTAGGTCAATTAACAACAAAATGCAAACCTATATATATAGATATATACCTACATAAATTAATTTAACTCACGGTTAGATGATTTATGATAAATAGGTAATTATCATAAATGTATGCATATAAAAGTAGGTCGATAATTTAAAACCTATCGATAATTTATTAATAACTGCAGGTCATTAAGTGGAGATGGAGGGCATTGTGCGTCATCGGCACTTTAAGATTAGATATGAGTCATATGACATATTTCTATTAAATAATATTCTGTTTTTTAATTTAATTTATAATACATATAATTAGTATATATATATATATATTATTAGATGTGTCTTTATTAATAAATATAATAACAAACGCAAATTATGAACAAATAATACTTATTGGTTATATAATTAAACGGATGCCCCCATATATTATGAGAAATTAGGGTGTGCTTGCAAGTAATTCTCAAATGTTACCAAACTATAAATCTATAAAATCTATGACTTTAATGGGTGATATCACTAATTTTAGAATTATATTAAAATATTATTGGGACTAAAGTTCTCAAATGTTCTAAAAAAATTCTTAATATAATTATTGAGAACCAAAGTTCCCAAAAGTTTCCAAAATATTCTCAATATAAAATAGTATTGGAACTAAAGTTCTCAAAAGTTCTAAAACTATGTCCATTATAATTATTGAGAACCGAAGTTCCAAAAAGTTCTCAAAAGTTCTAAAATTTCTAAAAAGTTCTGAATAAATTGTTTGTTGGGAATTATAGAAAATATAAATACTTTTTTACGTTGTAAAATATAATTAGATCTATAATGTTAAATTTTAATATTTTAAATATATAAATTTGTAACGACTGAGATATTGTACTTAAAAAATTTCATAAAGTTAGAGTTATAACGGAAAAATTAGTTTTTGATTATATTACAAAATATATACTTATATGAATTAGAAATATATATATATTAATTAACATTTCGTAAATTAATTTTATATATATATTAATTCGTAAATTAATTATTTTATTATTGGAATTATATTTGAGGTGTCAGTACTAGATTACTTTCTCATAGGTGTTCCCTACTTAATAAGTTTGTTTTAATTGTATTTTTAACTTTCTATGCAACATGATAGCAAGTCACTTTTTAAGTTAGCAAATAGCATACTTGGTAGAAGACAAAAATAGCCATATCCTGACTTTACTAATGATGAATTACCTAATTTATTTAATTCATTTTTCAATGATAAAATCACCAATATTATTTCGTCATTACCCAAACCTATATCTATAGCTCTACCATTCTCTACAACTAATACACTAACTTCATTTTTTCTACCTTCTAATGATCAACTAATTTGTTTACTTACAAATTCTTGCAGCTCTTATTCTCTTGAGCCAATTCCTTTAAAATTACTAAATGATATAGCTCGAGCTAATGATCCTTATATAATATCAAATATATCTCATATCATCCATGAATCACTTATTTATGGTACTGTCCCCCTCATTTTCAAACATTCTCTTATCACTCCTATCATTAAAAAACCTTCTCTTGACCCCTCATCCTTTAATAATTATAGACCTATTTCCAATCTTTCAATACTTTCTAAAACCTTAGAAAGAGTCGTTTCAAAACAACTATCTTTTTTCCTGACTACTAATAATATACGTTGTACTTTCCAAAGTGCTTATGTAGTCCACTCATACGCTGATGATATACAACTTAACGTAAAATGCACTTCTGATATCAATTTTGCTCCCAATCTTATGTCTAACTGTATTAAATCTATACATACTTGGCTTTCAAATAACTCTCTATCACTGAATCCCAATAAAACAGAAACTATATTTATTCACCTCCCTTCTCCCAGACGCCCATTAACAGTCCCACCATTTATCATGGTTAACAATCATAATATCTTATATTCTGATAATGTTAAATATCTTGGTGTTTATTTCGACAGTTCTTTATATTTTCATCGCCACATCTCAAATCTTCTTCGCTCTATAAACTTTCATCTTCACTATTTCCGTCTAATCCGTAACTCCATCTCCCTAAGTGTTTCTATAACTCTCGCCTCATCTTTCATATTACCGCTTTTCGATTACTGCAATATTCTCCTTTTCTCCTTACCTGGCTATCAAATTAAAA
The DNA here is from genome assembly GCA_964019155.1 of Osedax fenrisi. NCBI lineage: Eukaryota > Metazoa > Annelida > Polychaeta > Sabellida > Siboglinidae > Osedax > Osedax fenrisi. The sequence goes on from OZ025241.1 coordinate 15,103,981, forward strand.
AATTACAAATACTACAGAATGCGTTAGTACGATCAATTTTTAAAATTGATCGCTTTTCCCAAATACATATTTCCCCATATTTACATAGATTGCATTGGCTACCAATACAATTTAGAATAATATTTAAAGTTCTTCTATTAACTCTCTTCACCACAACCGACCTGAATATATATCTTCCTTAATCTCTATTCCTACTCACACTATCTCTCTCCGTTCAACTACTTCTTACCTTCTACATCTACCCTCTAAGCTTAATCTACATACCACTAATATTCGTGCATGGCACATATCGGCCCCTTATCTATAGAATAAACTACCACACAATCTACGCTCCACTCAATCCACCACCTCTTTTAAATCTCTATTAAAAACAAATCTATTTACTATTGCATTTCCCTGATCATTTTTTGTATCACTATTTATCAATATCTACAATTTTATTTACAATTTATATTAATGTTGAGTACTTTCTGTATTCCTATTTATATTATTATTAGTTTATTATTTTCGTTTGTGTTCCGTTATATTGTTTTTTGTTTTTATTTTAGACGCTTGATTGCTATGGCACAAAGAGTCTTTAAAATAAATTGAATTGAATTGAATTAATTAAAGGTTATATAGTGTAACTAAATATTAAGATATTACGAATCATCTGTTCAACTAATTAGTTAGAAATGACTAGTAGGTATATTCCTATATTCTTTGGATACAATGATAATAAGTGCTATTAAATATATAATTATAATTATAATTGGGAAACAAGATGTTTGTAATTTCCTTAATATTATGAGAGTGTATACATATAAATATATTATCAATATTAGTATATATGTATATACTATAGGAGAATGTATTCATATTTTATTTGAAATTTTATTATAAACTTCCAAAAATTATTGTGATCATTAATTAAATTAAATATTATTGTATTTGATTATTTATTTTTACAATTGAATTTACCATTTTGAAATTCGTAAAACATTGGAAAAAAACTATTATATTTCTCTGAATTACAAGCAATGTTATTATACCATTTAATATCAATGTATCGTAATACAAATTTGACTTTTTGTGATTCATGTATTCATTGAAATACCATCTAGTTTATATATATATATATTTTTTCTTTCATGTTTTACTATTCTTAATTTTATCGTTGTCATATTATTGTATTATTTTATTATTGGAGGGTACCCTTGTCGTGAGTATAGATTACAAGATAATCTCTGGTACTCTCCTTTGAGCAGAAATTGTATATACTGCATTATATTGTATTTCTACTCAATAAACCATATTCAATTCAAAATTCAATTTAATATATATAATATTATTATATATATTATATATATACCTATAGGTTATATAGTTTATATACCTAATAAATAACAAATTTGTCTCGATTTTTTTAATATTTTCAATAATTGTCTTTAATTATTAATTATTACATTATTAATTATTATCACAGAATCAATTGAGATTAAGTGTAGGGGATATTTCTTGAATAATGATATCATAACAATAACTAGTAATATATTAAGTTTACTTTTAATTAATAAAGTATTTACAATGATTTAAAAAAATGTATAAAAGGGGTATTATTCAAATATTTAAAAAGTAAAACTAGAATATTACATTTTATCAAATATAAATTGAAGAATTGAATATTTTTGTAAACATAATGCCCATTAAATAACTAATATTTATATATATATATATATACTTTTTGTTATATTTGTTGTAGTTAGGTATATATATATATATATATATACCTATAACTATCCGTAGGTATTGATACTGAGATACAAGAGGATGTCGTTATTTGGAAGGGTCTATAATTGAATACTTTTCCCCTAGTATTATTGTATAAGCGGCAGCACTATATAAACATAGGATGTAGGTCGTTATATATCGGATATGTTAGTCAAAACCCCATAATCTATGACAAATTATAGAAAAGTAGTGGTCATTTGAACCAATTGGTTATTAATAACTACAAAAACATATACTTTATAAAGTTGATATATATAGTTATTTATATATAGGTAAGGGGTATCCTATTACAACTTTCCAGAAATAATTTTTAAAGTAATTTAAAAGAAAAAAACTTTAGATCTCTATGTAAAAACCTATCCCTAAATAAAAGTAGTAATTTTATTATTAAAAGTAGTAATTCCCTGGTATTACTGGTAACAATAATATTAAATATTATATTTAATATTCTATTAAAATATAGGATTTATTAAATTAATGTAAGTTATAATTAACAATTATTAAAATTGTAAAAAGAATGTTGTATACAGGTAGACCTATAGTTAGATATGTTCACGAACTAACTATGTTAACTATATTGATTAACTATGATTTGAATATGAACCTATATATATATATATATATATATATAGGTATAGTAGTGGAAAGTAACCTAATACGGACAGTGCCCGAAAACGGAATATCTCTGTATCTAAGAAACCATAAATCCTACAAAAAAATGTGTATTGAATAAAATATTCATAATTATATAATAGTCTAAAAAAGTATGTTTTATTTTTTAATAATTTAAAATATTGCTGATATATCCAATAAACTGATTTTTTTATTACGTTTTTAAATTTATGAAAAAAAATTTCAACTTAAAACCTTCTCAAGGATATACATATGTATCGATGTAAAATATAACACTATATTATTATAAAATAAATCATTCTAAAATTATATTTATAAATTCTATATTTGTTATCAAATATTCATTAAGTTATAAGCATGTATCTATAGGTCATATAAGTCCCTAATACGGACACTCTAGATGTCTTAATACGGACACCCTATAACTAATCAGCGCGCGGCGTATGAACAATTCTGATATTCATAAAAATCGCGTGTGTTATAATAATACCACCAATAAAACTAAATCTAAAATTGTATTATTTAGATACTTAAATTGTATTATTAATTAAAAAATAATAAAAATAAATAAATTATTAACTAATTAAATTAGAATACATGTATCAGAAAAATTACAATTACATTATTTATAATTAATTTTATGCATACAATGCATACAATTAATTATAAATAATGTTATTGTAATTTGTCTGATTAATTCATCAATAATATAAAGTGTATCTAGTGGTAGGTTAATCTACCTATATACTATATAGGGCAGTGATTCCCAACCTTTTTTTCAAATTGCCCACTTTTATATAACAAACAAAATTTCGCCCCCCCACCCTATTATAATTAATAATACATTATTTATAATGTATACATTATATATAAGCTAAATAGTATAAACAGAATTTATTGTAATAATAATATGATATAAATATTAATGTGATCCTTGTGGTTGATGATATGTTAACATTTCTTCTATGTCTGGTTCAATATTTGTTAAGTATAATATCAAATCTCCTCTATTTATTATTTTTAAATGGTTTCTTAATTGTGTTACTATATTCTTAACAGCGCTAAAACCTGTAAGTACATAATATTATAATATATTCTTAAAGATAAATATTTCAATAAACCTCTTTCTACCAAATATGACGTAGGAAATGCCACCAAATAGGTACCTACAGCTTTATATATTTCAAATTTCTGGATAAATAATTCCATACTTTACCCAAAATGAAACATAACCAATAGCTTTAAATTCTTCTTTATATTCATCATTACATTGAATTTCTATTATATTATCTTGTATAATTAGAGGAAAATCTGTAATATCAGAATCTCTAGGTGAAAGTAATAATGGTGGTAGGTGTCAAGCTTAATTAAATCTTGGAATCGTGTATTCATATTCTTTATTAGCAAGTTAAGGTGTGAAATTTATTCCAGTTTATCATGTTCGTTGATATATTGTTCATTATTCATGTCTTGTAATCGGGGACAATTGAGCAATTCATTTCTTCTTAGTTGTTGTTTATAGATTTCAACCTTTTTTATAAATGTACACATAATACACTTTACCCAACCCAACCCAACCCAACATCGATTGTCTAAACATGTTCCAAAATTGAAGAATACAATTTATGAAACCTTGCTAGACAGTTTCCTTTTGACAGCCATCTGACTTCAGTGTGCAATATAAGATGATTATATGTCTCATCATTGTCATCACATACTTTTGAAAACATTCTCTCTGACAAGCTACTACGTTTTATTTTATTTACTGTTCTTATTATTATGTTTGAAGAGTGGTTTAATTTAACGCTCAACTCTTTAGCTACACAATATTGTCATTGCACCTACATAATGGATTGAGAATAGTGAAGGGTTATCTTTGTTCACACTCTACACTCCACTAGATTTTCCTATCATCGAAGGTGCTCCATCTGTAGCTATAGCTACCAAATGTTCTAGTGAAATACTTTTTAATTCAAAATAATTCTTAATTTCTTCATAAACAGTAAGTCCTTTATAATTATTAATTAGATTGGAAAATAATAAATCTTCCTTCATCTCTCCATTTTAAATAAACCGAACATAATATAATAATAATGACTCCGAATTTCGCAATGTTGACTCATCAATTTGCATAGAGAATTGGTTTTCTTTAAATAGTAATATAATTTATTTTCAATATTGTCACTCATTTCATCAATTACATTTATAGTATTACTTAAATGAATATAATTAATCAATAAGCATTTTCATTTAATTCTGCTGCAATTTCTTTTATTACAGCTTTTATTAAATGTTCACCTATAGTATGAGGTTTTCCCGTTTTTTCTATCAACTTTGCAATTTGATAGGATAATTTTAATTCAGTATTATTGGTATTTGTAACTTTTGAAAAACAATTATTTATTGTATTTCTTTGAAATAAAATATTTTTCAACAGTTCAAAATATTCTATAGGTTTACTAGCCTTATTAGGATGCGCTTTACTGAAATGGCCAATTAATCAGGATTCATAGCCTCATTGCTAAACTATTTATTAATAAAATAAGACAATACGGTTTAGTTTTGTTCAAAATAGATTCACAGAATCCAAATTTCAAATATTCCACAGAATACTGACGGCACTTCTTCTTGTTAGGCATACTTATTATATAAAATATCTATAATTGGTTATTGTATTATTATATGGGGATCTGCGAAGTAGCAACAAAAATAGAAAACTAAAAAATATGTGACGGGTGAACGTGAGAACTAAAGTAGGATATATGAATGCAAGAGTTATTGTGAATTAGTATTATTAGTATTATTTTGTTGCTAATTCATATACAATCCGTATTATATTATATTATTAATATTTCAAACTAACCAAACAATCTATACATTTTTGTGTATAATTAACTTATCATATGCAATTATTTAACTCAAAAGAAATGATATGGCGAAAAAATATGTGGCGGGCGGCGTATGCTTCTCAGAAATTAAATTTCAATGAACGTGAGAACTAAAGTGGGAAATGTGAATGCATGTTATTGTAAATTAATAGTATTATATAATATAGTAATCATTAGTATTATATTATATATGACCTAGTTTTAAATTTTGCACACTGAACAGATCTATTAGTAATAATTTATTACACATCTATACATGTGTAATTCAATAAAAAACAATATATATATATATACACAAATCTTCACAAATTGCCCCCCAAACGCCCCCCTCCTTGAAATCGCCCCCTTACCGCCCCCCGGGGGGCGGTAGGGACCCCGTTGGGAAACACTGATATAGGGTGTCCTTATTCGGACATAGGTACCGAATACGGACAAACCCGTTATCTATGGAATTAAAATATTAAATAAAATTTTAAAATCAAAATAATATCTTTAATCATATAATATTAATATATTATAATTTTTGAATAATAATAATGAGTCATAAAATGTTAAGATCATGTATTGTTAAAGTGTCCGTATTAGGTTACTTTCCCCTATAACGTATTTAGTACATATATGTCAACATATAATAGGTATATCATATACCGTATATTGGTATTAGGTAATAGATAATAGTTAATGATAATGATTATATATTAACTATTATATATTACTTACTTATTATCTAATACATATATACCTATTATATGTTTTTATATATACCTACTATATAATTATGACCATGCAGAATGGCTTATAAGTAATAGGTACTATCAGGGAGTAGAATATCTCAGCTAAAGATAATATCCTCATAGTAGCAACATAATAGCATATATAATAGCCACTAATGTACACCTTGTGCTATTATGCTGCTATTATGTTGCCATTAAAAGTCTATTATGATATTATTATGTTGCTATTAATTTCAAAAGTATATTATGTTGCTATTATGAGACTATTAATGTTAGATAGGACTTACTATATATATTATACGGATACGTATACGTATCTCCCTGGTAATATAAAGGTTAACAATAGGTTAAGTATATATGTATTGCATATATTGTATATGTCTATATTATATAGGTATATATATATATATATATATATATATATATATATATATATAAAGATGATATATAGGGGATATATAGGGATATATAGCTTACTATCAAAGATTTTTCTAAGGAATTTTGTTTGCATCGCATAATCTTTACTACTATAGCCATAGTAGTATCATAAATAGATTACATTGGTTTTCCTATATATAAATGCAAGTCATATAGTAGGATTAGTAATTTACTTATGTATATACAGTATATTAATATACAGTATATATACAGTATATTAAACATTTAGAATCTATTTAACTGAGAGTGCAAATTATACTCATCGATATAAATACAATAGATGACTTTATTTATATAAATGAGTCACTCATTTATTCACTCATTGAGTGCAGAGTAATGACTACACTTCGTTCAATTGTATAATAGGCGTTACTGCAGTCTATTCAATACATTAATATAGGCGTGGCCTAATATTTAGATTTCATAGACCTGTCAAAATAAACGTATCGATATAAACAATAATAATCAAGGTTGATTTTTAAAAATTAGGTAAGTTTTATCGATATACTTGGTTATTCTTATGATTGTGTTATATATTAGTCATTTGTATCACATTTAAATGGCATAAGTATTAGTAAAATATATATAAACTATCTAATAATGTTTAATTATCATTTTATAATATTTAATATACATTTTAATGTAAAAACATACTCATGCATATTACTATCACGTATTATATGAGTTGATTTATCATATAATCATTATAATAATGTTACTGTATTGGTTACATTATATAGTTATATGATATACATGTAATATAATATAGTTAATAATATATTTATATTTTATGTTATATGAATAAGTATACAATATCAATGTTGATATGTACAAATAATATCTTTCTATAATCCAATATCATATTGAATATGTTTTTTAAAAAATTTCCCAAAAAATAATTATTATTATAAACTATAATTATAAAATAATGATTATATTTATTTTAACGATGATATATACTTATATATTGAACATATACAAATAAATATAATACTCTATCTACTAATAGAATAATAATTACTATAATTTATAGAAAATAATATGTATGGAACTATTTAAATTTTAATATTATAAATTTATATTTTTGTATTCATAAATACTAATAAGCTATAATTATTTTAGGGATAGGGACTATATTACATATTTATTAACTTATAATTTTATTATAATAAATAATTAAATGTATACTTAATTAATACATATAAGTAAATTATAACATATTTAAATATAACATAATAAAGTTGTCCTATAATTGTCCTATAAGGTAGTCCTATTTCACTTAATGGAATGAAAAACGGAATTTATGGAAACCCTATTATAGGGTATTCACATCAATTCTGTTATAGGCATGCTACTGAAATGCTAGATTTAAACTATGCTGATAATTATTAAATTATAACACTAATTATATATTTAATCATTAAATTAATGATATATTATAACACAAAAAGAGTGTATAGCTTGATGCACACTGCATTAACAATATATGATTCATTATATTATATTATAATATAATATAGGGTAGGTACCTATATATAATGTATATAGTTATATATATATATATATATATATATATATATATATATATATATATATATATATATACACTATAGAATAGTATGCTTGTTAAAGTAGGCCTAATAATGTACACTATTCATTATATACATTGAATACAATAGTAGAGTTAGAACTATTAACACAATTCCTAATTATAACATAATGAATCATAATTGTATATATATTTACAAATAATATAGAGATAATTATAGTAGTAAAAGAGATTTGTATCTAGAATAAATAAATATATATATATATATATATATATAAATATATGTATAGTTGTAAAAAAAAAATATATATATATAATATAAATTATAAAATTAAATTTGATATTGTAATATAACATCAATCATGATTATCATGAACATGGTACATGATTATAAATATATGCACTACTTCCGTATACATGGCTATTGATTCTGAATAATTCAATATATACTCACATATACCTATATATATATATATATATATTATTGTATTTTATTATTCTCTTTACAATGAAAGGTATGAAAGATAAATATTGTGCATTATTATAATTATTCTTTACTCTATTTACAGCTATATAGCCTATATATAGTAACATATATTTAGGGTATAAAGCTATTTTATTTATGATACTATATTTATTATATATATATATAATTACCTATAATAAAGTATTTTTATTATATAAATATATATATATATATATATATAAATATTTCCTATAATAGCTATTATTTTATTTGTTTGTTTAGGTTTATTATTTATGTATTTATTATATCCATAAATGTATATTTGTATGTTATTAATACTAAACCAGTATTTACTATGAAACTATCTCTATATATGCATACACTCTATTATATCAAAACCCCATATACATCAACAAATAAGCCTAGATAAGGTACAACCTAATAGGTTATTCAGTGAATACTACAGGCATATAAAATGAGGTCAATTATCTATTCTAAAATAAAACCAGTAAATGAAGCAACATACATGCAGTAATATATTATTAATATATTATAGAGTCGTTATATCGTATAGATGGATACTGGTTACCTGTAGTATATGTTATTACACATACACCTGATGTTAGTGTGTTTTGAGTGTGGGTGTGGGTTTGTGTGTGTGTATGTGTATGTGTGTGTGTGTGTGTGTGTGTGTGTGTGTGTGTGTGTGTGTGTGTGTGTGTGTGTGTGTGTGTGTGTGTGTGTGTGTGTGTGTGTGTTTACCGAAGTGAACCTTTAGCATGTGTATAGTGATTTTAGAATGTCATTTCCTATAAATATATATTTTAATTATATAGTTATACATGTATACGAGATATCTTGAAATATATATAACGTTAGCAAGGACAATTGGATTATTAAAATATATATATATATGTATATCTTGCACGAATATATCTCTGCAAGATATACATATATATATATATTTTAATAATCCAATTGTCCTTGCTAACGTTATATATATTTCAAGATAGACATGAAAATAGTGTGTATGATGTAACTTACATAGCTGATTATATCATCTAGCATAACAGGGATTACTGACCTCCATGCATAATAGAATCATAGAGTGGTCAATTACCATAATTGCACACTTACTGATATATATATATATATATATATATATATATATATATATATATATACTTATGTGGTTGTGTGAATTAATTACCATGTAATTATATTATATTATTATTTAGAATATAAATATTACTGTATTCGATAAGAAATCAAACCCTAAAAATATACCAAAACAGTGTTTTGTGAACATATCTGATACCTACATTTTCTCTCATGAGTTAGTGTACTTTTCATACATATACATAGATACTTAACTCATAACTCTTCTTCTTCTTCACATACAAATCATTAAAATATTATATAATACTAGGTTATATAGTGATAATATATAATGTATATATATTAAAATATATTTGTCAATAAAATATATATTTGTATCCACTATATTTATAGTGTATGATATACATATATGTTCTTAAATATATAAATATTATTATTATTATCATATAAAAATATATAAGTACACATTAATTTAACATAGAATATATATATTACATATTTTATAATATTTCATCTATAAAATGATATTAATTCATATCTATATATATATATATATATATATGTATATTCATATAATGATGATCTATATAAATATATGATTCACCAGGATAACCTAGCAATCAGTATGATATCACATGGTAAGAAGATGAATAACATTCACACCTATACCTATAGAGAGTGGACATTAGATATGTTATGTAATGCAATATATAATATATTAATTATTATTATATGTATATATATATATATACATATGTATTTCTAAAATATTGTGAATTTAGTGTATGCCTTTTACTTGCTGAACTTAACTTTTACTAAAAACATTTTATTAAATATATATATGTATAATGGACAATATCAATATAGAGTATCCGATACTATATAATATATAAACACGCGTATATCACATACATATTTACATTACGTTATAAGGGGTCAACTGAAGGTGACCTGTGCAATACCTGTACGTAGGCAGATCCTTACTCGCTGCGGTAAACATAGTTGTACCGTAGATATGTTATTATAATGTTTCAGATTTACTCGTAACCTTAGCGAGTAGCCTTACATCTAGCATTACGACGTTATATATATAGCTCAGCGTTGTAAATATACATGTAATACCCATAGTAGTACGGTCACAGAACACCAGCTTTATTACTGCCTATACTAGGTTATACTATAACCGTAGTTATATAATAATCAAATGTATATGTATCTATTAATAATAAAAGTCATAAAATGTATACTACGGCATGTATTTATCAGTATCAAATTTACAGTATTAAAAGAAGGCATTTGTTTACGTTTTAGAAATTAATGACACAACTAATATGTTTAATGATAATGTAATTAATTTAAGCAAATGTATAGTCGAAAGTATAAATATTTACTAAAAAATAACATACATTATTGAAATAAACAATGATTAATACAAAATTAAAACAATTAAAATATTGTACAGTTTATGTTGATTCCTTTAAGGTGATATCCCATTACAACACATTCCGGAAGTATTGAAAGAAGTAGTTTAAGAACAAGCTTTAGTGTGAATACCTTTAGATTCCAGAAACTTTCCGTCAATAGCATAAATTCAATATGTTCTATTTTCTACTAATACCTTCCATAATACTGGTTTGAATATAAAGATATTACTTTATACATTATAATTCATTGTTAATTTTGATCTACAGGAATTCATTTAATAATAAACTAGCTGGCGAAACCTTTGTTTATAATTTTAACAAAAAAAATATATAGATTTATCATAAGGGTTAAAATATGGGGAGTTATTAAAAAAAGAAATAATTTAAAATTTTTCTTGAGATATGAGCTTATAAAGTTTTAATTTTGACACCAAGTTATTGCCATGCTTATGTTTATAATGCTTATTTGCGACACCTATAGTTACTTTTATACAAAGTAGTCATTTTAAAGATAATTATATAAATGTGAATAGTTTAATAAAATATTTGTTAGATAAAAATTACAAACAAAGGTTTCGCTGGTCCTTAAGTTGAACTATATGCTATATTTTAATTTCAATTGAAAAAGATAAATTTAGTATTACACGTAAAGCATTTGTTATTAGATTTAACGATAATATACTACGGTCAATACTGTTTGTGGACAGATAATATTATAGTATGAACAGCAGTGGCAACATCTGTGTAGCTAGAAATACTCCGGAAATGTGAAGTGGGAAGCCCCCTATATGAACTTCAGTGGCCGGCTATGCAACGCTTAGAATACTATATAAAAACTGATACAAATTACCATCATAGAATGTCCACATTTAGAGATGCTCTTGATAATCATCTATGTATAGATTGCTTGTTTCATCTGTGAATAAACTAAATATATCAGTTTAACATTTTATGTATATTTTGTACAGGAAATGTAAGTATGATATATATTCTAGGTTAATAATAAACTCGCTAATACCAGTTTCAAATTCTACATAAATGTTGTATAGGACATATAAGTATGACATGATTCTAGGCTAATAATTAACTCGCTAATAGAATCTAAATAGGTCATGTATATACAATTCTATAGAATTAAATAATATATCCAATAATTAGTTGTTAATTCATTATACACAGGTTGATACAGTGTATAATTAATTAATCATACATATTGAAATATAAGTATTTATAATCCTGTATCGGTATATAATGTGTATAAGGTAATATTTTATTATCAATATAGATTTATGAAACATGTTTTATTATAAATTATGCTAATCAATATATTATTATATAAATTAATTAACTATTTTTAAATTAAATCTATCAATCATTTTAGTAAATATTTTATATTGTAATATTAGTGATTGATTGATTTATTTTTTATTTAAGCAAATATATAGGAAAAATATTTTCTAATGATAACATACATTACTAAAATAAACAAAGAATATTACAAAATTAAATTATAAAGAATACGATTTACAGTTTCTGTTTTTTTGATCGAAAATGGATTTAAAATACATTGTTAATGGGTTAATAAGAGGTAAATGAGAATATTATGAAATATATTCGCAAATTTAAATAAATGTAATACTTCTTACCCTCTAAAAGTAATACATTATTAATTATATATTTGATTATTTAAATGATAAATACATATTACAAACAAAATATGTTAATAATGTTGATGATGATGATGATAATTTGGTTTATTGACACTTATCATGAGTTTGCACACCCATCATAGGTGTACATAACAATATAATATAGATAATAATTAACATACTAAATTAAAAAAACTGATAATATATAACAATTTATATAATAGCAATGATGCACTGGAAATTAAAATATGTGAATAGTAATAATATTACGTTGTTAATATTTAGACCTTTAGGTGTGTTATAGTAAATGTTTGAACGGATAAATATAATTGATGTTGTGAGATGGTTTCGAATATAAGGATGGAACAATATAGGTGAAAGCACATTTTCAATATTTAAGTGATGATAAATTAGGTCATATTAGGAAAATATCGTCATTGGAACATAGGAAGTTAGTGGACATCTTACTATTAGGGTAGGGCATTTATGTAGGGCAGTCATAATAACCAGGATAGATAGAATAGATTGATTTATATGATAGTGATAGCAGGTGCATTTTAGAGGATAACGATTTAGTTGGTGAGAGTCAGTATGGAATGATCAAAGAAATTAATAGAGAAAATAGTACGTACAGATGCACGAGTAAAGCGAATTAAGGGGATAATAAAGTGTTAGGAAGGTGATTGAATAGTGAGTTTTAGTAATCATTACCAGAAAGGACGAGCGAATTTAAGAGGATGTAGTAAGTGGGTGATAAGTCCTTCCTTACGCAACAGAATTCAAAGAGGTGAAAGTTTCCTGATTTAGATATATATAAACGATGTGAGAATTGAGGGTCAAGTTTGCGTCCAAAGTAACACCAAGATTTATGACATGAGGATGTAGTGATGACCACCAATGATCAAATGAGCAACAAATGATAGTTGGATGGGATAAAGAGGATGGCAGATGTTTATGAGTTAAAAAGAAGGATTTTCGAAAACAGCCTTTATCTATTAGTTGAAGCACAATTATATAATTGGGAGTTATTGTATAGTAGATTGGAGGAATGAGACAAGAAAGAGTAGATTTTAATGTTATAAGCTTATATGTGATAATGGACTTCTAAAACGTAAAGACGGTAAATTGGCCGATAATATAATGTATAGGGACGATATATATGGAGAATAGGAGAAGGCCAAGAATAGATCTCTGAGGAAACCCATAATGAAGAGGAATATGTTAGAATCTAACAGTTAGATGGAGAAGTTACAAATTGTCATGGATAAAAATCGATATAAGATATAGGAAGAGAAAATGTAGATACTATTTAAAAAAAAATCATCAGTTTTATTATAACAGACTAATCATCTCTATTCTTAAGATAAGGATGGAATGGTTATGGGAACTGAAAACACATACGAGCTCTAATAGTACAAGCTGGTAGGAGATTGATGGAAACACTTTAAAACTTTAGAATATTTGTCGTATCGCAGTTTCAGTGGAGTGCCCTTATCTAAATATAATATGAAATTGATCATAACATTTCTTTTTTTTACCATATTACCATTCAACCATATATCAACAATATGTTCCAGAATTTCGTTGAGGTAGGAATTTGGAAAATGGGATGTTATTTATTGATTAGATTAGGGTAAAGTGATATTTTGTATTGGGGTGATAATTGCATGTTTGAACGAAGTAAGATAAATTTCTTCAGATAATTTAAGAGATATAATATCAAGTAGATCATAAGGATATAGGGTGTTAGATAATATGATGAAGGTTAGAAAAGGGCTGTTAGAAAATTAGAAGTAGACTTATTATTAAGATCAGTATAGCATTAGTAGTGGGAATACAAAAATCAGAGAATAATGTAGTATTGGTTTACTAATGCGGGTAGAAGGTATATTAATATTGGGTAGGTGTATTGATATTGTAGAGAAAATCAGTACACTTTTATCAGAGTAGTGATTTACTAATAGTATATATAATTTATTAGTTGGAGTGTTAGGTAATAAAGAGATTTTAGATAGTAAGGGTGGAAATAAAATCTTGCGGGAAAGGGTGAAGGAAGCATGATATTTTTAGCAAGATCATTAATTTTAATGTTGAGGGAGAAGATTTAATTTCTGAAAGTTTAGATTTATAGAATTAGCTTAGATAGTAAGTTTAGTGTGTTGATTAGTCAGAGATGAATTATATGAAGGACATATTCCAATATGTGTAACTTACTTTTGAGTAATTCAAGTTAGTATGAGTTATTTCAGTGCGTGCTTATAATTTATAAAAGTGAGGAGAAAATTAAGGTAGTCTATGGACAATGTTGAAATAATGAGATATTCAAGCTCTTTAATAAATTATGGAAAGTAAATATATTTTATTTTTCTATATGTAATAGATTTTAGTTGATTACACAGTTGACATGTATTAGAAAGTGGTCAGTTAATAGTTCAGATTTTATAAATTCAGTAATAGAATAGTAGAGATAAAATAAACTAATAATAATAAAATAAAATACAAAAAAAATAAATAATAATGTAATACTTATTACATTATATTGATAGGTATTTCTAATTGTATATAGTTGAATCAGTTTAGCAGTAGCCGCATTAGTCAATATTCTTATGTAAGATTTCACAGGCAAGACTGTATTAATAATAACTCCTAAGTATGTTATCAAAGTATGTGACAATATGTTTTATTTAAATAATATAGTTAATAATTAATATACTTTTTATAATATAGTTTTCTATGAGTTAAGTAGTAAGTATTTTTATTCATCCATTATTAACACCTGTTAAACATTTATTAAGTCTTGTATTTTTATTGGTGACATAATATCATCATCATATAAGTGGTAAATAATCAGGGTATTTATTAGAAATATTGGTCAGTGAAGATATCAATTTTGTATAGAAGGGGCCTAGGCCCCTAGCTAGGACTTAACCTCGTGACACTTAAAATAATAAGGTTGTGTTATGTTATATATTGTAAGTACGTCCTTTATTATAACATCCATTAGTAATAACAATACTAGCTCTTTACGGTAATTTTAGTTGTTGAATCAGAATGTCTTGGTAAATAGTAATAAAAGCTGAAGATATTTCTAATAAAACTATTTGTTTCGTTATACACATGGGTATAACATGATATTGATATGGATGTCAATATCATTAGGAAGGTAGTCTAAAACCTTGAGTTTTAATACTACATATAATAGTCGTAGTAAAATATAATTATATTAAAATTATCTTATTATCTTATTAACATTAAAAATAATAATTTTAAATATAAATAATGTACCCGTCATTTCTTTAGTATTAAAATTCCTAGAGTTTTCCTAACTGTTACATTGATATACCTAGTAGGAAGAGATTTAAATATTAAGTGTTAAATACACCAAACAGGATATTTTATTTATTTTTGTATAGTATATATATTATATATACTTATATGAATGAATGAATGAAAATAGTTTATTGAGTTCAGAAAGTACAATTTAGCAAATATAATTTCTTCTCAAATGAGAGTACCAAATATTATCTCATAATATATACTCACAAAGAGGGTACTCCAATAAAATAATAATATAACATCGTTAATGAATAAAATTACGAATAATAAAACGTATTAAAAATAAACTAAAATATAAAATTGTATAGTCAATAAATATAGTAATTAAATATATATGATAAGTTAACTGATATGTATAATAAAATTAAAATAACGAGTTATAATAATGAAAATAATTAATAAACTAATAATGAATTTAATATTTTTATTTAAATATTCTAGTTTTATATATTTTTTAAATGAATTGTAATTTAGATTTTTACAGTGATTTTTTAAATTATTTCCAAATTACCATATATGTTAATTGTATGTAATGTACTGTTTATTAAATATTTATGTTTTCTATAAGTACATTTATTTCTTATATTATAATAATTTATTATGTATTCAAATTTATTTGTTATGTGGATTGGATACAGGTTTTTGATAAATATATTATTCATACAATTAAGAGATATATAATTAATTAAATCATGTTAAAAATTAAAATTTATTATATAACAAATAAGTATTATGTAATTTATATAGACTGTCACATTAGATTAGGTGTTTTATTAATTAATCTAATTATTTTCGTAATTAATCACATATTTTATTAAGATTACTCTTATAATATATTCCCCAGATTATCAGATAATACATATAGTTTGGTACTATTATAATATTTTATTAGTAGTTATAGGTAGATACATATATTTAATATATTAAGAATATATGCTTAAAATACTATAATAGATATACTTATCTTATACAATGTATTATATACATTGTATACTATACATACATTAATATATATACATACATCTATTATTTCATATATTATAAATAATAAAATATATTATGTATTCAAAATTGTAATAAAATATTTAGAAGTTTAAATTAATTATAAAAATATAATTTTATTTTAAACTCTGATAACTAAAGGTATGTTCACACCAACAATTTCCGCTGGAAATTCCGTTAAATATAATTTTATTTCAAACTCTGATAACTAAAGGTATGTTCACACCAACAATTTCCGCTGGAAATTCCGTCAAAAATAATATTCAACATGTTGAATTTATTTGTGAATTTCCGATGCAAATGATAATCATCCGTGTATTTTATAAAATTATTATAAAGTTTATAATATAAACATTTACCACCTTTAAAAATATATACCTTTTCCTTATATTTTACATGTAAATCAATTGATTGTTGCACCTCCCCTTAAGTCTCAAACTAACTAAATTAAGATAGTATCATCAAAGCCTAAGATACATGGTCAAACAATATCTGCCAAACATTTTATTCACCGTATAATGATTTATTAAGACACATCCACTTTGAATTGGTCATATTTATAATTATCTTTGTTATAACAATATATTTACATACAATATATGTACATACAATATATTTAAATATAATATATAATTACATATATAATTGATTAACCTAGAGACTAATTTAATTCATTTAATGTTTAATATTTATAATAATTATTAGATAAAATAATTACTTTTAGATTCGTATAATGTTAAATACTAAAATAATATATTATTAATTTAAAATACAACACAATTTATATAAATGTGATGTAAATTTATATAATGTATATATATATATATATATATATATATATATATATATATATATATAATTATATATTTATATAATTATATGCATAAGTATAAATAGAGTATATAATTTGTGAAATATTAGATCATGACATTTTGATATTATGATAAACTAGTAGCTACAGAAAATTATTTTGTATATCAATGCTATTGAAATAAAATTAGTATCATTGGAAATCTTATTAAATCCTATAATATAATTCATCTTTTAGTTTTTTTTAATGTATATCAATAAAAAAATTTATGATCAAAAATAATAGTAAGAATTTAATTATCTAATTTATTATAACAAGAAATATGCCTATTAAATGTTTACAAAATTAATAATTTACCTATTTCTAAATAATATTAATATTATTAATAAATATATGCATACATTTTATATTTCTATAGTAATAAATACATAAAATAATAATATGATTTTTAAATTAATTTGTATCTGGTTTCTATTTACAAAATACATTAACATATTATTAATATCAATGATATAATGAAATACCAATGTTTTCTATTCATTGGGTAAAGTGACATATTAAAATGTGCATATGATTAATAGACAACCACAATATCTTGGGCTTTGTTATCACAAGTCACTAAATATAATAGTTGTATCTAATATTTAAATGGTAAATATTGTATTTAAATAAAAGAGATATACTATAGTATATAAATATATTTATTATTATATTATTTTGTATATAATTTTATATAAATATAAAATATTCAATAAAATATTATTTAATACAATATATATATATACAATGAATACTGACTATAAACTAAAAGTTATTTATTTTAAAGAATTAATAAAGTAAAATCAAATATATAATCATTACAAATTAAATCTACTCAGTTAAATATTACTCTTGAAAATCATTAAAATTGATATAATAATTTTGATAATAATTCTATTGTCAAGTGGAAAAATCTATAATACTGTAGTCTAAGAAATTTGTCAACATGTAACTTACATTGTAAGTGGATGGATAATGGATTAGTTCAATATTATTATCACACAAATTAGATTATATTATAATAATAACTGTTTTAGTATAGATAATTTGCTTATTTTATAATATATGATATTAATAATAATTATTTTATTTATACAGTTAACTCTAGATATCTCAGAATTCAAGCGACCGAAGAAATGTGTCTGAGATATCGAAATTTTTATATATTACTAAAATGAGATACAAAACCAAACTTGTAATGCTGACATGTATGAAATATAGGGGTCTAAGATATATTTATACGATTATGGCTCCTATAAACTAATAATTAATGCCTCTAAGCCTATACATAATATATCTACTTCAGATACTTCTTTTCCTAATGTTACTCTAAACAACATGATTATATACATCTCCCATTCTTCCACAAATCTATGTATTGTCTTTGATAACAAATTATCCTTTAAAAGTCATATATCATACATTACAAAATCCTAAAACTTTCATATATTATTAATTAAAAAATGGAAATCACTTTCCAGAAACCTCACGAATTCGTATTAGTATCTTAAGATCGAATTAGTATCTTAAGATACTAATCAATACTCTTGTTCTCACCAGATGGTTTTTTACTTCTATTATTCCCTAATTAATCTACTTCCTACTAAATCTACTAATCCACTAAATCGTATTACAAGTTCCTCAATACTTACCTCTTAATGTATAAAGAGATTGGACCACTCTTTTACAACATCTCATCAATCATCTCATATGTAGTTACCCTTCCCCTCATATGTTAACTCCTTGTTCTCTCTATTATCCATACATTTATATATTCTTTCAATCCTAACTATATCTCTAATATACTTCCAAAACGTAAATATTTCCTCCTCTTCATTATCAAAATGCTCTCCTTATCTCCTGAAACTCTAGTAAAACTTCCCTATTTTCTAGAGCTTTTAGAAATTCCAGTCCTACAGTCCTATGAATTTCCTCCACTCTGTTAGATAATTTAAATTATTCCTAAAGCTTACTTCTTCATTTCTCTCTTCCTCTATATGTTCACCTATATTCGTTATTTGTGTCTTATCTTGAAAGTATTATTATTATCTAATTGTTATCAGAAAATGTCGTTGCATAAATACATTGTTATTTTATTATTATGTTTACCCCGCACGAGGTTAGGGTTTTAAATAACCGTATTTGTGTGCAAATAAACTGATATTCATTATTATCATAGATATTCTGAGCTATTGAAATTTTGAGAAGTTTTTGAAAGTTGACTGTATTTATATTTCTATAACTATTTAATTATTATTATATATATATATATAATACATATATTTAATAATTTAATCTGCACACAAAAAAATATAATAACTTATCTTATTTTATATGTCCCATATATGTTATATACTTTAATATATATTCAGTTATAATAATTATAGCATATATATATCAAATATTAGTTTATAATCAAAAATTGGTGAATTGAAATATATTATCGAAAAAAATATTTATATTTATTATATTGTTGTAGCATTCAATAGTTTAAATTCATTAGTTTCTATGAAAAACAGTGAAATCAATTTTATTTACATCAACAGGAAATAATTAAAAATCAATATTATCTTATTAACCTATATAAATGATTTCATAGAATATTAGCAAAGTTGATATATTATATATAAATATTTCCTAGAATATATATATATATATTAAATATTGTTATGCATCACATGTGAACTATTCAATATATGTAATATAATGAAATACTTATTATAGGCTAGTTAAATAAGATAATATTGATTTTAAATTATTTTTGAAATATATATATTTTAAAAGTTTATATTTATAAACAAATTTAAATTCTCACAACATGTTATCCATTATTTTGTTATATTTATAAATCAATTGATTTATTTTTAATTTCAATGTAAGTATAAATAAAATCAATAAAATAAATTTGTTATTTCAATATATTTATTATTTATATCTTAATATTTAGTATTTATATATAATATAATAAAAATGTTTATAACTAAACTTTTGTTTAATTTACATTGTATACATTTTATAAATATTTATAATAAATAATAAAATTATAGTTTTTATTAGAATTTTCCATACATATTATGTAATATACTTTAGTTTCGAAATACAATTATATTAGTCCTAAATTAAGACTCCTAGATAAATAGATAATAGGTTATCATACTGTATAACTATAGTAAGCTTATTTAAATGTATAACTAAATTAAATTTTTTTTAAATTTATATAATAAAACTATTCTGTATCATTAGAAATGTGTATATTAAATAGGTTAATATATTAAATATAGATAATTACATTTTTAATAGGAAATAAAATAAGAGTACACTAGTATTGTCTAAATAGTATATAATATATACAATAAACACACTTGATATAATACTACTGAATTTATTTACATTATTTAACTTTCTTCTCCGTGTCTTCTATCATGTATTCCGAATTGTTTTTTTGTGTATACATTTTATAATATTAACAATACTTTTGTATTAGTTTAGTATGACACAACCTAGGTGCTCCATAACAGAGTTGTCTGCGTCAGGGAAGGTCCTTATTATCACATGATCGCATACATCCGTATTATTAATGTTTCCATTGTTTTTTGTTCATCAATATATGAATATTGACCTAAATAAAAATCCATAGACAACTGCATATTATAATTAATGTTACATCATATATATTATACAATATAATATACTCTATAATAAAGTAGAATATTAAATTGTTTTATTATAAGTACACATATGAGTACGTGTGTATTAATTAATGTACCTATTAATTCAATATTGTATAATTTAAATATACTTTGAACTTTGCAAAAACTATTATATATTACCATATTTACAACATCTTTCTTATATATATATGATTTACATATAATATATATTTAATTTATAAGCAACTTGGTGTAAGTCAAATTGTATGCATACTTTTACGTTTATAAACGTTTATGATTACGTATTTCATTACAAAGTGAGATTGGTGAACGATCGCGTACGTAATCGTTCACTGGGTACACTTAGTAAGAGAACAATCGAGGTGTGGGTTTACTAAGCGATAGTGATGAGTCATTACTATGACGTATTTCGTTAAAGAGTGACGAAGGTCGACGCCGTTTACACGCGATACGCATGAGTGCGGATGACCGTGACGTATTACTTTACGTAAACACTTTATCCACTGAACTAAAAGAACTCGGTAGTAATTTCGGTGATTGTAGGAATTATTCATACTTGACTTATTGACGTCAAACTCACCACGAAAATAACAAACTGCCGATCAAAAATCGATTCATCGGTAGTGGAATAGAGCGTTGATTACACGTTATTTCAGTGATTCAATAAACGATGAATGTATCTACTATATGAGGTGTACTACATATAATACAATAGCGTACGTTACTTTATCTTTTAATTGTAACTCGCGTGTGACACATCAATAATCCATATTCGTGCACGAACATGCTTCATGTTTATGTACCTATCTTTAATTAAATGACTCGAGTCAATCCTATTTGTATTCATTCAGTGGTATTTATAATATAATAGTTTTTATAATGATAATCATATTAATAAGAAAGATAATACTGATAGTAATAATTATAATATTAATATAAATAATGATAATTATAATGATATTGTTAATAATCAAATACACTTTATAAACTTTATCTACGATACATATTTTCTTCAAATGATGTCAACTCAATTAATTATGAACGTTGTATTAATATGGTATATGATGTATATATATATATATATATATACTTGTCGAGAAATACAAGTATACTTGTTGACCATAATCAAATGTAAGTGATCGATTACCTATCGCGATGGAATACAATAAACAGTACACATATATGATGTATATGTACCATTGTTTAGACTCTTACGTATACGGTATCGATCTTAGCTATTATACAATCGCTGTTTCAACTTCACTGGATAGGCTAAGATGACATAGTCGCAGCAGCAGCAGTAGCACTAGTTAACATAAACAGCACCGCCCCCCCGTCGGGTGAACCCTGCACCTATACGCGCGTCTCATTACGCCTTTATAAGCGCGCACTCTCCGCGCTACACAGTCATTCGAACTAGTCGGTCATATGATCACTTGGGATTCTCTGTAGTTCTCGATCTCTTTCTAAACAACTCAATTAAAGCACTACCGTTAACGTGTACACACACACTACCATTAAAGCGTATATCATTTTAGTCAATACCTCGAGGACAACAACCCAAAATGCTTAATTTATCGAAAGGTTATTTTTCAGAATAATTCGGATGTTATGCAATTATTATCTTATTAGTAATTGATTATGTAATCCTAGAACTTTAATATCTTTATTCACGTGTAATTAATATATACCTAAAAATTATTAGTATTACATATACACCTATATATAATTACTCGCTCACAAATATTTTCAATATTATTAATGTTAATGTTACAACTTTTAATTCAATGTGTTAATAATATATATTTTATTAATAAATTAGGTTATCTTAATTCATCGATTATTATTTATTTATAAATACTATATATATATTATATTTTGTATATAATAAATATTTCTTATGTATCGGATATTACAATACTATATACATTCTTAGCGTAATATCTTGTAATGTAATCTGTATGACTTACCCAACGTATCGATTACCTACCGATTAGTGACCTATTATTTATAATTAACTCATGTGTGTACTCTACAACACACACACACACACACACTGCACATATGATTAGTAGTATGTTATAATTACTGTTATATCTGATAACATTTTATATATTCAATAAATATAGTATACCATATACTATAGTATATATATATATATATATATTATTTAATAAACAAATTATCCAGGTAGCTTTTATATTCTTTGATTTGTCCTGCTCAGTAGATATGCTAACTTATGATATATATTTATATATATATTGATTACTATTAATTAATCTGCTAAACATTTTCTAATGCAGGATTTATGATTTTATTTATTATGAATTTATATAATTGTATGTAGCCATTATGCTATTGTTGCGTTGATAATAAAGCTAGACTATAGGATATCCTAGTACATGTACAACCAGTGTGCACGTGTGATAATCATCACGAAGCCTAAACATGTTCTAAAGTACGTGCTATGTTTTATATAATGTAAATACAATGTAACAATGATGATAATGATGTGTATACTATTTCACTATTGTATGTTTATATATGTTGTATAGTCTGTCGCTTTTTTCATAAAAGTGCAAATGAGGTAATATGATATACATTAAGATACTCGATGTATTAATCCAGGGAGAGTTAAACTATAGTTTTATTGAATTATAATAAATATAGCTATATCATCGATGTAAAGAAAGTTTACTTTATAAAAACTTTCTTTATATCGATGAGCTATATCTATAGTATAGTAACGTTTTTTTTCATAAAAGTGCAAAGAAGGTAATAAGATATACATTAAGATATTCGATTTATTAATCCAGGGAGAGTTCAATTATAGTTTTTTTGAATTATAATAAATATAACTATCTATCTCGTTTTTACATATAAACAAATAGATTCTTCGCGTTAGCCATCTTTATTATCTACCGTACACGACCTATTACCTCTTACGCAGTGATGAAAGCTCTGTCTTGTCCTTTCCTGACGAGGATTCCCATCGTGCAGGTACGCCAACACGCCGGTGAACTGTTGACCTTTGCCGACCGATGTCCGGTCATGGGTCACATGATGCGATACTCGGCACTCGCCGGACAGAATCAATACACCGAAGAGAATAAACCAGGTAAATGCGACCTCTCTGAATGTATACTATAGTATATAAATATATATATATATATATATATATATATATATCAATTGATACTTAAGTATGTTTTTTATAATTATATTGGTATATTTATAGATCTATATATATATATAGAGAGTGAGAGATCTAATCAATAATAATTTACATTTAATGTTAACAACTTCTTATCAATTCTGTAATAATGTATGTGTGTATAACGTAATATTTACATTAATTGATTATTATTTTATATTAAAATACAGCATTA
This sequence comes from Osedax fenrisi, assembly GCA_964019155.1. Classification (NCBI taxonomy): domain Eukaryota; kingdom Metazoa; phylum Annelida; class Polychaeta; order Sabellida; family Siboglinidae; genus Osedax; species Osedax fenrisi. Next base: position 15,128,899 of record OZ025241.1, read on the forward strand.
AATCTCGGTTATTATATTAATCCTAATATTAATGCTGACATTTAATTTATAGTAGACTAATAGTACATACTTAATGAGTATATATTATCGGGCTTATATATAAATGTAATATATGCTACATATATAGCATCATATATATATATATATATATATATATATATATATATATATATATATATCCGGATATATATATATAATATTGTATTTATTAAAATATCGAAACATAGGTGGCGATACTGAGTATGAATATAGTTATTTTATATAAATGTAATATAAATATATATATCATATACGATGTATAAATCATATATATCGTATATTATATATATATACATACACGTATACGTGTATGTATATATGTACATTTAAATAATGTATATATATATATATATATATATATATACATTATATATAATTGTAATAGTAATAATCTAAGAATAATAAGGTAAATTATTATAAGTTTATTTTGTATTACAATAATACAACTTGTGTATCTATATTACAAGAAATATATTTATTTGAATTATATAAAACTCAAATTATATGTATAAATATGAATATATTCATATTTTTTGAGTTTTTAAAATTATATTTTATGTTACCCATTATAATTACAATTAATAAAATAGTCTTATGTGTGGATATTATTATAATATATATATATATATATATATATATATATATATATATATATATTAGTAAATACTATTTACTAAATAGTAGTGTTGGTGGTTTTTTTGGTTTATTTAGTTTTTTTTCGGAAGAATATTCTTTTTTATTTATTAAATAAATTGTTATATTGAATTTTATTTGTAATAAATACTTCCATGATTATTATTAGATATTATTATATTTATATTATATTAAAAAGTATTATAATACTTAATACATTATATAAAGTTATTCATTAATAAACATGCCTGGCTGAAAGACAAATATAATTTAGAAAGAATTTACTGAAATAACTATAGTTATTATAATAATCTTTGTATAAATTATACTATATATAGTATAATTTATACAACTTTATATAATATACATAATCTATACTATTATTAAATGATACTATAGTATTGGAATTAATATTCAATAATTATATATAAAAAATAAAATAAATCAAACAAAACGAACCATGTAACTCATGCCTAACTCCAGTCAGTGTTAATTTGTTATCAGATGAACACATATTATATATAATATGTGATTGTATCTAATCATTCAAAAGTAATATGTGATTAATACTGTGGTTTATATATTTATTATATTTACTATAGGGGAAAGTCCCCGATTACCGACCCCCTCCTAATACCCCTCCTAATAAGCTATATCAAAAAATAATATATACACGAACTGTTAGTAATTTAATGATAAATATGAATAAGTATTTTGTTTTATAAAATATGTAATCCTACAATTGTTATTTGATCAAATGTAATATTCTGTTTTTACTTTTTAAATATTTGAATAATATCTTTTTTTAAATCTTTGTAAATACTTTATTAATTAAAAGAAAACTTAATTTTGTGCATAATATTGTAGATCAATAAAATGTTTATAAATATTATAAAAATAATTTAATTTTAATAATTATTAACCAATATATCTTAATTATAGTAACCCATATGATTTTCCTATTACCGACCCCCTACATGACCCTAATACCGACCCCATGTGATTTACAATATCCAATCAAAATAGATCCGTATTTTACTTTTAATTATGTCGTAAGTTGTTTGTGTATCATTGATATAGATTTAGGATTCATGATTCCAGTTGATTATATACATACTGATTAATAAATAAATATTACATAATAATATTTACTATTTTAATATAATTACTATAAAGTTTAAATTTAAATTTAATATTACTATTAAAACATAAATTCATTACCAAATAAATTGCGTGAATGTTATAATTAATTATATTTATGTATATCTACTATTTTTATTGGATATTATATTACTACAATTATTTATATCACGATTATTTTAGGGGGTCGGTAATATGAGAAGGGGGTCGGTATTAGGTACATGTATCCGATTACCGACCCCCCTGTTTATTTTTGTAAATATAATTAAAAAATTAATAATAATCAAAACTTTAAAATAGCCACATTATTCATTGCCATAATATTACCCTAATTACAAACTTTTAAATAAATATATTTAATATTGAATAAGTTATTACAAATAATCATTTAGGGGTCGGTAATCGGGGACTTTCCCCTATTTAATATATTTATTTTTATTGTTATTATTATTTTATTTTGGTGGAGTCCTTTCATCCCATCCAGGAACTTATATGTAGTATAGATACTATACTATTATAATAATATAGATAATAATATTAAATGATACTAATAGTATTAAAATTAATATATAATTTTATATAAAAAATTAAATAAACCAAAAAAAAAAAAATAACAAAAAAATATATAAAAAAAACCAACCCTGCTAATTAGTATTATAGCATTGATTCTATTTGTCATTCTAATTTATTATTAAAAATAAATAAATAATATGCTATATTATATATAATATATGATATATCTAGGATTTAATTATATCAAAAGTCATACTTTAGAGGCATTAATACATTATTGATATTTTAATTATAAAAAATAATATTATTATAAATTACTAAAGTATATATATATATATATATATATATATATAATGTAAGCTGTTACTTAACACGTGATAGTAGATGTTTGGAGCACTGACTACCCAACCATTATAATATGAGTTTACTTATAAGTCAGTCAGTACAGCTGGACATCCGTGATGACGTACAACCGCGGTCAAGCATTGCATCAGTCCATTACATAATCAATGCGTCATCGATCATATCTAACATACGTAGACGTATGACGATGATGATGTAGGTTGCGTAATAGTAAATAGTATCGATACATCAGTACCAACAGTAGTAGTAGTAGTAGTAGTAGTAGACTACTACTAGTAGTAGCCGAGATTAGCGGTAATGGTAGTTGTTGCTTGCCACTGTTTATTAGTATCGAATTAGTACTGGATTAAAACATTCCCTATAGGGATATATATATATATATATATTATGCATCGTATATGTGTTGATCTATTAGTGTATACATTTGTTAATGAGTCGGTATATTATTCCGAATAAGATATTCAAGATAGGGTACATAACCTATATAATATACAGGTGACGCTATCATTATAGTGTATAATGTTATATATATATATATATATATATATATATATATATATATACAACTATAGTTTAGCAGGGAGTTTTACCTCCCCGAGTTTACTAATGTCTCCCTGATATCAATTTGAATTTCACCACTATATATATATATATATAGACATACACAATACATTAGATGAATGCCGTTATCTTATTGCATACTAAACCATACCCAGCACAATATACTGACGTGAGTTATAGGTAATAATGCCGTAATACCCCACCCCGTGGGGTGGTAATACCACATGGAATTGTTAGGGACACACGTGGTATTTGATGTCGACTCTTAGTGAACATGATCCATCTTCACATATACCTGTTCAGTCGTTAAGTCACAGTATACTGTATATTATACGATATCAATATTAATGTATACATTAATAGGCTATAGCCATATGGATATATATATATATATATCGATATTACAAAAAAAACTATTATAGAGTGAATATTTAAATTACGGTAACCATATGTATATATACAACGTGTTTTACATGTGGTATCAGTTTGTTTATATACATATATACAGTGAATATTACAACCCACTTATTATGTGTATATATATATATATATATATTATATCTACCAAATCATAATTATATACATACATACATATTTATATGTTTGTGTATGTATTGATATTGATATGTGTTGATGAGAGTGTGCGACAAACTCTATAGAGACACTCGCTACGTACACGTTCATGTGTGTAGTAGTATTATAAACAATATTACATACATATATGTCATTAATATTAATATTCTTATTAATATTCTATAGAATATTATAATAATATTCATATTTAAAACATCACATAAATCTAAATACGTAATCTATATAAAGTAGTTATATATCGTGTTTGATATTTTACAATAACGTATTGATATGTGTATAGTTCATCAGTGTATTTGAATTATTATTTATGTTACGATAACTATAGTGATGTAAATCATACCGAGATTTTTGATGCCGAGCCGAGACTTTCATTTTTAGAAAAAAACGAGCCCGAGCTGAACTGATACTAGCCAAACGAGCTCAAGCCGAGTTTAGATTCTTACAAAACATAACCTAGCCGAATGATGCTTTTTTGAAGTTACATTTTAATACTAATTTTTATATAGTTCACATTTACATCAATTTAAAACAAATAATCTGCAGATGCATGCGAAAACTTCGCGATTCACTGAATAATAATGTAAATGTCATCTAATGATGTAAATAATACTGATCTTTTTGATACCGATCCGACACTTTTGGTTATTGATGCCGAGCCGACACTTTCGGAAATTAAACGCGTGCCCTAGCCGAGATGAGACTTTAGGTAACTGGTATTGAAACTGAGTCGATGATTTAGATTCTATAGCATAATTTACATAACTAGTTATATATAACTATACTTAATAAAGTGATTAATACTGGCATTATTCAAATATATAGTGCCATCTTTACATGTTCTATAACATATTACTGTGAACCACGGTTGTTCTAGAATCTTCATTTAGATATTGCACACATATGTTAAATGTTAAAGCCGAGGATGTAACATATACCTATAGGTTCACAAAACATGTTTTGTTTACAATAGTATACTAGTGTATACTAGTGTATACTAGTATACTATAGTATAGCAGTCCTACAATAGTCTTATTATTGTATACATATACATATACATAATTATTCTATAGAATAATTAGTAATTACTAATATATTAATATATTATTCATAATAAATATTAATATTATATATGTGTATGTTTGCAAGTGTATATATATATATATATATATATATATATATATATGTGTTTATGTATATGTATATTTTTCTATATTTACGTGAGGGTGTGTATATGTATTGGTGCATGTGTGCGAGGGTGTGTGTATGTGTGTGTGTATTATTTGTATATAACAGCACAGCACATTAAATGATGCACACAAGTATATTGATCTTATAGCGTAGCAGTGTAAGATCTCGTTGTACAGCGGCAGTGGTGCAGCAGTCCGAGCGAGCGATTAGCAAATACACTTTACACACACGTCGCGATGCAGTGATTACGTGTGCGGGTGCGCCGCATCAAACAGCACACACACATACGCACACACACACACGCGCACAGACAATAATGTATCACGAGTGCAACGCGCGTGGTAAGTCGCTGTTACGTCATACTCTGCGCGATTGCGCGACGTCATTATTACGTATTACATAATATTACGCGACACTGTAGTGACGACTCTATAATCACTATCTATCTATCGGTACATTAGTAATCATTGATGCATGGTTTAATAATTCACAATATAAGTTCACATTTACATACATATATTATTTACTATAATAATAGTAAAACTAGCGCATACGATAAATATGCATATATATATATATATATATATGTATACTAGAAAACGAATAATTTTTCTTTTATTAATAAATAATCCGGATGTGTTATTTTCCCGGCGTGTTCCCGTGTGCCGCGGTGTGAGAGCAGAACACCCGCACTTCGCGCATGCCCCCCGTGATCAGCCCACGTGATACCGCACACCACGTGCTTCTGGTACGGTGCACACGCTGAGATGTCACGTGTACATGTGTATGCGTGTGTGTACAGCTATTAGCACTATACTGTCGACTACCGGTTATACACCTTGTTACGTACGTAGGAGAGATAGACATATTAACGCGTATACAGAAGAAGCATATTTCATCTAATAATTTACCTACTATATATAGTATAATATATATAGTAGGTAAATTATTACTATAGTACTATATTACTATATATACTATACCCTCGCGCGCGCACACACACACACACATATATACGTATGTGTATGTACCGAAAGTCAGTGCGCATGTCCAACCATTAAATATACTTGTTCAGTCGTTCAGTCACAGTATTCCATCAATATTAATGTAGTCATATCGATATCCGTATCCCGATATTTAAACAAAACAATTCAGTGAATATTTGTAACACGACAATGTAAATATATGTATACTATATATAGTATATATATATATATATATATATATCAGTTGAATAGCACCAAATATTTTCCAAATGCTTCGCAAAATCTTTGATAGCACTCTATGAATATATGATCTATACATATATTTTTATAAATATTTATAGATGTGTGTGTATGTGTTTGTTAATGCAAATGTTCATATAGAATATCGTATATATATATATATATATATATATATATATATATATATATGTATTATTCAGTATAAATATGTTTTATTGGCAATCTTAAGAAAATAATAAAATTAGATTGTAAAATGTCATATAAAATTATCATTCTACGAAAACCGTATTCTAGAATAATCGATTATTATATAACACCATTGTTTAAATAATCGTAATCGTAATAACGGGACACCGTTATTAAGTAGATAATATAACATCACGTGATGTTACGTACGAGACACAGTTTACACACACGTGATATCTGATTTCTCATCATTAATGCGGCGGTGGCGGCCAGTGTTCGTACACACACACACTCGAGCGGCACGATAACACGTGTGCTACTAGCACTAGAGACCACTGGTTACCGTGGTTACATGGAGCACTCGTAGTAAGTAAACAAACGCGCGCTCGTCGTATTAGGGATATCGGTGATGTGGTCGTCGTTAATGAAACATCACGTGGTCAATGTTACTTCTGGTCATTTCACTCGTAGGCAAATCTTTAGCCACGTCTCCATATATACTGTATATTATACAGTGTATATTATACAGTGTATATTATACAGTGTATATTATATAGTGTATATTATATAGTGTATATTATACAGTGTATATTAAATATGTCTACAACTTAAATTCTCGTTTTGACAATTTCAGCAGTTTTGAAATTGAACATGGACATATGTTGTATATATATGTGGACATATGTTGTATATATATGGAGGAGTGGCTTATAGATTTTCAAATTGAAATGGCTCCTATCACATTGACTACTGGAGTATTTTGTTAGGCTGAATGTATAAAGGGCTGGCACGTGAATAACATACACGTAAATAGTTCTACTTCCAGAACCCACTAGAATAGTTTCATTACGTTACTTTGAAGGCGTATTAAACACGTATCTGTTGATGGGGTATATTTAACATTCTTCGTGATATCGGTGCGAATTCCCACAACTAAGAAGGCGTGGCTTCGAAATAGGCGTGGCGTCTCTCCGAATCTCGCGTTCAGATGATATGTTGGTTGGAGAGCAGCTCTATCTCGTCTGCGGTGAAGCCGTGACGTTGTACACCGTTTCCGGCGGCCATATTCTTTGACCGGTAGTCCAACGTCTCCACGTCCAGTCGTTCGAACGTCTTCATACTGGCCATAACGCCGCAGCGCACCTCCACCATGCTACCGTTATCGTTACTATGGAAACAGAGCGCCCTTCGATGGTGACCTTGACGACGACCTCCACCGCTAGACGGCGTCGTCTGCGGTTGTTCGACGTCCGCGATGCGCGCCACCAGCCAAACGTACCATTGGCGACACGACCAACCGCATTCGTCTGGCCCCGCCCCTTCTTCTGTTCGGGTTCCGTACTTGTGGCCGTGGCGGAGATGGTAGTGGATGAAACTCGCCATCACGAACACCAGTATCATGATAGTCAAGCAAACGTAGGGCACCTGCGGTAAGGTGCAGTGATATTTATAGTAATTACTGTGATAATCGTGTTATATTTGAACTAATATATAAAATCAATAAAATATTACAAAAATACTTGAATTATGTGCACATGTGCAGATAATTTCCTGCTAGTGTTTTAAGTGTATCCAGATAGTTTTCAACACTATCATAGATACGATGTCACACGATAATGATAGTTTATTACATATGTGTGTTACTTTAAGTTAATGATATTATGTGCGCATGCGTGTGGGTCCTGGATTTATGTTATCTTTAGTGAACACAGTTTGTTACCCGACATCGTTTCTATAGAACTATAGAAATATATTTCGCTTTTATATAATGTTACCTTATATGCATTATATAATATATTCTAGGATATATCCACCACACTTTATAGTATTACATAAACTATGTGTATGTATACATTTGTGTATACAAATACGATACGTTATTTGCGGTATATATGCGATACATTAAATCATTAGTGATACTATTACGAGTTTCATTTATAAATGAACCCAGTGATATTAACGATTATACGATGATTATGATGTTCTGTAATTATCGGTATTTCCGGTAGTTGTATTGAACCATTACTGCAGTACAGATATGATACTATAGTATATATACCAGTATACTGGTTACAATAGTAAGCAATCATATTTATATATATATATATATATATATATATACACGTAGTATAATTATATTCTTTTTGGAATGGTTGAAAAGGTGATCTATATTCAGGTGTGCAAAATATACAAAAAAAATCAGTTATAAATAGCAATGAAATGTATATATATATAGATATATATATATATATATATTGTATTAAAGTATCTGTTTAAATTTGTAAATTATATTTATATAATACAAATTATGTTACAACTGTTTTTATCTATAAAAAGATACCACATATATATATATATATAACGTTTGTATCGTATAAAAATAACACACATATATGTAGACCATTAGTCTATCATTGATATCGCACGGCACGCGCATTATAGTAATGAATACGTCGTAGGCGGCGCCGTACAAACATAGCCAGGTGCACGCGTACAGTGTACGGCGTACAGTACTACTACTATAGGTAGGTAGGTAGGTGGGTGGGCGGGTTTATCTGATCACGTGGCCTGCGTCAGCTGTACCACGTGGCCTACGTTAGCTGTACCACGTGGTGCTAGCGCGTACACACACGTAGTCACGTGACGTGATTGCAGGCCACCGCCGCCGTAGTAGTAGTAATTACTATTAATTAGAATATCGATTAGGGGTGTGTGTCTTAGGTAATCACTCGTTTGTTACTATAGTAACCATATAGGGTCTAGTATACTATCCTCTATATACAGAGGATTAACTATATGTATACATATAGTTAATCCTCTACTACATATATACATATATGGTAGGCAAACTATGCATATAAGCTATAGATAAACTATGCATGCGTTCTACTATTAATAGTATACTATTCTATAGAACGCATAATAGTGTACTGTTCTATAGAACGCATGCGTACACTGTATAAGAATAAAAGCGTACAGTGTATAAGAATATAAATACACAACGGCGTACAATGTACGACGTACATTGTACGTCGTACATGCATTGTGTATTTCTATTGTTATCGCCGCTCTTTTTACCGCAGTAATCATTGGGTCCAAGGCATTTGGTGTTGCTTCTTTCTAATTATGCGTGTGATGTTCATGAATTGTCGTTTGAGTGGCTTCAGTTATGTAATTATTATAATTGATCGTATATACATGTTTGCAAACGTGCGTGTTTACCGAAAATATATGATCAATGAAAATCATAAATATTACATAACATATATGTGTGTGTGTGTGTGTGTGTGTGTGTGTGTGTGTATATATATATATGAAAATGTATATGTAATATTACTATTAGTTTCATATATGCAAGAACTATAGTTCTATATGTTGTTATAATTTAAAATACAAACAACTGTTTATTTTACAAATACATTTAGATAATCTATACAATTAAGTATACATAATATGTCTTTTATATATGTATTACATATATTTATCCTAAAAATGTGATCATAACAAAACAAGATTAATAAATATTCATTTATTTATTTAAATTGAAAAGAAAATCTAAAATCATTATTAAAATTGATGAACAACATTTGTATCATTTTTATATTCTGACTAACATTAATGATTTATATATTTATTTTATTAAAAATATGTCAATATATTAGTAATGTATTAAAAAGTTAAATAATTAGTAAATATAAATTTATTTTAATCATTATTTGTTTTAATACTAATATTGTACTGATAATATTATACTATATATAGTTGGTTACTGTAGTATATACGATTAGTGTATGTATACATGATTATTTATACTATAGTATATATACTATAAACTATATATAGATATATAGTTTATAAATTATATAAACTATATATAGTATATTATATATATATATATATATATATATATATATATATATTTATAAAGAATTTTCGAAGAATCCTTAGAAAAATCATTTTTAAATATATTATATAAAGTACGTATACATACTATAGTATACTATAGTATTATAGTACTTTATAAATATTATATAACCATGCTAAGTGTTACATAAGTTATTATATATTACAAAATATTACAAATTATGCATAAGCTAACACATAATCTCAATATTACATATGTATATAGGTATGACGTATACATCATACATGAAGTATACCTATAATATATATATATATATATACACACACACATACCTACATATATTTATTTGTATACAAACTCATATATGTGTATACACACCTAAATAATAAAACACACATAACATATATATAAGTATTATAATACTGCGTATACACACGTATAAGTTTTAATTATATATACAAAATACTAAGAATGATTCATACTAACCATTTACATGGAATTATATAATCCGAATCAGAATATCAATATATTTATTTTAAAATATCTCATTACAGAGTGTTCCATTATAGGAAGAAAATCTAATAATCTAGCTATACATGAAGTGTGTATTGGTGTATATATTTGGTGTACGTGTGTGTGCATATGTGTGTATACACCATCGATATAAATAAACTTTCTTTATATCGATGGTATACACACACATCATATATATAGTATAGTAATGCAGTAAATGACCATTATATTTTTGAAACGAAGTATATAATCATTATTTTTTTTGTATTATTGATTATATTTTAAATTTAAATTTATTCATAAAATAAACATGGTAAACAAATTTTTTATACAATATATATATGTATTAATTTGAAAAGTTGTCATTAAAAACACAAAAATAATTATCAAATACATTTTTTATTTATAAGATGTATATGTTTATAGATTTGTATATAGTTGTATAGATTTAGTATTTGTATTGATATATATATATTATGTAATTGAAATTTGTTATTGAAATCTATATATTTATATAGATTCAGTGTTTTTATTGATACATTTATTTTTGTATAAACTATTTCTTATATATAAATTCATGTTTATTTTCTGAATAACTATAAATTAATAATATCGTCAATAAAAAACAATGATATAATATAATTTCACATAAAAACTATATTTCATAGTGGTATACCAGTATTTCCTGAAATAACGCCCGGAAATGTTTGCTAGAAAGTGATTTTCTAGTAAGTTATAACTATATATAACTATATATAGTGGGATACCCCTTTTAAATACTATATATATATATATATATATATAATATTTGTCAAGAAAGTAAGGGGGTATCCGTATGGAAGGTAAGGCGGTATATGTAGTTAACTTGCTAGAAAAAACTTCATAGCAAACATTTCCGGACATTATTTCCTGAAATACTAGTAATGTGATCCCCCCTTTAAGATGTAAATGTATTACTTGTTGAAACAACAATATTATATATATATATATATATATATATATATATATCATATATCATATATTATATATATTATGTATATATTTACAATTTATTTATATTATATATATATAAATAATATGTATTAAATATGTATATAAATATACTATAGTAGTATAGCATCTATAATTGCATATATGTGTTATTAGTCAAACAACTGTTATTATATATATATATACATACATCTATAGATAACGTTACTTCTAAATGATATTCGTTGTAAGTAGTACACTTACCCATAGAAGGGTGGTAGGCAGGGGTGTCGTAGTATCGGATTGCGAGGTATATCCGGGAGTTGGGATCATCCCTACAACTAGCCAATATCATCACTACATTCGAATCTTGGCCGGTGGTTTGCCTCGATTCTACAACAGGTATACCACGTATAAGAACGGCCGTCTAGATACATACAAATTAACGAGAAATCTATGCTAACCTTCTCTACTTCGTACACTCTATATAGTGGTATATATGTATGGTAAACTCCTCCTACTCCTTCTCCTCCTCCTCCTCCTCCTCCTCCTCGTCCTCCTCTCTCCACCAAAGCGTGCGTTTGAGCGCGCACGTATGCGCGTTCGTACGTGCGCGTGTGTGTGCGTGCGTACGTGCGCCGAATACCTGCAATTACCACCCCTAGTCTATTGCGATGCCTTTATGTATTAATGTGGTGTACCGTTGGAAGAGTGTGGTGTAGTCTCACAGCTATGTTGATCTCGCCGACGATACGAATAAACCGCGATGATGATGTATACTACACGACGACTCTCACCGGTAGAGGCGCTGTCGGTGTCGCCCGCTAGAGGCGCTAGTGGCGGGCGATTGTCCACCGATTCGTTACGGCGTGCTTTCTGATCATCTCTCCTGGGTGTTTCTGGGATGTGTTATTATTCCATTTCTAGGTGATTATTTCGTTTGTTAACCGCATTTATATGTGTTTATATATATATTTATATATTTATATATATATATATATATATATATGATATGCATCCACGACGTGTCTGTATATTTATAATAAGATGTATCTTATTGCAAAATAAATGTTGCATATATAAATATATTACATGGGTCGTGATTTTACTACCATCTTGTATATATCAATAATCATTATAAGTTAATATATATATATATATATATATATATATATATATATATATATATCTATTGTATGATGGTAATTTATCACATATATACAATACATACATGCATACAGCATAACTTTACACATATACATACATATACCTATATATATTATTGATATGTATATATATACAAACACACACACACACCTACAAATATACATAATAATAAATAATAATAATAATAATAATAATAAAACTACATGCACACACAAGCACACACACACCAACACACACACACACACACACACACACATACGTAACGAACCTAGATCACAACAGTAATGAGACAATATGATAGATGACATTATAGGTGCCATTCATAATCGCATTATCGCCAGTTATCACGTGGTGTTAGATGTCCACTTCAATAATATATAAGACCGAGGTACACATTCATATAGTAGAGTGTTTCCTTCTTTTACTCTATACACAGTAAAAACTAAACGTTCATTAGACTCAATTTAAACGTTCATTGGGTGGTCCAAATAGCGAACCTTTTATAACGTTCATTAGACTCCAGTTTATAATGAATGTGTTTGCATAAACGTTCATTAGACTCTATATTCTAATGAACGTTTTTGCATAAACGTTCATTAAACTATATATTCTAATGAACGTTTGTGTATAAACGTTCATTAGACTCTATATTCTAATGAACGTTTTTGTATAAACGTTCATTAGACTCTATATTATAATGAACGTTTATGCAAAAACGTTCATTAGACTCTATATTCTGAATATTTTATATTATTAATATGCTTATAATTATATATGTATTAGCGGAGATACGTTCATATTAGTATTTAACTTGTAATGACTTATATATTACAATATTATATAATTACATATATGTTATATTTAATACATGAATTTAACATTAATAATATTTTTAATATTAAATACAATGTTTCAATATTTAATATTGATAAATCATTATAACATTATTTCAAATGTATATTATCTTAATTATCAATATAATTATGATTATAATTATTGTTGATTATTATAATTAAGTTGATACATAAATGAAATTATGATGATATCAAAATAACATAGATACTTAAAGAATTTATTATTTTAAAATAGTAACTTTATTTATTAAATCATAATATCAACTTAAATATAGAAATAAAATAATAATTGATACTTAATTCCATTAGTGCTAAATTAAATCAATTTAACAAAATAAAGAAAAATTAAAATATGATATTGTATCTATATATAAATAAATAATCTAGGCGAAAATTAATATTATTGGCAAGAATTTTTTAAAAATAATTCTGTATTTAATAATATATCTAAAGGTTCATTGGAATTCAAATGTCTAAAGAACGTTTATATACCGTTGATAAACGTTCATTACACAACTATATTTCATGAACGTTTATGTTAAATTTTATAATATTTAAGGTTCATTGGACTCTGAAATGTCTAAAGAACGTTTATACACCATTTATAAACGTTCATTACACAACTATATTTCATGAACGTTTAGGTTAAATTTTATAATATTAAACGTTCATTAGACTCTGAATGTGTCTAATGAACGTTTAGTTTTTACTGTGTAGTGTACTATATATCTATATGTATACATTATTACTATAGTGGTATATCGTATAATATACCGGTATACCCTATGTATACATGTATATATATATACATGTATATATATATATATACAGTATAATTGGTACTACCAGGGACTGCTTAAATATATGTATTATATTATTGATATGTACTAGTATTATAGTATATTCAATATACTATATTGTGTACACTATATTAGAGTCCACTATATTTATATGTACACTATATTTATGGAAACTATCTATAGATATTCTAGAAATTCGACAAGTCTGTCATTTAATACCTGCAGTATAATATACGCCGTATACGTGTATAATATATCATATATAGTCTATAATACTATACTATAGTATATATACTATACTATACTATACTATACTGCAGGTATATAACACGACGTGTGGATTACTATATTACCTATAGGTAACTATATATATATATAGGATGTCGTTCTTTACTAGCAAAGTGTCCTTTATATGATAAATTATTCATTAGACCATATCTTGAATGGGAAGTCGTAAAGATGGGTAGACTATTTTATCACGTATTTAAGAGTGAGCTACTACCTGGTTATAAGTCTATTTTTAATTACAGAACAAATGTATATGAGATTCGTAAATTAAAGATGTTTAATGATAAATCTATAACTGATTGGAAATCATCTGCGTATATCCCTACTGCTGGTGAAATAATTGAGTGGGAAAAATCACTATCATTATTTATAAGTAGCAAAAAAGAAACTGAAACTGATTCTGTTAATCTTCAATGACTATCTAAGCTAGACAATAAAGGAAGTGATAATTCATATGTAACTTGCATATTACTAAATTGTAGATCACTTAGTTCTAATTTTGAACTTATTATGGATTTGATATTTGATCTAAAACCTTCTCTGTGCTTCTTTACAGAAATGTGGTTGCATTCGTCGGATACTTCAACGATTTCACAATTTCCTTCATATTTTACTTTTATACATAGATCTAGAAATAATGACAAACCTGGAGGAGGTATTGGTATATTAGTTAATAATAATGACTTTAATATTAACTCTTATAATTATCTAGACTTATATAGTTGTGAAGCCATGACTGCATGTATTTCCTCAAAGTCTCGTGTATTATCACCATACACTAAATTTAATATTATTATAATTTATAGACCACCAAATAAAAATGACTACTCTTTATTTTTTGACGAATTCTCTGATCTAGTTTTAAATTCGGATCCAATTAATACGATCATAGTTGGTGACTTAAATTTTCATTTTAATTCTTTAGTTTCACCCCATTCGGATTTTTGTATACTACTAGATACGTTATCCTTATTGCAACATATCACATTTCCCACTCATATAAAGGGTAACACACTTGATTATGTTATAACTAACTGTAAAGCTAATATTATTTGAAATACTATCAGCTCATCACTTATATCTGATCATTTTTCAATTGTGTTTAATATCGACATTCCTAAGTCACATATCATATCAAATGCTTGTTCTTACCGAAGAATTGATTCTATTGACACTAATATATTTGTATCTGATTTTAATGATCTTGTCTTCCCTGGAATTGATATAACGCAATTGAATGGTATACTAGATTTGTTATTGAATAAACATGCCCCTTTAGTTACTCCAAAGATATCTAATACGCATAGGGCTCCTTGGTATAATAAAACTTTAGCTAACCTAAAACGTAGAACTAGATACTATGAGCGATATTTTGTTAAAGGAAGATCTGATATATCTTATAAATTATTTCGAAAGGTTCGTTCTGAATATAGAAACTCCATAAAGGAGTTTAAAATAAAATATATAAAAAATACAATTGAGTGTTGCTCAATTAACTCTCGTAAGTTTTATTCTCTTATTAACAATCTCACTGGTAGGAAGAATAATATAACTTTACCTAATATACCTGATGATGAAATATGTTCAACTTTTATAAATCATTTTCGGGATAAGATTACCATGATATGTGATACTATTAAAATTGCTAAATCTAATATTAGTATTAATCTCGATCCATTTGCTCCCGACTTTATTCCTGATTCTAATTTTGCACGGAATTATAGTTTCTCAGATTTTTACATGGTTTCAGATTCGGAAATTTATGATTTAATTATGTCATCTTCGTCGACTAGTCCTAATGATATTTTACCACTTAGTCTTATTAAAAAACTTTCTTATACCCTTGTGCCGCATTATTGTTCTATTGTTAATTTTTCTTTATACACTTCTAATTTTCCTACTATATTTAAACATGCGTTAGTTACTCCATTATTGAAGAAGTCTAACTTAGATTGTTCTAACCTCTCAAATTATAGACCTATATCGAAACTACCTATGCTAAGTAAAATAATTGAGAAAGTTGTTAGTAAACAAATCAGAGAATACCTAATGATGAATGATCTTTATGATGATTTTCAGAATGCATATCGACCAGGACATAGTACTGAGACTACTTTAATAAAGTTAACTAATGATATAATAGGCTACTTAGATGATTCAGAACATGCGCAATTACTTCTTCTTGATCTATCAGCTGCTTTCGATAGTTTAGATCATAATATTCTTATATCTAGACTAAGATCAATAGGTTTTAATGGTGCTGCACTAAATTGGTTAATTTCATATCTATCTAATAGAACATACTCTATATATATTAAAGGTATTTATTCACCAAATGAATCTCTAATATATGGTGTTCCACAAGGATCTGTATTGGGCCCGTTATTATTTATGATTTACATTCTTCCTCTTTCTAAAGTTATTAAACAATTTACTAATATAAATTATGTAATATATGCTGATGATATTCAGTTATACTGGAAAGTACCTACTAGTAGCAATAATGTACCTAATGAGTTAACCTTGTGTGCTCAAAATGTAAGAAAGTGGCTTATTCTAAATAACCTTTTTCCTAACTCTTCTAAAACTAAACTACTTAATATTTCCCTTAAACCTTTTATTTTTCCCACTATTACATTTGATTCTACAGTTATTATTCCAAGTGATTGTGCTAAATCTCTTGGAGTAATATTAGATTCAAAATTAGGATTTACTCAATTCGCCACTTCGCAATGTAGATCCGCTAATTTTAATCTTTTTAATATTAGAAAAATTAGAAAGTACTTGAGTACGGAATCAACAATTGCGTTAGTGCAATCTCTTGTGTTATCTAGATTACAATATTGCAATAGTTTACTAATTAATTCCAAACTGAAATTATTTTATGGATTAAATAGGGTTATTAAATCATCTACAAGATTAATCTTTAATATTAAGAGGTGTGACCAAATAAGTATTACAAAAAAATTAGGCGATTTAAATTGGTTCCTTATGGACAATATGTGCAAATTTAAAATACTAAGTATAACTCATAAAACTATTATTTTGAAAAAGCCTATATATTTAAATAAACTCCTTAATGAAGAGCTAATGAGAAACACTCGTCTGCAATATTCAAATTTACTTTCAGTGCCGAAAATAAATCTGATGAGAATTGGGAAAAGATCGTTCGGCTGGGCTGCTCCTTCCATGTGGAATTCTCTTCCCAAGTCATTACGATGTACAAGGAGTCACACCGAATTCAAGAAGAAATTGCGAATTTTGTTGTTAACTATTTAATTAATTTATTAATTTAATTATTTATTTTTATATATTCTCAACACTTGTGAGATTTTAAAATATAACGAGTGTCTAAATAAATAATTACCTTACCTTACCTTACCTTATATATATATATATATATATATATATATATATATATATATATATATATATATAGTATACCTAGTAGGTATATATACCTAGTAGGTATACCTACCTATAAGTGTAGGGTTACATTATTGCGAGAACTGTTTTCAACAACATTATTCCAACTGCGATATTATCATATCATATGATATACGCGATTATGTGTATATATACTGTTGATGCAGTCGGTATAACATTGTATGCATGCTCATTGGCACATCGTGCATGACGAACACGTGAATAACATGTATATACTTTATAAACATTTATTTATATATAATTATATATATATATATATGCTATTTAATCTATATAACTATAAATATATTATATATATGTAACTATATATATATAACTATACATATATTATATATATATATATATATATATATATATATATATATATATATATATATATAGTATGTTGTACCGAGTACGTGTGTATATATGTGTATAGTTGACACCGTCGACAATCGAATTTCCTGTGTTACCAAGTATACTTGTATATATATACTTATATATATAAGTATTTAGACACGTGTCTCTAATATGTATCATTGAATGTGTGTGTGCTAATACATATATTATACATATAATATAGTATATATAACAGTATGTATCAGTATATAGCAATATATAGCAGTATATATATATATATATATATATATATATATATATATATATATATATATTGTGTGGGTGTGTGTTTATATGTATGGGTATGATTGTATACAAAATAATTATACACATTTATAAATATAGTCAATTAACAATATAACAATATATTAATAAATAGATGATATATCATTAGAATGTCATGATAATGTTTTCCTGTATATTACATATTATTATCTAATACACCCATGGGAATACTGTACAGTACAGTGTACAGTAGCATGTATGTTGAAGCTTAGTAAAGGATACCTTATGCACTATAGTGCACTGGATACTAATATGTACATGCAAATATATATATATATATATATATTCGTTTATAATTTATATATGATTTCATTCGTTATTTGTCTGAGGTATACATATATTAGTGTATATTATACACAGTACAGTGTACATATATTATATGCATATATATATATATATATATATATATATATAAATGCGTATACATGGACATAAAACATACATTTGATTCCCAGAGGTATATTGCATAATAATGTGTAATATACAATTCTCTGATTATTACGAAATCTTTAACATGTGTAGCTATGATTATATGTTATCAAAATGTATACATATAATATATAAACTATAGTTTATATATGTATATAACAAATATACACACACACACTTTCACGAGCACAATATGCATCACACACATACACTCGCATACATACACACACACACACACACACACACACACACACACACACACACACACATTTATATATCGTAGAATTAGATAATCCACCAGTGAATTACACGTCGTTCACTAGGTGTCATTATCTATTGTCATTGTTATCGTGACACGCGTGCGGCGCGTTTATCACTTCCGCCATTGTTCCCATTGTCAGCGCCGCTGTTAGTGGCTGCACTTTGATGATGTAACGCATACAGTTATTATTGTATATTGTTATGTCTATAGACAAACTTATTTATCAATATATATTGATAAATAAGTTTGTCTATAGACATAACAATATATACACTGTACACTGTACATTGTATACAGTGTACAGGTAGGTACTATAACTATCAAGTGGTTAGTATAACTCCCTGGTATAACTCCATTAACTTATCTCGTATTATTTTGTTATTGTCTTCAGTAATGATGCAGACTGGATATGAACAATGTACATATATGTTTAGGATGTTTATTTGTAAACATTCATGATCTTTCTAAAGTGATTTTTAGAATCAATAACATTTTGTTGTTATTATGGTTGTTTTTGTTGTTTTTGTTGTTGTTGATCTTATAAATTCTTATTATCGTTAATTCAAAAACTATTCGTATTTCGACCGTGTACAATGTACAATGTTCATTGTACAATGTAGTGTGGTAGTAGGACACATAACCGCATGCAGTGCTACGACCTCTTGATATCGTGGACACACTGTATCAGGTGTATCTGCTGTGTTTGCATTACCCTTGTTGCCATGGTTACTACAGTTATACGTAACGTATTCACCATAGCGAGTTCCACTGTTACGCGTATACTAACACACGTGTTGTGTACACACACGCCACGTGGCTATCTGTGACGTCATTATAATCATAATCACCCTACCCCCCTCCCCCATACCACACTACATGTGTTATGTTATCCGTGTTGTGGCTATACTCGTGTGTATATACACTATATGTTACGGCATTATCATCAGCCCTACCTAGTAGTGAGTCATTACTACCCTATATGGTATGTTGTTTGTACTATGCATAATAGTTCATTATAGTCCATGGACATATGAACATATTATAATACTACGGTTGTATCATCTGACCAAAGTTCCTACTACGGAAACTACCTTGCCCTAAGTTTGCATTATAATTTCTCTATATATATATATATATATATATATACTCTAGGACATAAGTATATTCAAGGACATGTCCTTGGTACGACTGCTGGCTTAATTGTATACAATTGACGTTATGCCATATATCACGTGGCATTTATAGTGTAGTTGCATTGGTGTTCCTCGCGTTAGATAAACCTCCTCCTCCCCCCATCCGGATAAACTCTCCGATTAATTATGCAACACGTGTGACTACTTAATCACATGTACAGTGTATACATTGTACACTCTATGTGTACACTTACTAAGTGCTATAGATAGCAATGAATTACACTTACTCGGGGTATGACGGTGTCCTATTTAATAGTTTAGTAGTGGTTTCGTATGTGTGTGTGTAATTAAACGCTACAATGCATGAGTCTATAGACTATATACTATATTACTGAATACGCATATGTGTGCTATAGCATACAATAGTATCAATAAATACTATATACAATGTATATTATATTATAAATCCTATAGTATATATATATATAGTGTAGAATGGCCAGTCGACGCGTTGCCATGGCACCTGCAGGTTATATTTATTGTTATATTATAAGGATATATATATGTGTGTGTGTACGTGTATATACGTACAATGTATAATGTACGTCGTACATGTATACGTATATACATACATGTATACGTATATACGTACATATATGTGCGAAGAAATACTTGATTAAATTCCCCAGATTTAAATCGTGTTGCGCGAATCAAGGAATCATAATTATTCTATTTATAAACGTGACCTACTTAAGGCGGTGCTAAATCAATACCGTGTTTATAAATCTTACAATATTTATAAATATTGCAATACATATTGTTTAACTAGGATACACCTTGTTACGCATGCTTCCTTTGGCCCTACTTTATCTACAAGGCTGACCTTTGCCCCGTCTATTGTTTACAGACGGCACGCGTCCCCTTTTGTTTATACATTGTGTTCTTTTCGTCATCTTTTTCATCATTGTGCACAGTATTTTTGCTGGAAAAAACTGAACAATTATTAAGAAATAGTTCCTTTGTTTACTTCCATGTGTTTTCTTCCATGACATTTTATGTAATTTCTTTGCAATTCCGTGTATGCTCTTAGTAAATGCCATGATTTATTGCATTTAGGTCATATTTATTTGTTCCCAAAGATAATAGATATATTATATAATATATATATATATATGTATATATATGTGTGTGTGTGTGTGTGTGTGTGAGTGTATGTGTATGTTTGTATGTATTATAATTATAATTACATATATATTACATTAATTTGCTAAATAATTTAAATATTCAACTCATTTATATCCGTTAATGTATTTATATTATATAAATAATATTTTGAAATAAAAATAATATATTTTTATAAT
This sequence comes from Osedax fenrisi, assembly GCA_964019155.1. Classification (NCBI taxonomy): domain Eukaryota; kingdom Metazoa; phylum Annelida; class Polychaeta; order Sabellida; family Siboglinidae; genus Osedax; species Osedax fenrisi. The sequence goes on from OZ025241.1 coordinate 15,151,093, forward strand.
AATATCCAAGGATAATGTATACTATACTCTATATTTTAGAAATTAAATTAATATTAATTATTTTTCTTATTTTTAAATATTAATTATTAACACATCAGTACAACTAACAAGAATATCTCACTCGTAAAACTTTCATTGTATCAGTGTACATATTGCCTCTATAACTTCTACAATAAATAGTTACAAATAGAACTATATAAACATATCTAACCTCATTGAGATATTGATGTATATAGTTACTTTTGTTTATATAGAAATACCAGTGTGTATATATACTATAGTATACGATGTATCTCGTGCAATAACGTCACATCTAACACTTGGTTCGTTGTTTCAGAAACTGTGAAAACATGTCCCTACCTATCCGAGAAGAACCAGACCACTGAAAATCTAATTGATCTCACTGTAGCGGCTGAAGTCAGCATGCAAGGTCTGTAAACCACCTTTACACCTAGTGTAGGCCAGTGATAGTGCTATTTGATGTTAAAGTGCAAGTTCTGAACTGAACTTAAATTATATACATAAATAAATAAATCAAATTTATCATTCCTCTCCAATAGGCAAGGAATAATGGGGAAATTAATAAACAAGTTAATGTTTTTACTAGAATTTCCCCAATATAAGTAAATATTATATAACATGCAAGTGCTATTCATATAGTATATAGAGTGTTGGTGGTAGTACAAACATAGATTAGATTTAATAGTAGTCCAACACATGACACCCCCATTAATGCATTGTTCTCCTACCACAGCGCATGCCCACGCTCGATTAATACAACAAGAATCATGCAATGGTAAGTGTACACCTCACCAAGTGTGTTCAGCATTCGAGTCTAAAGCTATATAGCTATTCATTATCTATTGAAATAACTTTGTTGCGTATCTTCATGTATTCAAATATGTTAATATTTCATCTTTATTTATTAAATCTCGTCCCTTTAACTTATCTTCATGTATTCAAATATATTAATATTTCATCTTTATTTATTAAATCTCGTCCCTTTAACTTATCTTCGTGTATTCAAATATGTTAATATTTCATCTTTATTTATTAAATCTCGTCCCTTTAACTTATCTTCGTGTATTCAAATATGTTAATATTTCATCTTTATTTATTAAATCTCGTCCCTTTAACTTAATGTATTCAAACATTCCCGCTTCGCATCTCTTAATTCTCGCGGAACTTCTCACAGAAACCGCCGGTTTCGCCAAGAACGCTACAAAGGAATACCAGAAAGTGTGCCCTTTCCCGGAGAAGGTCGACTGCGAATTCCGGCCCGCGCGTCGGCAAAACGTCGAAGAGTTGGCGGTCGCTGCCGAGGAAGAAGAAAAGGAGAAGAAGGCGGCGGCTAAGAAGTTAGCCACGCCCTTCAACTACGAGGACTTTTTCTCCGCCGAGATCAAGAAGAAGAAAGACGATCACACCTACCGCGTGTTCAGGCGAGTGTCCCGCTGCGCTGACCAGTTCCCCATGGCCAGGGAGTGTCCGGAACCAGGAACTGGTGGTCAGTATTATTGTTATCTCTAGCTGCTACTTAGATAGATTGTTATTTTTATTGTTATTTGGTGGAGTCCTTTCATCCCATCCAGGAACTTAGATAACGTTTTTCACTTATAACCCCTTATAAAATCCCTTCGAAGCCGTTCTCATGTTAAGGAATCCATGGTTATAACGATAAATACAAAGTTATATAAGTTATAATCCATATCTATCTGGTAAACCTCTACTAAATACTGAATCATCATTTATGATTTATATATATATATATATATAAATAGATAGATATACATAGCTATAAATTGTATTGTAATTAATTAAAACAAAATGACACGTAACAAAAAAATCATAATTATAAATAAATATCTAATTTACACAGGCCAATTATAGACTCGTAAGCATATGTTACATAACCATATACAGTTTTAAATATTCTCAATTTAAAAGAAAATTATATTTAAATCAACTTTATAAATTATTACTATATAATAATTATAGAGTAAACACGTGTACATCTAAATCATAGTTAATGACTTCGTAATTATATTAAATACTATCTAATTGATTCACAGATATATTCATCTTACAATACTTATCACCTAGACTCTACTTATTCAGTCTCCATAGACTCGGTAGAGCTTACATTTTTGTTCTCAAATTAATATGGAAGAGGTATCATACACACCGCATGCCGTAACCTCCGACCCCTATCGTTGAGCTTATATAACCTTATATTAAATAACCCCTAACACGAAGGTCACACGTCGTTAACCTCTGACCCCTAACGTAGGTCACATAACGATGAGCAGCTCCCCTCAAACCGAACGCATAGAAGACGGCAGAAAGATCTCGGTATGGTGCAGTAACGACTACCTCGGTATGAGCTGGCATCCAGTAGTACAGGCAGCCGTGATGTTAGTATAGCGCCAAGGTCGTGTCCCCTCGATATGTCCTCTAGTCGGTGCCACGTTCGTCTCACTCCAATACCATCTATTATTATTATTATTATTTGATTAAGGGTATCCTTAGCTATAAGCTAAACATAGCTTCTGGGTATCCCTCCATGGATTATTATAGCCAATATTCGGTAACAAATAAAATTCATTCATTCATTCAAATACCATCTAAGCACACGCTAGCCTACTTATCTATAATAAGCATCGTTACTTATGTTATTACCTCGCTGACAATGCCTACACTGATAATATCCGCACACTTGATGTGTTCAGAATCTTAATGTGGAATATAATCAATAACGTGAAGCTAATTAATAATATTGCACATTACTCTCGATGCTAATCATCTGTCACGTTGAAACTGGCTTTTTAACATATTTTAATAGCTCACATTGTATACAACATACATACTACTGAATGACTACTATGAATATCGCTATTTAAACTCTATTATCATATCGTATCGGTCCCGTTGCGTAATGCTTATCGTAGGTATTACATGTATAACTCCATCGTAGGGAAGCCCTACAGAAACACGGGGCGGGAGCCGGGGGCACCCGTAACATCTCCGGTAACTCGCCGCATCACGAAACCCTCGAGAACGAGATCGCCGACCTTCACCAAAAGGACGCCGCCCTCTTATTCACCTCCTGTTACGTCGCCAACGACTCTACGCTGTACACCCTCGCTAAGATGCTGCCAGGTAAGGGTACTCGATGACTCACTAATGGCCTGGTGACTCACTTGCCATCAGCGAAAACCATAATAAGTATGCCGTACTGCGCATACATCAAATACTGAGCGCTTATAACATAGTGTAAATACCGGATAGAGAATATAGGTGATCCTGTAATTTTATAATTATTTATATATACTTACAAACGAATAGAATTCAGATACGTTTAGTATTAAAATAACATACACATATTATGAACAATCTATTATATATTGAACCGATGATATTAATGATCGCGCTATACTTTACTATACTAACAATATTCTCTACAGGATGTGAGATATTCTCAGACGAGGGAAACCATGCCTCCATGATAATGGGCATCCGTAACTCTGGGGTTCCCAAACACATCTACCGCCACAACGACCCTAAACACCTCGAACAACTCCTCAAGAAAGTCGATATCAACGTACCAAAGATCGTAGCCTTCGAAACCGTTCATTCCATGACAGGTTTACTAATATGTGAATAGATTAACCATATTGTTCATTGTAAGACATTAGTGACATATTTATTTTAATAAATACAATCAGTAGTAATTAAATATGATCGGATAAAGTATAAAAAATAATTATCATCAATATAAATTATATTACAAATTTAATTACGAAATTACAATTAGTAAGTATATTCTATACAAATTTAAATAAATGATACACATTAGATTATGTTATTTATAAATAGTTTTTAAATATCTAAATTAAAATGAAGTATCTTTAGTTTTAAAATATTTTAAATTATGTTAAACCATGCTACAATTCAAGATAATAAAATATGGATATATTTATTATAAAATAATTATTATATGAATGAATTTATATACTGGTAATAGCATTATATTCAAAATACTAACAATATTTAATATTTTAGTACACAAAAAAATGATATTCTTAAAATAACTAAACAAAAATTTAAAACTCAATCCCAGCGATATATAAACTAATTTTAGTGATCCTACTAAGTAACATTAATATAGATATTATAATATATATAATAAATGATTATATTCTGATATTGTATGTTTGCAGGTACCGTATGTCCCTTAGAAGAGCTCTGCGATATAGCACATAAATACGGGGCCTTAACGTTTGTTGATGAAGTTCATGCAGTAGGTCTTTACGGTAACAGAGGTGCGGGTATCGGAGAACGCGATGAATGTATGCACAAGATGGACATGATCTCTGGCACTTTAGGTCATTATTATAACTACTCAATTATTACTATTTAGAAAAATGTTAAGAAATATTTAAGTATTACAATTAAAATAAATTTATTTTTTTACAATTACAATTTTGTTATGATAGACATATTTCAATATGTGCCACATTCACCATGTAGGTAAAGCATTCGGTAACATTGGAGGATATGTGACCGGTAGCGCTAAACTAATCGATACGATTAGAAGTTACGCAGCTGGCTTCATCTTCACTACATCTCTACCCCCTACCGTGCTCTACGGTGCAACTGCTTCCATGAGAGTTAGTCTAGCTACCTCATCCCGCAATCGTTTATTAGAACAAATATTTTGTATTCTCGTTTATTATATATTGGTATAATTGTTTCTCCTAAAACGACTTCAAAAGTTACTCATACTAACACTCTCAGCTTCTGAAAACTGCTGAAGGACATAAACTAAGAACACAACATAGAGATAACGTGATCTACTTGAGAGAAAGATTGATAAACGCAGGTCTTCCAGTAGTACTTTGCCCATCCCACATTATTCCACTAAGAGTTAGTTGATCTCGCGCTACCAACGATGATATAGATGTATAATCATATAACTACGATACAACAGGTCAACGATCCAGTTCTAGTAATGGAGCTAGCCAATCACCTGATGCAAGAACACGGTATCTACATACAACCGATAAACTATCCGACCGTGAAGAAGGGACAAGAAATGCTGAGAATAGCGCCGACACCCCATCACACTAAAGATATGATGAACTACTTTGTGGATGCGGTGATGAAAACGTGGTTGAACTGTGGCCTAAAACTTCGTTCAAAAGTTTCCATAGAATGTGAAATATGCAGCGCCGAATTACGTTTTGATGCATTCGACAATAGAAAGTCATGTCAAGGGGGTACCGATTGTAAAGGTCGATTATTGTCCCATGGACAGTAATTATTAACCTTTATAATTAGATGCGTATAAGTAAATCGCGCTTTGTCGTGTATATTATGCATACGTACAAGAAATTGCAATGTTTTTATTTCTTGTTTTTATTTGTTTCCTCGTTATAATAATGAATATATATATAAATATATGTTTATGGTATTATTTAAGAAATAATTATATTTGTGATATTATTAGATCCATAAAGATTTCTAATTGTTATATGCTCACTATCAGATTTTGTACATAAATAAGCGTTCAGTTAATAAATACAAATTGAAATAACATTTATGTATTATTATATTTCAATAAACAAATCGGAAATATAAAATACATGTAAATAAATTGATTAAACATAAAAATAGTACAAATATTAAACAGCGTGTATCTTCGTCCATTGTCGAGCTGTAAAATGTATTCAATTAGTATTCAATTATTTCTAATAGGAAATATTATAAAATGATAATTGTATTTTAATAATTTCATATTTTACTCTATTTTTAAAGATTTGAATTAATTCATAACTCAAATTATGTATATATATATATTATTTACTATATATTATCTACTCATATTATTTTATTATATAATAAATGCATTTAATAAATAATCAACAAAGTTATTTAATCTAATTTAACAGAAATAATTGTATATATAACTATATTAAAAATATAATATCGATCCTATTTTTAAATATATAAAACATATCAAGTGAGTAATATTTATAAATGTAAGATTTTTATTGGTATTGAAATAAAATAAATTATATTGTATTGTATGGTTTTTAGGGAAAAATGGTAAATATGTAATTACAATAATGGTTAATAAATATATTTATAAATACTAGTTTAATAAATATATACAAATTTAGTAATGCATAATAATATATAATTTGTTCACTATAATATATTCAGAATTAAAATGAATTTACTTAAAAAATGTACTTTTTAAATTGAGAAAAAAAATTATTTCAAATTTTGTTTATATAATATTATTAAAATATTTAATATATTCTTTAAAATGATATATAAATTATGTTTTATGGTCAAATATAACTATAAAATAGACAATTTTAAAAGTATATCATTTAAATAAATTATAATAATAATTAATTAAATATAATAATTTTTATAATTTAATGATTATAAGATCATTTTTATAATTTAATAGCTAAAATAAAGAATATTATATATATTTAGAATGAATATACTCAAAATAATTATTATTTTTTTTACAAATTTCACTCTTTCAAAAACTATCAATCATTCAATATGGCTTTAAATGAATTGAAATATGTAGATAATTTATAATATATATAATTACATAATATTGCATTTTATTTAATTATTTGTAAATTTTCATAATTTGATATTCAATATTTTCTTTTATATTCTATGAAAAATTTAATTATTATATATCATTATGTTAAATATTATTTAATAATAAATTAAACAATATTAATACACTTTTAGTGACCACTATTTTTCCCATCTATTTATAAAACATCGCCTACCCTTATACTTGACATATGATTTGTCATCATCAATACATATAATGTGCATCGTAATTATTTATAATATGACTAATAAACTACATTAAGGGGATAAGCTTGACATGAGAATTCAATGTAAAAAGATAGTGTTTTTTTTTAGTCTATTAGTCTAAAAAATAATTATAAGTTATTTTAATTCTGTAAACATCATATTGTAGTGTGGAATGTTATTTACAAGAAATTATATGATATAATTATTTATTTTCGGAAATACAACACATCTAGTAATGGTAAAAAAAATATTTTTATTTGAAACTATTTTTATATGATATAATAAAAATAATAGAATAAGCCATACACTTTTATAATATAGACATATAATGTGATATATACTGAAAATGTTATCAAGTTATGAGCATTATTTTTAGAGTAATAGAATTTTTAAGATTTAAAATTAGGCTAACATAATTATTCTGAGATAATCAGGTTTGTAAAAATAACATCTAAAATATTTATATACAAAAAGGTGATGTTTAAATGTAAAATAATTGTAAAAGTTTGATTTGTGTGCATTATTGATCGTTTTATGATGTAATATTTGGATATGTTATAGATAAATATATAATTTATTACATTTATGAAAAAAAAAAAATATATTTTTTTATTTTGTCTGATTTTTTCAGGTCAAACATTTGCATAAGCATATGCTTAAACTAAAATATATATTATAATTATTTATATTAAAAAATTATTTCTAATACATTTAATAATTAAATTAATAAATACATATTTGCATCTAATGAAATTCTAACCAATGAGAATAATAAAATAGTTATTATATTTAAGTAACACAACATATATGTATTGTCATTTTATATTTTAGAATAATATATATTTTAAGTGGGTATATAATTTGATTCTAACATTATATCTAAATTTTCTATATAAACTAAGTAAAATTTATCTTATAAAATAATATACATTATTCAAAATAATTATAAAATATATATATCTAATATTTAGTATAACAAAGTTATATATATATATATATAAACATATTTGGTATACAAAATAATAGTAATATACACTAGTTTTTTTAATTTTATATAGTATTTATATTGAAATATTTCACAAAACTTTAAACGTGATTTTATCTGTATTTTATTTTTCTAATACTACTCTAACAATATGTCTATTTATTTAATAAATATATTTATATATTTAATAATGATATATTTAACTATATTTCAATGATTTCAATTTTGTTATCAAAGATATCAGAGAATCTCAGATATATTGATTTATTTGTAAAATACAATTTGTATTAATCATATTTTTAATTGTGTATTTCTCTATCAATATTTTATTAAAAGATGCATTATTTATAAATTAGGTTTGAATTTAACTATGTTTTTTACACAACGTTAAAATATACGAATTTCACAAAATATTTGTTAGTAGAGTCCTGTCCTTGATATAATTTATTAAGTTATTTTTCTTAATACCAGAGATCCTTTTCTAATATATTTATTTTTATTCATGTTAAATTTTAATTTCAATTTAACTATTACAATATCAATTTCAATAAAATATAAATTATTAAGTGACGGGAAAATCTTCGCATTTTTTTTGTATTACAAATTTATAATAAAATTTTAAAATATACAGATTTATCTTTAAAATGGTATATAAAGTTTAAAATAAAAGTATTTCAAATCGAGTTTTTAAACATAGTCCTGTAAAAAAAATGCATAAAAATAATTGATAAAATGTGAGAAATATTTGTGTTCAAATATTCAATTAGGATACGTTTTATTTTCATTATTTATAATATTAATATTTATCCGAATTTCAAAATTTAAATACAAGAATACAGGTACTATATAGCAGTATTTACTCGCTAGAGTATTATGTAGCCAATGAAATTAAAGTATCTATTTAGTAGTATTGTGATAGCGTCATTTATTTTGCAATATACTAACTATCAAGACGTATTTTTTAAAAGAAGTAAATCTATGAAGGACAACTATGGAAGAGCAGTAAGTATATTATATAATAAACTATAATTCATTAATTTATATTTAGTAAAACATATATTAATGTGTAGTTTAGATACTAAATAACCAGGAATTTTTTAGATAATTTTATAAATAAACATTTATTTTATATTTGTTATTACTATTATCTATATGTAGAATAACTAATATTATAAATAAGGAGCTAATTATTACTATTATGTATATATATATATACTAATACACTATAATTGATTCATTTATACTATGATATTATAAATATAATTCATTAATTATAAGACTAAATAAATAGAAATACATTTGATAATTTCATAAATTAATGTTCATCTTTATACTTGTTATTACTATTATCTATCGGTAGAGTAACTAATATTATAAATAAGTACCTAATTATTACTATTATTTATATATATATATATATATATATATATACTAATAAACTACAATTGATTAATTAATATTTAATAAAACATGTGTAGTATAGATACTAAATAACCATGACATTTTTGGATAATTTTATAAATAAACATTTATTTTTTATTTTTATACTATACGCATCTCAACAGATTTGAAGAGGTTGTCTATGACTCTCAAGAAAAAGACTACGTAGAAAAAGTTACGTTCAGTTATCATGTAGGGAGTGGCGAATTACAATATAATGATATATAATAATAAAATGTATAGATATCATAAATGTATTGTTATTTATTCAAAAAAATATTGATAAAAACTTTGAAGACTGTATCTCACTACTTGTTATCTTACTACTACTTGTGTCTAATTGCTTCAATCATTATAACAATTTCTGAGTATATATATATATATATATATATATATATGATATTACTGATATGTTATCATATCAGAATGTAATAATTTAATTTATAAATATACTAATTATAAATATTATAAATAAATTTGGGAAAAAACAAACAAAAAATTACAAAAATAAAATATTAGTGGGAACCTATATCTTGTAAGTGGTATATGTTTAGATATATGATGTGTTTTATAGATATGATATGTAGCTAACTATAGGTAAACAAATTAGAGGATTATATGTATTTGTTTAAAAGTAGTATTCTTTTTAGTGACCCTCATTTTCCCTATCTTTTACATGTAAACTCTGCAAGGTTACCCCGGCCCTTAAACAATTAATATTTCAAGGATATATTTCATACTTTAAAATAAATATGTTAAATACACATCGAGATCTTCAATTTTATTATATATTTTTATAACATTATAATTAGATGTATATATTCTAGATTAAATAAATCCTATTTATATTGTATTGCAATTTCAATTAAAACTAATGATATAACTACATTTTAATTATTAATTTTTGAGATTTATACATTTTATTATATAAAATATGTAATAGTTCTGAAGAAGTCTAGATATAATAAAATTATGATATTATACATAATATCATTGAATTTGTAATAAAATAATAATACCTAGATAAGAATTTTATATATGATGATATTATAACTAATAGATATTTTTAATTTAAAAAATAATTTATAAAGCATATAATAATAAAAACAGTGTGCAATTTTTTTTTTTTTTTTATTTAAATTATAATTTTAATGTGAACTATTATTAAATTAAATAATGAATAAATAAAACATACCAGTTTCAATAGCTTGAACTTCATTTGATTTCCACTGTTCTGCAACATCATTTGCTAAAGGATCGTCAGGATTTGGAGCACTTAATAATGCTTGTATCGATAATAAAACTGTTCTAATTTGTAAAGCAGGGCTCCATTTATCTGAATGTAGGTTTATTATTTTGTATATTATAAACTCTAATAAAAATATAATATATTATGAAATTAAATTATAAATTTATTTGTAAGTGTAGTTTATTGAAATTTAGAACAAATATCTATCAAACGGTAACTTAAGTTATATTTTAATTAGTAAATATAGCTAAATCCCATAAGCCATGGTTATAAATAAACAGTGAAATTCAGATATTCTATAATTACTAGGATAGCTAAAAATTGCAATTAGCTAATATTTCTTACTTCTATGGTTGGAATTAAATCTATTTAAAATATATCTATTGTAAAAAAATCCACATTTAATAACAAATTAATCTAACATTCGATAATATAGAATATCTTCGAGTCCTATTGGTATATTAACATGTTATTTTATTCTGGATTAGCTAACATTAAATACAAATTGTCATTAAATCTATATTTATATATTCATTATAAATTCAGTTATAAATAGTATCAACCAGTGTTCGAATGATTTAAATCACGATTTAAATCAAACTCAAAAATCATATTTGTTTTTATTTAAATCAATATTTCTCATAGTATATTATATAATTATTATATAATTATTTTTATAATATAATACTTATATTCATGATGGCCTACTATATCCCTATAGGAGGCTATGTTATATCATTACTATTTAAATAAATGAGAATTATATATATATATATATCATAAATTATGATATACATCAAATGAAAAATATATAATGTTAAATAAATAAGAATTATGTATATCATAGACATTATTGGAGAAAGATATAATTTTATTTTTTTCTATATATAATCCAAAATATATTGATGCATTCAAAATTAAGAAATATACTTGGAGTTAATAAATCTGCAAAGCTTGTATTTATGTACAAATATTTTAATATAAAGTAATTTATTTAAATAAATATCAAAAACGTTTTTATTTGATGTCTTGTATTCATAGCATAATTATTTGAATATAATTCTAGATAATAAAGTAGTCAGTATAATATTAAAAACACTAGTAATTAAAATTAATTATTTAATGTTGCATTATGCAACTTGTATATAATATAATGTATAGATTAATTTAGATAATTCAAGACATACACAATATCACATTTTTATTATAATATAATTCTATTTATTTATACATCTTTACTTAATTTTATAGATAATTGATATTTATATGTAATTTTATAAATTTAAATATACACCAATAATTATTTAAATTTCGCATAGTATATTAGAAATTAATAATCTATTAGTTGTAGAAAAATTATTTATTCAATTTTTATAATTCATAAATTTATAAAAATCATATAATTTATAAAACATCTATTTATTATATTATTGTACAATTTAAATATTATTTGCATAAAAATCAAATGAATCGATTTTAATTGCTTTAAATTGATTTTTTTTATAAAAATCAGATTTTTTTCGAACCCTGCTATCAACTCACTCCACCGATATATACCGCTAAACGTAGTTAACGTAACAACCTATACATATCAGAAAGTTTTATGTAAACAAATGATACACACACACAATACAATTCACGCCTTACAGGTATGTCTTCCGTATGAGGTAACATTTCAATTAGCTAACAATTTGTTCAGTCCCGTCAGTGTTAGCTTTTGGGATTTCACTATATATATTTATATATATATATATATTATTAACTGCAATAAATTTCAATATATCAAATATACTATATAAGAGAGTTTTTAGAGTTTTTTTTTTAATATTTTAATTTATTAATAATAAATTATTACCCATTATAAGTAACTGTATTTAATAGAATAAATAATAATTGTATAGTCAAACTTGTTGACACAATTTAAAACACTTTACAACTAAATATTTAAACTACATTTATACAAATTATTAGCTAGTTGTGAAATACATAATAATAATAAAATAAAACCTTTTAAAATATCAAGACATATTCGTCCAAGTTTATCAATATTCGGATGGTATATTTTAGTCATAAATCGTACTTTTGGGGCAGACATTGGATATTCTTCGGGAAGGAAAAGTTCTAATTTAAATATTCCCCCTTCATAGGGTGACTACAATTGAATGTTAGTATCATTATTTATCTTATTAATGCACAGTATTTATAAATAATTATTTACAATTATAATAGGATTATTTTAAATAATAAATATTCTACATATTTTTATTATATAAAATTTGATAAATAAAATAAATATGTTATTAGTAGTTTATATATTTTATTAATATATATAGTATACTATAATATTAGACGATACAAATTATAATTTAAGTTTTATTTCCAATTCATATATATGATTATATTAAAAAAATATTATTTAGATTAATAAATTTATATTTTCATAATTTTTATATAAAAATATATTGCTAACATCTTTTGGACCAGAAACAGCTACGTGGAAATACCTTGCGTTGCTATCATCAGGAATAGCTACTATACCGGCTACAGGGTCAGCTTGTAGTCGCTGTGTCTCCTATAAATAATATTATTAAATTAATGATTACGAATATTAATTTGCCAGAAATAAATGTTAATATTACAATATATATAATCTACATTATTTATAGACTACATATAATTTAGGCTTTTCTCTAATTACTAAAATGGTAATTTTATATTTATATATTATATATATATATATATATATATATATATATTCTTTATATTAATCCTATAACTTATATACAAAAATATAATCTTTTCAGTAGTATATATTTGTTGCAATGATATATTGACAAAAACTATATTTAAATTTAAAATATTTAAATGTACATTTTTAAATTTTTTCGTCCACAATGCAATCAATTAAATCACCTAATGTATCTTAAGATTATTACATAGTAGAAGGCGTAGACAATAACAAATATTTTTTTAAATAAAATAATAAATAAAAATTATACATTTAAAATGTAATTATAATTAATTTTGATATTAAATATATTTAATAATGTACATGATAATTTATTATATAAATTATTGTGTTAAATAAATGTTACTTGTTAATTATGTTAATATAAATTCATATAATTTGAAATAATTAAAGTAATAGAAACAAAATTAAAATGTAAATATATAGATTTCTGTAATATCACAAACACTTATATTATATAATATATATATACAAATATATTAACAGTATGGTATTTATACATTTTATGATGACAAATATTATTGTTATTAAAATATTTAAAGTTTATGTTAACATTAAATATATGGTTGCACCAGACTTAGTCTGAGACTAGTCAATTTTATTTAAATATGTATATTTAATGAATATATTTCTATATTAACGACTACTAATTGTGTATATTATTTATATCATATAAATAATATGTAAATATATACAATATAAAGTGTTTAAATAAAATTTAATAATATTATCTCCAATTAATAAGTTTTAATTTAAATTAACGTATATTATCATTGTAGTAAATGTGCTACACTTTCAGAATAAAAATTAAATAGTTTTTTGTGAAATAAAATTGCCGTTAGTCCGTATACTCCATATATAATATATTATATATGCATAAATAATAAAAAAAATATGTTAGTAATCTACAATTATCACATGTGATAGTTATATTTAATAACATATATAAAATATCTAATTATAAATAAATAAATAAATATATGGTATATAAATATATTATATTTATATGTGGTATGTATATATATTGAATTTAATTTAAAATTAAATATTAATATTAAATTCATAAATAAATTTATTAAATGCGCAAAATAATAGTTATGAACAAATATTCGAATATATAGCATTATTATCTATACTAATTAAATATAATAATAATGTGTATTCTTATAATATTATAATAATAATATTTTTTGTTAAAATTATTAGGAAACAAAATTATATTATTATATAATAATTATATTCGAAATATAATTATTATAATACATTTCAAATTATATTTTATTATTTAGATAAAATATACTTTCGATGAAAATATCCCACTAAAATGAGGACAAATTATGAATGTATAATCATTTTATTATTAAAATTATCTCACTTTAATAATTCTACGAGGGAGACCCCCAGCAATCCCAGACATATTTTTTAAAGATTTTATAATATCAAAAAATCTAAAGAAAATTAAACTTCCTGTGTTTACTAATAAATTTGTTTATTTAACAATAATCGTAATAAAGAGTTATTATATGATACCAAAATCTTTTCCTAAGATTCTACATAGCATCAATATTCGACTCTACACATTATATCAAGACCTCCTATAAACGAGGTATAAAAAGGTATTGATTATATACATTGACTATGTATAATTTCCGGAAATACTGACAGTATGATATCCTCTTAAAATAGTAATCATTTATGAGTAAAAATAACCACATATATATATATATTATAAATAAATGTAATATCATCTATTATATATAATATATGTTATTTAGTTTAAAACAATTAGTTTGGAATATTAATATTCAAATGAGTTTACATTATAAACTCACCCTAGAGATTTCTTTGAAACAACAATAATATAATTATTGATAATGAGTTTTATCAGTAGTAGGTGTTATATGCCACGATGAGTTGTTTCCCATACCGTGTCCCTATGTTTCCCATACGTCGTTCTACCAAGACCTCCTATAACCTCTGGTTATAGGAGGTATTGGTTCTACACGCTATTGCTATACTTGGACTAACAATAAACTTTGATACTGGACCCCGTTTCTCTATACATTTTGAAATATAAATTAACTAACCATATTATATTATACACAGGTTAACATAACAGTAGGAGCTTATCCAATAACATGTCAAAGGGACTTAAATTCGAATATAAATGTATGTACAATGCACATTGTACATTGTACAATGTACAATCTACATATCATTGATATGATATTATAATATATATAATGATATATATATATATATATATATATATATATATATATATATATATATATATATATCAATACATTTTAAAATTATACATAAGCTCATCTCTAAATGGATACGTGTCACTGTACATTTCAACTATTCAATAGTTGAAATGTAATGTATAATTCAAATAAGTATTTAAATATGTAATATAAGGTATATGTATACTTAGGTAATTACTGTAGAATTTATATAAGAGGTTATGTAAAATTATGATAAATCCTCCCACTTTTGTACAACAGTTGTAAGATGAGAAATAAAATCTATACATTTAGTGTTTAATGTTTGATATTATTATTAATTATATATTTATTTATTTTTTATTTATTTAATTTGAATCAGGCATGAATAACAGAGGTCCATAGAGTAGGTCCTATACAATAATTAAAACTAACAACAATTAAACGAAAACGAAATCTAAAATATTATCTAAATACAGATTTATCCCATATAGTAAATAGTTGCGAAGGGCACAAGCATAGAGCTAGAGAGAAATTTCTCTCTAGCTATGTGGGCACAAGACATTATAATAATAAAGTTGAACAATTAACGAATTACGAGAATTTCGTATACGTTGATAAAGTGAATTATATGATTTACGTAGTTTAATTGTTAAATTATTAACATTATCATATAAAAACATCAACGACGCGCTATTTCGACGCTTATATTTCATCACTATACGATCAACGTTATTATATGCTACCTTAATTGTTCGCATATTGGCCCTATTCGGTAACCATATACTACTAAGGTAGATATTTGAAACAAACGATTTAAATAGAATAATCTTAGTAGCTTTAGAGCAATGGCTACAATTATTCGCTATCATATAGCTTTATTTATATAGCTGTTTGATATTACTATATATATATATATATATATATAATAATATATGTATAATGTATATATATATATAGTAATATATTTGAATATATGTTCATTTTATTTCTATAACTACACTGTCATATTACCTGACTGAAAATAGGTTAGTAAAGAGAAAGATATATATACATATATATGTAAAGGATACTAAGTAAATAACGTAAATATTAAGTTAGGGACTTATGTTACAGAAGATAAAAATGAAATTATTAAAATATAAAGATTTATAAAAGGTATTTTATCAGAGAATATTTCAAGTAGTCGTAACATAAAATGTGATTGAAGACAAATGGATAAATCAAAGAGAATTGAAAAGTTTCTTTTATTAAAATATTAATATATTATTACATAAATTCATTCACATTAATATGCAATTAGTATTTTCTCGATTTAAACGATTTACCTCATATTCGTAATATGAATTTAGTTCATTATTTGAATTATTACTATTTCTATTCACGCATATTGATCCGGAAGTTTCTTGCTTGAAAGAAGATTTAGAAGATAATTTAACACAAGGCGGTTTAGCAAATTTCTTCTTATTACATTTGACCTTCCTCTTTGTTGTCATATTAACTTTATTAGCCTTTACTTGAATGGCAATGTTAGATGTTTTCTTCGTAACTATTAACATGGGGGGATTTGCAATTATATCGTTACATAATAGTTTTGTATTACGGGGTATCTCGTCTTTAAGTGTATAACAAGTTCCTGAATTTATCTTTTTTTCTCTGTGTATTCGTTCTTTTTTTTTCCTACCGAAATAAATTATTAATTATGTACATTTATTGAAAATAATATAATAATTAATAAGTTAAAGCAAATATAATTATAAGTGTAATAATCAAAAATTATATTATATTCATAACCTATATAATATATTATTATATAATAATATACAATTTCTATATAATGTCACAAAAATATATTTTTTAATAAGAAATAAACATATTTTATTTAAAATTTATCGAAATTTAAAATGTCGTTTTTTAACAACATTTATTATTTCCTTTGTAAGCATAATATGAACCTCTGAAATTAATTATATAAACGAGGTATCACACTACCAGTATTTATAGAAATAATGTCCGGAAATTGTTGCTAGAAAGTGATTTTCTAGAAAGTTAACAACAATTTTAGTAGGATACCCATTACGGCAACCTGCCGGAAATATAGTAACTATAAAGGGGGTATACTACAACTTGCTAGAAAATCACTTTCTAGCAATAATTTCCGGGAATACTGGTTGTGGGATACCCCTTAATAATTATTACACTCTATATAATATCATTAACGATCATTAATGAACATCTCATGATTAGGTAACAATTATATAATTCTATTGAAAATTCACACATACAAATATAATTCATAATATATATATCTGGTAATATCTAAATATTACAAACTGTTTTTTATTTGTCTTCTTTTCCTTTTCTAATAAGTCTTCTTCGTGACCTTTGATTGTTTTCTTTCCATTGCTATCGAATTCTTCAATATACAAATCATCATTTGTTGCCTTACGAGCCAAGGTCACCGGTGGTTTTTTAGGTTCCATGTCTTTAAAGTGTGTCTTTATTTCTCTAAGATTAAAATTATTCGTTATTATGATTAATAAATAATATATAATTAATGTTCATGTTACATAATAATAAGTGTACGCTAATAGTTCCATAATCACGTATAAAGTTATTTAATGTCTAGGTAAGAAATAATTCTTTCAAATTAATAACATTTTACTTGAATTTTTAATTTTACGTTTTACAAATCTTACTTTTGTTGTAATATAAATTATATATTTTGTATTTATTTTCATGAAGCTATATGCACATAACTTCATGAGATTATATCACAGAGCTAGAGAGAAATTTCTCTCTAGCTCTGTGTGTTATATAGACCCATTGGTTATATCATATATCTACCATGTAAATCATTAGGAGTACCAGTAAACTCGGACCAGGTAAACTCGGACCACTTTTGAGGTAAACTCGGACCACTTTTAAAGTAAACTCGGACCACTTTTTAAAAACATAAAGTAAATTCGGACCACTTATTAAAATAACTATATTTTGTATATTTCTATAATATAATATGCTTTAACTTACTTCCACCTTATATAATTATATTATATCTGTTAAATAAATTATAAAAAGAGTCATTTAATATGATATTTTTGTGGAATTGTATATTTAAATAGGTAAACATTTAATTTGAACTCGCACCACTTTTGAAGTAAACTCGGACCACTTGTGAAGTAAACTCGGACCACTTGTGAAGTAAACTCGGACCACTTGTGAAGTAAACTCGGACCACTTAATAAAAACATAAAGAAGATTCGGACCAACCGTATAAACTATATATTGTATATTTCTAACATATAATATGCTTTAACTTATAAGTTAAAAGTATAATTTCACTGTATATAATTGCGAGTATTCCGATATTACTACACATACATAATTTATCATTTAATAACTTTTGTAATAACTGCCTATTATGAGTATAACTAACCTAGTTGATATCCAGGACCAGAATGTATGTATCATCTAAAGATACATATTACTACAACTTTAATAACATTTAATAACTTAACATAATTTAAATTGTCGTATATCACCACAGAGCTAGAGAGAAATTTCTCTCTAGCTCTATGTATATCACCGACGAGACCAACGATTGAAGCTATATTTATTATGATAGAAGTATACAATATATAAGTTATTTTAATAAGTGGTCCGAGTTTACTTCACAAGTGGTCCGAGTTTACTTCACAAGTGGTCCGAGTTTACTTCAAAAGTGGTGCGAGTTCAAATTAAATGTTTACCTATTTAAGTATATAATTCCACAAAAATATCATATTAAATGACTCTTTTTATAATTTATTTAACAGATATAATATAATTATATAAGGTGGAAGTAAGTTAAAGCATATTATATTATAGAAATATACAAAATATAGTTATCTTAAAAGTGGTCCGAATCTTCTTTATGTTTTTAATAAGTGGTCCGAGTTTACTTTATGTTTTTAAAAAGTGGTCCGAGTTTACTTTAAAAGTGGTCCGAGTTTACCTCAAAAGTGGTCCCAGTTTACCTGGTCCGAGTTTACCTGGTCCGAGTTCACTGGTATTCAATAATTAGTATACATAACAAGTGAATATTCTGAATTTAATAACCGTTCTATGTCGTCGTAATATTTTCTCTTTTCGAGTTTGCGCACTTTACTAGACCGATGCCTAGAACGACCTCTACTCCGACATCTTTGTGTATCACGTGCGCTACGCCCCCTTCGTCCTGCGCAGCTTTCCCCATCCGCTTCTCTACGATATTTGGTCCGAGGTTCGCCGTCGCTCGAATCACGAGATTCTCGTTTCATTCGTTCGTCGCGATCTTTCTTGGCCACATATCTCCAGCGATCCTTACGCTCCTCCCACATCCGGTTGGATTCGATTTCGCGATCTTTGATGCGGACCTCCTTGCATCGTCTGCCGTACGTCAGGTATCGTTTGCCTCGGTCGAACCTGTCCTTCTTGTGACGTTTACGTTCCTTGCGGAACTTACTGTTGTCCTCGCGGTCTTCGGCGTCGTGGTCGTAGTCTTCGTATATCATATTGAATATGTTAGTCTGTCGATAGAGGAACGAATGGCAAGTTAATGAAATATTATATATATATACGAACTTAAACTAAGCATATCTAGTAGATATATTTATATATATTATATATATATATATATATATATATATATATTTATACCAAATATTTTGCGAAGCATCAGCGAAGTGAAGCAAGATCTTTGTGTATACTAATAGAGCGAACTTATATAATATCGATAAATAATAACCTCGGAATCACTACATTCGGAATACGAATTCACGGAGGAGACATCGTCTGTACAATCAGATACTCTATCGAACTCAGAACAATAGGAGGTCTGTTCGCAGTACTCGTCGTCGTAGGGGTCATCTCGACCACCGAAAGTCCTGGACGGAGGACACACGTCCGGTACGGCGTGCTCTCTACCGATGATGTCGCCGCCTATCTTATGACGTCCGTTGCGGTCGTAGTTCTGGACGGTTCTATCCCAGTAAGCGGACGAGTGGCGGGCGTAAGTGGGCCGAACTAGGTCTGGGGCGTTTCTCCACGTGTGGTGCGTTCTCCACATTTCGGGGGGCGGGGTAGGGCGTGGCTTCGGGGGCGTATGCGTGTGTATTACGTTATTATTATCGGTATGTCTATCGTACTACGTCCACCAGTCTACGGTTTAGTTGCTCGTTTCTAATGATGACTTAGGTATAAACCTATTCGTTTGGGTCTTAGCGAATGGTGTTTGCGTATCGCGTGTGTATTTGAAGTGGTCATTCAATACGATACTACCTGTAGTTCCTAAGCTTGAGTAACATAACCCGTAGGCTTGCTTTGTGCTTTGTTTAATAATTTAGAAAATTAGTAAATATAAATTAATATTATCTGTGAATTAAAATAATTTTATTTTTAAATCAATAAATTCCGAATTTTATTGAATTTTGCTATATTTTCGAGTATGTTATACATACATGTAGGTACCTACACGTAGTTTATAACCTACACGTAGTTTATACATATTATAGTGGTATCTATAGTATAGATTATATACTAATAGTTATATATATATGTATGTATCAACAAATAATACATTATTAAATGTTTTATCTATATACATATGCTTATACTTTTAATATTATATAATTTAATATTTACTATTGTAAAATAGAAATATACATGGGTATTTAATCTAATAAAATATGTATTTTAATAGTTTATTTAACGATTAGATTTACGAAATATTATATTTATAACATATATTGTTCACTGATTTGATAGATATATGTAGCTATCGAATAGTATACATATACCTATTATAGGTATTAGCCTGTTATAGCCTATTATAGGTATTTACCTATACATATATTCAAAATTGTCAAATTTGAAATACTTAAGTATCGTCAATATTTTCCTATAAAACACCTATTTTCAATTAAATATATTTAAAAATCTACATTTTTATATAAATATAATTCCATGTATAACTCATATACTTCTAGCATAGAGCTATATAGAAATTTCTCTCTAGCTCTATGACTTCTAGAAAGCACCAGACAGACTGTAACACATAGTATTATCAAGGGCATGTCCTTGGTATTATGGTATTCCATACAATTATATATAATCGAGAAAAAAATGTAATCATCATGCTTAAAAACTATACGAAATAGTACACATATAGGTTACAATAGTGACACCTACAATTATATTCTGAATAACAACTAGATAAAACATTTCTTCACGACGACATTTGGAATAAAACATGTTTATGTTCTTTATCCTGGATTATTATCTATATATCCTCGACTAAATATGTACAAATTATAACTCTAAACTTCTCTACTCTCAATTGTATTCTATATTATTTAACTATATACATTGGTTTATATATCATTTTTGATATATATATATAACATAGAATAGGCGAGAGATTTTGAAATTAAATCGACCTGCCAACTACTCGCACTTAATACGACGAACTATTATGCAATGTCAATACAAACCAACTATATTTATAATAAAATAAGATTACTAGTCCATCCCTACTCGTAATAATACTATTTCATTCAGCTGTTCCTAACATTTTCGCCAAGACATCTGATGTAAATAATATATGATATAAAGGAATACATTTTCAGAATTTTAATACTATGCAATTTTAATCTAATTATTTATACGATCCAAAGATCTTGCGAAGCAACCTTCGGAAAATCTTTGTACGATCCTTACTTTAATTGATTTAATTTAAACAACTACAACATACCATGGTATTGCAATAACTAATAAACACATGATATTTAAGACTTTTTAAATATGAACGAAAACATATACATCATACTATATGATTCATACATCTCTATGAAAAAAATCAGAAAATACAATATTATACAAATAAATAAATGTTATGATAGCAACTAAATAATATAATTTCTACCTAAAACATCACATAACCTAATATCTATTGCACTATTTAATAATTAATCACAAAAAATAATCGATAAATAAAAAATCATTAAAACACACATATATATATATATATGTATATTGTTTAAATGTTAATAGGATATATTCAACAAGTCTCTTTTATTATTTATTTATTTATGTCATATTTATAATATATATTTTTTCAATTAATTTTCTCCGTTTTATTTTAATTTATATTAATTATTACATATTTTATTATCGTATTTGTTAATTATTCACAGTTAGTCATAATTAATAGCAATTGCTCATAACTTTATCATGTAACATATATAATTAAATTAAGAAACAGTTACCTAATAAAATATTTAATTATTTTTAACAATTGTTTAGCAAGTTTAATTAGTAATAAGAAAATTATTCAAAATTACTATAATATATTGTATTGATATACCCTTGATACATATATTAATATAAAAGTTTAAGAAAATATCAATATATTATATTATTCCCTATAATGTTATTGAATAATAGTATTTGGTAGCTGTAATTATGATTCGTTGTGATTTATTTACTATAGTTACCAGTATTTTCAAATTTGATTGGTTATAATTTAATATAACCATATAATGGATTAAAACAAATATGAAAAATGTATAAATAATATTTATAATAGATTGATTATATATTCTGAATTAGTTAAATTTGTAAATTAAATTTAAATACACTCATTATACTTTAATTCATATAAATTATATATCAGTTAATAAAATATGACTGATATTGTAAGCGAAATCGAGAGGTGGGAACACGATAGAAATGCAAGATATGAATTAGAAGATCGACTTGCAATACAATTAGCTCAGACACCTTGTGGTGATATCTTTAGGTTTTCCTATATACATATAAATACATATTTAGTTGATAAGTATATTTAAAAAATATTATATTATTCAATACAATTATTTTAATAATGTGTAGTTTTAATCCTTGATTTAATATAAATATTATTTAATTTTAAATTAAATTTAAGATTATCTTTAAAGATATAATTATGATAAACTTATTAACAAGTTATTACAATTAGTTAAATATGGTAATATTGTCATTGCATTATTTATAATTACTAACTAATCATAATAAAATCGTATATTAAATTATCAATTTTAAACAATATAATTGTTAAAACTGAAATAATAATGGATCAGGGGATATGTTCGACGGCAATAATATGGGCGGTTGTTATTGTTATGTGATGTGCGTTATTAAATTATAAATGAATGAGTAATGAGGCTTTGTTTACACCTATGAATGAATTATCATATATACTATTAATATATTTACACAATAAACATATATAGATATATGAAAATATATGTATATATAAATTTCTCTAAATATATATATATATATATATATATAAATTCCATATATGTATATATGTACATTCCAATTATGTTTAATATATATATAATATATTATATATTTAGTTATCTGTATTGTGTAAATATATAAATTTTGTCTCCAAATATGTCATAAGTAGGGACGCTGGAACGATTTTGTATGTAGTGGGGGGGACCAACCAATCAAAATAAATTGTATGGTAATAGTGGGGGGAACCAATACATAGGAGGTCCCCCTAGATTTTAAAGTGGGGGGACATATCCCCCCCGCCCCCCCTGTTGCAGCGCCACTAGTCATAAGGTGGTCACTAATTTACAGGAGTAACCAAAATCACAAGCACTCCAATCACAACTTAATTAAGATAATATTACAATTTACAACTTAATTTAGCAGAAAATTTCAAAAAAAAATTGTCTTTCTTTTGTTCATACACTGATCCATAATAATTTTATAATTTAAATATTCATCATTTCATTTTAAATAATGTTATTTTGGTTTCCCAATTTTAGGATTAATATTATTTATTATTAAATATGTAGGTAATAAAATTACAATACAATATTAATCAAAGATATATATTTAATATCTAAGCAATTTATATTGAACATAATCTGTTTACATAGGCCAAGTTTAGCTGATCAGCAGAAAATAGGATTTTTCTCAACAGATATATCAACACAAACCGATGTTTCGGAAATAATAAACATTCAGGAACTTACCGAAAATATAAAGTCATTGCTCGAAGTTAGTAAAGTGATTTCATCGATGTTGAAAATTATTATCGGGGATTCCCCGCTATTATGTAATTTAGAAAGTAATTATACATGTATAACTAATATTTGATAACACATTTCATAGAATGACAAATTACGTTAAGCGTAAACATTTCATTCTTCATTTATTAATTTTGTATTACAATTTGATTATTTCAATGACTTATGTTTTCATTAGAAAATATTTCAACTATATACTTTGAATTATATATTTTGACAATATAGTTGCTTTAATGAAATATCAATCAATCAATAATATTCTTCTCTATAGGAATATGATTCGATTAATAAATTATAAATCTATTTTTATTGTAAATAATATTTTATAACCACTACATATAATATAACTTATATAAATACATACTATATATCTATGCTATAGGTATTAATTAATGATGTACCTGTACACAATTATATTGGCAATGTGATTATTTTTTTTAAAATGTATTTTAACTTGAATATTATTTGGTTATTAAATTCATTTAAAAAAAATGTTTTATATTTAAATTTGATGAATACGATCAAGCATATAATAAGGTGATATATTCGCGATTTAAATAACGTAAAACAAATAAAATTACAGTTTATCATATTATTAATAATTAATATTTTATAATAACTATAATATTTATTCAAAACTGTAAATGTTCACCACTTCGTGTATACCTCATATGTAAATATATCCCTTAATAATATCCTCAATCTTTCTTGAACGATACTATTACCAGGACTCTGAGAAACTGAAAAATGATATGGAGTTTGCAACGACTTTCATGAAAGCAGATTTTGAGAAAAAATTACGTACTAAGTCAATAGAATTGTTAGATTATTGTACACGTATATATATATAAATAGTATATATATTATAATATAAATAATATATATTTATATATATATATATAAATATATTATAAAATATCATGCGATATCATTTAAGATTATCATTTTATTATTATTTTATAGATACCAACGTTCGAATGAGAAAGTTATCGAAATAGAGAAACTGCACGCTGAGGTATGCATGTACATATTGAACGTATTAATAGTAATATCTATCTATATTTCTCATTATTCATGATTAAAGTTCCGGTCAATAATTCATTAATATATCAATAGTATGTGTTACTTAAATTGAATTACCCTACTGATAATGTTTGCAAGTAATAATTTGTAATAGATATAATTATAAATAATTATTTCCATTCACGATATTTAAAGTTGTTATCGTAAATTATGTTATTATAAATATTCATTTATAAGTGATTTTCATCGCCTACTATTGTTTGACCTTGACAGAGGGTGAATACCGTCAGAAAAGCATTTCGTCAACAGCTCAGTGATGCCTTAGTGAAAGTACGAGCCTATTGGCAGGTTGTAATCTAACACTCTCATCGTTTTAATTACATATTCATATTCGACTTCGAAGGGACATTAGAGCCATATATGGTTATAAGTGAAAACTTCATCTAAGTTCCTGGATGGGATGAAAGGACTTCACCAAATAACAATAATAATAATAATAACAATAACAATAACAATATCATCGATATCAAGAAAGTGGATACACAATTGACGCACGCACGCAATGCACGTAATAGATATCTACACGAATGGTGCTTTTATCGATAAATTAATAACAAGACATCAGTTATTTTGATTGGATATTAGTCATATTATATATGTCTATATTAAAACGGTAGTAATTTCATCGAAATAGATTGAAGTGAGTTCTATATATATATATATCTATGGATTTAGATTATAAATATCATAAAATAGTATTATATCGTCAATATAAATAAACAGAATTATGAAGAATGCTGATATTTTGTATGTGTAATATATTATTTTATTTTTAGTATAGATTGTATTTCAATTTGATCGTAATTATCAATATATATGTATATATAAATAATAATAATTAAAAATTTAGTAGGTATTTTGTAGTAGGTTTCGACTACAGCACCTCTATCGCAAAGTGCCATACACTACATTCAATTACTTATCCACTTTCTTTACATCAATAATTCATATACACGTAAATAATATTACATAATATCATTTGTTTATAATCAATATTTCATTATTATTTATTTCTCTCATATCTTCGTTCGTTCTCAAATCTGTATTAAATTTTGCTTATTATTTCACACAATAAATGACTACAATTAAATTAAATTATTTTCATATATTCATATACTCATTACAAAAGTTTATATAGTTAAATTAATACTTAATTGTGCATATTTTCATCAGAAAGTTGTAGTGAAAGAAGTAGAAGCCCGTGAAAAAGAGTTAGCCGGTACAAGTGGAGAGTTGTCTAACAAACTGAGATCTTTGCAGGTTCGTATCTATGAAACACAGTTCGCATGCGTTTCGCATATTTTATTAGGATTTAACAAATATGATTCGTGGACAATATATCAACAATTATATAATGAATCATCTATTTAAAACAATTATAATAATATCGGTTTGATAAATACCTAACTATTCTTAATACTGTTTGATATATACTATTAAATTATTCATTTTAGTAATCATTAATAATTTCCGATTATTAGTAGCGATGAGTATTACTTTTAATTACATAACAAATAGGTAAACGTCATACAAAAAGATGGAGTAATTGCGTTGTTGAATATGCAAGTTCAACAATTACAAGATCAACAAGTTAGTTTACATCTAGTCGTTTATTTATTAAGTTGAAGATAATCTTTCGAGAATCATCGATTGTATTTTGAATTAAAGCGATACAATATTTATAAAATATTCAATTATTCTATAGTTGATAACTTTTTAAATTTAAATTAATCTACGAACGTACAAGCGTTATCAACATACATTTGAAATCAATTCGATAACGGCGTTAATCGCAGAAAAACTTAAATATAGAATATACAGTTTAACAATGCACTATACATTAATAGCTATTAAGTATGACCTCATAGTACGAGTCTCGATACTTAGCGAACCATTGTATTATGTAATAGCACGCTCGCGTAATAATAGATTAATGATTTAACTGTAACGCCAACTACGTAACCCAGCCAATTGTACACATTGTTAATATACATTTTTAACCATAGTAAAGCTTATATATTATAGTATATACTGTATATTATAGTATGCACTGTATATTATAGAGTATACGTCGCAGTCGTTACTGGATCCATAAT
Organism: Osedax fenrisi; assembly: GCA_964019155.1. Taxonomy (NCBI): domain Eukaryota; kingdom Metazoa; phylum Annelida; class Polychaeta; order Sabellida; family Siboglinidae; genus Osedax; species Osedax fenrisi. The sequence continues at coordinate 15,178,882 of OZ025241.1, forward strand.
CAACCCCATCACTTCACATGATTCACACACGTTCCCCTCCGCGTATCACGCGCGCTATGTAGAAGCAACGCGAAGAAGAAGAAGAGAATCAATCCATATCGGATTGTCGACCGAGGGAGTTGACGCCCGAACTCACCGAAGACGACGCAACAATAGGTGATCGCCCGGCATTGTACTCGTTACTCCGTAGTCTGCATGCGTATATATTATGTAATATTAAGGGCGGCGAGTCGCGCTGTATAATAAGAGTGAGGGGGGACTTTCGAAAGAATGGAAATAATATTTTAAATATTTTAAATTTAAGTTATCGAAATGAATACGTATTCATTCGTTTAGATTACAAAATAGCGTTCCGTTGATGATACGTTTAAAATAAAATATAAAAATATTTATCGGAAATTATAGAAATATTTGTCACGCGGAATTATTAATTTAATTTTTGTAACGGTATTATTAAGTGAATTATTATTAAATAATAGTTTCATAAGAGTGTACATTATTGCCCTATTAACCAGAATAAGTTATGGTACCGGTTTGAATATAGTAGTGATAGTGTAGTGATAGTATAGTAAAATATAGCGGAGACGGCATACGATATCTAGTATCTCGAGTATAACGTAGAAGTAACTCGTAGTATAACTCCAGTGGAGAATATCGACTCTGCCTCGGCGAGCGTCGCGAACACGGCCCGAAGCGCCGAACCCGACGCCAGTCCGCCTCCGTCGGAGAAAGACGAAACGACCCCGCCGCAAGACGTCGACGATAACGCAGTTTCTATCGTATCAGTGAGTGGGCGTGGGTTGCTACTGGGTGTATGCATGCGTGTGTGTGTTAGTGGTTTAAGGTTAAGGTCGTTGTATTTGTAGCGGATGGTCAGACGGACGGTGGTCAGTTGATGCATCGCTTAGATACGACCGTACCCTGTCCGTGCGACCAACTTTCCGCGCTACAAATACAACGACCTCGCGTGTGTTGCGTGGGTTCATCTGTGTGTATGCGTCGATGTATTAAGCGGGGTTCATTTCATGCACTCTCGAGTAGTCCGGAGAAGCTGGTTTCCGGTCGACGATTTATTTCCTGTAGTCGTTTACCTATGCCGTTACGTTTGCCGTTTCACTTTATCATCGTCGACTATTCATTCTTCAATTATCGATAACTAATTTTATCCGATTAATTGGGTGAATTATCTCCTTCGATGAATCTTCGACGATCGTATATTTGTTATATTTGTTATATTTTCGCACGGTTTCGCACGTTTTCCTTTAGCCGGCGCGGCTCATTTCACGGAATATAATTTTATAAATACATATACGAATACATGATATAAATTGTACGCATTATTAAGAAGATACGAAATAAGCGTAGTAAATCATCGATACACTTTGAGATATACGCACCGACACACTAAATCACAATAATAACAATAATAATATTTATTTATTGAATCACACATATAATAATAGCGGAATACATTAACCTAAACTGATTCGGGAACAGTACTAACCGCACCGCACTTTCAGCACGATCACAACTCGCACGACACTGAGCACCGATTGCATTCACGATACACAGACTTCTACTATGAACTAACCTTCGTTCACTACTCTCACCGTACACAAACAGAGCCGGTCGAAATCGCGCAGTTCTCAGGTGAGCACGAAACGAAGCGAAGAGATCTCGCGGCTGAACCTTCGCATCGATTCGCTCGAGGGCACCGAAACGAAGCTGAACACCGATATCGTCTCGCTGAGTTTGTACTTAAGCGCTGGACTCGGCCTTAGATTTATAACTATCCATAGCCTTATTCGTAATCAAAACTATATCCGTAAGGTTACATTTGTGATTAAATGATTTAACTTAAATTATTCATGAGAATATATTTGTGAATATAACCGAGGTTTTTTATGGATCAAACATAGATAATTGTAAATATTAACAAATGTTTCGACCGAATATTCGTAAATTTTGCATCAGGTTTGGATTAGAATAATTCTAGAATTTTCCTAAGCCTCACTATTAGCCCTCTCTTTCAATGATGATTCATATTTTTAATAGTAGTTCACCTATACCTATAATTAAGTGATACCATACGTGATAATAACGCATCTCCCTTATATTTCTGATCTCAAAACTATTATAATAGTTATTAATAGTTAATAATTATTAATCGTGATTAATCATCTATAATACGGATATCACGTTAAATGCATAAAGATGAGTCATACTTTTACTTATAACCGTGAATAAGCATAGTTTTTATATTGGTCTAACAGCTTCGATATTTGTGATTATTCGTAAATACGATGTGTTCCGAGTGTTGAGCCTGAAGCGCGCGGCTACCTCACCTTTAAACTCTACTACGCGGTTATTACGTGAATACATACGTAGTTACCGTTCAACCGATAATTAAGTTAGCGCCGATTTCGTTATAGATACCGAGATCACGAAGCTGAACGAATGTTTTAAAGAACAAACCGACCTCCTAGATCAGAAACATCTCGAGGTATGCTCGAGTGTGTATACCCCATGACCTTAGTAGTTATACGAGTAATCCATATTGTTATCGAATTAATCTAATCATTTTAATTAATCTATCAAATTAATTCCAATTAATTTTAGTTTAATCATTCATTTAATCCATTCGTAAGTTTGTAGTTTTAGAAAATTCATAATATTAATATTTTCTAGATCATATATCGCTATTTCATAGATCGAGATTAAGTCGGTTTCAATAGAAATATTAATAATCATACGACATACACATTTATAATGTAGTTTAACTATATATTACACATCATTCTTAGTATACGGAATTACAAGTGACGTCTAGCGATAATATGACGGAACAAAGCAAACTCATACAAAGACAAAAAGAGGTTTTAGTTTTATCGATCGTATGTAATGTGTTTAATTTTAAATAAAAAAGTAAATATAAATATATATATATATATATATATATATATGTATTTTAATTGTATACGATATTTATAAATATCTTATATTCGATTTAACATCAATTATATTTGTAATAATTTGAATTCTAACTTATTGTACTAATATATATATATATATATATTATTTAATACATTTAATACTATTACATGTTGACGTTCTAAGCTACTTGAAGAGGTTAGTTAATTTAGAACTTAAATTAGTTACGGATCACTTATAATTCCGATATCGTGAACTTACATCCATATGTTTATAACTACAAATTGCTTAATTTACAACTTTCATTCATACGTTTATAATCCTACAATTGTTTAAGTTTAACATTCACGCGACAGGTACGACTAAATTTCTAATTTAAACTATCCGATCGTAATTTAATTTCAATAGTTTCGTTGTATTCATTATATTAAGTTGTCGTCTATGTTTTGTTTTAAATTCTACTGCATACGTTAACAGATTCACTTGAAATAAGACGATACTCATATGAAAATGATATTCACTCAATATAATAATAATAATAATATCAGAATTTAGGCATGACCATGGTAAACGAAGAAGCGCAATGCTTATCTAGTCGTTTACCCGTTTACCCATATATAATTATATATATATATATAATATTATAATATAATCAATTAAATTTCTGTATTTAGAAAATAATTTTTGTAAAGCGACTTCAGTACACAAAATCGCGACGAGAAAAGTTAACTCGGAATCGTATAATTTACTTATTCTTATACTCGATCTCTATACTCATTATACGTCGTACGAACAATGTTTAATATCTGACCACCATTTCATACCCGCAACGCTGGATGATTCGTAACGAGATCTAACCAACAGAGCGAAAAGGTGAGTCATCGTAATGCCTTAGGTTAATACGTTAATTAATATGTTAATTAATACGTTAATTAATATATTAATTAATACGTTAAGTTAATATACGTAAGTCACCATAGATTGTTTAATAGCCGCGCGAATAATTGATATTAATAATAACCGTAAAGATGAGAAATTTTAAATTTAAATCCTAGTAATCGATAAACGACAGATTAATATTATTGATAATGCGTTATGGTCTAGTATATAGAGTTTGGTGTACTCAGGGTCTGGTCAACCTATATTGGGCATGGGCAACCCTGAAGCTTCCTTCATTTGTTGATTCTCATAATTACTTATAGTAATCACTTGTTCGATGTGATGGCTAATATTATTATAAAAAAATGTTTAAATATCTTTAAAATACATTGTTATATAATATATTATGCATATGGCATTATTAAGGTAAAATACCTCGAAAGTCTTCTGAATATTTTATTTTTCCGTTTACTGTTTTTCTTTTATAATGATTACAATAATAAAATTGATCTTATCTTATCTTATCTTATATGTGTAATATTCGACGTATTCCCGACAGCAAAAAGATAAGATCCACTCATCGATGGTGTCCAACAGCGACACTCTGCAAAGAGAATTCTCGGCGAAAGTTAAGGAAAGCGACAGAGCCGTTAGTAATCACTGCCCACAAGCTTACACCGATAGCTATAGATGATATAGGTACGCGATTGTTATACGCTTACGTCGTATTACGTAGTACACTTTTTCTAGTATAATTTTATATATACTCGTGTTTATAATTTATACATTATTTATAATTTACGCATTAAAAAAAGATTATATATTTCAAATATGTATAATAATCTTCAATCTACATTCATTGTATTACGATGTATTATCAAAATTGCTTCAAATTATATAAGATAATGTCTTTTACATATTACAAACCAAGCTTAAATGGAATGTAGACCAAATATAATGTTTATTTTAGTTTTTGATTATATTTATATGTTTATTATCGGTAGATTATTAAGAAAATAAAACTATTATTATAATAAATAAACTCCGTGATCTTTAATCTTATACTTAAATTTACTGGTTGAATTCTTCTTATTTTTAAATCTATTTTATTACGTAAATTACTCCCAAATATCATATAAATTGATTCTACTAATTCTTTATAGACTTCATTCCGATCTAAATAATAATTTATAAGTAGTATTACAATATAATATATTTCAGTAGTTGACTACAACTTAATTAATCAAAAAATATGCACGAATAATCTACATATATTTTTATTTACAATTTTACTTTTAGTTTTCGGATACACCTGACATATATTGTTTATTTATTATTCTATTTACATATAATACTCCTGAGCTATTTCCTGCAAGTTGCCGGAAATATTTTAACTTTAAGACGATATCTTGTAGTGGGACATCCCCTTATATTAACTATCATATATTAACTATCATATCCCCTTAACAAATATCGATGATGCACGCTGCACGCTAGGGTTACGAGAGGGCGATGTTGGAGGCAGCCAATGCGCAGCGAGACACCGAAGCCCAGCTCAGTCAGCTGATACAAGAGAACGCCTCACTCGAACAAACGCTAATGAAGGTTTCTAGTCGTAGTAGTAGTAGTGATCGCAGTAACGACTACTACTAATACAGACACCATTAATGGTGTCTGTATTAGTAATTACAACAGCATAGTAACACTTTCGAATTTATATTAATACAATTATTTGTATATTAAAGTTACGCGCACATATATATATATTTATATAAACTGCCTGTGTGGCTCAGTTGGCTAAGGCGCCAGACACACAAACAGTAGGACACAGTTAAAACCATGGATGACTTAACACGAGAGCAACTTCGAAGGGACATTAGAGCCATATGGTTATAAGTGAAAAATTCATCTAAGTTCCTGGATGAGATGAAATGACTCCACAAAATAACAATATATTAATAAGATAATTCCCGAAAACATTAAAGTATACTATTATAAAAACAATATTATTTCGTAAATAAAAGTTATCTTAAAATATATTATTTCTCAAATCTATTTTATAAAAAATATTCCCTATATATATATATGATATTGTAAGTACAGAATAAAGATTGGCACTATTGCACAACTATAATTCACGTCCGTCTAAAGGAGAGGGCGGTGCACATCACTAAAGCCGAGGAATACAACCGACAAACTCACGTGAAGTCACCCGTGAAGACCGTCGTCACAACACTTCCTCCGAGTCGAGCGTCTAGGTTTACTTCTGGTGTCGGCGTATAGTAGTGCTGTCAATTAACTCACTTTTTGAAGTATTTATACTTTTTCGAACAAAATTGTTAAAGTATCAAACTTGTTCGAACAAAATTGTTGAAGTATCGATACTTTTTCGAACACCATTTTTAAGTATTGATACTTGTATATAAATTACCCCAAGCATTTTGATAGAGCTGTGTCTTTGGGTAAATGATGCCTACCCGAGACTTTTACTCTACAAGCAAAAAAACGCTATTACGTAATGGGCTCAAACCAAAGTGATACTCTTATAGATATAACCGAGCACAAACGATGCTTTTTACGTTACATTTTAATCATAATTTTTAATTATTTATTATAGATATAAATATTAATCTATATATCTCTTACATAAATCTGTATATAAATAAATGTTATTATTTCCATAGGTGGCTAATTTATGTTTTTATTATTTTTAGTTTTTTAATATCTAATATCTACATCGATTCTTTGGGTAACCGAGACTAAGACTGCATCGACGCTTTGGATAACTTAAATTAATATTAGTACCTAATTATATTATCAAACATATGATCGCAAGTTGATAATTGCATAAAAAGTTTGAGTTACAAAAGTTTGATACTTGAATTCAAAGTTTGAAGTTTGAAAGTCAAATGTTCGAAACAGAATTGTATTTCAAAGTTCGATACTTTTCGATACTTGTTCGAACTGTCCGAGTTCATTTACAGCACTAGTGTATAGTGTTACTAGTAGTAACTTACTACTAGTATTAATCATAGTATAACTTTTAATCAGGGCAAATATTAAATATAATCTACATTTTCACTTGCACTAGCACTCTTATATATACTATATAAATAGAACTCGCAGTTGCACTTTACTATTTAATTTAACATTATATTTAGTAAATATTATTTACACAATTTCAACCGTAATTATTTCATCACTTGCATTTTAAAATCAAACTCTATAGTGCCACTGCCCAACACTGCTTATAGTATTATCGATATCATTACTCATATCATTACTGCGATATCATGCACATTATCATACTTTAATCTCTTTCACTAATCATTTAGGGCGGCACCGGATGATAATCTAAAAATTGAACTAAAAATCGCGCAAGACGAAATAGAACGAGTGCAAAGGTCGTGGGAGAAGAAGTTCGCCATTCTACAGCAAAGGTTAACACGGCTGATACCCGTATGTATACGATATAACCCCCTAACCACCCCCTAACCACCCCGCAGTCTTCACGCTTTGAAGGACGAGAGTTTCCTACGCAAGTCTATGCAACGTAAAGCTGCTCAAATGCACACGGCTTGCGTCGGATACACTGTAAGTTGACCAATCAGCCGCCGGATATGTAGAAGTATGTCATCTGATGTAGTATAATCATGTAGTAGTGGTAGTAGTAGCGAAGATTTTGCTAAGCAGAGATATCGCACTCCCTATCGCAATCACTAGTACCTCGAAAATGTAAATTTAAAATGAATCTGACCATTAACACTAGATGGCGAAATGGTATATGAAATGTTATATTTTAATTAAGACATTTTTTTTTTTATTATTATTTTACATTTTTCTTATTATCCGACTAATACCGCTAGATGGCCATATCGAATTATTAGGTTTCACAAATATACACAAGTGCAATATCTTTCTAGTAATATAGTATAAGCATGTAGCAGTGTAGTGTAATAAGCTGCCAGATGTAATATATTTACTAGTAATGTATATGTGCTGCCTAGTGTCATTGTATATAAGCCATTTACATTGGAGCCAATCTATTAGAATATATTAATAATAATAATATTAATAATCTTTTATTATAAGATGTTTTTTTCGTGTAAACAATTAATTTAAATAAAATATCCGCTTCTTAACTCTAAATGGCTCAAAAATAAGATTGTATTATTTTCTATAATTGTGGCCAAGAAAAATATTTCTGTCCGGATTGTCTTACTTTTCTCTACACTGTAACACACGGATTCTTACATCATATATTTAGAACATGTATTCAATGAAAGTTTCGTTTACAATACTAGTATAATATGGGTAATATATAGTTTGACTATTGATTGAGACAAATTGTATATATTACGATAATATTGTAAGAGTTGTATATATTCATCGTAATAATAATTTTTAATTAATATAATAACCAACATTTGTATCTATTTAATGGTATTTAATATTATAAATATCCTGTGTTATACTTGTCATAAGTTATGACTCATAGAATAGAATAGTTTATAGAATATTTACATTAATTATTTTATATATATATATATATATATATATATGTATTGTTGTTTTATTTGAATGTATTGAATATGTGTATAATTTTATAAAATATATGATAAATATAGAAACACTATTACATATTTTACGTATTGTATCAGCAACATAATTTAGAGGCTATTAATTAACAATATTTGAATAGGTATATTTATATATATATATATATTACTTTATTATAATATTAATATTTTAACATATAATTAAGCATACATAATAATATCAATAATAGTAATTGTATTAGCAACATAATTTATAGGTTATTAATTAACACTATTTGAATAGGTATATTTATATATATATATATATATATATATATATATATTACTTTATTATAATACAATATAATTAACCACACACATAATAATGTACGATCATTAATAGTACGACACTCCACCGATGGAGGCAAATGAAAAGAGGCGTCTGGTTATTTATCATTGATTATAGTCATTATATACTTATTTAATATGAATATAAGTCAATTGTGTTAATAATTATCATATTTAATTCTCTCTGAGAGTATTAATTTATATTATCTCACATTATAGTCATTATATACTTATTTAATATGAATATAAGTCAATTGTGTTAATAATTATCCTATTTAGTTCTCTCTGAGAGTATTAATTTATATTATCTCGCATTAAATATCTATAGATTAAATAATTTGAGTTATTAGAGTAGTTAATTGGGGTTACGATCAAAAAGGACGAGTTGAGTAGCAAAGGTTAAATTTTAAATGTGAAATAAATTTATATAGGCTCATTTTGGGATGTAATGCAGCTAAAAAAAAATAAGCAGGACAAAACTAAACCAATTAAACCAAATAACCTATAATTACCAATACCATATATATATATATATACTATTAACTCATATTTCAAATGTAACCTCTAACCCTCAACTCGTACTTGTTGATCGTCTCCCGTTGGATATCTTAAAAGAAGATATTTTATACATGAATCATAATGAATCATAATTCATAATTTATGATTCATAAATGATAAAATGTAATGTTGTATACAGATATATCTCAATAAAGGCAAAATTAATAAACAATACAATGTCAGAATTTAACTATATCGAAATAATATCGGAATATATAGTAATCGATTATAGTTTAATATAGAGAATATAATACATTTCTAGATGTATATCATGTATAAAACATACTTGTTTATATTGTATAATTCAGGATTTTATATACAACGTATAATAAAGTAAATATTAATCTATTAGTAAACCAATACTATAATAATTAGATATCGACTATCGCCACCTATAGTTGGGATATACGAATTCTTGCCTTTAGTTGGCTGTAATCCATATAACAATTCTAGAGATATAATAATCATCATTATAATGCCATTACTAAATAGTTATTTTTTAATAGTGGCAAGGGTAGATCATCGATTGAACTGAGAGATCTATTTTATTGTAGGATACCTAAATATAATTATTAAAATTATAAAATAAATTATTTTATAAAAATTATATTAATGATCATATTAATATGATTGAAATATCTAATATATTGTAATATATTTATATATATTTTTAATATATATATATAATATATATTAAAAATGTTGAAAAGTAAAAATTAAAAATAATAATGAATATCTAAAGCTTGATTAACTTTTAGATTCTAAAAGTTTTAGAATAATAAAAATATATAAAATTACTATTATTAATATAATTATTATATTATTATAATAATAATAATAATAATAGTAATTTTATATATTTTAATAATTATAATATTATATTATATATTAAACATATATTTTAATTATAAATATTAATTATTAAAATAACAATTATATTTATTTAATAAATAATAAAATATATAATAAATTATTATTTAATAATTAAATTATTATATACAAATTAAATTTGTAATTGTATTATAATAATTATATAAAATGATGTATATTCTAAATAATAATTATATTGTTAGCCTAGTATTCCATATAATGGAACGAAGAGGACTCCATCTTCTGGAAAATCAATACAAGGAGAATCATATATTTCATATACAGTTTCAGCTCCTAGTGCAGGTCGACAAACTGCTCTATTTACTAATGATGGTTATAATATGCATTATAAAATATATCGGTTCTATGGTGTAACGGTTAGCACTCAGGACTTTGAATCCTGCGATCCGAGTTCAAATCTCGGTAGAACCTACTTTTTATATTTTAATTTATAATATTAAGAAACTTTATAAAGTAGATAACTAATATATTAGCTTAATAATTATAATTAAAAACACTAATCTAATTTAATTATTGATTATATTTATTAAAATAACTATTTACATTAATGTTAATGTTATAATAATTGTTTTTATATATTTAAATAATGTTTCTTTATTTATAAATTATATATAATTTCTAAAAAAATTTTAAATACATATATTTTTAAAATTAACTTTATGTAAATTATATATTACTAATTATTTTTATATATTTAAATAATTTTAATATTACTTATATATTATTTAATTTATGTAAAATATATTAATTATATTTCGAAATATAACTGTTTATATAATTAATTATATACTAATTATTTTTATATACTTCAATAATTTACTATTATTTATAAAAAAATATTTATTTTAAATTAAATATATTAAAATTTTTTTTTAATGTATTTATTTTATACTTTATACAATTATTTTTATATTCAAAATAATATTTTTAAATAATTAAAAATTATATTTTGGCAAATAACTTATTTAAATAATTTTATATAAACATATTTAATACTAATTATTTTTCTATTTTTCAAAATAACTTCACCCACTTATTCTTTGTAAACTATATTTCTAGACTTATAAATTATTTAATTTTACATTTTAATCTATGATTAATAACAAATTAAATATAATTTTAACAACAAATGAATTTAACTAAATAAGTATGTAAAATATATTAATATAATACCAATGTTTATAAGTTAATTTCATTTATAAGTTAATATTGTACCAAATATATTATATATTTTATTTATTATAGATTTCATTAAATTAATATTGTGAGTTATAAACTGTCATAAATATATATTAATTTAATAAAGTAATAGCAATAAATTCTTACACTTGAAAATTTATTCAAGACAATGTTTATTTGTAATTAAATCTTGACTATAAAAAATATTTATTTGTAGTAGTTGGCAATGTTTATATATATATATAATGAATTAATAATAACGACTGAACAACTTAATAATTACACAGAAGATCAAATAGTGCCGTTCAACGAGTACGATCAGATACCAGACGACATCATTCCGTTACCGGCACCTCCGCAATCCAATTCAGTGTTTACGTAAAATTTCAATGAATTTATTATTTGTGTATAAATATATAATCACTATTATTCATACAATAAAGGTATATACACACACTTCATTATGTATATATATATATATATCGTTAATACAATGTGGGAAGAAGAGGAAGGAGTAAAAGTTGTGTATAAAAATATACATTTGAATGTATAATAATAGTAATCGTAGTAGTAGTTGTAGTGGTAATAATAATAGTAATAGTAGTAACAATAAATGGATAAAAGATGGGATAAAAGATATGAATTCTCTCTACAGATCGGTGATGATGGTTCTCCTCTCTATAGCGCGTGGAAGGGGGAGAGGAACCACCGGTTTAGTCGTGATCTACAACGGAGGGGGCGGGGGGCAAACGTTATCACGATGTAAAAAGTCGTCGTACGGTTTAGATTCATTAATAAAATAGAGATTACATTAATAAGTTATAGATTAATAATGTTACGAATATATATATATATATATAATTGATTAATAATTTTATGAATAAATAAATTTATAATTAATATATATATATATATATATTTAGAGTGAAACAGGTAAACGACTAGACACGCTTCTTCGTTTACTGTGGTCTCGCCTAAAATTCTGTTATTATTATTATTATATATACACTAGGAAATGGAAATAGTGAGAATACTAGAGAGAGTAGGTTAAGCGGATTATTGCGAAGTAGCTATCGAGGTTAGCATGCTGCATGCCACCAAGGTTCACAGGTCATGCGTGTAACCGTAATCGAGGTCGGAGGTCGTATAAGTCTGGGGCCCGGCACCATGGAGGTCATCTTTCTCGTGGTGACGACCTTCGCGCCGGTGAACGACGTCTCCTAATGCGGCGTTACGGGTGAAGGGGGGGGGGGCGAAGGTGGAATGCAGATTAGTAGGCCGGTGGGGGATAATGCTGAGCGATAGATAGAGCGTAGTCGCTATTGCTATTTACCGCAGCAGTAGTAGTAGTAGAGGTGTATTAGTATTAGTTGTAGAGTCTAGTTAGTCTACAAATAAAGATATAACATTCATATTTATCACACATCGTTGAGGGTAACAAAGATTGTTCACCACATTTGTAAACTCCGTAATAAATTACATTAAATCATAATATGTGTACTGTAAATATATATATATATATTAAATTCTGTAATACTTATATTTATCTTATACGTTCAGTTCAACACACATAAGTGTTAGATTCAAATGTTATATCTTTGATTCGGTTGATATTAGCATATACTATGCTGAGAGAGTAAGGTAGAAACCTGGCGTAGAATCTGTATCCGAAATGATAGCGTGTGTGGTAAACGGGGAGAGTTATTAGTACATCGGTTAACGCATGCAATTGTACGAGATAAGAAGTTACTGGTTATCATGTTATCGTTAGTTTTGATTATCCTACGAGTATCGCGATGACCTCTACGAGGTTGACCTTGATGATGTTGCCCTCGAGAGGTGATCGCGATAGTGAAACCGTAACAGAAATGTACACGTGCGAAAGAACAGAAAGACGGCAGGAGGAATGTGACTACTACGTAACCGTGAAAGCGAGCGCGATCACAGAACTAGATAGAGAGGAGACACAGAAACAGAGAGAGAGAGAGAGAAGAACACCGGTAGCTGCAGTAGGAAGTCTGCGGGAGGAGGAGGGCACTTACGCTGGAAGATCTACGAGCGGGCAAAACGGGTCTTCTCTTCGGCAGAACGGGGGGCGGGACCTCGTCCGCATCGGGTTCCTCCTCTTCGATGATTAATGGCGTGTCCGAGAAATGGTCGGAAGTTTCCGAAATCGACGACTGCCGGTCTAGCGGCGAATTGGGCGCGGCGGCTCCGTTCGAGGTATTCGATTGGTTAAGAGCGGACGAGTGATTCGACGACGCGGATTGGTTAAAAACGGAATTAGAAGCAGTTGCTGACTCCCTCGATTGGTTAAGATTGATCGAGTTCGATCGACTGACACCGGTTTGAGGATTAGATGCGGTCGAAGCGGTGGCGGAGTTGAACGATTTAAACGACTGTTCGAAAACCAGAGAAGAACGAAGGTCAGAGGTCAAATCGATGAGGATGTCGTCGAATTCGCTGAGCGTGGCCTCGCTGATCGTGTAGTCGGGGTCGAGGTTCTTCGGCTCGGGGTCGGGCTTCGAGCATTCGATCTCTTCGATGCTCAACGCGAGCTGATCGTGACGGGGGGGAGGGGGGTAGAGGAGAGGGGCGTGTTATAGATAATGGTGTGACACTCCACATCTACAGTGGTGGTGGTGGCAGCACTAGTTGCGGCGGTGGTGGTGGTGAGGACACGACACGCAAAACATCATTGTGTGTGTGTTTATAAAGAACGCGAGTGAATCGTGTGTGACGAAAAGGATTAGGACTTCGCACTCGCTCTCTCTCGTAAAGAGTCTCTCCGCGGTTTACCGACAAAATAAATCGCTATTCGTAGTTTACGAATGATATAATCTCGAGGATTAGAGTAGATATACGATCTAGACGTATTCGACACGGCGATGAAGATTGGCGAAAAAAGTAAAATCAAATTTTTGAGACATTTAGCAGAGAAGTGAATATTTAAATTCGATCTATTATAGAAAAAAAGCATCTTCTAATCGATGATTATAATTATGATTAACTTTTATGAAAAATAATGATGCATTAGTACAGCTCTAATGGTATAGAGAAGGTGATGAGCATAGTCCTGATTCTTTTCGATATAGACTACATTGAATACAATGGTAGGAGAGAGACAATAGAAAACTTACGCTGTCGTTGATGTTGTTGTCCGGTTTCGAAAACTTGTCGAATCTGCGAAGGTAAATGTGTATATATTATATATGAATAAATGAATGAATGTTTATTTAGACGCACAAATAACAAAATACACAACAAAAATATAAATCAGTTGAAAATAATAAAATTAATTTTTGCGGATGATTTTAAGGGTGCAAGCTCGGGTTGGGGTTTACCATGTTAATTCTATATCTAGCTAAAATGCAAAGGATACTAAACTAATAAAGATAATGAAGTCATTTTTTTTTATTCAATAGATTTTATTCTACTCTATAAAAGTATTGACTTTATATAAATATAATTTATTTAAAATGATGTAAAAAAAATAGTTTAAAATAGTTGAAATATTTTTTTATTAAATTCAAGTCATGTCCATTAATTACACTGGGTATTTGATATTTTAGTTTGGAATTATATTGATTTATACAATTGATTTATAAATTGTTAAAATGTGGTATACTATATAATTATTACATAGTATATTATAAAATTGTATTTATATTATATAATTACTAATAAAGTATAATTGTTTTCTACATTATCTAAAACATAAAAACATCATTTACACATATTTACATAGAGAATTAATGTAAGAATAAAAGTGTAGATAAATGTATAATTAAAAAAATAAAACGAAGCCCTCAATATTATTTATAAACACGATTGATAAAACAATATATATATATATATAGGTGTATTTATAAATATTAGATTGAATATATTTTACATTAGACAAAACATTTAACTTATCAGTATATGTAGTATAAATATTATGAATATAAATAGAGATAATGAATTTATTCCATATAAAATATACAAATATTTATATAACATATTTTTCATAAATTGTATTAAATGTTTTAAAAATCAAACAATAAGCACCCTACCCTAACACTCTACATCACATGGAATATATATATATATATATATAATAATGTTTATAATAGTTAAAATATAATATTAAATTTCATAAGTAAATATTTTTTAAATTTATATATTTTCTCATGTATCAGAATATCGTTCGTAATTATGTCTATAATATGTATTGAATACACAAATCACAATTAAGACGTAAGATTGTAGGCAAACCTATTGGAGACGTTATTCAGTAGAGAAGTCTTATCGTTGGAGGTAGTACTGTGTGGGGGGGGGAGAGGGGCATTCAATCACATTATTATATGATGATGATGATGATGATATTAAGTTTATTAGCACTAACATAGGGTCATGTAGACCCCTTCGCTCGTGCGGGAAGAAAATAATACTAAAATAATAGTAATACGATAATAATTTAATAATAATATACATTCGATATACCACAGACAACAATACTAAATAATATAAAGGACTATTATATACTACAGTGTGCATTGATATATATCGCAATCTTTATATAAAGAGAAATGTAACGTCGTTACGTTTAACAAAATTATAACAAATATTGCGTATGTTATCGATACAATATAGATACTCTAAATGAGATACGAGTCACTCTATTCTGTGATATCTATGGAGATCTATTGAGAATACAAGCAGATCTTCGCTACTGTTTGATTATGTGCAAGAGAACACTGTTTTATAATCTGAATATAAAGTAATTAACAATCATATTAAATATTGACTACATTATAGTTATTACTATATACAATACATATATATATATATATCTATATATATATATATATGTATATATATATATATCTATAACTATCTAAATATATTTATTTGTAATCTAATACGATTTAAATAAATTGTTTTCTATATTTAGTTTACGATATCGAAAACCATTTATATATTAAATGATTATTAATATAAGATTAAATTAGATTTATTAAATTAGAATTTTATTAAAATAAATTGAAAATCAAATAAAATATTGAAATATAAAATAGGTTAATTTGGTATGTTATTCGATTGGTTAATTATCGAGTTTAGTTAATGTTATTTTAATTGCAAAGGTAAACATATTAAGATTTAGAAAGTTGAACTTGAAACTTATAGAATATCACATTGTGTACTCTTTTTATAAAATTATAAAATATCTCGTATATTTTATCATATATTTTATAATAAAATGATACTACGAATAAGTAAAAGCACACACTCAGTAATCAAGTACAATATATTGTATATAACACTTATAATATATAATTAAATTAACAAATATTTTTGAATACAAAAAAATGTATAATTATTAATTTTGTTATTGATATAATATTCTAAATTTATATATTTAATTTATCATCAAAAAATCATAATGAATACTTAGAGTAAAAGAAGTTAAGCTAAGCTAGAGTTAAGCTAGGCTAAGATAAGATAAGCAGGAGTTAAGCTAAAGCTAACCAGATATTGGAATCAAAGGAAGTATCAGCACTTGGAAGTCTCACGATGTAGGATTTCTCTGTTGAGGAATAGTTAAGTTAAGATCGCAATACTTGTAATTAATAATAATCTATATATGTATATATATATATATATATATATATATATATGTGACAGGACAATAACAATAGGAAAGATTAGAATCTTATTTTGGATCTATTCAGAAGAGTAATATAAGTAATATATTGTATTTAAATTCGTTTTATTATAAAAAAAACATCTTCTAATAAATGGTTATTATACATGAATGCTATTCTTGAATAGATTATAACTAAATATATAGGCTACTAGTGTATGGAAGTACTACAGTAACAGTACGCATAGTTGACTCGTGGTTTATACCGTATGGAATAGTTACAGTGATGAACAATGCTTATAATGCTATAGGGCATCAACATGTAATACACACACTCATCTAGATATCTCCTAGTAGGGCTGCGATGAATCATAGGTTCCGTCGTAACCATTATTGTTATTTTTATTTGGTGGAGTCCTTTCATCCCATACAGGAACTTAGATGAAGTTTTCACTTATAACCATATATGGCTCTAATGTCCCTTCGAAGACGCTCTCGTGTTAAGGCATCCATGGTTTTAACGAGAGCCCATCATTTATGTATACACAATTATATAAGATCACTTCTAAATAATATTTTAAGACCCATTATATAAAATTAATTAATGGTCCGGACGAGGCTCGAACCCGTGTCCTACTGCTTGTGTGTCGTTATTCATTAAGTAAATAGTGTAATTCGTTCTATTTTGTCATTCGTTTTCTATTTATTTGTCTTTTGTATTTTTTAACGACACCCACAGTGTGTTTATCATAGTCGATAACAAATAGCATAATAATGATTATTGTTACATAATTTCAAAACAATGAAATCACGAGACAAGCGCACTAGAACGATTGCGTAACGTAGAGTGGACATCGGCCCGCATTACGCGTGATTACATAATCGGCTAACTGGACTCGAAGGATGACTCATTCTGAGCCTTGAGAAGGTTGCATTTGGGGTCGTCGTCGATGTTCGAATGAGACGAGGAGGAGGAGGCAGGAAACTGTGGGTAGGAGGAGGAGGATGGGGTGTGGTGGTTGTGAGGATGAGGGTGGTGGTGATGATTTTAGTGTGGGTGGTGGTGATAGTAGTGATGTGGATATAAAGGGGGTATCCCAGAACCAGTATTTCCGGAAATAATGTCCGAAAATGCTTTCTAGAAAGTGATTTTCTCTTTGAAGCCCTCTTTAAATTTACTATATTTCAGGTAATTTACCGAAAGTAAGGGGTATCTCATTACAATTGTAGTCAACTCGCTAGAAAATCACTGCCTAGCAAACATGCCCGGACATTATTTCCGGAAATACTGGTGGTGGTGGTGGTGGTGGAATACACCCTTAATAAGACGTAATAATGTACGTACTGTTACTGTTACCAGAGGAATCGACTACTACTGGAACATGAATGCTGAAATGCATGTCTATATTATGTGTTGCAACACATCATTATATAATAGGTCAAGGTCATATGAATACGTTAGGGTAGGGTAATAGGTACACACGGTTGGTATTTATAGTTAATTAATAGGTATGCATGTATATATATATAGCTAATTAAAAGGTGTATATATATATAATTATATAAGTAAAACACTTAATTAGATCATATAAAATTTATTAGAAATATATACGCGTATATTATAATAATAATATTAGTATTTTATATTTAAACTAATACTTTCGAATATATATATATAATTGCTTAATTAAAAGACAATAATAATACCTATATATATATATATACAATAATAATATCTAATACATAATAATAATATAAATAGATACTTGCTGCGTATAACCTTGAGTTGATTGTTTATAAAAGTGTTGACGTCCTTTGGAGGTCGTGAGGTCGTCTGATTGTCGGTGCTGTTGTTGGGGGCGCTACCGTTCGAATCGAGACCTTTGATGATAGCCTGCGACCTTTCGCTTTCATCTGGGTCGGAGAGTTCAAGGTCATGCGGTGACATCGAGGTTAGCGGGGGATAATGTAATAATGAATTATGTTCTCGAGTAACAGATAGAACATATATATAAGGAACATGTTAAAGACTATAGGTTGTATACCTATAGGTTGAATTATAATTTAGGAGTATTATCGATATATATAAGATAAGCAGTAAATAAATATTCATCCATCTTCTTTGTTTAAAGTTAACATATTATTAGTTATATTCTTAAATTCCAATCACCACCACCACATTTACCACTACCATCACCATCATTATACGACCACCCCTTCACTATCACATCCTTCATCATCACCACCATTACTATCACCATCACCATTAATACTACTTCCACCATTACCACAACCACTACCACCACCATCACCATCACTATCAACATCATCACTACCACCACCACCATCACTACCTCCTCCACCACTACCACCATCATCACCATTACCATCACCACCATTACCACACCACCACCAGTATTAATATTACTCCCTAGAGACAAACTACTCACTGGTATAATATAGAAATAATGTGTATGTAGGTAGCAAATATGTGTACATATGTAGACAATATATGTACACAGGTATCAATAGGTATACATAGGTAGACAATATGCGTACGCAGTTAGTACCTTTGATGGTATTACAGGTATCGGAAGGGAAGGGAGTAGCAGCAGCAGCAGCAGCAGTAGAGGCAGCGGGGGAAGAGGAGGAAGATGGAGTAGTGGGGTTCTTGATGAGATTGTCCAGTCTCTCCATGGGGGAAGATACTTCCTCCCCGCTATTCCTCTTTCTGTGTGGGTAAACATTGTGAATGCAAAGACTATAGGCATCGACATCTACATGATAGACTGAATAATAAACTCTCTTTTATGAGTCAAGGTACATTTTATTAGGCTTTCTACTTGGCAAATATTGTATTGGAAATTAAGATGTTTGATAACATCAGAATATTGATTATTTGTATACTATTTTAATTAATAACATTAATATTATTATATGTCATATTTTATTATAAGTCATATTTTATTATAAGTCATATTTGATCAATTTGTGGGCATTAAATGAAATCTACACAAGCGATTTGATGCATTTTAATTAATAATCATGTAGTAGTAGTAGTAGTAGTAGTAGTAGTAGTAGTGGTAGTGGTAGTGGTAGTGGTAGTGGTAGTGGTAGTGGTAGTGGTAGTGGTAGTGGTAGTGGTAGTGGTAGTGGTAGTGGTAGTGGTAGTGGTAGTGGTAGTGGTAGTGGTAGTGGTAGTGGTAGTGGTAGTGGTAGTGGTAGTGGTAGTGGTAGTGGTAGTAGTAGTAGTAGTAGTAGTAGTAGTATTAGTAGTAGTAGTAGTAGTAGTAGTAGTAGTAGTAGTAGTAGTAGTAGTAGTAGTAGTAGTAGTAGTAGTAGTAGTAGTAGTAGTAGTAGTAGTAGTAGTAGTAGTAGTAGTAGTAGTAGTAGTAGTAGTAGTAGTAATAGTAGTAGTAGTAGTAGTAGTAGTAGTAGTAGTAGTAGTAGTAGTAGTAGTAGTAGTAGTAGTAGTAGTAGTAGTAGTAGTAGTAGTAGTAGTAGTAGTAGTAGTAGTAGTAGTAGTAGTAGTAGTAGTAGTAGTAGTAGTAGTAGTAGTAGTAGTAGTAGTAGTAGTAGTAGTAGTAGTAGTAGTAGTAGTAGTAGTAGTAGTAGTAGTAGTAGTAGTAGTAGTAGTAGTAGTAGTAGTAGTAGTAGTAGTAGTAGTAGTAGTAGTAGTAGTAGTAGTAGTAGTAGTAGTAGTAGTAGTAGTAGTAGTAGTAGTAGTAGTAGTAGTAGTAGTAGTAGTAGTAGTAGTAGTAGTAGTAGTAGTAGTAGTAGTAGTAGTAGTAGTAGTAGTAGTAGTAGTAGTAGTAGTAGTAGTAGTAGTAGTAGTAGACACTAACTGAGTGGCTTGCTTGCGGTCAGTATTGTGTCTGACGGTACTGGTTCGTATTGAAGGTCGTTGCGAATATCTGTGTCAGAGGTCAGAGGTGAGTAGTGCCGGGTTAGGCGCGACATATTGGGTTGTAAGTATGTCGATGTCGTGTGCAATTTAGCATGGGAATGTACGACATTGGAATGACCTTGCAGTGAGAGATTAGAATGACATACGCATGTTACGGTGAATGTGTTTAATAGGCTATTGCACACATTCACCATTGCCAATAGTTTAGTTATGATTTGAATATACTATAATAAGTGAAATATGTATATATATATATATATATATATATATATATATAGTTTACATATTATATTATATCAATGAAATGAAGATTATAAAATAATTTTTGTAATGATATTATCACCGAATAACGCATTAGTTTAATTATCATTAACTATTACACATAGTTATATTATAATTAAACAAATTCGTATAAACAAAACTATATATTTATAACAACGTTTTATTATATCAAAGTATATTTACCTACACTATATGTATATATACATTTGTTATATATTTTAGTACCGCTCTAATATATAGATTATAAATAACGGTGTAGCTGCGACTAATAAGACTTGGGTGCATTAAATAGCAGGAGTAGTTGTGTAGCTGTAGTTTAAGGGTTGGGGTTCAATGTGGCTAGAAGGGGGGCGGGAACCTTTGCGACGGAGCTCTCTGGAATCTGACGCTTCTCCTCGCATGACGAACGCTAGTGTTCTGAAACTCTGTCCTTCCGCTGAGAGAAAGTAGAGGTCGTATTAGAGGTCATGGTATAGGATATATCATTTACTATATATAGCGGTAGAGTTTGTAGTAGTAGAACAGGTCATAGTAGAAGTTATAGTAATTAATATCATCAGTATAGAGCTCATTTGCGAGGTCGTTATCGATACGAGGGGAGTGTTAAATAGGTGAAGGCTGGATGATGGCTGCTACGTCGAACCTGTATCGAAATCGAGAGCCCATTCTAAAGAAGTTCTGTTTGTTGTTCTGGTCTTTGATCGGTCCCTTGAGTCTAAAGAAGGCGTGATGTTCGATGGCACACTTCCACAGGTGTTTGCAGGCCTTGTGATGTAGCAGCCGAAACACGAAGTGATGCTCCTGCTCTTTACCCTGCGCGCGGCATCGGGGAGAGGGGTTAGAGGTCGGGGGTCGGCGGGGTCGAGGTCACAAACCTGATCGTCGTCCTCGAGTACGACTAAGAGAAGTTTCTTTTTTCGGAAGTCGAGTTTACTAATCTTCGGCCTAGTTAAGTGTGAAGGTCAGGGTTAAGTGTGAAGGTCAGGGGTAAGTGTGAAGGTCAAGGTTAACTTACGTCTAGGCGTGTTTATGTTCAGAGCAATTTAATGAGAGCGTACATTAATTCATACATAGTATTATTATATAAACTATTTAATAAAGCATGTATAGTAGACCGGTTCGTTCGATTCAATTTATAATCCTTCATATAAAATATAATACATATCTATATTTTAGTATAATATGTATTAACAATTTTTATAAAAAAATAGTTACCTTTGGTCACGAAGCATTTATAGTTTGAAATATAAATTATTATTTTAAGATAAAATGTATAATATTCCTTGTATAATAGTAATGACACCATCTTATTATCTTTGATGTTTACACATATTTAAATTAATATTTAAAATTAATTATGTATTTGTATTATATTTAATGAATTAATATAATATATACCATTATTTATATTTATTATTAATATAATATCTATATTTCATTTTTGTATCTACAAATTACACATATTATTGTCTCCTAAAACTCGAGAAAATGCACCATTTTACAAAGTATTTATTTCAAAATAATTCAAAGAAATAATTAATTTTTTAAAATTAATACATATAATTATACTTTACATACATTTGAGTGATCAGATTGTATTGAATTGTGGATATAAGTTAGATATAAATGTCCTTTATACAAATAAAATTTAAAAATTAAAAAATATGTAAAATTATTTTGTATTTCATATTTCAAATAAAAATCCAAAAAAATTTACAAATGATGTTAATTTTTTTTCTAAAAATAATTTTTAATTTTTTAATAATTAATTTGAATTGTATTATTATTATCTATAAATTATATATTGAATTTTTTAAATTAAATTGTAATAATTTATTTATATTAAATTATACGATTTTTAGACATTTTTTTTTACTACAATTTTATAAAATTTGGGCATCTAGATTGTTATGAAAAATATTTTGTATTGTTTATACTACTTGTAATATATGTTTCTAGGATATATCCATAGTTGGCTTAAAAAAAATCATTCAATTTTATAAAAATTGAATAAAACTTATTTCTATATCTCCCCCATGTTAAATTTTATATGTATTCAATGTTAAAATAAAAACATCTCGTGACATAAAACTATTTAAGATATAGGTCTACAATTTTAAACACTTATTCATCATAGCATACATAATTGTTATAGATATGAAGGTTTATAAAATTCTAAAAAAAAAATTAGTACGAACCGGTCTAATGTATAGTATATATTATATACTATTTAATACATTTGTCTTTTAACTTGCCATGTATAAATAATAAAAATTTATATATTTTTATTGTATCGTATCGTTTTTATTAATAAATCAATAACTATTCATTATTGATGCGTAGATGGCACCACCAGCTTGAACTATACAACGTACCACATAAATAAGCCTATCTTAGTTTGGTCTTCGTACACTAGGATACCGAGGGGAGTTAGACCTAGTCTATAGCAGTTGTTATCTTTACCCTGTGTGTGTGTGTTGTAATGGTAACCGAGGTAAACATAGGGAGGGCGGGGCAGAGGTAAATAGAGGAGGAGGAGGACGGGGCAGAGGTAAATAGAGGAGGGGAAGGGTTGGGCAGAGGTAAATAGAGGAGGGGAAGGGTTGGGCAGAGGTAAATAAAGGAGGAGAAGGAGGAGGAGGAGGAATATAGGTAAATAGAGGAGAAGTAGGGTAGGGTAGAGGGAGGAGGAGTAGGGTGGGATATAGGTAAATAGAGGAGAAGTAGGGTAGGGTAGAGGTAAATATAAAGTTATGCATAAATAAGTGAGCATAGTTATATAAGGAAATCTATTAAAGTTTGCTATCTAATTCAATAGAGTGAGGTGGTAGAGTGAATGATATAGGGTTGAGGGTATGGGGTTTGGTGTAATAGAGTGGAGTGGGGTGGAGTGGAGTGGGGTAGAGTGGGCTGGAGAAGAGTATAGTGAGTAGTAGAGTGAGGTGGGGGTAGAGTGGGGTAGAGTGGGGTAGAGAGGGGTGGGGTGGGGAGAAAAAAGTAAGCTATCTATAAGCTATAAGCGTTATCAAAACACAAATAAACAAAGTGTACTTATTTACAATAGATAGTTGGGTGGGGTGGGGGGGCTAGATTATCTGGAATGTGGTAGTAGGCATTGTACTATTAACAAGGACATGCACAAATTAAGGACATAGTAATAATGTTCAACATACGATTGCATTGTCTGTGAGAATTACAATCGTAATTGCATTAGAATAAGCCCGCAACTATTGCAATCTAGGAATGCAATTTAATACTATCAAATAAACAATTTAATGGTTTCATAGGATGTGTCACCCACTTATGCAATGTGAGGGGTATTATATAATAGGGGTTATTTAGGTTCAAATGATACCAGACTACATCATAAATTGATACAAACAAGGGCATGGCTATTTATATATATATATATATATATATATATATATATATATATTTATATATATATATATATAAATACTTATATGACAGAACACTATACTTATTGTTATCACAGAAGTCTAATAATATTTAGAACACACACATATATATAAATCTAATATGGTAATGAATAGCCTCAGACATAGGCATACACTAGACATAGGCATACACATACTATGGAATATTGACATACACACACGCATACACATATTGACATACATACAGATATACACTAACTATGACTCACTGACATATACCTATGACTCACTGACATACTGATTCGTAGATACAGATACATCCCCATACCTTCATACACACACACACACACACACATCCCCCCATATACACACCTCCACACACACACATCCCCCTATATAAACACATACACATACATACACTTACACATACACACACCTCCACACACATACACTCATACACACACACAACACCTCCACACACACGCACACACACACCTCCACACACACACACATACCTCCACACCTCCACATACACACACACAACACCTCCAAACATACACACATACACACCTCCACACACCTCCACACATACACTCACACACACACACACCTCCACACACACACCTCCACACACACACTCACCTCCACACTCACACACACACACATCCCCCTATATACACACTCACACACCTCTACACACACACACACACACACACACACACCTCCCTGCACACACTAACCCGCACTATATGCATATCCACACCGTAGTCTTCAATCCACTTAGCTTTGTTCAGGTAGT